>QCXZ01000075.1:6909195-8109195 GCA_025024175.1 Rhyzopertha dominica
AATGTATAAATTCCAGTTAAATGTGGTTCATGTTCACAATACTCAAATTTTCGATTCGGTAAATTTTATTTTATTACAGAATATTTCTATTACCTCATTAAAACGATGTTAAAAATTTAATTAATTTAGTTTCATTTTATTTATATATGAGTACTAGAGCTGCTTTGAGATTTGATGTTTTTCTTTCTATAAAGCATGACAGCAACACATAGACTGATTTAATACACACAGAAAGTGAAATATTTCGAACAATTTTTTTGCCAGTAGCCGTTATTCTAATACCTATCCACATCTTAACCCACATCCCCTCATGCACAGAACTGGAGCTGTACGAATCGAAAATTTGAGTATTTGTGAACATGAACCAACATTTAACTGGAATTTATACATTTCTCTCTAGCTTCAAATACAGTTTTTTCAATACGTATAGCTCCAGTTCTGTGCATGAGGGATGTGGGTAAGATGTGGATAGGTATTAGAATAACGGCTACTGCAAAAAAATTGTTCGAAATATTTCACTTTCTGTGTGTATTAAATCAGTCTATGTGTTGCTGTCATGCTTTATAGAAAGAAAAACATCAAATCTCAAAGCAGCTCTAGTACTCATATATAAATAAAATGAAACTAAATAATTAAATTTTTAACATCGTTTTAATGAGGTAATAGAAATATTCTGTAATAAAATAAAATTTACCTATCAGGGGAAGTGTGAAATATCTCAATATATTTGACTAGTTGGCTATAAACGATCATGAGTTTTTATACTTTTAGGTAAAGTAGCTTTGACCAGTCATAAGAAGCCTACATAACCTATTCTTCATGCCAATAGAATCATAACCGTTAAGGAAATTAAGATCTCGCCATGCCCCATGGAATTTTGAGCCCCCAATACCAACAGGGTTGTGGTTCTCTTTCTATAAAATTACGCCAGTCTCATAACAATGATGGATATTTTTCATATTAAGTCTAAATTTACGATGAGCTATTGCTTTTTAACCTGCTTAATTGTAGTAAAATATTTATATTTTTGGTGTAGTTGTTGAAGGAGCACATATAATGTTGAATATGAACCTCCACTTCTTTTGTGGTAAGTACCTATTTTTAAATATCTGCAATGGCAGAATAATAATATTATAATAAATTTGAGCCTTTATAATTTCCTAAGAATTTAATGCAAAAAAAAGATTATATGTAGATAACTACGAGTGCTCAATAGTATACACAATTGGTATACATTTTCCCATTGATAAGACCAAATTCTAAAATGAAAGAGTAAATTAGCAGAATAATGGCATATATCAATATTTCTTTTGCAACGGTTTCGCCTCACAAGGTGTTAATACTGAGTTATTATTGCAAAATACTACCTACAAGTTAACAATAGCGTCCTATGTTGGTGTACTTATGTTAAGATGTCTTACATGATTTCAGGATGGCGCATGCTATTACTAGCAAACGCTTTTGTTAACAAGATTATCCTGTAGAGAACGCTTAGATAACAAATTTCATGTCGTGGATATAAGTAAAGTGGGATAAATCTATAATAGGGGTTTCAGTTGTGATATTAATCTTGCGATGTCTCAAGTTCCTCTTTAAAATGAATGGTTTAAGTTATTTTAAAATTCCTTAAAAAAGTATTGTCATAATATGATGCAGTTGAGTTCTTTAGCAACTATTCCTTATCATCCAATAAAAAGTCTGGTAAGTGCTGAACGCAGTGTTATACCCTATACATACTACATGGTTATTATTATTATTACTCAGGTGCGTCATACACTTCATAAGATGCACAATATCCATCTAATAATACAAGCCTGTTTTAAAAATGTTACACACTGAATTAATTAACATTTGAACTAAAATTACTTAAGATTAATAGATTCCTACTGAGGGAACCAATGATATCTGACATTATAACCAATCAGAGGCAGTACTGAAGTTTCCTAAGTGAATGAAATGCAGCTGTACCTGCAGTTAAAGGTTAATATAGTGCATATCACTATGTCAATCTAGGTCTCAGGTGGGAATCCTTATTGCTTTAATTTGCAAAAAAAAGTCAATAACGCTTCTAGGTAATGGAAAAAGTATACCATTCCGTAGCAAGAACATAAAGGTTCAGATCGAGTTTGCCCACATTGTTAAATGAATTGTTCACATTTACACCTAATGAAAGTAGTCATGTAGGTACTGATCTTTCCGGAATACATTAAAGCTGACTTTTTTAGCTCGGAACAAGTTGTTTTTGTCTAAGATCTTGCTGTTATGGGTAATAATAAATCGCCTCTTTAATGTCCATGTAATTAGAATGACAACGCTCTTGTGTACTTGTCTTGACAATAAACTTCGTCAAAAGAACATTTCACTTATTTATGCTTCTGAATTTTCGTTATTCTTGACTTATTTAAAATCATTACATTATAACAAGACAGCTTTCCCTGGTGTATTAAGAGCAATGTGTAGTATACGGCGGGTAACAAGAAGAAGTAATTTATGTTTGATTTTGGCTAATGTGAGATGGGTCCCTCTGCAATATACTGTAAGGTAGGCTGTGAAAGGGAGAATTTCCTTAGGCATGCTTTCCATAGTAAACATTTTTATATTTATAAAACTTGTTATACTGAAATTGAATAACTGTAGGAAATACTAACCATAATAACAAGTTTTGCTCATATTTACACTATTTTTATTGATTTAATTTTGTCGATTTACGCATTTCACATACAATACACGATTTTCTATAAATTTACAAAATTACCTATCAATTATGCTTTTCTCCGCAAAGTTACGTCTTTTGTTCAAATTCTTCTTATTTTATATAGGTGTATTTGATCATTTTTCTTATTTGACACTAATTTGTCGATTTATGTACTTACTGTTTCATAAATTTGGAGGCTTTTAAAGAACAAAACATCATTCGATCATGTAATACATGCTCATCGATTTTGAAATAGCTAATGGTGCCGTTTTTTGTCAGAAGTTCATTTCTTTAATAAATATGTAGACATTTTTCAAGTGATCTCCATTAATTGGTAAAAAGACGTCATAATTTGATAGAATTTGAAGAAGAAGGCATCACATTAATATCTGCACTAAAAATGAAAGTAAATGTATCTGCCATATATTATTGTAGTTATTTGATTTTTGTTTATTCTATATTAGAACCATAATAGTACTAATGCTGCTGGACATACAATAGGTAACTGGCAGCGTTTTTTTAGCTTTAACTATTAGAATGGGGTTCAGTGACGATACATTGGGTTTACAAATAATGCATAAATGTGTAAGTTTTAGGAAGAAAAGGCATGAAAAGTTATCTAAAGCACATAAAAACTACTTGTTGTCTTATGTTTCTCCTGTGTAAAGCTCGTGTGTATGCATATTTAAATATCAGTGCGTACCTACTTTAGCTTCCCCATAGCTCTCGCTACCACTATGTAGAAATGAATGACAAATTAAACGGACACGATATTGTCCAGTTTGATAGCCTCAAGAAAATTAAATATTAATTTCTTATTTACTTCAATGTTAAACTGTGTATTAATACTTATAAAATATATATTACAGTTATTCTTTTGGCTAAATCAGAGGTTAATTCGCCATATTAAAGTATTTGAATAGCAATAGCAAGAAATTACGTTCACACAACATACTATAAGGCTTTTTATGTCAGTTTAACATAAGAAGTTTAATGCCCCTTGGAATGCGAGCTAACTAGGAGGCTTTCATTATTGGAAGTATTAGTTTAATGATAATATATAAACAGGTTTGAATACTTTTCGACAAATACCTATCCGTTATATTTTTCTCATCACCTTTTTCAAGAATTTACTGGATAAACACATTTTTCTTGAATGCTATGCTACATATTCCTGGTTGTAAGTATCAAAACGTTACCTACAATTTGTTAGATTTACATGCTCTAAGTATTCAAATACCTACATGAATAAGCAATGCGAGTCCATTTTCAACAAACAAAAACGCAAGTAGTCTTAAAGTTCACATCTTTACCGTTACAAACTTTTTCCTGCTGTAATAATAAGTGAGATATCTGAAAGGAATTTGGGGTGTACTGTGTACTAAACAGGAATATTGTTAATGAATAAATTGTAATACTTTAGAAAGCAAATGCCTTATAGCGATTATCTGCTACTATTCCATCCCTACAGCTCGCCGTGTCTTCGATTACGGCCTTTCAACCAACCGATTCAGCTGGTTATGGTCACAATCTTGCTCGAAACCATTTAGAATGCTCATTCAGCAAATGTTTCGGGTTATCAATTTGTTTGTTGTAGATTATCACATGAATATAATAGCAATATGTATTTTTCCCACCATCATTAAGATCTGTATAAGTATAGCATATTATAGAGAGAAACATGTAACAATATAAGTAAGGGAAAATGACAAGGTAATCTTGTTATATTTTTATCCATGTCAAGCGCTCTATATGCTATATGAGCATAAAATACAGAAAGAGAATTGATTAAACTCAAACATTAGTCAATGTCAATACCGGCTGCTAGTTGATGAGACTATTCATAACACATCATGAAGTAGATTTTCGAGTAGTTTAGTTCTTTTAAACACATTTTCATCGTTCCTGATCGACTGTTTGCTTCTGCTCTCTCAATTTGCTTCTTGTTATTACTTAGAGATATATGTACTGCTAATTAGACAAAAAGTATGCTGCGTCATAATTTAAATAAGCAAGTGTTAGGAAGATTAACAAGGAAATCGCGTCATTTTTCTATTTGTCAATTACCCTAAATGCTATGATAGATGACGGTAATAAGCAACTTCTCAACATATAATAAATGCTAGTTATATTTATTAAAGTCCAAACAATACTCATTTAAGTACATTACTTCAATCGCAAGAAATATATGCTTTTAGACGAACAGAATTAGTTAAAAAGCAGGCAATTTTAACATTATTTAATATAATTAACACGCAGAAACTAATAAAAAGGGGAATTCACGATATACAACGAAGTACGACACAGTATATTTTTCAGTAGTCTAGTTGTCTTAAACACATTTTTACCGTGCTTCATCAGCTTGCTCCATTTATGATTATCAACATACACAGTAGCAAGTATTTTTTCCAAGTTAAGCGTACGAGTATTGCTCATTTTAGAGAAAAAAAACATGTAGTGGCATAATTTAAGCAATCTAGTGCAAAAAAAAACTCGCCAATTTTTTTATATATTTAAAACGTTCCATATGATGTTAAAACACAATTTCGTTTATTCTAATTCTACTTCAATCGCTTGAAATCCATTCTTTTATATAAACAGAATTGACTACGTTCACAACATATGGAGTACGAAGGTGGTTTTAGGAAATCATAGATTTTTGCTAGTCTAGTAGCATGTAGCTGATTGTTATTTATTACATCAAATATCCTGTATGCTATGATAGATGACGGTAACAAGCAACTTCTCAACCTACAAGATTGATAACTGACATGCGAATTATATTTAATTAAAGTACAAACAAAAGTCAATTAATTATATTATTTCAATTTAATTACAATTACATGAAATATATGCTTATTGATGAAAAGAATTAGTTAAAAAAAGCTGACAATTTTAACATTATTTATTACAATCAGCATGCATAAACTAGTTAAAAAGCAAAATCACGATATACAACGATGTATAGTGTGTTTTTTATTAGTTTACCTGCCTTAAACACATTCTTACCGTGTGTGTTTTGGTCTTCAGCTAGTTCCTTCTATGACTCTCAATAGACATAGTAGCAAGTGTTTCATTTATTCTAATATAACTTCAATCACTTGAAATCCATTCTTTTATATAAACAGAGTTGACTAACAGTCGTAGATTTATGCTAGTTTAGTAATTTTAAACTTATATTCACCGTTTTGCTCAGCTATCTGAACCTGCTGTGGTTTAGCCTAGGTTGTGAAATGACAGTTATTTAGCTCAATTAAGTCGTGCTGTAACCGTTATTTGACGTTTTTGCCACAAAATCACGGTTCAAATCTAGGAATACTCTTAGTATTAATTTGTTTATTCTCATTCCAGATAACTGATAATCATTGCATGCTGGTGGCTTTAATTTCTTATCTAGTGCATTTTTAAAGAAATCGTAAACCTGCTGTGGATTAGCCTAGGTTGTGAAATGACAATGATTTAGCTCAAATAAGCCGTGCTGTAAGCGTTATTTGATGTTTTTGCCACAAAATCACGGTTCATATCTATGAATACTCTTAATATTAATTTGTTTATTCTTATTCCAGATAACTGATAATCATTGAAACCCTCCAGCAGGCCACAACGAAAATCTATTGTATGAAATATGACAAAAAAATTGTATAAAACCATAGAAAACATGGGCATAGGTAATTATTAACCATTTACTGTCAAAATGTGCTCCCTAAGCGGACTTAGCGGTAAGTTTTACCTAATATCCCATCTCAATTTGAAATGATAAATTGATGAGTGGCCCTGCTCTTAAATGGACAAGAAGAACGGCCGTTAGGGAAGGGTGCGTTTGGCGCAGCGGTAAGGTGTTGGACTGCCATACCGGAGGTAGCGGGTTCAAATCCAGCATTCGGCATAGTAAAAAAATCCCACCTACCCCTGTCCTGGGGGTTGCCCATATATAGAGCATGGATCGAGGTACCAACCCCCACCATATCATAACAATGGTTAGGAGTACATTGGTCATATCGCCATGCATATTATATACAAAAGCAATATGTGGTAATAGCAAATAAATATTTCATATCAGTTACACATCAGCAACCCACCTTCGCTGATATTGTCCCCCATCTCATTAGGGCGTAAAAGCCTCAGTCAGAAACATGCTGGTATAAAATACAAATGTCAGTCACAATTCACATCTCATTCCATCACACCGAATTCAACAAAAGTCGAATAAAAATAATTGACACTTAATAAATTCGCTAATTACCGTATGAACGTCATATTTCTCATCCCGTCACATTCAGCAAAAATAATCGAAAATTAAAAAAATTTTTGATCGCGAATTACACACATACTCGATTGGGCTAATATGCAAATGCGTAATTTTGCGCCCTCAAACGCCCCCTACTGGCTAATATGCAAATGAGTGATACAGATCTCTCAAACTAGTACCCTAAAATTTAATAAACAACTCGAAAAGTATTATTTTCAATATAGCAGCAATATTGAATCCGGGAAAAATGAATGCATCTAATAAGATACTATTTATCAACATGCAAATTCAAATCATTTTTTTAATAATAAGTTACTATTTATCAACATGCAAATCCAGTCATATTTCACATGTAAAAAAAATCGAAAAAAAATTTTTTGCCCCAATTTTTTGATCGCGATAGCGAATTACACATGCTCACACAGGCTAATATGCAAATTGGTCCAGCTGTCTCATCATCCCCCTACTATTAGGCTCTGAAATAGCAATTCATAATCTCGATGTCTCTTGAAAAGTTTTATTCAAGTACAGAAAAGTCTTTACTTTGCAAAGCCAACACCATGCCGTTTGCATACACAAATTTTCTCAATTGAGTTATTGGAAGGTCACAAGTAAAGGTTGAAAAGTATAGACAACAGAACCGATCCTTGTGGAATACCATTATTCAAAATCTGAAATTTACTACTTTTCTCTCCCAGAAATACTGAATTGGCGTTAGGACATGGTCTTCAAATTTCAGAGTATTAAATAGTTTGAGGATCAATCCATCTTTCCACACAGTATCGTAGGCTGCCGATAAGTCTATGCACACTACTCCAGTTTTCAATCGTTTCTGGAAGCCAGCTTCAGTATATGTCGTTAGAGCGAAAATTTGGTCACAGCAACTTCAGCTCTACCTAAAACCTGCTTGTTCCTTCGAAAGTGAGTAACAAGCAGGTATTAGGACCATTTGGTGATACGTTTGGATAATGTAACGTGACATCTCCCCATGCCAGGCGGGTCTGATACCGTCAGTGCACAATGATGCGCTGTACAAGCAATAGACGTGTATCTACTCTCCTCTGCACTTGGTTTATCAGATAAATCGACTACTTGTTTAGCACCTGGGTAGCCTAACAACTAAATGGAACATGTGATCTATGTTACTTGGCATGCCTTCAAGCACAGTGCTTAGCCAGATAGAAATATGGTAAATAGCTCTTCTTTACAGTTAGATATTTTTGCAACATACAACCTGTCACAAATAGTTGAGCAGGAAACCTGAACAGTTGCTTAGTAGTACATTGATAGATATTGTAGCAATTATCAAAAGTGTAGTAATTTGCAGAAAGGGTACCATATTGCTTATGTTGGTGTCCGATCAAGATTTTTGTCTATTTTTATGTTGAGTGTCTTTTTGCCTAAGGTCTCAGTAAAATATATACGTACATGGTAGATGTCTGAATAATATTGATGGCGCTGTTTTCGATAAAATTGTCTCCTCAGTTGATTGGTCTCTTGTGAGTTCTAAAGTGGATTTATCTATAAGTTATATTTTTGACACTTTCTTGCCTCTAAAAACCCCTTGACTTAAAGAAAGTATAATGGTTTTAGCTTAAACTTATGTTAATATCAGTGCCGTAAAACGAAAGCTTTAGTTTCAGGAATACATCGCTTAAGCGTGCACAATTCCCCCACTCTTCCCTACCTGTAATTTTAATGTATTTCATCTCAGGGATTCAACTTCAACGAAACTATATTGGCATTTGCACTATCTCACTTTCTAAAGAAATGAAAATACAGAAGGCATGGTGTTCTAAAAGCTCTGTAAAATCATGCACACTACATACGTCATATTTAGTATGCATTCAGCTGAACCGAAAAGCTGCATGCCCCATTTGCATCGACGCGACACATAATCCCCATGCATGCCTCTTTTCAGCCACCCACCCACTACTTCGATCGTTGCGCGAACATAATCGGAGATTACGCTTTCGCGAAGTTTCCGAGATTTCCAAACTTGCCTCGAGCATCGACACATCCAGAACTTTCCACTTATACGCGCAAGACGTCTCCACCACACCATTTTATTAATGACTGAGCCGGGCACTGTCCCTATAACAAGTTTCCCGGGACGCGGGAAAAACCCGGTTTTGACCTCGGGCAGATGCTGGGCTGGGGTTGCAGGACTAGAAGTGTGCATTGAATGTGCTCACGTCGTCAGAGACTATCAATTTTGTTTCAATATTTGTTAGGGTAAGGCGTTCATGTTTTAATCATCTCTTAATTTATCGATGATGTACAGTCAGTAAAAGCCTTTTTGCAACGAATAGTTGTTATCGACACGTTATCTTACTTCACTTCTCCTTATCGCTGGAGGGTGCTGTAGCAGGTTTTTGCTTCAAACMCTTTGAGAGGTGGACGATGGCCACCCGATTTTCACCCTATCCCTAAGTTATTAAAATACGTTAGTGGTTAAAGAGGCCATAAATTACACCGCAATAAGATAAACATCCCAGTAACAGCAGGGGAGCTTGAGGAAGTGTTTGCAACAATTTCTTACCTGCTTTAGAAATACCATGGTAGTTTTCTTCAATGCAATTTACTTATCCAGATTTTAATTTGAATGCTTTTATAATTATATACCCTTTGATCCACCTAGCATAGGCGCTCATTACCGCATAGCTTCAAAGTTGCTTCTTCTAAAAATTTGTCGACAGCTTTTGTGAACAGAAATATTACCAAAGATATAATTAAATTTTAATAAGTATTATGCCGCTGCAAGCAAAAATAAAGGTTTTTAATATGTAGTGCTTCGTTAAACATTACAGTATATTTGAAAACACTTTTCAAATTCAAATTTTTAGGAATGATCATTCAGGTGTATAATTGTATATGGTAATTCAATTGCCACAGCAAAAAAATGTTTACAGTACGAAGGAGACCGCCAATTATGTTGTAACACATTAGTGGACTATTAATTAAATTTAAAATAAAGTTAAATTGTGGAAATATTTTTTTTTGTTGCAAGAACCTTTTTTGTGGAATAAAATGCTGTATCATTTAGTTTAAGAAATTGTCCTACAATGACAAAAATTTATATTTAAATATTTATAATTAGAATTTCAAAACTTTATCTCTCGAAGGAAAATGAAAATTAACAGTCTGCCTCAAGCCTCAATAGTTATCTGCAGAATATAATGCAGATTAAAATATGTTGCTAGCTTATTCGTCTCAAATCAATTATTCAAGAGATGTACCATTTTCTGCAGTAAAAAATTAAAATACGTTATAAAACAGTCAATTGACAATAACAAATAAATGAGTGTGTGGGTGAAGTGCTATCTTGCCCATTTCGAAAGCAGGCGCTTTCAACTTTCAACAGATGCGTCTTAGTATCAATATCAGTTTCGTTAACGTATGCTTTATTTTTTCTTTGAGCTTTTACTGTACTACCTGTATAATTTGTAATTTGGCAGGTTTTTTAATTTCTCAATTAAAAGTTTGAAAAAAAATGTAGTGGTGCATTACAGAATGGTTTATACTTACTAATAATATAAAGATTCTTAGAGAGATTAGGAGGGTAAAAAAAATAACGCCTACGAAATTCTTTTATTTTTATGTTTGCAATAACCATGAAATAAATAATTTAGTATTGTATGTAACAAAAAATATTAATATTTTTACACTTTTAAAATATATTTAATGCTCATTACTTTCTATAAAACAACTTCTTAAGATATGCTTTCACGAAGTTTAACTTAAACAGTACTTAGCATCCGTTTATGTCAAAAGAACTTGCTAAAAACAAAGGTAAAGATTCATTACAAGAAGCTTAACTTAGTTTTCGTACATAGACTAAGTTATGCGTCAAGAGACTTTGTATCAATTATATCAAACAGTAATAACTTGAATTAAGTAACTGAAAACTCGAATGAAATGCCATTCTATTCTGCCTAAAAGTTTTTTGGTCTACACTAATGGTTAAACAATTTTACCTATTTTCGGACGGAAATACCTTGGAGTGGCTCTAGATACGTCTCTAGACATCTAGAAAAATCAGTAAAAAATTACAGACTAGAAATAACATACTGCATAAGCTTGCTGATACAATTTAGGGTCCAAACGCAAGTGTACTCCGTACTTCTGCAACTGCCTTGCTTTGTAACACTGCTGAATACTGCTGTCCTGTCTGGAAAAATAGTCATCACATAGGAAAAACTGAAGCTCAACTAAATACTGTAATCAGACTAATCACTGGAACAATTAAGTCAACTCCACTACATTGGCTTCCGATTCTTTCAAACATGGCTCCTTCGGAGATTCCCAGACAGTTTGCTACATATAAAGCTTGGCAAACATAACAATCAGCTCCTAATGAGTTTCTGATTTCCCGAGATCTGCAAGAGCTACCTCTCGGCTAACTTTCAGAAACCCTTTGTGGACAGAAGATTTCCTTCGTGCTACTTACACCATTGAAGATGGATGGTGATCTGTTTGGCCACTTAAGAAACATGATATATATTTAATAAACAGCTTATAGACGATCCTACAGAAAAGGTAGCAGAAGCTGACCTCCCGAGAAAGTCCTGGGGCACTCTAAATCGTCTTCGCACTGATCATGGGAAATTCAACTTTTTTTCTTAATAAATGGGATCCTTTTATCAACCCTTCTAGTGAATGTGGTATGCCCCCGTACAGCACAGCCTGGTGGTTTTGCGCCTATCTATCGTGTTGATGAAGGTGTTGAAGATTGGCTTAAGATAATCGAGATCTGATTGGAGGTTTTTTACGGTTTTTCTTCAGTAATCTATCCGGAAAAGACACACACATGTATGTATCTATTCTGGATAAAGCGCAAATGCGAAATCTCTTTTATTAACGCACTGTGTAATGTACTACTGATTTTCATAAGAATATATATTAAATGGTATGAATTACCTGACATAAAAACTTTACAGGTATTAAAAGAGCAGGCAATTATTAATTTCTGAAACGGCTGTAGGTACAGCACTGCCATCAAAAACCCAATGCATTCTGATCTTCAAGCAATGATCCGCCAACCGTCGCCGACTCCGCTCGAATTTCACACACTCATACGAAAACGTCGTTTCAGGCGGACGAGCCGACGTCTCCGGTCCCAGACGCCGTAACGATGCACTCGAGGCAATTGCCGTTAACGTTCAAACCTCCTCGGGGCGGCATCCGACCTCCGGATGTAAGTGCGCGTTTTAAAATTAAATCTTGCACTCTGGTAATTGAAGTCGAGGGCGTGGAGGTGCCGTGGCGGCAGAAGCGCGACGGAATTATTTTAATTGCAGACGTACTCGCACCCTCAAGTGGTGGAAAAGGAGCCCTCTTTGCGCGTCGAACGTGTAGGGTCGTCGGATTTTGCAAGGAATGTGTGAGCCATCAAATTATGGCACATCCCTTAACTAGGAAATTGTGAGGGTATAACAAAAACAAAAGCTTGCTATTACTTCGATGCCTTTCTTCGGAGACTAAATATATTTTTAAGATAACAAGCAAGCATAATAAAATTATAGTTACGGGAGATTTCAATGTGAAGTTTGGCACTTCCGTCTACACGAGCCATTATTCCAGCCATGGTAATAGATAGAGAAAAAAATAACACCGAGGTCCCTGAATTCATGCATCCTGTTTCAAAACCATACACAAACATTTGGAGACATTGAGATTTAAGCTATCAGTAAGACACCATGTATTTAGTTAATGAAGATCATTTTCGAGTAAAAGAAGTTATAGTATTGAATAGTTTAAGATCATCCGCAAAGATGAGATTCAGACTTTAAAGTGAGTAAGGAAGAAACAGAAGAGGGCCCAGATTTAATCCCTGCGAGACTCCGGAAGTAGGAAAGAAAGAAACAGAGATGAGGTTCGCATAATGCACTCTATTTTCTCTAAATGACGGATATGAGTGAAAAAAGGCGTAACAAAGAGGAAACCAAACCATACCAGCTTATTTAAATGAACAAAGTCATCAATTTGATAGCCTTCTGAAAATCAATGTAGATAACGTCCACCTGACCAACTCCATCACATGCTTCAGAAGCGAAATGCGAGAAGTTCGTTATAGTAGATCTCCCACGCATAAATCATGTTGAGCAGAAAATACAGACTTACTGATACACGAATATGTATGCTTGTAAATGATACACCCAAAACCTTCGCAAAGTTACAAATTAGGGCGATAAGATGGTAATTTTTAACCTGGAAAATTTTGATTTTTTTTAGGAAAGACCGACGAACGTAGAACAAGGTTAAATTGAATTTCAAAGTGACTCTAAACGTCAAAGACTCTTCTTAAAGTAGATGAAGTACCATCTGCTTAAGAAACATTTGCGCGTTAAATATGCTCTCTATATGTGGAGCATTTTTTTTGGATATAAATCTAGTTAAGTAATAATTCTGCATTGCTTGGTTCGTATAGGTTGGAAAGCATATCTTCGTTGTCTTCATCGTCTTCAATGAAGGTCAAAACTGAAACTATCTGTTCAAATTGCTAAAATTTACTATTAAAGCTATCAAAAGAGAATTTGTGGCGGTCCCACAATTTAAAAACTGTACAATTTCCGAAGGATGATGGTTTTAAAATTGTATAAGCAAAAAGACGTTAACTTGTACAGGCTAAATTGTAAAATTCAAGCCATTTCAGGGTATTTTTGTTTTCCATTTGTCGATTGATGTGGGGAAATAAAAAATTGCTGGCATATATTAAACGTCAAAATGACGGTTATGTCGCAAAAAAGTCAAAAGTGTTATCAGTAAACAATGTGAAGAATTTCATTAATAATGCTCCTGATAGCAAGTTTTTGATTTACTTTGCACATCTTCTAGTATAGTATTTAATAATTTAAGAAATTGTACACCTAACATTTAACCTAATAAATGAATGAAAAAAGTTTTGCTAACAAGAAAAGTCTCACTTTTCTTAACTATTTTGTGTTAAACAATATTGTCCATTCCTATCAAATACACGAAAAACCAAATTGATGACTTCTTTGAAAACAATGGATTGTACTCACAATACCAGTTTGGATTTAGAAGTAATTATAAGTTATTCTTCAGCCATTCTGAAGCATATTTGGAAACAACGTGTTTAATAACGCTGCAATCCATTTGCTAAAATACATTGCTTGTTATCTGATAAAACAAGTAAGAATTTATTAAGACTTCGAAGTTGCAACGAGAAATGGATGTTTAAGAGAACAATTTATGAAATGAGATCATTAGGACGTAAAAAGCGATTCGCTATTATTCAAGACGCGGGAAAGCAGGCAATAAAATCTCAGGATCGAACGAAATTGCTAGAAGGGAATTTCATTTCATTATTATTAGACGATACAATATACATCCATTGTTCTTTTGATCTATTAACTGGGCGCTAGTAAGCAACAAGAAACTTTAATGAGACGAATGTATTTCGCCTTCTTTGAAGTTTATGATAGGTTTCGGCAAGAGTACTCGCATAACTACGACCGTAGATAAATCAACATTTGTGCTTTGCGCTTCTTTTAGAATGCATGAGTAAAACAAAAGGTTATAGCACACAATTTAAAATTATAAAACTGTTTTACAATAAGACGTTTTTGTAGTACACAGTACAGGGTTTCTATAAATGTATCATGCAACGCGGGCGGCGTTGATTTCTGAATTCCTTGTGCCGCCTTTTTGTAACTGCTGCCAAGCTACAATATGCACGGCGATAGTAGTTGAAGGTTGCAGATCAGTGTCACACCACAGTTCCGAAATGTGAGCTTTCTGTAACCATAAAGTTAATTATCCCATAAAACACAAAATTATAAGAAAAGTACTAAATTGTAAGCATGGAGCGAGCAGACCAAGGGTGGTAAGTATAGGACCAAGTTATGGGAGATCCAGCAAAGATGGACTGTTGAGAAAAGATTAAGGACAGAAAAGAATGAAATAAAATAGCAAATAAAGCAAAAACTCAGCAGAATCTGTAAACGAGGAGAAAGCGAACTGATCTACCGTCTAAATCGGATCAGAAGAGCTCAAGAAATTGAGCGACTTATGTCCAGAAAAGGTACCTATGTTCATATACAGGATTTCTATAAATGATTCATGCATCCAGAGCGCTTATGAAAGTTACCGATTAAATCAATTTGCCGCCTCTCAGGAAAGTGACGTGTACTTGTCATCTGCCGATTTTTAAATTATTTGATATTTTCAGCATATTCTGTAGTTTTTGGGGTAATTAACTTTAGGGTTGCAGAATGCTAACGTTTCGGAGCTTTGGAGTGACACTGATTTGCAACCTCCAGTACTATCGCCGTGCATATTATAGCCTGGCAGCAGTTACAAAAAGACGGCACAAAGAGTTCAGAAATCAACGCCGCTTGCGTTGCATGAATCATTTGTAGAGACTGTATAATGACCGATTCACAATCGTTCTTTGCTTGCTTTTTCCCAATAAACATGTATACTATAATTAATTCAAATAGAAGAATCGTTGCTTTTCTTATTTCTGCTAGTTGTTAAATTAGGAAAAATTAGCTCTACCAAATTTGCACGCATTCAGCTACGGCCAAAAAGCTATAGGCGCCTTGCACCGTCGTGACGCCTATCCACACACACAAATTACCCGGAAACATTGCAGTGTTTGCAGTCCTCCGGTTCCGGAACGCCGGCAATATATTTAAGGTTTATAGCATCTAATACAAACACAAACGACATAGCCACCAAATAATTCCGACGCTGAATAATTCCGTTATTGCCTTTCGGGAGGATGTACGGACTCACGGCACTCTACCTCTTAAATTAATGTCACGAAGTCGTGCCCCTTCGAATTGAATGGCTTAGATTGCGGGGTTATGACAATACGGGGGTGCGTCGCTTGATGGCGCTGCGTGTTTCAAATGGGCCGGCAGCTTGATGTAATTTACACGAGATGTTCAGCCTTGCCAAGGACACGCCAATTAAAATCGTATTCCATTTAATACGGGTTTCATGAATATAATGCTTAACTGTTAAAACGATACTTTAAAATTAAAGGATGTCTGACACTAAGTTAAAAAAAGTAAGTTATTAAATTAATCACCAAAGAAATGAGGCGTCATAGAAAGAGCGTGACATCGCGGTAATTTTGAACCGTTCGACTAAAAAAGACCTACCTACTCGTTAGCCGTCATTCATTAATGAAAAAGTACAAATTTGCCTTCTAAATATCAAATAGTTCAAAATTATACATTATCGCCCTTGAATTTAGAATTACTTAGAATTAAATTGCTAGAAATTCTAATAACTTTAATTAGAAATAATAGAAATTTAGAACTGGGTGATATTGGGAATTCTGTAGTTTTCTTACATCAAGTAGTGCACGCATATTTAGTAGTCAAGTCTTTTTAACCGATCGGTTTAGATTTTATCAGCTCGATACACTGTTTTTGTGACACCTCGCTTTCTTGGCGCATTTGTAATAGGGTCGTCCCGCAAATTAAAATTTGATAGTTTTAACCTATGCCTTTTACTGCTTACATCGTGATTACTAGTGCCACGCATCTATTTTGCTTTCAGATTAATTCAACTCGGAACAAACGGCGGTAGAAAAATTACCCTGTTTTAAACATTTTCTTAAATCCGCCAACAACTACGCAAAAGGTTCCTAATTTCCGTCATGCGCACTGTTACAGCTCCCTAGGTAACAGGTGCTCACTGTTGTCAGTTTTATAAATAGCCAAAGAAATACAACTAATGCAATGGGAGTGAGAGAGAGAAGCGAAGGTATAAGTATCCGTCAACGTCAATATTATAATGTAAACATAGGAATAACCTGCAATTGTTCATCAGCAGTAGTATTCATACAACACGAAACAAAAGACTTCTTAACGTAAGCCATTCTGACATTAAAAAAACAACAGGATACCCAAATACTTCGACAACATCTTGCTCCACCACTTAATCTGACAAAAAAAAACTCGAAATTTTGACCTAACTATGTAAACAAAAACGCAGGGCTAGAGTTGTTAGGGTTATTCGTTACACATGTGACACATGCAGCATGTGCGAACGTGCGATGTTGTCTTTGCCGTTTTCTTCCTAACGACAGCCAGAGATCGTCCTGACAGTTTGAAAATTTATCATATCGTTGTCATGCGAAAGTATACAAACTAAACATTATCAAGCTTCAGGCGTCGTTTAATTCCTCATAATAAAAACATTAGTTCTAAAGCAGGTTAGATGGTTAAAGTGCTTTCGTATTTCAGCAAAAGGCCAGTGAATGCACTTATTATATTGAATTGTTCATTATAGAATAAACTGACTGAAGGATGATTTAAGTCATTTTCACTAATACGCCTTAAGTTGACCAAGGTATCAATGTCATAATGTCAGTTTACGAGTACATTCCTCATGGTATCGCGAAAATTTGCCCACACTGGCAACGCGACACAGCTAAAAAAAATGTAAACAAATATTACTTGCAATGCCGCTAGAGCATTGACTATTATTGGCGTTTCTCGCTTTCGTCAGCATGCGAACCTTTTACGTCATCTCCATGGCGGAATAAGAAGGCATTTGAAACGGATATTGAAAAATCCATACTTTCACATTTTTTCTCGGCAAAGAAGAATCAGAAAAATTCGCAAAAAAATGTCTTTGTGCTTCAATTTTTATGTACATTTTAAATGTAAAATAAAAAAAATTGTGGGACGATCCCATTAGGGGAGATGCGAACTAGTTGTTGTCTAATGGGTTTGATGTCACAAATGCTCTGCAAAGCTACCATACCCCTTGAACACAGCGCAGCGATGCAAGAATCTACATAACCATTTAGTGATTTCTCTGGATGTAATTTCTTTTTTTCTTACAATAACATACCTGTAACATTAATGAAATCTGTTATCGAGAAAAATTGGCTAGAATTAGAGCATTAGACAAATATTCGAAAAACAGAATTAATAAAACCATTAAGCTTCAGCAGCAGCAGCGTAGCACAATTGATAATGGATGATTAAGAAACAACAGTAACAAGCAGATTAAATTACGAGTACATAAAAATTCAAGATATGTGGATGATCTGTTTTTAATAATACCGGTAGATAAAACGAATGAAATGTTAAATATATTTGAGAGAACCACACAACTAACTACCTCAAATAGCTTATATTGACCTTACATTGATTAAAAAGAATGACAGAACACTTACAAGATGGTACTTAAATTATTGGCATCAGTCTAACCATCCCTACAGACAACAATACCACACACCCAGTAATAAGATTACTAGTCTAGAAATAAAAAATGAAACTACACACAGTAGCTAAAATAAATAACAATTACCCAACTGGGATAATATGCAACTCCACAATACAACAAACAAATAAACAATAAAAAATACAAACAAAATACTTGACACTACCTTACATTCCACCCTTTTCACAAAAAAATACAAAACATACTGAAACCGTATAATGTCCAAACTACATATAAACTACGGATAACTACAACTATGGATATCGAACAAACGATTTGGTAGCGTCTCCGGTTTTGCTAATACGTTCAAGCTCTATGGCGCCCCATTTAAATGTATAATTTCTTAATTATTGATAATTTCCTTTTTACTGGGTAAACATTACCCATCGCAGATGACACTTTTGCATCTTCAGGAGAGATGGATGGCATATTAGGACGGTGAATTCTCAAAATTAATATACCCGAGAAAGTATTTCAATTTGTCGGGCATGGTTCACGCTATCGAACCATTCTTAGGGTACGTGATTACTGGAAATTACAGTTTTTAAATTATGATGTGACGCATTACACGATTCATTAAAAATAAAACGGGAAATAGAACAGGTGGATGTCCCGGCTTCATTGAGTTTAGAGATTAAGAATGCCAACAATTCTTTGCATCCATATATAAGAGGGATGTTACGGGTCGTTTTATAGTTAGGTTACCATGTAGACAAGCCAAATGTTTTGAGTGATTCAAAAATAGTCGTTTCGCGAAGATTTTTCGCTTTAGAAAAACGCCTCGACGCTTCTCCGGATTTGAAAAATGCCTATACCAACGCTATCGGCGAACAAATTGATCTGGGGTATTTGTCAAAGAGAGAGAAGACAGGCCCAAATATCGTCTATTATCTACCACACCATGTAGTTCTTAAACCTGAAAGTGAAAGTACCGCTCTCAGAAGCTTGTTAGATGTTAGTGAAAAAACTAGTACTAACATGTCTTTGAATGATATACTCTACAAAAGTCCAAACCTTGAGATAGATTTAATAGCGGTTCTCCTAAACTTTAGAATGTTAGAAATTGCTCTCACTCTTTATTTGAAAAAATTTTAATTGCGCCGGAAGGGTTTTTTTCGTGTAGCATTTGGATTAAAATTTTCAGCAATGCGCTCATTTAAACTTGTGCTGAATGATCACAGAGATATACAGTGCTTCATCACATTTACATGGACGATTGTGTATCTTGTTTGCCAATGGTACAAGCTTTATATGCTAAACTAGTGCCTACAGAAGTTTAAATCGGGAAGATTTGATTTGGTGAAATGGAATTCGAATTCGGAAAAATTTCTTCAAATGATGGATGAATATGATCGTTTACCAAAAATACTTGAATTTGACGTCAGCAAATCTAAGGTTCTGGGTTTACAGTGGCAGTCAGTGAGTGACCCTTTCCAATTTAAAGTTACAGTACAATACGGACGTGCATTAAGGTACCTTTTTCACTGGTTATTTCATGACAGTTGACGTGTTGTCATTTTATCGTGGGAAGACTTAGCCCGCCACAACGTCTAAAAATTATTCAGCTACATATATATTATGAGAATCAGCGTTTTGCGAGAAATATTTCGTGCGTTTAGCGACTTATGGTCCACACAATCGGCATACCGAACGCACAATTCGCCATATCATCCAAAAATCTGAAACCCAGTTTTCATTATTGGACAACACACGACCAAACAGACCACAACCAACGGCGCCGTTCTCAACAGCTAGGCTTGTCTTATGAACAACCTGACGCATTTTAAGTGAAGATCATGGTTGAAAGACATATAAGATCTAACTAGTGCAAAAATTGAAGCCGGCCGATCTTCCAAATCAACACCGTTTCAGCCTATGGGATCTTGAAAAGATTACCAAGATCCACTGTTTTTGACAAAAATGTTGTTTAGTTACGAGGCCTATTTCTGGCTTAACGGGTACGTCAATAAGCAAAATTGCCCTATTTGAGGCTCAGAGCCGTCAAAAGAGGTTCAAGAGCAACTATTACAACCAGACAAAACAATGGTTTGGTGTGGTTTTTCGACTGAATTATCGGTCCAGTTTCGTAAAAAATGAGACTGCCCAAAACGTAATTGTCAACGAAGTGCGTTATCGATGATAAGGAACTATTTGATACCGGAAATTGAAGCCCGCGATCTTAATTACATTTGGTTCCAATGAGACGGAGCTACTTGTCACAGCCCGTGAAACAATGGCTTCATTGCGAGAACAATTCGGTAAGCAGTTAATTTCACGTTTTAGACCGATAAATTGCCCGCCCAGATCTTGTGATATCGCACCGTTGGACTTTTTCCTTTGGATTTACGTGAAGTTCAAGGTGTACTTAAATAAGCCAGTGACCATTGAAGAATTGGAAGCCAACATTACTCGCGTACTTCGCCAGATACCACCCGAATTTTTGGAACGCGTCATCGAAAATTAGAACGTTAGAATAGACCGTGTTTTAGGCGCAGTTATGGGCAAAATTTGTCACAAATAATCTTTGAATAATAAATTCAAGGATCGTTTTTCTTGGGTGATAATATAGATACCTCATAAAATTGATTATTTCTGTTTTTTAATCACCCACTACAAAAAGAAATGCTTTATCTACAATAGCCCGCTTATATGATCCGCTAGTTTTTTTGGCACCCGTTATATTTTACGCAAAATTAGTAATCAGGGAGTTTGATTGGGATATTGAAGCCCTACCGCATATTAAATTTGGTTGCGACTTTATGATGAATTGCACTTACTGAGTGAAGTTGAAATTCCACGTCATTTATTTGCTAATGAAAATGGTAATATCCCAGTCTGCATAATTAAATATGAGATCCTTCAGTATATTTACGTGTTTATAAACCTTTCATCTTTGAAACTGCGTTATGAAAACGTAGTTGCCATATTTCTATAACAACCAAGCTGAAAATGCCTCCCCGGGCGCAGATGTATGTACACGTATGAAACACAAAAGCGACCTTTGTAAAGCCTATTGTACCCAGGAGACGGCCAAGTCTATTTCTTGTTCCACGGCTCCGCAAAATGCGCCCGTTCAATAACGGCATACAAGCGAGGATGCTCGCATGCCGACATGGGAACAACTGGCCTTAATATCGGGACAATATTACTTTAATTCTGCGGTCGTTTTGTACCCTTGTAGATTGTCATTCCGCGTGCGTGTAGTTCGCAGTTTTGCGTTCCCAACGACTTTTCAACAGTTGTTTTCGGTCTGGCTGGGTTGCACCTAACATTTCCCCTTCGGCTTACCGAGATCACAGAGCGTTTTAGGTTGGGATGTTCATCTTGTTTTACAAACGAAGCGGTATGCTGACTGGTTTTGCTAGTTTAGTACTGGACAGGGTTGTTAGTGGCATTGAAAATATTGCCGCATCCAGAGCTTTCAGGGTAAACAATGAAACAAGAAACCGATTTCACAATGTAACCAAGATTTGTGAGTTGCAACGACAGCTTACAGCCTGGGGTGTTCCCCAGGGAAGTGTGCTTGGCCCATTGCTGTACGCCCTTTACACCAGCAACTTATCTAACTGTTTAAGTTTTTGTGAACCTCACTATTATGCAGACGACACCCAGCTATGTGCTACTTTCTCTATCAGAGATATAGATAATGCAAGAAATAGTATCAATAGAGATTTACAAGCACTGCAAAACGTTTCTTCTAGTCATTTATTGCATGTTAACCCTGCAAAGTGTGTCGCTATTGTATTCTGTCCGGAAAGCTGCAGAAAGTTTATTTATGACAACCTGCAGCTACGGTTAGGGAAGAGCGTCCTGGAATTCAGTGAAGACTGCAAAAGTTTGGGCGTGATTATTGATCGTAGGCTGAGGTTTGATAAACACGTTACCTATATATTACGTAAAGCTTATGCATCGTTGAAACAGATATATAACCAAAGACACTGCTTGGACGTTGGTTTAAAAAAGCTACTTTGCGATTCTCTTGTGCTCTCTAATTTAAATTACAGCGACGTTGTTTATGGTCCCTGTTTGGATAGCTTCAACATAAAGCGAATCCAGAAGCTGCAGAATAGCTGTTTGAGGCTAATTTACGGTATACTCCGCAGATGTCGCGTGTCCCACAGATTGGTGGAAGCTTGTTGGCTCAGTATGATCAACAGGCGTCACCTGCATGTCATGTTTTTTCTACAAAGTAATAAAATATAAATCCCCGCCATACCTATATAATAGACTGATTTTCAGGACTGACGTACACAATGTTAACATCCGTAGAAAGGATTTACTTACTATTCCGCAGCATAAAAAGCAACTGTTTAAGCGCTCATTTTCCTGGATGTGGCTGGGTTTTCGCCATCCGTCAATGCTTTTAAATTACAGCTTAAACAACAACTGCTTCGATCGCAGTGACATTTCTTGCTGATATTATCATCACGTCATTCTGGATTGATGGTACACATTGGATGACTTTAACATCTTGGCTCTTTCTGTCTCTGAAATTCACTTTTTCTTCCTCTTCCTTTCCTTTCTTTCTTCTTGATGTTTCTTGCGTGTTCTCACTGTCTATCTATTACTGTTCATTTTCCATTTGCGTTTCATTTTCTGTTAATTCCTTTTTCTAGGTGATGTGTAATTTTAGGATAGTATAGTTTTTAGTTTATGAGTGGGCACTGTGGAAGATCAGAGCTGTTACTTACTGGTTTCAGCATCTGAACAGTGTACCTTTTGTTGTTTAGAGTCATATTTTAGTTATGTTAACTTTAATGTAGCAACAACAATAAAAAATATTATTAATATTATTATTATTATTAATATGAAAGGTGAAACAGAAATAAGACAATTTCGAACTTACATTTGTTTATTGATTTATATTTCTTAATCCTCGCGTTGACGTCGAATATGTTATGATATCTCTGTTCTTATTCTTTCTAGTCTTGTGCAACCTTTCACTCTTCTAAGAAACTTTATCTGTTGTGTTTTGTATTCTACTTTCTTTTTTTGTCGTTGTCTATGTTTCACTTCTGCACAGAAGGGTTGGCACAGCTATTGCTTTACAAAATTTCATTTGCGTGTCATTCCTTGTTTTGTTTTTCAATGTTCTACAAATAGTTCCGCAAATATGGTTGAATTTATTCAGCTTTTCTTCTACGTCATTATTTCAMTTGTAAAATAATTTTTCTAGTATTGTATTATTTACAACTATCATTGTTTTGACTGGATATTTTTGCATTAAGCCATAGTTTTAGTCATATTTGTTGATATTTTCATATCCTATCTTTAGCAGATCCTTTTCGACTTTGTAGAGCGTCTTCTGTTTCGGCTAAGAACACTAGGTCATGGACATACAGAAGAGAGTTCAGTGTACTGTCGTGGTCTAGATATATTCCTTTTGTACACTGAAGTTTGTATTGTTTTATAACAGCATTTATGTATATGTTGAGGAGTGTTGGTGAATACTACATCCCTGTCGGACTCCTTTATTTCTTGCTATTTCCCTAGATATTTTCCCGTTTATATCCATATGTACTGTAGTCTTGAAATGTAGACTTTGTATTGATTGCATTAAGTGTTTTGGATATCCTCGTTCTTCCGTAATTTTCCATAATTTACACAGGTTTACGTTATCAAAAGCTTTCTCGAAGACTATGAAGCTTATATGTGTTTCGTTGTCTCTCTGTGCTTTTCTATAATTTGTTGCATCGTGAATATTCCATCTATTGTTCATCTACATTTTCTAAAAGCCATTTGTTCTTTCTCTAATCTTCTATAACGGCCTTGAGTCCGTTATTTATTATTCTGGCACATATTTGGTAAGCTGTATCTTGTAAGCTAATTCCACAATAGTTTTGGGGTTTGTTCTTATCTCCTTTTTTAAATAACAAGATAACTTTTGCTAATCCTAGTTATCACGCTGTGACATAAATTTAAGTATTACACAAGCTTGCGGCAGCGTTTACGCCGGGTAGAGCGGGATCCGTGGTTCGAAATTCGATTATGTCTGAATGGGCGCTACCAATTTTATAAAGATATTCAAAATTGGAACAGTCTTACAAAATTCTGTCGGCATATATTGAATAGAACGATGTACAAATCAGGTAAGTTATGCAATTATGTAAGTGTATAAAAATGGACAAACGCGGTTCTCCCATGCAAAGCTTTGCGTGAGCTTACAACTAATGCACAAATAAGTAATGTGTAAAACAATTAAATAGTAAATAGTAACCGCTCGATGCTTTAATGGTTATCACTTTTCTGATCCCATTCGCTATCGTGGAATGACCTTACTTTCGTCAGTGTTCTGTCTGGAGGAGGGCTTTCAATTAGATAGATCGAATCCCAATTAATAAATTTTTTTTAAATTTTTTATTGCTGACCTCTAAACAGTGCTAAGTGGCACTGGTGCTGAGGTCTAAACAGTAATTTACATTGAAAAGTAACAGTGTAATTGTAAGTATTACAAACTATATAATTATAACATAAACTATACTTTAAATTTCATCTAAATATAACTTAAGGCTACGGCAGAATTTTTTATATCTCTTTACATTTATTATATTTTCAGGATTTTGATTGTATATGTTAATACTATTATATAGAGATTTTTGAGCTTTGCTGGTTCTATATATTTCATTTCTAAGAGTATCTTGTGATCTAACGTCATAGTTGTGGACTTCCTTAGTATATTTCAAATTTATGTTTGTTTTTATTGTATTGGTTTTTATTGCATATATGAGTTTTACTTGTTCAAATATTTTTAATTTGTGTATATTGAATATTCCTGTTTGACTGTATAATTGTGTTGAAGGTGTGTAATATTCAAGATTAAAAACAGTTTTTACAGCTTTATTTTGAAAGCGCTGAAGTTTCTGTATCACATAATCAGGTGCATTTCCCCAACATGTTGTGAGATACCTTATATGAGGCATAACGAAGCAATTGTACAATGTCAGTCTTACTACTTTAATTAATATATTAGTACATCTTTTTATTGCACCCAGGATTGGTGCAATATTTAGCATTATGTTTTCTATGTGTAATTTCCATGTTAGGTCATTTGATATTTTTATTCCTAAGTATTTATAATTTGACACCTCCTTTAATTTTATATTATTTAAATATATATTAGTATCACAGCTCTTCTTATTTTTTTGTTTTATGATCCTGTATACAGTCTTGGATATATTATTATATTACAGTTTCTTATACTGTACGTTTAATATATTATTTGGTTATTTAAACTTTTCTCCATTATTTTTGATTTCATTTCTTATGGATTACAGAAAAGTGACCAGTACTTCAGGGATGTGCCCCGTATGTACTACCCTATTGATTTGTTTAGGTAAGTATACATTAATAGCTCAAACACAATAGTTACCTCTATCGTCGAAGGGTCTTTCTCAAATAAGCTGGATTGTATAAAATACAAATATATCAATGAGCGGTGACGCTTGTTGAATAATTAAGGCAGGTAAGTCTTATATTCCAAAATAATTTGTATGGTTCTTTTAGAGGCGAGGTGCACGTGCTAAGCCTTCTGGTGCCAGCCACAGAATGCCTGTTTTTACCCAGGTACGGAGGCCACGGAGATATCATGATTAAGAAGAAATGACATTAAGGACCTTTACAAATATGCAGGCAACCCAAGTTGCTTAGAAAGTTGCAATGCTATAATTATTATTAATGGAATTATTATTTAAATGAACCTATTTTACTTTTAGGAGAGTGCTCTACGGCAGTACGATTTACTGTATTATTTGTGTACGATGAATCAATAATAAATATACCACTTTTTATATTACTTTGTATGAGTGTAAAATAAAAATGCTACAACCGATTCGCTTAATTTTCCATCATTTGTTGTATACATGTAAAAGGTGTAGCATTAGTCCACCATATTTTCAAAGTTCGGCATTAATGCCATCCAAATCAGTTGCTTTTATGTTTCTGGTAGCTTTAAGTCCTCCTGCCAGCTCCCTTAAGTCAATGTTATGATGCGCGGTTGCCAGTACTATTATATAGTAATGGACCGCTTTTCAATCTCTCATTAAGCAAAAACCAACATCTTCAAAGGTACAATATACTTTAAAAGTATAGTTCATTCCTATAGCCCTATTAGTATCTGTAAAAATTTATTTACTTGTAGTAGATAGAACCTTCGGTTAGGCAGTAAATTGAATAAATTAAATCGTACCTATGGCCTATAGGGTAAACATCACATTGCATTAATGCTGATCTTACCTAGGCACCTTAACTAAATTCTTTATTGTTTCGTTTTCGTTTTATCTCTATACAAGGATATATTAGCTACTTAAAAATCCTGTATATATGGAATTCTTTTTTTAACCAACTGTAGTTTTGTGTATCTTTCACTAATGGCATTGGTAAAATATTAATAAATTACTTTCTGAAGAAATCTATTAACTTTTGGCTGTTTTTACAAGATCTAACAACCCTTCTTTGACGCCAGGTGTTTCGTCCAAGTACGTGTGTTGCAGGTTGCTTCAATACTATTCACCAGAGGTCAACTAATTCAATGCCAGCAATACCCCTGTCCACTGATTTGTCATTACATTTAATTACAGGCAAAACGGTATACCGAAACCAAATCAAATACAAACGACTGCACATACAACTTTAACCACAAGCGCATGTCTTTATTTAGCATACAGTGACGCATGAATAAAGGTACGTACGTTTGAGCGCGCGTTTTGGAAGTTTCTATGTCGTGTATAACCATTCTACCAACATCTCTTTATTTGTTAGTCTTTTTTCAGGTGTTGACGAATTTGGTTAATATGTGGCTTGTCATAGTTACCACAGAGAGTTTTGTATATGGTAGAAGATGAATTAGCAGGTGGGGTATTATTTAATCTTTTAGTTGTTGTTTAGTTGAATACTAAATCAACGTTAGGCCAAATCATTAAATCAATCAGAAAAAGCAACAGAAAAATTATATTCAGAGACATAAAACCAATATAAAGAAAGCAATAGAGATGTTAAATACAGTTAACGTAAGCTTTCATTGAAGCAGCAAAATACCTAGTGCATGAACCTGCAATGGCAGACAAAGAATAATTTTTTTGTTTATTTTGTTACCTCGAACCTTAACCTTAAAAAATTGCAAACTGTGGCTTTGGCCAAACCACACAACCCTTCTACTTTAAAATGATGTTACAGTCAACCAAGCGAGCTACTCTGCAATATAAATAAAGAGTGTGAGCTGTACACCCTTTTTGACTAAGGATCGGGAAAACCATTTCCCTTCAGGTCCTCCGCCCTTTCCCGATGTGCAGAATCACAGTCATTGATTTTTATGTGAATTTTATGCCGATACTACGTGACCGTATTGCAGTTGCTCCACTATAACGGACGGTTTACTTTATAAATGGTGTAGTTAATGGCGTCCCGATCGTCCCTTTCGCGACGTCGTTGCCGAATTTTAACATGCTGAATATAGCGGCAAACGGACCGTTGGAGGCGTCACGGAGCACGAGCGGATTCACCGAGCGCATTCAGGGATGACGGGGGAAGTTTAGTAGGGAGATCTGGTTAAGAACGGGGTGGGCCTGGGTTCACAGATGAAAATTTTACTGCTTCCCCAATCTTAGAGATAACCGAATTACGGATATACGCGAAAAATGCCTACAAGCTTACATAAGAGATGGTTTTCGTTTACAAGTGTCCTGTTTTGAGGAGATATGGGTTTTATTAATGGAGAATGTTAGAATTCATCAAAAACATGCTCTAATCAAATAATTCAACAGCATTAATGCCCTTTTATCTGCTAAACACCGTATATTGGAAGTATATGTAATCGTTTACCCATTTACCCTTCAGTGTAGGGTTGTCTATATAGCCATAGTCCTAACCATGTCACTACTTTTTGTCTCTTGCCAACACTTTTGTTTCAGTCCAACTGGAACCTCTCTTCGTTAAAATTTCGCCCATGTTACTATCCCATGTGTTCCTTGGTCTTCCCCTTCTTTTTACTTCCCCAGCTTCGGCTTCCCCTACTCATCTTACCTGTCTGTCTGCATTCATTCAAATGTCTCCACGACCCAACCTGTCTTGTTTCGATGAAGTCCAATAAGGGCTGCACCTCCAGATGTTTCTTATTCTATGTTATATCTCACCGCTTGTAGTTTGTTTTGCTGGCTCCTTCTCAACATCCATGATTCACAGCAATACATTAGGATAGGCCGGTAGATTGTTTTGTAGACACTTAAGTTTCGTTTCTACGGAAATTTATTTTTTGTATATGAGGTTTTTGTACAGAGCTTGCACTTTTATTGTGTTCTGAATTCGCTCGTCTATTCACTTATTTCAACTTCTTTCCATGCTAGATATTTATACTATTCCATCTGCTAGATTATTTTGTCATCTACCTTTATATTTTTGTCAGTTTGTTCCTGTACTACTAACATTACTTTTGTTTTATCGGTGTTTATCTTCATTCCAGCTTATTTCATAACCATGTTCTAAGTTGTTATACAGGGTACCTACTAAATTGGGTGGGATCGTAGAGGTGTATCAAGGTCGTCAAACTCCTTCCCTGACCTTGCAATTTGCTAACCCAATATCTATGGTATGGTAATATATAAATGCATGGATCAAACAATGTTTCCTGCAAATTTGAAAGTAGCGTGCGTAGTTCCCATACATAAAAAACATCCTGATGATTGCGCACACTATAAACTGATTTTCCCCTTTCAGTTCTGTCTAAGGTCTTTGAACACATCATCAATTGGAGAATTGTTACATACTTTAGAAAAAGTGCATATTGACACATAAACAACATAATTATAGAGAGCAGCGATCTGTGACAAGTGTAATTTAGGAAACGTTAACAACAGTAGTTGATGTAGAGGATAAAAATGAAGAAGCACAATTAGTACATCATAATTTAAGTGTGCCACAACAAGTCGTACGAAAAGTTAAATTTTTCGTGGCATACGAGGAAAGGTTTACGACCTTATACAATCATATTTAAACAAAAGAAGGCAAGTCGTGGAAGGGAAGTCCAGTCATACATATATAATGCGTGAAGTCCCACAAGGTTCAATTCCGGGACCCACACTCTTCATCTACCTACGACAGTTCCGGGTGAGTATGAGTGTTTGTATGCCGATGATGCATCGGTTTTGCTGCATACGGATGACATGCACACTATCAATAAAAAAGCAGCAGTTGAGATGCTCTGAGGTCCAACAAAGAGAAAATACAGACATCTTTTCAAATATCCAGAGTCAAAGTGCTGCAAAATTTTTGGGCGTTACCTCGACAGGGCCTTAACGTCATTGATTTGTGCAAAAGATGAAGTATAGCTATTTACACAATCTGAAAAAGTAGCACATCTACTACATACGAGGCAGCTAAGATGTGTTTAGTTTCAATCATGGTGCTGTGGCCCTTCATGTGTTAACTTAGCCACATGACCCGTTTTTAGTAAAATCTATATATTTTATATTTGGAAGTTAGCCAGCAAATTAAAGCACAATTGCCCATCTTTTACTAATCTTTAGTGGTATCATAATGCTTCATTGTGATTCACGTGATAACCTAGCCACATGATCCCTTTTTGATAAAATATGTGTTTTTTTTATTTGGAAGTTAACCACCAGATTAAAGCACACTTGCTCATCTTTTACTAATCTTTAGTGCTTTGATTATACTTTATTGTGGAAAATGAATTTTATATTTTTGTAGTTACTGCATTCTGTATAAGATTACTTTTTTAAATTTTATATATTAAGAAAATGCCTGAACACCACCCCTAACCCCGCAACCCTCGCCAAACCGGTTGATCACTAGGTATATGCAAATTACTGCAAATCCGTAATTGCTCTATAACTTTACGAGTTTTTTAATTTTTAAATTGCTGCGGCCTTAGAATTTAGTATGTAATAGACAAGTTTTATTTGCAGTACTCAATATGGGAAATAGCGATACTAAATGCTATAACTGCAGGTTAACGATCGTTGGAAATTTTTTAGTTTTTAGTGAGAACTATATAGTAATATTTTGACTGAAATTTTTTATTAAAGCTCCAATAATAATATAATAAAAAAGATTAACAACAATAGATCAAACAATTAGGGTTAACTTCTATATTATTATTATTTTTATATTCTCGGTTAATATCGTCATACGGCTCCCGCATACTATCTAGTCTTTTACTATAGGTGGTGTAGAGGCCTATTGTTTCTAATGACTTGGCAATTCGAGGTTAAAAATTGATAACTGAACGCAATATATAGCTTTTTTCATAAAACTTAAAATATCGTTTAGGCTTACATGTCCGTAATCACAATCTATGAATATGTACTGACATTCCTTCAAGTTAACTGTGGTTTCACGGTTTAATCTGCATTTTTTTGCAATAGAACGTTTTGTTTTGCATCTGCAGGAGATTCTTCAACTCTATGTAAAAGCTAGAACTGGCGTTGTCAAAATCAAGTGAAATATATGGGATTGCTCTACTACGACGCTGGCCACAAGCTTTGCAATGCATGTCTTCTTCACCACAATTTTATTCACTTAAGAATGAAGTAAATACATACGAAATATTACAGTGACATTTTATCTTAAAAACAGTATCTTCTGATATAGCGCGAAAAGGTTCGCGTGTAAACTTATTTGAGCAATTGAAGCACTAAAGATTAGTAAAAGATGGGCAATTGTGCTTCAGTTGGGTGGCTAACTTCCAAATATAAAAGTACAGATTTTACTAAAAAGGGGGTCATGAAGCACAATGAAAGCGCTAAAGATTAGTGGAAAGATTGACATTTGTGCTTCATGTTGGTGGCTAGACCTAATAACTATAATAAAGTAATGATTATGGGCAGATATTGACTTAAGGAGTATAATTTCTGAAGCACGATGAAGCACTAACTAAGCACCAAAGGCTGGTGCCAATAGAGATGTTAAATTTGGAAATTGGTGGCTAAGTGCGAAGTTGGCCACAAAAAATCATAATGGTCATAGTTTGAAAACAATAGATGTGGCTGTTGATTTCTATGAAGCACAATAAGGCAACAACTTCACGGGCGTGAGCATGGCTACTCAACGCTCTCCAGGATTCTGGCGCCCTCAGCATATCTTATTTCAATATACCTTTGCTTAAGCCGAAGAGCTAGACTGGGTAACGTCGAGCACACTTGCCCACCTACTCCCGTTATTTGGTGACAAGATATATAAGGAAAAAAGCTGGTTAATAACATATAAAGAACAAGCTTAKAGACGTAAAAAGAGTGGGAGAAAAAATACCTGAAAGGGGCAATGAATCAAGCCACGGACTTTACATATGCATATTAAGTACAMTACGAGCTCACTGTATCAAACATCACGTATCCATGATTTCCCGTCCTTACAAGCTCCTACGTCACTGGCACACGCCCAGGTTCAGAAAATTAATACCCACCTCGGTCCCCTTAATGAGGATCAAGCAGGCCGTTCCACGGACGGTTACAATGAAATAATATCTTGAAGGAGCGCGGGAGCAACGTTGCTCGTCGCATTAAAACTCGTTTTAATTACCGGGATCCGCATTAGAAAATGTCGCACCGCGCCCCATACACTCGACCGGCCCTATTAAACACCGTCTAATATTCCGACTTTAGGGCCCCATTAAGCAGCACTATCTCGTTTCGYACGATTTATTTTCAACTGCGGGTATATCTGCAGTTTTTGGTTTTACGTCCCGGTGCCACCGCATGGACTGGGACCGGGTAATAAACGGGGGATATGACGGGTCATGCGGTATCATGCGAATCCGGGGGCGGTAAACGCGCTTTATGGGTCGTACGTTGTTAATTTGGGAGCGTGAGATGGGTCAGTAACGTGCAACAGTATGGCGCACGCAACAGTTTTTGTGTGTTATCTTGCAACAGGCAATAAACCTCCTTGTATAATTCCTACCTTGCCATACGTCCTTTCCCAGAATGTGACTGACGGGAGAACACAAATTGCACGAAATCGCGAAGCAGAATTATGCACACGTCCCTCTTTTAATACTCTGTTTTTTTCTCAACCTCCGATGAGTTATTAAATAAGACCTATTTATATAGAAATAATGGTAGCAGTCGAGCGGTCTACTTATTTTATTTTTTAATTCGGCAAAACCTATTACACCAACTTAGACAAGAAAGCAAAAGCCTAGAAAATAATTAATAAAATAATATGTGGAGTTCCTTCCTACGGTGTATCGGCAATAGTCGAGTCTATTGCTGTACAAAAAGTACAAAGATAGTTCAGTCCGGGTCGTGGGACTATAGAAAACATACAAAGGTGTGCCAGAATCCTAATAAATACCAAAACTTAAGCTATAATTGTTCGGAGTGGGGGCAGGGGGTGTTAATCTGTAATGTAGTGTTAAAGTTTATGATGTATGATTAGAATGCACCCTGACCTGCAGGAATTTTGGCCAACCTGAAAAGATTTTACATTACAACTTGCTAACCTGCAGCTAAAATTGTTCAAAGTGAAGGCAGGGGGTGTTAATCTGTAATGTAGTGTTAAAGTTTATGATGTATGATTAGGATGCACCCTGACCTGCACGAATTTTGGCCAAGTTGCAAAGATTTTACATTACAACTTCCTACCCTGCAGCTATAATTGTTCGGAGTGGGGGCAGGGGGTGTTAATCTGCAATGTAGTGTTAAAGTTTATGATGTATGATTAGAATGCACCCTGACCTGCAGGAATTTTGGCCAACCTGTAAAGATTTTACATTACAACTTGCTAACCTGCAGCTAAAATTGTTCAAAGTGAATGTAGGGGGTGTTAATCTGCAATGTAGTGTTAAAGTTTATGTTGTATGATTAGAATGCACCCTGACCTGCAGGAATTTTATCCAAGCTGCAAAGATTTTACATTAGAACTTGCTAACCTGCAGCTATAATTGTTCGGAGTGGGGGTAGGGAGTGTTAATCTGTAATGTAGTGTTAAAGTTTATGATGTATGATTAGAATGTATCCTGACCTGCAGGAATTTTGGTCAACCTGCAAATTAGGTAGACCCTGGTTAGCGGTCTTAGTAGTTCTCCGCTGACGCATTGAACCACGTAGATTCAGAGTTAGTATCAGATAAAACATATATTTTTTTTTAACTACTTGGCGCCCAATTTTTTTTGAGATTCGTCTTGAGTTGCCCACGCCCGACTCCACTGAAGCTACCGCCGCCATTGTTCGATTGCTGGAGGATTAAAAACTTTTGTAATAATTATAATGTATGTATTAATCAGGTGCGTGATATGAAGATGCCGTTGTCTGTTAATTTTATAAGAAGTAGATTACTAGTTGTACGACATGTAGATTGAATATGTAACGGTCTACTTTGTTTATCAGTAGATATTAGTTGTCCTCATTAAGGATACTCGTGCTTGGGTATTAATTCTATTTTGTTTGTAATAATTCTGTTACTAAGAAGCCAAATGTCTTTCAGGGGCCGAGCACTAGCCAGCACTATATGTGTTTATTAATTTACTTTATATAATATTTGTTAGAAGCTAAACATCGTCATCATCATTATATGTCGAGAGAAAAAACACCTTACACAAGAGAGTAGAAATATAGACACTTTTGTAGTCAACTAATCTATCCAAACAATAACGTTTTCTCGGTTAGTCCTAACGCCACGCAGTATATCACATAAGGATGTACAAAATCTCTACACTCTTCGCGTATATTTTATATTCACTTAGATGCCCGCAGAACAAGTGGAAATTCAATACCGGAACTTGACATCTTCAGCCAGGTTATCCAATCATCGGTTCTATTGCCCCGTATTACTTCCGTATTTTCGAGGTAAACTTGACAATATCAATCCCAAGGAACTGAAACCTCCGCGTTCCCAAACGCCGAATTGCCCTAGCTGAGCTGAAATGAGTTTACGTAAATCTATCGATTTACCTGTAAATCGTGTATTCACGTACACGTAAATTAGTATTGTCTGAAACGTTTTGTTTATTTCGTCGTAATAACGCTCTGCTTGTGTTACAAGAAAAAATATAAACATCTTTACCCAAGGTAGTAGGGTACCACTGAATGCAGCAGGAATTTATATAATTTCTTTACTATTTGTAAATGCACAAACATTCAAGTATCTAGATATACCGTCAGATTTATACAACAATAATTTTAGTTCGAATATTTCTTTAGAAACATTATTTTCCGTATTCAACAGGATAGTTCAGATTTGTGAATCATTACTTTTTTTTAATAAAGAGTAAAACGGCGTTGCATAAGTTAGTTATAGCTTATCTTCTATAAAAAATATATATATCTGCCTAGAAATGCAAATAGGAGTAGGTAGATGTTTACATCAAGATCTTAGAATATAACATAGGGACATAAATCATATAGTTTGTGTATGAGCTGATAGTACTATGCTCTTTAGTACAGACTAAAGCTGGAAAAGTGTGTATTTTTCTCTAAAAGGATAAAGCTTTCATCTAATATTATATTTCCATCAGGAACAGGATATGCAATATGTCCGTCTATAAGCATTATTGTTGATAGATCCATTATTGGATGTGGCATTTACTGCCATATGTGGTTTACAAACATAAAAGCGAATGCAGATTAAATTAGAGTAATATTTGATAGTGCATTCAACAAGGTATAACTGTGGGACTAAACTAATTGCTAAAAACATACACAAAAGCACATTTAATAGCATTGTACTTTTATGCACCATCAACGGTTAATGCAGTAGCTATTGCGTGTTATTAAAGTTCGATAAATTGTACAATCCACTTTGTATGTTGCTACAAACACTTTGTGATATTAAAATTAACAAACAAAGCTAGGCATCGAATAGGTATTCATGAAGTGAATATATATTTGTAAATATGGCAAATTGAAAATTGTATTTTCCGAAAGCAGCGGTTATAACGTGCAACTTAGAATAACGAGGAAAAAGAGATAGTTTCATGAGGTGTTGGAAACAGTGAGGACAGTGTACATTCCATAACTCTCCACTTATGATTCATAAGACGAAACAATCGTTCTGTATCAAACTTCCGGATTAGCCGGAAATGTATACCAATTTTCATATTATAAACAAAACACATTACACGTTACAGAATCTTTGTAAAAAATGTGTTTACAGTGCTAAAGAAAATCAAAAATATCCCCACATCTAGAAATGACGCGACGCTGAGCTTTACCAGATTTTATTTTTTTATTCGTTACGACAATTATGTATAATGCTTACAAATGCCTATTAATTCACATTCTTGTTTTCATACGGGGCTTACTAACTTTGATTCTTTCTAAAGGACTAGTTTCGACGAAACTTCGCCAACTATTTTTTTATTTTCGAAATTTATTGTTATTTTGGATACAGTCTGTCCTGTATTTCTAGTGTATGTATTTGCTTGTTTCGACGATGCCAGATAAACATTTAAAAATTGATTTATTGGGTGTTTAAGCAGTAATCTCAGATCCAGGTCCAGCCTTTAAAGACGTATAGGAAGATAAAGATAAAGAACTACATCTATATCAATCGGAGCATTCGGAGAGCAGTGAAAGAAGAATCCAAAAACGAATGGCCTACATACATTTTATGTTAGATCAAATGAAGAACCGGAGTTACTCGATGAAGATGCTAATCACGTAGCATACTAAGTTATTTGAAAACACACTGTACAGAGACTAAAGCAAAGTTTGTGTTAGTACCGTATTTGGTAAACAATAATTATGTTATGCGTAATTGTCCTAAATAATAATTGAGTATTATTAAACTGCATTACTGTGCTAATGTTTCAGCACATTAAATTACAGTCAGCTAACTATAGTTATCGCCCTACATAGTGTGTTTTTTGCTGCATTAAGTCGTAACCGAAAAAGTGTAAATGAGCAAACCCTTGATGTAATAATAGGTTACAACAAATAATATAAAAAGGTAAATATTATAAGGTGGTCTGAGCTACAAATTAATTGAATCTAGTTAGAAATTGATATGTGTGGCAACATTGCCGAGCCGAAAGTTTCTGATTACACCCGTTGTGTGGCGCTGCTATAGTTATCAAAAAAGTGCCTTGCTTACATGAACACTCGCTTGACTTAAAAATTTCGAATATGTTTTACAAACTTACCGCTGTCGTTATTGTAACGATTCACGTGATAGTTATCAAGCCTAAGGATTCGTTAAACGTCAATGTTAAATTGTCCTGAATGAATGCATTTGTATTTCATAAAATCGTCCCTGGCATATATATTTTTTTTTTAAATTTTATATAATTAACGTTTAAAAATATGTCGTACGGTGTTTTAACATCTTCACTTGCAATTTTTGAATTTCAAATAAAAGCAATAGTACTTGTGCATCATTCAGGGATCTGCATTATGAGATTAATTGTCAAAGATTTTCCGACATAATATCTTGACTTGGAATCTTCTGCGAGAATTGCAGTGTGAATGACACCATGCCATCTAGTGGCAATACGGCATCATCCACTCGTCTCTGTGGAGAACTGTAATTCTCGCATACACATCGTTGGGACTATAGTTGTGCCGAAGAGGCTTATAAGTCGAAACAGCTGCCCACAGATTGTTTTGAGGCAGGCGACATGGCATAGACGTAATTATTGGAATCTTCTTTTTAACTAATATCTTCGTAAAGTTAGATCAAAGCTGTATTTTAATATTGTTCTTAATACTTTAATACTTTTCGAAACTTCTATCTGTTCCAGTCCTATTACAGTTTCCAACAGTTGTGTAAACTGGATAATTAAACTGATAAGAATTTGAAATTTAAGCAATAATCACAAGCAGTGTGTAGTTGTTGCAAACAACTTGGCTAACTCGATTTCTATCCACGCTCATATCTCGTTTACTATAACACCTATCGAAAAAATGTTTATAAGATGTTTTTTGACAGATATTATTGGGATTCACATTTGGTTTACCAAATACACTATCCCCTAGTGACAATGATGAAGTGAACTGTATTTCTTTAACTTTTTTACTTCCCTTTATTACAATGGGCCTGTTGCCCCCAATTTTTGTTGTTGCAGAATATGAATCTACATGAAAAAATATAGACCCCTTTAATTTTTATTTTTTTTTCAAAGCGCTTAGTTAATGCTTAAAAAAAGATTGTTTATGCTTGAAGTTTGAATCTCTGACGTCAGCGTTCCCTGGCGCGCTTAGTGCGGTGTAACTGTGTGATGTTGCCACGCCATTTTCTGATCCTGGCAATCCTGTCGGCCGACATGAGGTTTCTGAAATCGAAGTCGCAGCAGCGTTGCCATTTTATTCCAAATTCGCAATCGTAATTATAAATTATAAAAACACATACGCGAATGGACGTGTCAAACGCTATTCGTTGTTAGTCGTTTTCACTGTAAATATTAAAACGTAAAATATATTAAATTAAAATGATAACTTACAACGGATATATCGCCAACAGAATTCATTTTATGGCAGCCAAAGGATAAGTTCATATCTCAAGTGATATTAAAACTGGAACAACTATTTATTAAGTAGGTAAACTTGTTTAAACCTGAGTTACAGCATGTATAGCTGCCATTACATCATTTTATTCAAGTCGCAACCTTTAAATAGAAAAATCGCCTAATTTGCGTAAAATCAAACGATCTGGCCACACGAGTTTCCATTCATGTAAAATTCGTCAATCATGTGTAAGTCAATATTTTGTAAATTGTCTGAAGATCCCTTCACATAATCTTGCACAGTCTATGTTTGAACAACAACGTACTAAGTAAATAAAACAAAACTTTAACGCGTCCTCCGTTCTCAAACCAAAACGAAAACAAAGGTACAAAGGCACAGAACCACAGAACATACGCGTGTTCAACAGCGACAAAGGTGTCAAGCATGCAACAGGGCATCCGGCGCATTAGCGCTATAGCAGAGTGCGTCTCCAGGAACGGTGACGTATGACGAAATATTTGAATTTGGCGGTAAACCTTTAGAGGTAAAAATAAGACACAAAAATATTAAAAATATTTTTTCTATTGCCAGCTTCTAACTTCATTAGATCCAGGCAAATTCGCACATGTGTTATAATAACGATTTACTGTCAAGGGCAACAACCCCATTCTACATTGGCACATATATCTTTTTTTATCAATCGTAATTCATTTTTGGTTGCTTGGTTTTATAAGAATTCTATGTACGGCATGCAATATGCATATATGAAAGCTCGGCTTTTAAGAAAACAGAGGATGACAAATGATAGTGATTATAGAAATTATGTGTATATATTGGGCGTATATAGGTATGTGTTTATGATATAGATAATGCTACTATTTTATTAACTGCTCTTTTGATGATACCTCCAGAAGTTTTAATTTCTACTACGCGCACAACGTTATCTAGGCCTCCAACAACCCTCCATAGCAGCCATTTTAAAGGTGGCAAGTTGTTATCTTTTATTATTACTTGTGAATTCAGCTTTAATTGGGTATTGATTGTGCACTATTTCGGTTGTTGTTGTTCTGAGACATAAATTTTTCTCCATTTTTTCCAAATTGTAAGAATGACTGTTTCTAACTTTCGAAATCTGTTCGGTCTGTTCCCTGAAGTGTTTTACCTGCAATTGTCTAGGTAAGGAAGTTAATGTCCATTTAATTAGGAAATAACGAGGTGATATGAATAGGTCTAGAATTTAGAAACCTTCATAATTTAGAATTGCCGTTCTTTAAATAAAGTTTCATCCACTTTATTCCAGCTTCCCACATGCCTCCAAAATGTGGTGATTTGGGAGGAATAAAGTGCTATTGAATGTTAAGTGTCCTAATTTTTATTGTTTCGAAGGAAGCTATTTATTTTTTTCATTTCATTATATGCTCCTACAAAATTCATCCCATTACCAGTATAAAACCGCTTGTGCTAAACCCCTTTTGGCAATGAAACGCCTAAATGTTGCGATTAATGCCTGTTACTAAATCTATATGTGAGAAACAGTTATATGTTTTTACAATTTCAGAGTTACGCAATTTTCGGTCTTTGGTTAAGCAAGGTCTAGAGTAATCGACTTCTACTTTGGCAAAAGGAAAGCTGGATGGATGCAGTTTGTTAATGGCAGTTCAAATAGGACATACAGATCTTCCATCTTGTCACTGTTTTATGAAGCATTTTACCTGATGAGCCACAACAGGGCGAAACTAGTCGTTCGATGAGAGTGAATTGGCCAGAACAGATGATTTATTTAATAAATATAAATTTTAAGATCGTTCCACAATAGAATTTTCTTGCATTGTTCCCACAAAATACAGAGAAACTCAAAATCTTACCATTTAGCATATACAATGCAATTTCAACGTCCTTTCGGTCTTGAATCAGAGAAAATAACGGTCCCGCAACTTGAACAAATTGTGAGCCACATAATTGAAATATCATTTATTAATTGTCATAGTAAAAAGGACGAATCTTTTAACCATTACACTATAGAGGTGAATAAAGAGTAATCTCCTGAAAGCCTCATCTTTCAACGAAATCGCGCCAGCCACTGAACATGACGACCGATCATTCAGGTAGGTCACCGTGCCCGCAGGGTTTGTCCATCCTGGACTCACCCCGTCCGTTTCAGCGTCGTTTCAGTGCAAGAAACCGGGACGAATTCTCGCCGGGGGTCGTACGCGTCTTTGTCGGGGTGGCTCTTTGTTAATTGACAAAGGCCTGACAGTGTGCCGCTGAACAATAAATATAAAAGATCGCCGGCAAGTCGAAGATGGTCCCCTTGATATAAATCACTCTGGGGATTACAGCCCGGGCGCGCTGACCGCCCGACCGGACACAGAAGGTCATTATTTTGCTGACTTGATAAACATAGAAATCTCGTCCCTCGGAGTCGTGTGCGACGGCCCTCCTCCGGGACGTGGTGCTAATGAACCTGTAGACTAGGACCTTCCCTAAAACGGATTTCTGATAATGATGTGATTTTCATCAAAATGTTATGCCAAGGAAAATGTTATTTTGAACAACTACACTGGTACAATTATAGCAGCTGTTAGGTTAAACTAGGAATACAAAACATTTGTTACAGTTTAAATTTTCATTGGGGAACTTTTATAATTTTTATATCTGTCCGCGCTTTTTGTTGCCCTAGCTATCTTTATCTTGCTGTTGACTGCGTATATTTCGAATAAAATTCGATCAGCTAAAACTGTGGGTGTGTGTGGTGCTTTGGGATGCAAAGGAAGCTCTGAAATTCACATTTCAACGGTAAAGTGCCGGATTCTTTTCTTGCTTTCCTAGAGTGTAGCATTCTTCACGATACCGTTTCATATTCCTTTCGGTGAAGATATATATAGCCGGAAAATCTGGGATTCGGCACCTCACCATTCGCTGATTATTCCAGAAGCTATTTATCATCTGACAAGCTTCATCTTAGCTGAAACCCTTCTTTGGAAGGTAGGTGTTACTTTTTCAATATTTTTCGAACACACTCTGTAATATGTACGTTGTGTATCTTCAGGGTTTCTATATTTGGCGTTATAATCTAAGCCTGTCGTGGATCAAGGCAAACACTGTTTCCAGTTCGTACCTATTCAGGAAAACTCCAGCTTTCGTGGGATTGTTTTTCTTTCCTGTCAGTTCCAGCCCGTAGAAGGGCTCCGGAGCAATCGTATTAGCCGTTGGAATCCCTCAGCCGACAATCAGACCAAGGATTGGAACATCAACTTTTAACCATCAGGCCAGATCTTTTACTTTTTTGTTTATTGAATTAATAATCTCGTTTTAACGTAAATTTCGCAAGATTGCGGAAAAATCTTATTTAAAGTTAAATATCTACTTGCATTAATCAAAATCCCTTATTATTTAAAAATTTACCTTATTATTACTAGTAGTATTTATGTACAGCCTAGACGAGCTTCATGGCCATGATTGCGACGCGGCTTTCTTATTAATTTCTAGAAATTTGTGCACTTTATTTCGATATAAATTACTGAATTAACTGCTTGTCTTTTCTCGACGCGTTTTCTTTTTCTTCTTTGTTAAGTCAATAAACCTCTGGGCAAAAATTATTTACTACACTTAGTTTACTTTCGAGGTTACTATCTCTGAAGATTCCCCCTTTCGTGTTTTTTAAGTTTCGTTTAATTTATACAAGTGGGTGATTTAAAACACGTAGCGCACTCTTTCATTCGTTTTAACTCAACCCAACCCTGTTTCTTTGCTTAGCTGGGACCCCATCTTGTATAATACTCTCGAATCTTTCTTTTCCTCGTTGAATAGCTAAATTTTCGATTGCCACGTAACACATTATATATTCGTTTATAAAGTTTCTATGTTTAGAAGCCAGTCAATAGCTCGTGCACTCAATATGTGTACGACTATATCATGAAAACCATCTTTCAATTTTGTTAAAGCACATTCTTCCACCATGTGCTGGATCGTCTCTATGCCGTATCCACAAATACAGGGTGGGTCATCAATTACCTTTCACTTAAATAAAACATCATTACGTCTACAATGACCAGTTCTAATGCGATTTAATTGACACCAAATTTTTCGTTCACATTCAAAACCAGGAATAATTTCAATAGGGATTCCAATCAGTTCTTTATTAAATACTAAATACTAATAATTCTTTTAAAACGTAATTGGTTATCAAGAATAAGAACTAAATTATCATTTTGTATTTTTATGATTAAAATAGCTGCTATATCATTGTACTAACTCCTCGGACTTAGAACGTATTTATTTAAATCTGATAATAGCTTCTTCTTGAGATCGGTAACACTATCTTTATTAAAAAATACAGAATTTGTGCATCATCTGCGCAGAAGTGACATTCCCCTAATGTTACAGCAGGAACAGAACACGTGTGGACAGGATAAATAGTATTGGTCCTAAGATTGACGCCTGGGAAACCCCAAAGTGTAGGTACAACAGATGAATTTGAAAAGGTGTTTTCAATTTTAACAATTTAGCTCCTATTGGAGTAACTATTTTGTAATAGCCGCAATGCGTTCACGACTAAGAGTGTCAAACGCCCTGGAAAAATCGAGGAGGACCAGCAGACAGGCCTGACCAGAACCTATAGCTGTCATAATATTATCAGTAACATTAAGCAGTGCAGTTCTGCAGTTATAACCTTTGCGAAAACCAGATCGTGTGGTAGGTAGTAAACTATAAGTATTAAGATGAGAAAGAAACTAATTAGCCATCACTAGCTCGTGTATTTTAGAAGGAGTAGGAATCTTGCTTATAAATCTTAAGTCCTTAAAACTCTCGGGATTGTTGCTTTTAGGGATTAATTATAACCATCGATTTCTTTRAAGTATCAGGTACAACACAGAGACCAATACATGTGTTAATGWTATGCGTGTTATAAGATATTCGGCAACGCATAAAGTAGCAAGTTAGTAGGAATCTATCATAACCGATTGCATTCGCTTTTATGGACAAGAAAATTCCATACAATCTCAGTTGTAAATACAAATTCAAAGCATGAGTTCACTAATTTGGTATTTAAATATTGTTTTGAAAATGCAGGATCATGAATAAAGTTTTTTGGAAGGATATTTGGAAGAAATGAATTATAAACCTTTAGGTGAAGTTAAATTATCTGGTAAACTACGTGAATGATTCTTGAAACTGGTACCTTACAATTTGAGTTCAGCTAATAATCTAGACCTATTGGTAGATGTCATACGAAACTGTAGGTTAGCTCTCTTTTCAAGTTTTATAGATTTGTTTACTAGATTTCTCATGACTGATAATAATTCCAATGTTGTAGCCGATCCTTGTTTTTTTTGCAACGGGTGATAGTTTTATCACGTAGACATCATAAATGTTAGGTTGCTTGATAACCAAGGAGAATAGCGTTTGGAGATTTTGCGTGTAACAACTAGAGCGTTAATATTGYGTATAGGTAGTAATATTGTATTTAATAGGAGTGTTTTGTCGTTAGCGTTAGGGATACCATAAATTGCAGCAAGATTGGTGTCTCGTAAGTCTTGAAGAAAATTGTCTTGGTTGAAGCTTTTAAAACTGTGATTGACAGTAAAAATTGAATTGTCGGGTGACCGTTGTACATAACAGTTTAGCTAACACGAAATTACACTATGATTAAAAATATTGTGATTAGATGCGGCTGAAACATATTTAATCATATTTAGGTTGCATGCAGTAATATAATCTATTAGAGTTTGTGTACGCAGTGAAATTCCAGTTGATCCTTCTAAAAGCTTATGTAAATTAAGAGCATTTAATAAGCCTAGATATTGTTGAGTAGGACTAGGATTAACGTCCAAATAATCAATATTTGTGGCACCCACAAAGAGAAGACTGCAAGATAAACAACTCTAGAATATGAGTCTTCAAACTTTTCCACGAAAACATGCAAAAGTAAAGGTAAAAATTCAATAGAGTAATAGTTTACATTTAAATTAATTGCTTTATACCTAATATAAGTACTCACGTAAAAGCAAATGCCCCCACCAATAACAATATTCTTGAAATGCCATATTCCAGAGTGTAAACTCATATGGATTTCATCAGATTTTAAACGATTGATGGATTTCAAGTTGATTTCACAAGAATAATAATTTATCCGGATTTCATTGAATGCTTTCTCTGGATTATACAACTGCTTTTCAACAGAATCCATTAGTGGTTACCCCCTCCACTACTACTAGTGTGAGGTCATGGTAGTGGCTGGGGGGAGTTCCAGGCTTGTGAGACTGTCTAAGGCTGTGACCATAAGTATAAAGAGTAAAGTGCAATTCAGCTGAAAAGGGAAGAGTTGAAACTCAATGAAAATTCGCCTCAGGAATTTGAGTACCAAGGGTTAGGTTGGCATCAAAGCCTCAGAGCATCATAACTTTCTTCAGGAGTTAGCGCAAAGTTTCTCAGTAAGCAACATTATACATTCTACCTTCTTATAACTTTACCTAGATCGTTTCATTCTATCCTTAACAAAACATAACTTTCAGCACTCCCCATCCGAGATCATGAAACATCCGTCCATTAATCATCCCAATAAGTACCGACAAACCAATTTGCCCGCCCATTGTCTATCTCGTCCCATAAAACCGTATCGGACCCTGTTGACGTTCACAAATCATCGCCGCCCAGCGAGATCTGTTCGTGGCACCGTCCACGGGGGGGCCGGTCCGTCACGGTGCCCCCGTCACGTCGTCGGCAGCCGCCACCGCAGCTTGGAACACGGCCGACCGCGGCCGTCGCTCCGTTTCCGGAAAGGTCGGGTTATGTCATATTGATTCAACAACTGTCCGACGGGGGCAGCGTTCGGGACACTGAATTGAGTGTGGTTAGGTCCTGCTGGGGGTCGTGGGGGTTGGGGGGGGGCGGTCTGACGGTGTCGATTCAATATGCGTTATCGCCTCATCGCGCTTGAAATTTGAGTACTGCCTGTTCTGGATTCAAGCCGAGAGATTAGCAAACAGCTGCAATTCGGTTAGCAAGTAAGGGACACACTATTGAGCTCAGGTGTGTAAAAGTTGGTATGTGACCCAACCGAAAACCGTTGTTTAATTCGACCTTTCTTCAGAAGATGGTGCTAGTTAAATAAGGGAAAATAGCTCTTTTTGGAGGGTCAGTTCGTTTGAGCTACTTCCTGCAAAAGAGCTGTTCGTTTCAACAGTTCATTCGCGAAAGATTTTTTACACATGGAGTGTTACCAGACGTAGGAATTGTTTCTCAAAATAGGGACAGAGGGAAGGATTTCTTGAAAGCATTGTTGTGTAGGGATGTTGTGCTAAAATAATTGTCAAAATCACGGCGCTCTTTGTATTTATTAAAATACATGTCTGTATTATGATGTCTGCACTCCAACCAACTACAGACAGCTTAGCATAGACATACATTTTAATGCACTAAGCAAGGTGTTGGATGCTGATGATACAGCTAGTCTTAACTACTGGGTCCATTTCCCATGCCCGTTTCAGATGGCGCAAGGTTCGTGGTCACTCAAGTAGACTTTTTTTTGCTGTTTTGCCAGATTGTTGTTTCTATCAAATTGACATACACTACCTTCAAGAAAGTCACACAATAAGGCATTTGACGAGGTCTCCTTAAAATATTATATTCCTGTAGCTACACTCCACCTAGTTCCTATATGTTGATCCTGATAAAATGATAAAAATCACATCTGAGTTATCTATCCAACATACTATGGACTATATTAAAAGCAGATATATAGAACTACAAAGATATTGTGCAGTAATTAATGCCATTTTTCAGCATTACTTTCTGTTGGTTACAATAAAATGTTAGTCTTCACTACAAGGAAATAAAGAACAAAAAAGTCAGACGCCTGAAGCTCTTGTTAATAAGCCCATTCTATAATAGCGGTGCCAGTTATAATGGGATGAGAAAGGCACTTTACATAAGTTTTTTCTATGCAAATGTATATGTCTACTAAGGATTACCTATGGATCTAGTAAACTTTCAGAAGCAAAAATAAAATAGCAATTCAAATGTAAAGCGTAACTACAGAGAATTTAGACAATCAGAAATTTAAATGTCATAGTCTATTAAATCATGTCATCATGTCATTGATAATAAATTAGATATGTACAAAATTTGCCAAACGGATTCGAAATATAGCTTGAAATTCTACAGCATTGTTTTTTAAATAAATATTAAACAATGTTTTTAGAAGTTTAAAATTATGTTTATTATGACATCCTTTGTTAATACATGCTTATTACTTTAAATAAATATACTAAATAAATATATAAGAAAATAAACCAAACTTAGTTATTTAAAATACCCACATTTCAGGTAAAACGATTAATTTATTCTTCAGTTTACAAGTCTATTTTATCAGTTCACCTTACCCCGACGGGTAAAACTGTGGCAAAACCAGGTTTATGGATGAAAACCGTCAGCTTTGCTGGTTGGCGCTTCATTTTAAATCTACTGGTGTATAGATGTGAACGTTTGTAACTCTGTAATTTTAATTCTGTAGCGGTTGGAAGTAGAATACCTATATAGTAAAAGAACACCATGTCACATTTACAAAACTGCAGCAAATGATTCATAATAGATTTTGTTGAGTAAGTAAGAGCAATCAGTATTTATGTAAAGTTAAATCCGGAGGTAGGATATACATTTTGATCATCGTTAAGCCAATACTTATCCAACGAACCCGAACCGTTGAGCTGTTCTCAAGCTATAAGTGTGACAGACGTATGTATATCATCAGGATACTAGGACTCTACTGCTCTTACAAATATTTATGTGAGCCAATTTGTATCTGGAGGGGTATATTTACATTGCTGTAAAATGCTGTGATAAGCGGATTTGCAATGACCAGTTAGATTGTTAATGTATGGTTAAATGATAAATATAATAAAATTCACAGAATCACTGATGCATACGATGATAATAATCTATACTCATGCTTAGTATTTAGCAATCTTAACTTAATTCGATTAGTTTCTGTTAGATTTTTATTAAAAATATATAATTACGACAGTCATACAAACGACAGACGTCATAAAAATACTATAACGAGAATTTTTCAGTACTAATTGGAATTACTTTCATTCATATTCATTAAGCATTGTCCATAATTAAGATATCCACTTTATTTCCTTGCACCCACCCTTTAATATAGCTCAGTATTCTATACATAAGGAATAACATCGTTAATCAGTAATATGCCAAGGTTTACAACAAAATCRGTCAAACTACGACCAAATTCCACCTTTTCCTGAGAGAAAGAGAGCCACTCTCTATCAATAACATCAGTGAGAAGGGAGGTAAAAATCTCTTTTCAATTTCAGCAGAAGGAATGCGTACTAAAGTGAACATATGTCAAGTGAGCGAAAATACCTGTGTTTGAATTCAGATGGAAAGCAAGTACTCTCAATACTAGGGATACCGATCCATACCCGATAAACATGTGTTACCCGGGTACAAATTTTTGGGGGGACAACGGGTACAACTGTACCGGGCCGTGGATCATAGGGGGCCCCTTCTATTTGCTACTATAGTGAAAATATCTTCGTGTGTCCCAAATGTAAACTTTCTAAATACTTTCCTATCATAATCATTATCACTCATTTGTACACAAAATAAATAGTACGATAGACACTAATTAAAATTGTGGTAAATCAAATGGACCAAAGGATGGAATCTACGCCCAGAAATTAGGGATCCTCAAACGAAAGTAAAACTCATACTAAAGTACCGCGTAAAACAATTTCATCTGTTACTTTGTAAAAAACATACATCAGTACTTATCCACCAGGGGATATGTTCGATAAATCAGTGTTATCTATACTATTCATAAATAATTATTGGTTTTGAATAACGTAGAAAACAGACGATAGATCTGCACAGTCAAAATTCCAGGTACCTAACTAATTTATGTGAAAGGTCTGCTTTTGCCGAAGTGTTTTAGATAAGTCCATAAATCTTTATAGGAAAATGTGGTATAAATAAATAAACATCAACGCAAATATTTGAATATTGCTTTTAAAAATTAGGAAATGGCATTTAAATGAATCACTTATTTAACATGAACATGTAAACCACTGCGACTGTATGGAGGATTTCAGTCTTGTTTCATGCTTGAGTAAAAAGAACGTGCTTGCGTTTAGTAGCGTATGAAAGTTATTTTTTGCGTTAGGACTTGTTAAAATTATTGAAAAGTTGAGTCATTGTATTTATGAAAGACCTGAAAAAAAAAATTTGGAACGTAGTGTTAAGGTACTCAACGTTTTCGAATAAAATTGTCCTGGGCCTTACACAAGGAATGGATGGCGAAAAGCTCATACCTTTGAAGAGAACCAAAAACGGTTGACTTGCCAATTTCCAACAAGGTTCAAATTAGACAACAAATCTATTAGCTGAACAAAGCCAATTTGCCAGTCATAGTGAAGTCTGAAGGTTAATTTGGAATCAGGCCTTCTTGACGATGGTAGTGCATTAGGTTTAAGAACCTGGTAAAATCTATAAGCTTCATGCAAATATAAGAAATGCAACCGGTGGTTTGTTTAGATTTTACGCATACTTAAGGCTGTTATATGTACTACTCTACATAGTTTATGCAGGATAAAATCCGTATTTTTTATTACACCGATTTGAGATTTTTTATCTGAGCGCTTAAATTATTTCACTCGGGAGTTGTCATCGTACTTTTTCGAAATTCACACTGACTTTTGCCGAAAAAAATAAAAAGGTGCAAGAAAAAAATTAATATTAAAACAAACAAAAAATAAGACGAGAGCACCAGAGAAAATTTAATTTTGATACGCAAAACATTTGTCCTTTTCTTTATCGCAGCAAAAATAATAAATTTTTGTTGCATCAAATTTGAACAATTTTAGCACCGAGGGAGTTAACCTTTAATGCTACCCCTTGTTGCAATCCTTTTATAATTTGCAGATGGATCATTGTGCTCGGAAATTATCTGTATTTATTGTCTCTTCTTAAAATTGTCACCACTTTTGTTTTTATCACTAGGGAAGTCTTAGATGCTACTCGAAGGTTTTAGTTTTGAATACACACGCGGAAAAAGTACTTTTGGGGGTTAAAACAGGAAAATTGCTATACATAGGTGTGTGAAATAAATTTTGCATCAATTGTGCAAAGGCAGAAAACAATCCCAGTGCAGAGCACAGATGCACAAAAAATTGGAAAGAAATATCTACTTGAATGGAATCCGATATAATTGCTGAAAGTTTCAAAGTATTGATATGCAGGGACTGAAGCATGTAAAACTGATAGATGACGGCGACAGACTTCTGACCGCAAAACCTTACGGACCACAACAACTAGTTCGCCAAATGCACAAACCATCTGCTGAAAAACTGTTGCATCAAATGGCAAAAAGTCGTTTAACTTCGACAAAAAATAAGGTTTACCTGTGAAGCTGCTGAAAAGTTTGAAATCTAACATAGAGCGAATGAGAGGAGCAATAAACAAAGCCCTAAATGTCAGGAAAACAAAGGATGTTTCGTTTGATGAACAATTGGCAGGATTATCTAGACACTAAAAATTGCCCAAGGCAATTTATTTGGTGATCATAAAAATTGTGAAAATTACTTTTGCACAGAACCAAAACCAAACGAAGAGAACTTCATTTCTGAGATGTACGAATGTGGTTTGCTTGGCGATTAACTGACATGCTCTAAAAGATTAGTGCAAAATGTTCATAACCTTATATTAAACATGACTATAGCAACCCAAAAGAGACAAATAATTCATCGAAAAATTGCCAAACGAACCCCCGGAAAATTTACAAAAAGGATATCAGCCTTATTCCTAAGCGCAAACCAGATAAAGCTTGTAGAAGACTTTTCGCAGATGATCAACCATAAAAAAAGAAAAACAAAGTCTGTTGGTCCCGATTCAGATTGGCCAAGTCAACAATGAATCTGATGAAGAAGATGTCATCGATGATTACTATAAAGCGCAGCAAATGGGAGAACTGCTTTCAAACACTTCAACAGGACTTGATGAAATAGAAAAAGATAGCATAGGTCAATCTGCTAATATGAGATGGTTCCAAGAATGATCATATAGATTAACTGCTTCCAATGTTGGTCGTGTTGTATTTCGCCGGAATCCCAATACCTATGAAATTCTTGTTAAAAGTTTTGTTCATTCTCCCTTCAAAAGCAATAAATATATGCGTTGCGGTAGTGCTTCTCTCTTTATGTACATAAAAATCGACGGTTAGTATTATTAATAGTAAAAATTCACGTGTCTGAGTTTTTCAAATATATTCACAAACAAAATCTATCTTGATTATATTTTATAATAAAACATACTATTACTTACTCTACTTTTTTAAATTTTGATAGAAGTATTTATTCGTCAAAAAAGTTTCACTTGGGGGTAAAGGGTACAAGCCAGAGTTGTAAGAATGTAATATATTTACTTGGTGTAAAATTAGTTACAAGTAATTCAATTGAATTAAAAAAAGAGTTTCACCAGTAAAAGTAACTTTCGTCCAAATGGTAAATTACCGTGCTCATAAACGGTTGGTCTGTGTGCAATATGCTGTCAATACTAGAGTGACAGGTTAGGGGGTCATAACTTATGTTGCAGACCAATAGTGCAGCTGCAATATAGTGACAGGCTTTGTCACGTCCACGTGGACTAATTAAAAAGACTTAATAATAATTTTAGGTGTTGCAAATAGGCATAGGAAACGTAATTGTCGAATTATTCAGCAGTCATTTACTTGTGCGTACACTACATTACCATTGTCAATACAATGAATTGAATTGATTGAACATGAATGAGCAAGTTAGCAAAAATTACTACAACCGAAAGCATTGAAAGGAATGTGGAAGAAAGCACTTTCAACAATTACGCTCAAAATTTGGAGAAATTGTGTGCTAAAATTAATTTATCATTAATGTAGGAGGACGGTACTCTTCGTATGAAATAAAATACTTAAGTACTTTCATACATACTTTCTATGATATTTTTTTATAATTTTCTTTTCCTAAAACCATAATGCTAATAACAATTAGAATGATAGTTCTATATTATATTTTACCTTGAGGTCTTAATAATTTCCTTTTGTCCGCAAGACAAGCGATAATGAAGCGGTCTAGAAACTTTAGCAGAGAAGACGGCTACCCTTTGAGCAGAATTTACGAAAGGTATATGTAAACTCAATATGCTAAGCTACAGATATTTAAATGACCGTCAATGCAAATTTAATATCAAACACATTTGTTAATTTTAAAACTAAGTACACTCCAAAAATAAAAATATCCAGTCGTTTAAGTATCTCCATAAAAGTCAGCYCGATTACATTGTCGGTTTTCGATGTTATACGAGACTGACTTCCACTGGCTTAGCTCTTCCAATCTTAAAATGCAGTAGTAATCACATTAGTGCCCTCATTCCAGAGGGTGTATGCCGCAACCAGCTCCCGGGAGTGAACCCACACAATCTTGTAAAATTCCAGCAGACTTTAAATTCCTCGAGCTTAATATCGGACTTCACGACTTTAGATTTCCACTCGTCCGCTATAAAGTTCGGCAGCATCCCTCGACTTACTTTATCTGCGAGATTTAAACGCTTCGAATAGTTTTATCGGGATTCATAGTGCAGCAGTGGATAGTACAAGGGTTTGTGCTTACGTCGTTCTCATTTTCGAGTGTCTCATTTCAGGAATTACTCCATCAAATCAACTCATGAAGATAATGTTTTGTAAAGATTTGATATTTAAAATATCCTGAAAATAGAACTGGACAAATACTATGGATATCTGTGAAAATCACCTAACTTACATTCAATTGCGTCCAGTTATCTGAACACACACACCTTTCGTTTATTTAGTGCAAGACGTACTTCTAAACCGCGGGTTTATTGTCGTTTCGTCAACTGTCTTATACAGTCGGTTGAAAAATTTATGCAACACCAGCTTATGCACATCAGGCTAAAAGTTTATTATAGGTTCATTAAATACTGCTTCGTTTTCGTACACTATACAGCACTTACCTATAAGATTATTGCTGTACACTTATTACCATAAGTAATGCTATAATTATCTTACTCAGGGCAAACTGCCTGACGTTTTATGAATTCTGCCACCGACTGTACAATCAACAATCAGTCTACGCATAATACTTCGGACGTATTTTCTGGTTTACAGTTTATACTGTGACAATTTATAAAACGTGAATGTGGAAATCAAAATGTCCCATACTTGGCAACGTTTCAGTAAATGTAGAGATAACAGTAAATTACCGAAATGCGATTATTGCTATATGGTGGTTCCAATACAAAGGCGTGGAAGGACCATGTATTCAGGGTGTTTCTCAACTTATCCGAAAAAATTTAACGACATATAGATATTTATATAAGAAGTCGATTTCTCGAAAAAAATCTAGTGAAAGTTCGACAGAAAACGAGAAAGAAATTTTTTAAATTTGGAAAATGGAAGWTTAAAAATTGCATAGCATGCGMAAAACAACTGTTGTTAACGTCACCTTTTGTGAGTCAAACTGCGATAGACTGTCCAAGTGTCCTTTGATTTAGCTGTAATTAATAATTTTTAAAATGGAAAATTACAGAACAAGCGTCAAATAATTGTCAATAACATTTGTTTTTGAGCCAGTGCAATMGAGTGTCTAATTAGAGTTTTTCGATTTATCAACTTTTCTGAATATGGCGCATTATGTATACAGTAACGAAGAGTTGATGGATATGGTTTTAACGTACGGAGAAGCAAGGCAGAACTCCTTAGCTGCTTCTCTTCAGTACGCTCAAAAATTTCCAAATAGGCATTTACCTTACCATGAAACTTTTAGTGCGATGATTCTACGTGGACGAGAAAGTGGACATTAAAATCCAAGCGTAAGCACAAGGCAGGTATATAGAGAGTATTACGCGAAGATCAATTGTTTCCCTACCATATCCAATACTCCTCGAGAGTGAGGTTTTGTGAGTGGTTGTTGCTCAAAAACCAAGAAAATGCTCGATTTAAAGCCGACGTAACTGATGAGGTTATTTTTACGTGTAATGGGGTATCCAATGTGCACAATGCGCACTTGTGGGCATTTGAAAATCTTCACTTCACAGGCCCAGATCACTTCCAGCACCGGTGCTCGTTAAATGTTTGGGCAGGAATTCTAGACAATCGTTTGATTGGTCCGCTTATTTTACAAAATCCGATGAACGGCCATCAATATTTAGAATTCCTCCGCAGCGATCTACCGATKCTTTCAGAAGACGTGCTCTTAGATGTTCGTTCCCGAATGTGGTTTTTACAGGATGATACACCTCCACATTATAGCGTAGAAGTGCGGGATTATTTAAATCAAATACAAGGGCAGAGATGGAMTGGACGAGGTGAACCGGTACATTGGCCTTCCCTGTTGCCAAATTAAAACTCCACGACTTCTTTTTTTGGGATTTTTTYAAAAACAACCGCAAACCGCAGGCGAKCTACAGAAATGCACAATGACAAGAAATTGTATTCGAAGAGCACAGGTGTTTAGAAGTTAATGGGCAAAATTTTGAACAGCTGTTGTAGAAACATTATATATCTTTATCTTTTCTTGTTACTTTTTAACTGTATTTTTTTGCTTAATTTTTGTGCTAGAATTTTATTACATTGGTCGTTCTTAAGAAATCGACTTATTACTTAATGATACATATCTGGCTAACAATTTCTCTAAATAGTTATTTGAGATACATTTTTGAATATGCATGTCATTGTGATCCATAAAATCTAAAGTATCTCTTCCGCTTCTAAAACGCGATGTTAACAAACCGCGGTTTGAGCGTAAACTACATTAACACATGCAAGGGTTACGTCCATAAAAATGAAATGATTAGCCAAACATCTATTGCAAATTTTTTTCAGCAAACAAACAAAGGCAAAGCAAAGAAGGAATTTTGTCACGCTTTTTTGTTAAAAGGTCTCATATTTAAGCATTAAAACTATGTCCATCAACTCCACATTACTGTAGACATGTCATTTTTGTTAAAATAAACTTAATCAAACGACACTTGGACAGTCTATCGCAGATTGTCTCACAAAAGGTGACATTAACAACAGTTGTTTTACGCATGTTACGCAATTTTACAAACTTTAATTTGTTTCTCGTTTTCTGTCGAACTTTCCAGAAATCGACTTCTTATATAAATACCTATATGTGGTTAATTTTTTTCGGGTAAGTTATGAAACACCCTGTTTTTTAATTTTCAATTTGCGACATTAAAATCAGAATTGCCACACTAAAATCGGAATTCCGAGATTAAAGTTGGAATTCCATACTACATACAGAAAAAATAAGCTTATCTTGTGTTCAGCGGTTTCGGTTTTTCCAAAAATTAAAATTGATATACAGGATAGTTTAATATATGTATTATGTAGGAAAACATATTTACAATTTGTACTTTGCCTCCGTGAAAAATAAAAATATACATCTGCATTCAGATACTTATTAAAAAGAATCGGTATCGGAAATATGGTATGGGCCTAGCTGTAGCTGAAAAGTAATTATAATGGAGTGCTCCGCATAGTTAACTTACCCGGTGTTTCGGTGAAAACGAGCCACCCAAATAATTCCCATGGGAAACAAATTCAAATAAATTCCTGAAACAGGTCGATGTTATTTCGGAGGAGGGCATCTCGATGTAACATTCGAAGCCGTAAGAACGAATACGGCCTATAAGCGGCCCGGCCTAAAATCGACGCAGAAGCGGCCAGACCCTTTATTACCTGTTGTCAACTGGCGCATAAGCGCCCCGAGATGCCCATTACTTAAAAATTCTATTGCTTTGCAAATAGCCAAGTGGCAAATGACAGTTCATAGTTTTCTTTTAAAGGTTGATTCGTCTAATTTAAATGCAACCCGTATTTAGTGCGTTAGAGACATGTACTTTATTATTAAATGTTATTTGTAGTCGCAAATAGTGAAACAACAAACTGTATAGTATTTTGCACAAAAATATCAATTACCTATACTTAAACTGCATCTCGACCGGCCTGTTGATGTTTTTGCTATTTCAAAGATGTAAAGAATAGACACATCAGATATCGCTTATGTATACAGCGTCATTCACGGTCATTTGCTATACTAATGACACAATTTGCACATTCATAATCTTTATTTTAAAATATGTGACGTAACTTACCTTCAATGTTTTTTGATAATGCGCTCCAAGTTGCTAGTTTTACCATTTTCAACATATTCAATTCCAAACCATTAATGTTAAAGATATATTTATTTAACTAAAACAAACAATATTTTAGTTAAAAACATTAAATGAATATAAAATTTCTTTTTTTATAAAATTTTACTTTGTTAACTTTCAATTTCATGTCAAATTCAAAAATTAATGTTCTAGTTCTTGTATAATATTTTTAAACTATGTAAGTTATGTTACTTGTTTTATATTTACATGCTTGTTAGATTTTGTAATTCTTGTAGTTCACTGGCGAAGACTAGAAAATAAATCAGTCGAAATCTTGAATAATCATTTAGGTCGATACATCCTAATAAACTCAAAAATTATATGTATATATACATAGAGACTTGATAAAATTAAGGGTATGTTGAACACAAAGAGTACTATTTTTTCTTAGCTAAGCTTTTGACTTTATTTCTAAGTCTTCTTCAGAGCATCTACAATAAACATAATTGTAACATTTTAAAAAATAAAAGTTTTAAATTCTACTTACAGAAATTTGACATTAAGTTTACATGCTGTTATTACATATGAAGGTATTTTCCAACAATATTAGTAGTGTTGTCTTCTTCACGAACAAAGTTTGTTAGTCAGGTGATTAAAGATACAATTTAAATTCAACAAAATTACTAATACTTCAAAAATCCTTCAGTCAAAAAACTACATATGGCAAAACTGCAAAAATTTACAATGTGTATGCTTAAAACTGTAGCTTTTAAATTCCCATGTGCAATAATTACCGATTGAATACTACTTCTTATAGTCCTACATATACAGGTCTTGCGATACGTGTGAATATTACTTAACTACTGTTGTGAATCTGACTTTTTATTAATATCTAGTATTGTTGGTCTTAATTATGTGATACATCTCCAGGATCAGCCTTTTGTTAGTATTTAGTACGGGTATTATGTTTTTCACGCAAAATATATTTTTTTGGGATAGAAAAATGTTTTACAACTTTCAGAGAAATAAGTTTTCTTTAGAAAGCATTGGAGATTACAAAACTTTCATTTATGTTTAAAAATCCAGAGGCTTATTGAAAACAGAAGCGCACGCCACCAGTGCTACTTAAGTTACCATTTTTTAATTGTACCTTGTGACATTATGATTTCCACTTCCTTTTCTAGGAATTTTTGTAGGGGGCATCCCGGACCGCTTTTGCGGCAGTTAGCAGAAGGTAATAAAGGGTTCGGCCCCTTATGCGTCGATTTTAGCCTGGGCCTCTTATAGGCCGATACCGTAAGAACGACTCTTTACCCTGGGAACTCACAGCCTTAAAGTTTGAATACGGGTAAAGATGAGTCACTTAAAATTTCAAATTGAAGGTTTTTCAAAGCTCATTTTGAATAAGCTTTGGTACAAAAACCTACGAACATCAAGATAACTTCCCCTTCACTAACTCAGTTTATTTGACCAGATATCACTATTTTTTGGTCAAATTCGTCACAAAATTTCAATATGTTAGCTTGAAGTCTTTGTTCTACTTTAACAGAACATAATACTTCTTGATGTAAGTATTTTCTAGGATTATTAATACAGTTTTGTTAATTCAAAAAAAATTAAGTATGTATGTTTTATAAAAGCTTTGACAATTAATTTATAAGTAATGGTAACTCTGTATAATAATAAATGAATTTTAGTAGATTGATTGGAATGCCACACGAAGCCTATTAATTATTTCTAAAATGTACGATAAAAGATAAAAATATAGTTTATAAACAGAATTCTTAAGAGCATTCAAAATTACACTTCCCGTATGGACATTATCATCTAAAGCTTCATATAGGCAAATTATTGTTATTACTTATCTTAGTAACAATTATATAAGTGCTAGTTGTTGGATTATCGGTATAAAACCACCAATTTCGTGGTTATAACTATCCGCAACCTTCAGTACAGTATATATGACAGTTGACACTATACTGTGCTTATTGTAGCTTGGTAGAAGGTACAAAAAGGCTGCGCAAAGAATTAAGAAATCAGTGCCGCCCGCGTTGCACGAGTCATTTATAGAAACCCTGTAGAAAGTGCTGATACCGATTGCAGCTGCCAAATAGTTTTTTTTGCTGTAATTTATCGGCTTGCTTTTCAAAGATGCTATTAGATGGCGACCTCAACTTTGTTGCGACGACTTGAAAATATAAAAATATTTGCTTTATATTTCGCGATACTGCGAAACTCTCGTGCGAGATTCGAGACGAGAAACGTCTCATCTCGTCTCGAAAATGAGACGAAACGAGATGATACTCTCGCAAACGAGAATATCTTGGGCACTAGTGGTGGCCTAAATGTACAACTACATCTGAGATTCCCCCTTGGTTTCTAAAAAACAAGCAACTGCATGTGCGTTGAAAAAGTAAAACATCTTTTAAAAATGTTAGCGCAGTTTCATCCTGCTTGGCTGCATCGAATAAAGCCCTTACGAAATTCGCCGTCATTAACGGAGCGGTCGAGAGCAGGTCGACATTAAAAAAGCATTTCTCGCATCTCAGAGGGTTTTGGCTTGGCTATCACTGCGGACGAGTAATTTATCAGAGTCAGCCGGACGGTGCAGGATTCCACGTAGCACACATCATTCTGTGGCTTTCATCCCCCATAATTAATTATGACCGATCAGTGGCTAGGGCAGCTCATCAAAAATATCCGTCCGTCGAAATGCCCGATGGTGGCTGCTTTCTACTCTTAGTGGGAAGAGCCCGTCGCATTTGGCAACTTTTAAATATACTGACGATTCACTATAATTAATTGAAATCAAAGTGTTAGTTTATATACAGGGCCGGTCCTAATAAAAATGTTGTAAAGGAACTTTTTCGGAGCCTTGAAACAAATTTTGTACCGCAGAGCAATAATTTATTGCTTTTTACACCTTTGCATTTTATTAGATTAGACAAATTAATTTTATTAGTTACACAAGAAGTAAGGTAAGCGATGTACATACAACCTATATACAATAGATTCTTATTTAAATTTGTGAATTACTGTAACTTTTTATGTCGCTAACCCAGAAAAGTTTTGCTCTCAATCAAAATAGCTTCTTCCCAGGTGGTTTCATTTTCAAAGTCCACGATGGTACGTAGTATCCAATGCTTTCACAACTTGTTAAAAGGTTATAAACTGCGCAAGTTTTTTTAGAAAAAAAAACGTACTAAACCAAGGCAAGTCGGTTTCTTAGGTACCTACTTGTAAAAACGACAATATACTTTTACAGTCCATCAAATCCTCTACCGTTCCAGCATACAATACTCTCATACGAAAATATAATCACTAGTCAGCAGTCGTCATAGAATATGTATATGGTCTAAAAAAGATTGTGGGTATTTGAATCACAAACTACTTTTATTCGCTGTCTACGAGTTTTTTCATCTTTTAGCACTTTGCATGACTATTTATTTAAAATTAAAATATAATGAAAATTTTATAAAGGAGCTGACACGTTTTTCAGATATGTTTGTAAACTCATGTGCTCGTAAGAATTACATAACTATTTGAAGCATCTTTCCAAAGAACCTATATCTACGCTTCTATCATCTGAATATATTCATGCATACATTGAAGGTAAAACTAACAATTTTGCAAAATGGATAGGGATTAAATAAGGCTAACTAACTAACGATTGTAATTTTCCCGGACTATAGTTCTTTAAATCAACATTTTGCTTCAGCATATACTTTTTACGTTCTGTCTATTTCTGCCTCGCTAAAAATTCAAATTTTATTTTCTAAAAGCCCCTGTTACAACTTGCTTCTATCATAATTTATGTGACTTGACCTTATGAGTAAAATCATCGGCCCAGAATCCCACTCAGACAACGCTTTTACTCAGGTTCTGTATATACAGAGCTCTAATTCTACCGCTGTACTGTTGTTTACAGGGTGGGAAACGGAAACCAGATGGTTCTGAAATGGTTAATTTACATATAAGCATGTAATATGCTACAATGAAAAGCCATTATTGCAGGGGCGTTGGTATCTTTTATTGGGAAGAGTTAAATAAATGACTATTTAAACAAATGATCAATCATATTTGTGTTCGTTAAGTATTAATAAGTAACAGACTGTAACAAAACGCCACATTTAAACAATTCAATGCCAGTGCACTGGTAAACAAAATAAAATAAAAGCTATACGTGGTGTGGATGTATTTTGCTATTCTTTGTAAAAGTGCTTCACGTATTAACTTAACGTATTTTGAAATATTAAAATAATCTTTCAAAGAAGCAAGCTTACCACATTAATATAAATGCAAAAAAATGAAAATGGAAGGTTCCTCACAGAAGGTTTTGTAATTGGAATAAAAAATTCACAAACCACTTACCGATTAATACAGATCGCAGTATTCAATTGACCAAAGCCTGAAATTAAAATTAGTGATTAATATAGTATTAATGACAATAAACACACGTTTAAGTGTTTCGTTGCTATATGGTGATAAAATACCAGCAAATAACTTTTAATTTTCAATTCACTCGATACCTACCAAGTAACAGGTAAGGGTGCATAGTTTCGAATTTTACTCTTTGTGGGCAATTGAGTAGTTTCCCAATTCCCAATAGCTAATTAGAAAATTAATGTAACGTCAAAATAGCAAATTCCCGCGGAAAATAATCCCTTGCGATTGCGTAGTAGTGTGACGTCATTTAGCATATGTGTCAATTCTGACAATAGTGTTTTGAAAGTTAATATTGACTACAATCAGTTCTAACAGCATCAAATTAGAATTAACCCCAACAAAATGTAAACTTACTGGAAAATGCGCAATTTAATCTTGATGCTAATCCTATAATGGAAACATTGAGAGAGGTACGCATGTTGTGTTTCTAAAAATGACATACAACCACATACCTATAGATATTAAGGTCTAGTTTTAAAAATCGCACAAAAGTGGTATTACATAAAKAAGTTTTACATGTACACCTAGATAACTATTTTGTTTAATGTAGGGGWATGTTCTCTCCATAATAGCTATTTTTCTTACAACAATTTCTTTGAGCAACTTGAGGTACACCAATGATCGCTCTTACCAGTCTTATGTTAGCAAATGTGATAATTTTAGAATTATTGATAGAACTTGTCACTATTAATAATAATAACAACTTTATTGACACCATTTCACAATTCTATATTTCACATGTGTAAAATTAAATAATAATTAACTATATTCAAAAAATGACAATAGGCGGGGTTCTGCCAGTAAAGCATATATTTCAGTACTTGATTGACGAGTCTTCCACCTTAGGCCTGTTCAATTACCTTCCAATCTAACCTAAGAAAAAGAAAAGAAAATTAGAAAAGGGATGAAAAATTTTTGTGTTAAAGCTCTGTGAACCACTTGGTCTAAAAATGCTATACACTTATTATAACACTTTGTAAAAACATGAGAAAGACCTTTGGTGAAGAGACGTTCTGTGTCATCATCAACATGTTAGAACGCGTGTTCACATGGTGGGCACCATCACGAAACGACAATTTACATGACAAGTAATTAGGAACTCTGCTCTCTAGTAATGATCTCAAAAATCGCAGGCAATGGTATAGTTTGTGGTTCTCCATATTGAGCCAACCTATCCCCATAAATTTGTGTGAAACGTGGTATCGCTTCCTCATTATTCTGAACATAAACATAAGAAAGCAATTTTGAATTTTTTACACCTTGCTCTTTGTCACTACACCCAAACAGCTAGAAAACACAGGTATGCAGTAATTAAATTGTGCTAACACAAGTGAATCGCATAGTCGTTTCTTAGTTCTGAGATCTAAATATTTTCTGTGGGGAAACAAGCTTTCTAAGTTCATAAATGCTGGCCTTACGTTTTGTGATATGTGTTGTGTATATCTGAATGTACAATCCATAATTAGACCCAAGTTTCTTGCTTTACACACGATTTAGTACAGTTAATATGCAAATTTTGTCGTAAAGCAAAGGTATGGTTGGCAGCAGAGAGAGCATCTAGAGGTTGAATGAATAGTATACCTGCGTGTCGTTGACATATGCATGTATGTATGTACTAGTAAATACAAAGTATATACAGAATATAGTAGGGGTCCAAGTATTGAACCGATATAAGTTACTGGATATAAACTTACGTTCACGTTAACGAGTTATCTTTCTATCTTATCCTTGAGGAGGACATGACTATTTGCAGCAAAGAAGGCGTGTAACGATATCTGTGCACAGCGATAATAAAGTATTCCAAACTTCCCTTGGCTTAAGTATTTGATATGTGAGTATGGATGTTAACAAAAGCAGAGATGTGAAGTAAAATAACTGATGTACAAAATGTAAAATTGTATGCGTTTATCCTATAAGATGCTTCATTTTCGTATGAATTGCACTTACAAAATATGTAAGTGTAGTACATCTATGGTATATAGGTAGACCAACATGGATGGGTCATATCTTTCGTACAGAACGTTTAAAGTTACCAACTGTAGCCTCATAAATTATGATGGCTATTGAAGCCATCAATATACACACAAGGATGATCGTGGTGGTACCCAAGGAAGTTGTCTGGCTAGACAGTATTCGGCGACCTACAACTGTTTCAAATGCTGAGGTCTCTTACTTTAGTTATGAATATTGCAACACCATTTACAATTTCTTTATTAACTGGCCGGAAGTTGGTTAAGCCAGATTTCAGTCAGTAATTTTTTTACACGCACTCTCATTTCTGTAAAAAATACTGAACAATTTTCCATGAAATGGGACTGGGCATTTGTCACTACACGAGGTTTATTTGTTTAAGTAAGAATTTAGATGGCAATGCCATCTGTCAGCATCACTCTGACATGATGACAAAGCCACCTGGCTGCAATTATGGGATCTACTTCCTAAAGGAAGTGACCTATAGCCTGACAAATTGGCATGCACCTGCATACTTCAATTTGACAGCAGGCCCCCACGGCTTTAAATTCTTACTTACATCATCCAAGCATTTGGTATATAAGCTTAACCAGTGCTGTCTGCAGTAGACCTAAACTGCATTGACGAGCTATAATGATAGCGAAATAGATCTATCTGCAGTTGGTTACGGTGCAGACAGCACAGCATAGACATGTATTTTATTTAATTTGAATATCATGTATTATATTTAATATTCAGGTATACGAGGAGTCATATCGTATGCATGTAAGTGCAAAGTAAAATTGAAGTTACGGACATATTAAAAAACGAAGTGTGAATGCTTAGCTAATTCCCCTGCATCCGCTCGTAAAGCGTGAACGCGACGGCAATGAAAGAAAATTGCATGCAATAAAGTGAGACGGCGTGCACAGAACGTCTCGAAATTATAACCTAACGTATTTCACGGGGATACTCCGGCCTTCCTGGCGCACCAACAGTCGGCCAGATATGGCGGCACATAAAGAATTCGGTTGAACGCGGAGGAGATAGAATCTGGATGATATAGCCCGCAATAAGGTGAATACGTTTCCTTTATTGCATCCGGAATTAAGGGGGCCAGAAAAAATTTCCACTGCCAGGCTATTCATGTACAAGATTAGTAATAAAAGCAGGAATAAGGTGAGTGAGTGTCTGCTTGAGGAAATGTATGTGACGTCTGAGGGAATTCTCCTTCGAGTGAGGCCAAACGTAAATTCTGTTGTCATAGCGATATCAAAAGGTAATATGCTTAAATAGCGGGAGTCTAGGGTAATGTGATCAATCTTTCTTAAGCGTAATTATAAAACACATGATGAAAATTGTGCAAATCTTCTGTTATTTTCTATTAAGTAGTACATATTTTTATAATTGCGAACAAATGCACTAATATATATAAGTCACTACTCCCCAGATGCGGTATGCCGCTTCTTCGAAGCTTTTTGAGTCCATTTTTCTAGGTTGGATCAGATCTGTTATCATTTTTTGTTTAAATAACACCGATATATTCTTTCACTTTTACCACAACCTCTTTCCACTTGTCTCCGTCTGTCATTGACTTCCACCCCACCTTTGCTATTGTTCTAAAATACTTTTCTGTTTCATCTCTCAATCGCTCCTTAGGCCTTCCTCGCCCTTTCCGCCTGCCTTCCGTATTCCATTCTGTTATTCTTCTTGGTTCCATTCTATGTATATCCCTAGCCAAAGGAGCCTTTGCATTTAGGTTATCACTGCAATATATAATCTCCTTCAAAGTTCTTCACGTATTTCTAAGTATAGTAAAAATTTATTTATTTTTACTTTCTCGTAGTATCGCTCTATTATTCTTTCTTAGCATTTTGTGCCCATTGGTTTGTACTTACGATACTGTTTTGTTCATTTCGTAAATTTATCTGGTAGCATCCAACTCAGATTATGTTACATTTAATCGTTGTTATTTTAATTTGTTACGGACGATCTTTCCCAGTGGATGTGACCACTTATGCTTGACAACTTTTATATATACCATGTGTTGCGCTTAACCTCAACTCAGAATCTGTCCTGAAGAAGGAAATAAATTTTCCGAAAGCTCGGCTTCTGAAAAGAGTACTTTGTGCTTTTCTTCTCTGACCGGAATACCCAAGTACCGAGAAGTGGTTTCTTCAATCTTAACTAGGACGGTCGCTATTCCATTCCACATCTTATACAGAAAGGTTATTGATTGATACTGACAAGCTTAAAAGGTTTTGCAAAACTTATGTTGCACCTTAGCTAACGAACGTATCAGTGTGCTGTAGTGGGGTCTCCACAAAACAGAGCAATACTCCACTGTAGATTTCACAAGCGCACAATATATGGCCAATAAACATTCAATATTTTAAAAGTTTGTAGTATTTCGGACAATGAAGCATGACACCACTCATTCAAGCTTATTAGCGCAAGCTGAAGCAATTCACAATCCGTTATAACATGGGTAATTTTTAAATCCACAACATATAAATACATTAATCTGCTAAATCATTAACAAAATTTAAAAAATTACGTATTATAGATATCGGTCTACAGTTAGTGACATCAGCATGACTGTCCGATTTTAATACGGAACAAGCATTCAAAAATTTCCACATAACCGGAAAAATACTGGACCGCAATATAAGGTTGAATATGTGTAGTGGGTACAAAGGCAGATTTAAAAAGAATATATATTTGGTTCGCATCGGGAATCGAACTCGTGCCTCCACTGCATTATGAGGGTCATATCAAAAACTTGCGGGAGATAATCATTACAGGATGTGCATGAAAACCATCTGCACAAGTTATAAACGAGCTTTTATTTGAAATTATCATAATGTTGGAGAGTGCTCTTCATCGCGAATTAGATGTCAGATTCAGGGTATTTTCTTTCAAAATTTCCGTTTTAATTGACAAACCTTTAATCAGATTTTGACATTACTATTAATTATTAATCGCTGTATAATTGTTCAACGAATAATTATGTTGATTGTTCGAAAACTACGACGGAATTTATATTTAAATTTCTAAACAAAAATAATTTTCACAGCTGTCAAATGCAAAATCGACCAGTTTTCTAAATGAATTGACAACTACCAACCCAATACAACTGCAATTGTATTTTTATCTTAATCAGTTTGGGAATGCTGGCCATTGTAGGAAATATAACATTTAATCCATGAAAGATGAACAATTTTCACGGCATTAGCTGATAAAACGATAAACCGACGCCAACTTACCTCTTACATTTTGGATTACAAATACTCTACGTGCGGAATTAAATATTAAAATGCAACTTATTTATTAAATAATTTGGTGTTACTTGTAACAAATAGTAGGGAAATAGTGTATTTGCTTCGATTACATACTATCGCTTGCGCCAGGCTGTACGGGAAAACCAAAACATTGTAATCCAGGAATCTATTGGTTCCGTATCGTAATGTTATAGGGAAATTCTTATCGCATTTCCGGTTGGCATTCACTATATAAGCTGGCAACCTAATTCGTAAGTATTATACACTAGTGCCATAGTTCCAGTGTGTTACCGAAATGTCTCTTATAAGAAATCCCGCTTCCCAACTGTACCTAGGAGATTTTCCAGGCCAGGGCCTAACAATTAACTCACGTAGGCAAGAATCCAGATATCAGGATTGGTCTCTAGAACCCCAGGGAGATGGATCCTACATTATTAGAAATGTTGGCAGCGGGTAAGCAGGGTATTTATTGTAAAATATAGTTTGCGAACAAATATACTATCGAGCCTCCTAGCTTCCGCAAAAGTGACTTCAAAGCAACGTCGTGTTTTCGTCCTTAACTATTAGACATTCATAGGTGTCATGCACCACATGGCATAATCAGACTAGACTTCAGCTTGGTCGCAAGCGTGCAAGAATGCCCCCCCCCCCTTCTATTCTTAGTTTTGAACCAACCGTATATTATTTTATCACCCGATCCTTCTGGCTTGACGTTGAGACTAGCTTCCACTTTCTTATTGCGATAACCTGTCATTTAACCTCTCTAGTATTGCATATTGGATTCAGTTTCTGAAAATACATCTCCATCCAATCAATTCCCAAACCAAAATTTGTAATTTGAAACCAACGGATTCCGGACTAACAGAAAAATAAACCACAAGCTCTTTTTCAGCGACGCTTTGGCACCTATGCGACGTCTACTTCAGGCATCACCGCCTTTGACTCAAAATTTTGTTCCTATTCAAGTTATCGCGACAATTCCTCCAATGATATAACATTCCGCCCTTCCTGTATAACTTTGCCGCTGAAAGTTTTTCTGATTTTCAAAAATATACAGTTTACAGTGTCTGGATAGTTCGAAATAACYKTACGTACCTCAATTTTATTTCGCTCCGTTTTTTTCAAGCGAACTTGAAGCAATTGATTTGCATTTTCAAAACAGAAGTCAGATTTTACGAAATTTGAGGAATACTCTGAAAAAAAAACCGTTGCAAATTGAATCAATACTTCCATATCCAATTTTCAAAATGACATTTACTTTTTTATTTCTAATACTATACGATTAGTAATCAGGTTTTGAGCATTTTTTCTAAGTCAAACAGTCCTTGTGATATTAGCAAAAATATATACATTTTTAAATCGGCCTTTTTCCAAACAATTCGAAAATTATTAACTTAATAAAAAATTACAATAGCGCTTTCTGATCAGAAATTTGATTTTCTATATTGTGATGTACTCAGTCATCCGCAATTGAAACCATTGCAAGTTTTCCAAACTTAACTTTATTATTCACGTACAAAGTATTACCTTATTAATACGAAGTGCAGGTAAGTACTGTTCATAGTAAAAGCCGGTAGTACTCTTTTTTCTTCCTCCTTCACACGCACATGCGCTACGTTTCACCACTATACACTACAATATTCTCCCCCTAATAAAATATCAACTCCTACTAAAACTATATACAATACTGGTAAGTACCTACACACTAATATACTACAAAAAATTACAACTTTCATAATTTTTCATACATCATCTCTCTACAGGTTTAATCACACGTTTTGGTCTCACATTTTGATCTTCGATTACAGCAACATCATTATCTTTACTAAAATGTTCATCTTTATTTAACTCAACAGGCAAGGACAATTCTTTGTAACCAAATAATTTAATTTGATTGAGTTGTCGTTTCCAAACTTGATTTAACTGTGGAATGTGAATCAGGTAAGTATTTCGACCAATACGTTTGAAAACGACACCTTTAATCCAAGTTACAATTTTTTTTAATTAAAAAAAAATCGTACGAGCAGGGTCCAAAATAGGTTTTTTTGGAAATATTTCGAAATATTCAAAATTTTGGATAAATTTTCTAAAACACTTTTTGTGAGAAATTTTATTTCCTACCTGATTGTATTTTCATTTTTTGAATATATTAAATATATTCGAAGATATTTAGGAAAAACTGTTTTCTTTAAGTGACGCTTTTTTGCTAATTAGAGGTGACCATGAAATAGCCCATTACAGMTTGAGTTGAGGTTTCTGCAATGTAGAAAGTCATTAATGAGATGTACCTGGATTTTCGAGTTCCCTTTAGAATATGTTTACGGGTTTATTTAGTTTAGTTTTGATGGTAGGTAGGCTTTTTCAAATGAGGCTTAAAGGTCTAGTGATTGTCTCAAATACTTGACCTTGCTTTTACGGAACACTTCTGTCTTTAGGCTGTGAGTACCTACAGCAGCAGGTACTGTTTTTTGTTTTGCTGAACACCATGATATATCCACTTAAGTATAACTAATCCAGTTAATCATCATAATTAATGACGTTCTTCTGTATTATATGATTGCGTTTGACTTACCAGATGCCGATAAAAAGAGCACTATGTCTTCTTATATAGTATAGACATTACAATGAAAGCGACATGCTTACATGGTAATGATTTACATCTTGGCATACTGTGATGCTATTATATTACACCTTCTTTTACAGTAAAGTCTTGGACGTTGAAGGTGGAGGTGTACCTGCACCTACAACTAGCGTTATCACATTTCCCGAACACGCGAACAACAATCAAAGATGGTTCATTGAACGTGACGACACTATAGCCACCTCAAGTAACAGAAACCTAGTTTTGGATGTCGATCAAGGAAATCTGAGAGAAGGCGCCAACCTTATAGTTTATACAAAACATGGCGGCGAAAACCAAATATTTGAAGTTATTCCCCAATCAAATACAAATATGCCGCCATTGTTGCCATGTTGCAGAAGGTAATCGCTATTTATTGTTCACTATTACTATATTATTACTATTCACTATATACTGCTTTGTCGCTAATATATGATAATCAATAAAAGCATATTACCTTAATATGTGTATTATTAATGAATAAAAAATAATATAATAATAAATTATTCCAGTAGACGTACATATACAGGGTTGCTACAAAGTATGGAACCAGCAGGATATTTTAATTAAAATGCATTTTCTGGAATTTTTTCAACTCCGCGTCAGCTCTCGTTTCCGAGATATGGACGCAAGTTGATTTTTTTTTAAATCATCGAAAAATATTTTTCCTTATTTCAAAAATGTATCACACTTGTACAATTTTTGTTTCTGAGTTGAGAAAAGTGCAAATACAATAATTGAGCCTGACAAAGAACGAAAAGAATAAAAACAAAAAAGTAAAAAAGAAAAACATGATTCCGTGAAAAGTGCTGTATTTTTTCAGATTTACGTTACAGAAGATGTTTAAAATGTTCCCCAGTTACTTCCTGGCAGTAATGCAGCCTTAAGTAAAAGTTTTCTAATATTCTTTGTAGGATATTTAGAGGTAAGTTTTGAATTTCTGTCCTGATTCGTTCTTTTAAATCTTCTGCATTATTATGTGGCCGATCAGCATAAATACGACTTTTTAGATACCCCCCACAGGAAAAAAACAAGCGGCGCGAGATCAAGGAAACGTACTGGGTATTCTATAGCTCCGCGCTTACTAGTACATCTGTCTGGAAATACCGCATTCAAATTTCCACGAACGTTGACTGCAATGGGCGGTGCACCATCTTGCTAAAACCATATATGTTCAGAAGGACGCGCAGCATTTTCACGATTAGGGAACAGGCCAATAAGTTCTGGTATAATGTGTTCGCGCAGGAGCTGTAAATATTTGACCGCATTCAATTTTCCATCGATGAAAAAAGGCCTAATAATGTGCTCACTGATAATACCACACGAGACTTTCACTTTCTGAGGGTGTTTTGTGTGAATTTGTTCCATCCAATATGGATTTGTGTCGGACCAATATCTGCAATTAAGTCTATTAACATTTTCATTCAGGCAAAAGTCGCTTAATCAGAAAACATAATCCAATTTAAAATGTTTTTATCTTCAACTATCATGTTCATAGCAGTTTCGCAAAATTTCATCCTACGATCGCAATCATCTTCACTCAGTTCTTGTAATAAGTGAATTTTGTATGTGGATTAAACTTCTCTTTATTCAAAATTTTCTGAATAGATTTTCTGCTAATATGGTGAGTGAGAGCACGCTGTTGTACGGAACACTTGGGATTCTCTTGCACATGTGAAAATTCAAGCTATTTTCCTCACCGGTAGCAACCTTTGGACGCCGGTTTCGTCAAAATGTTGCAAAACACCTGGAGGTTTTGTTCTTACTTAGCGATAACCAATATGGTTTTTATCCCGAAGTTTGTTGTCACACTTTGCTAACTTAGAATCAATAAATTTTACAAGTGTAATACATTTTTAAGATCAGGAAATAATATCCTTTTCAACGATGTGCTTTTTGACCCCCTTCCCTTAAAAAAATGCAACTTGCTTCCATATCTCTGAAACGAGAGCGACACGGAGTTGAAAAAATTCCAGTAAATGTATTTTTCTTACCCATAGGCCTATTCACAATTTCAAAACAATCGGTCGAACAGAACCTGAAATATACTGCTGGTTCCATACTTTGTTGTGACCCTGTATATAAACTTAATTGATTATATTTTATGGAAAAGTATTGCTAGCTCTGACCAAGATTTGAACCCGGGGCCTGTTAGTTGCTAGTCAAACGTGCTAACCACTGTAATATATTAAAAATGTTGCAGTTCATAGTGGGTACTCTGTTAAAATGGTATACTACTTACCTAGGAAGGTACAGCGCAAAGAACATATTTAAAATACCACCACGTTGTTATCACCCATCTTAGAAGATAAAAAGTCCAGCCAGAGAGAAGTACGTTTCTTCCTCTTCAACGACTGAGATGACAGCTTGGCTGCCGAAATATTTATTAATTCTAAATTATTGTGGATGTAGTTTTTTCGTATATCATTCAGATCTTAATCAATCAGCAGTACAGAAAAGCTACCACAAAATTTATAGTGACATTCTCAAATGCCATTTACGTAAGCGTGTAATCGAAACATATTATACTCATGAGCATACGTTATTGGCGGTGTCGGCGAGGACGTGGAAGAGCGACTGAAACAGCTTGTTAAAGTTATCCATTAGGGACAAGTTGTTGGCACCCGGAGGCGGCACTTTGAGATCGCTGAAGTCGGGAGTTCAGTTCAGTCCCAAAACCGAGCCGGTTGCAACCCAGTGAAGCGAAGCTTTTGTTTACCAAAGCATGGGAAATCGAGGTGTTGACTTTTTATCGCAGTGCCATTCTATACTCGTAAATACTCTTTTACAAACGAGGTCCAAATGCCTTTGTAGCTAGTTGGAATTGGAATTGCTTTCTGAGAATTCATGGTGCGGCACTTAAATCCGGACAAACTTGAATCTGAATTTCTCTTCATACGACGGCTGGTCTCTTTCAATATACTTATATTTTATAAAAATATTTTTTGCATGTGTTTAAACCATTCATCAAAACATTTTGTCCAGTCTTATGGAGTTAAATTATTTACCTTAATTTTAAACGCGTTGACAGCTTCTTCTGCTGTTGTAAAACGGAAACCACGTTTTGGCAGTTAAATACTCGTTTGTTCTAGCCGCTGTATAAGCTCGACAATTGTCATGATCAATGATGATTCTCCCTTTTGGTCGCTTTTCTCAAGCAGCCTGAAATACTTGTGGTAAACAAAGTGTAGTGTACCATTTGGAATTAACCGTACTACGATCCTCTAAAGCCACAGTAGACACATACCCAATAATTCCCAAAATGTAGCAACCATCTTCTTGTTTCGACTTTTTTCACGAAACACTTTTGTGGGAGCCTTCTCATTCTCAAACACCCAAACTGCCGATTGTTATTTCTTTTCGAGATCATAGCAGTAAATCCAGCTTTCGTTACCTGTAATGACGTTGCACACTAAATGGGATGCACCATTGTTGAAGCGGTCCAGGGCAGATCTGCACCAATTTACACGGATCTCTTTTTTTCCATACTTCTAAATGTTCATGCAGAATTGTGTTGATTGCTTTCACACCAAATCCTAAGAGCTGCCTGAATTGCTCGCACCATAACGTACTGAATTTCTTCAACCATTCGCCGAACCAGAGCGACGTTTTCTTCAGTAGCAACAGTTTTTGGCTTAGGGGTTCGAAATTCGTCTTTTAGATGAAGCCGACCACGCTGAATTCGTTGTACCAACGTTTTATTGTAGCTAACGAACACCACTTTATGCCTAGCAGTGCTCTTTATTGAATTACATAAATTTTGCTGCAGACAATTAATTAAATTTCGGTATTATTAAAAAGATGTAAGATATTTTGGAATTCTTACTGACACTGCTTATGAAACACAGCGTTAAAATTAATGTCACATTAAGTTATATGGCAAAATATCCCAGCCTGCTAGTAAGGCTCAACAGAAAGATATCAGCCTCCGTAAAATGGATCCCCTATAGCTTGTTGTTGGCATTCATGAAAGCAACATAAGTCTAGTAAATCGTCATAATCTCAAAATAATTAAGATATTGCGAACAAATGTAGAGAACAACTAAAGAATTGCGATAATAAAAAAAGTTTGTCCTGGCCATTCAGCGACTTAAACGGACCTTCGAAAACCCAAGGTCAACTAAATGCTAAATATAATGTTTCTGAGAAGTCTGGGGAAGATTATGCTAATACAAGAGACAACATGTGACACGGACTCCAACTACTAATATCGTGCAACAGTAAAGTTATAATTAAAGGATTTACAAATGGCTAATCAAATACTTCCAGGTAATAATATCTTACAAAAAATGTGTAATGATCTCATTTGGACCTCATATTTAAGATGTCAAGAAAAATTTACATCAAATTGATGTTTTTCTTTACTCCTCTAGGAATTTTCAAGTTTTTATTGATCAATTCGTAGGATTAAACAAGCTTTTCTATTAGAAATTAAGCTAATAGTATTGGTTACGCGGATTGGGTTCGTTCTCCTAATTGGGAACATCAATCTACATCGAAAATAAAGAAACCCGCATTTTTCCATTTTTCTGTGTGATGTATATTAAGGCAGAAAAAAATTAATTAATAATAGAGATTTACGAGTGTGACGTCAGACGCCGCAGGTCCCACCAGTCATACATCGCGCGCTTTGCACTAATTCTTTGCAACTTCACGATGATGTGTGCGCCATATTTATTGTTTACATGTTGGAGATTGAAAGCAGCGTTTTCAGCTATACGTTATTTTTTTATATAAACATACAGAAGATTACACCAAAAATTGCAGCCAGAACACCAACACACAACAAAATGCTAACAGGATATGCTATGTTGTAAACAAAAACAGTGTTGCCTGCTATTCGAACAAAGGGTGCACCGTGAAAGTCTTCACGGTTCAAATATATATTTCTGATTTATCCGAAATAACTAGCTCTGTTAAATTAATAGAGACCATGCTTCATATTAAAAAAAATACCCAAATTGCGATATGCTCGTTTGTCACAATGGGCGTAAATTTTGTTTCGAAATTTCTGAAGCACTTCAATACAATGCACAATCTGGCTACACTGCACAGAAGAATAGTTGTTTCTGTGTGAATATAGGAACAAAAACTTCAGGACTGGTTCAAAATGACAACTTCTGCTAGCTTCAACCAATCTTGCTTTTGATTGGCTTGCGGACTATGACGCGTTGTCATCAGGACTTTAAATTTTAATAATTTATTTTGCCGTAACAAAAATAAGTTACACGAAACCAAATGTGATGCATAACAGTGGCAAAGATTCAGAATATTGCCTCGATAGGGGTGGTTCTACGGATGTGAAAGACCCTATTCTACTATTACTAGTACGCCACTGCAGAAGTGATATCGTTTCTCCCTTGGCCAGCAACTTTACAACGCAATCGTTTCTCTGGTGTTATAGGAAAAGTTTGCTTGAATGCAATATGTGGGAACATGAAAAATTATATCTATTTTTCTTTCCTTTGGATCTTCACTCTCCAGCTGAACTTATTGCTTTTTCTTTACCGTTTAGGTCGCCTCTCTTCGTTGAATGGTAGCGTCTATTGATGCAATTTAAATGATACCCTTGAAAGTTTCACCCGCGTCGCTCCGATAACGAAAAGTTGACACGCGAGGCATATGTTTACGATATTCGGGAGACGTCTGCTACGGTATTGTGTTCCCCTTTTGCAGTTTACGAGGGCACCGCTTAAATGGGAATTGTATGTATTCTGTTTGTGGCAAGATCCTATTTCGAATTCCACCAAAGGGTTCGGTTTATATGACAGAATTTATACAGTACAGGCGCAGATGTATTGTAATAGGAATTATGAATTAAGTGTTGTCTTATAATGCTTATGATTACTTCTAGTGGCTGTAATAATTTGTCAGTATTGTTAAATTAAATAGCTTTTTATTTATATGAAAATAATGGTCCTCAAAACCAACGGTGTCAAAAAGATTCCTAAATTACCTGTTTAACCACCCCTAAAGCAAAAAATAAGTATCCTGAACAGTACTATACAACGAGTAATAAAATTAGCTAGTCCAGAATTTAGAAATGAAACTAAAATACTAAAAAATAACAATTACCCAACTAAACTAATACGCAACGCGATGAAACAACAAACAGAAAAACTGTACACTAGTAAAACTAACGAAAAAACTAGAAAAACATACATTCATTAAATACGAGGCATGTTTTTTAAGTAAGTACCGTTTTGCGATTCCGCCGCCGCAGCGCTACGGTCGGCGTTCCGCGCATGCACGCTGGTTACCTACATCTCTTGTCTACGCACTGACGCCATTACAGTTTGATTCTTCATTGTATACGTTGTTTACTGAGTGTTTAAGATGCCTCCGACAATCGTGAGTCCCGCCGATTGTGAAGTACGGGCTGTTATACGATTTCTTAGTGCTAAAGGCGTAAAACCGATCGATATTCATCGTGAAATCTGTGAAGTTTACGGACAAAACATTATGAGTGATGGAATGGTAAGGAAATTGGTGAGAGCATTTAAAGATGGCCGCACAAATGTGCATAATGAAGAACGGAGTGGGGGTCCTTCGGTCGTTAATGAAGATTTGGTGCAGAAAGTGAACGAAAAGGTGAGAGAAAACAGACGCTTTACAATTTCATCATTGTGCGACTGCTTTCCTCAATATTCTCGTAGTGTTTTGTATCGCATTGTGACCGAGAACTTGAATTACCGGAAATTGTGTTCACGTTCGGTTCCGAAAATGTTGATGGATTTTCACAAAACCCAACGTTTAGGCAGTGCATTGACTTTCCTTGAGCGGTACCACAATGAAGGTGAAGATTTTTTAGACCAAATTGTTACTGGTGACGAAACATGGGTGGCCTACGTCACACCAGAATCAAAACAACAATTCATGGAATGGCGACATTCATCATCACCCAAAAAAGTGAAGTTTAAGCAAACAATTTCTGCCCGGAAAATCATGTGCACAGTTTTTTGGGACAGAAAAGGAGTATTGCTAGTGGAGTTTCTGCCTCGTAATGAGACAATCAATGCAGCGTCTTATTGTAAGACATTGAACAATCTGCGTCGTGCAATCCAGAACAAAAGACGTGGCAAGTTGAGTAAGGGTATCGTTTTGCTGCATGACAATGCCCGTCCACATGTGGCTAATCGGACTAAAGATCTCATCAAATCTTTTAAATGGGAAACTCTAGATCATCCTCCATACAGCCCTGATCTGGCGCCCAGCGACTACAATTTGTTCCTGCACTTGAACACTTGGGTGGTCAGCATCTTCAAGACGATAACGAAGTCGAAACATTTGTGATACAGTGGTTAATAAGTCAGGCGGCAGAATTTTATGAGGAGGGTATTCAAGAACTGATGCCACGTTATGACAAGTGCCTCAATATTCACGGAAATTATGTAGAAAAGTAGATTAAGGTACAGGCTTTCATGTAAGATAAAATTATTGCGATATCTTTGCACGTTTTTTTTTAATTCCAAAACGGTACTTACTTAAAAAACAGGTAGTTACTGCCGCTGTTTGTCAAAAAGAAATCTAAAACATTCAAGATGATATCAAATTGGTTTTGGGGTACAGATCGTGCGGGAATTCTAAGATACCTATACATAATATCAACAGCACCAAGAGGACATTCAAGTAATATGAATGTACCTAATAACCAGCCCATTCCAGTCCTTATATTTGCCTAATAACATGCGCTTTATTGTCTTGAGCAACTCTTGTAAGGTAGTCGGATTTACTGAGTACGGTCTTCTAAGTGAGGTCCACTGGAGATTTCAGTTGTGCAACATATCGGATGGATGTCTACAGAGCTGACGTCGGCCATCAGAAAATCCAGAACACTCCCAATAAAATTGAAATTTTATGGATAACTTAAAAAAAACCGTCATAGTGACAGCTACAACACGATTAATATGATCTAATGTTCTTTCCGTATCAAAATCACCAACAGGGACTCAACGGTACACAGATTTCAAACTATTCGGTTCCATCTGTGCTCAATATGGAAAGACATTAATTTGGATAAGCCGAAGTCAAAGTATTTGGCGTTATACCCACGTTCCTGCCTGATGTCATCGTTCGGTTATATAAGATGAACGGTCTTTTTTCTTAATAAATGGGATTCACCTATCAACCCTTCTTGTGAATGTGGAGACCCCTCCAAACAATTGAACATATGGTCAAGAAATGCCCCCCGTATAGCATGGCCTGGTGGTTTTGCGTCTACCTATCGTGGTGTTGAAGGGCTTTAGACAATCGAGATCTGATTGGATATTTTCTGGGGATTTCTTCAATACTCTATCCAGAATAATACATACGACATGTATGTATCTATTCTGGATAGAGCGCTACTGCGAGAGCTCTTATCGTTGAATAAAATGATTTTTTTCCTTCAACGCTTTTATAAAAGTCGACCGTAGTCGCATGAAATTAACAGAACTGTGTCCTGTATTAATGATTTTCATAAGAATAAATAAATAAATAAATAACAGGCGCTAGGTAGTCGCACTACTAGCAATCAGAATGAACCCCTCCAACCCAGTGTAAACGGCCGGCGCGGCGGGATATCCAGGAGTGGCAGAAAAGCTGACCGTACACTTCAATCAATCAAGGGTACATATGTGTCGAATAATTCGTATATTCTGTTATATAAGGCCTTGGAAGCTACATCGATATTAGTGTATTCACTCAGAAACTTCCAGTGAACATAAAACAAAGCGCCATAAAATTCTGGGAAACACTTGGGATAGATAATATACTTCAAGTGCAGTTTGATGACTGTCATCCACCAGCATTGGCCGATTTTCCCGGGATACGGTACACTTCATATTAGATATGCATAAGGCAAGAATTCGGCCAAATGAATTACAAGCGGTGTTGAAGTGTTGTATATTAGCGACACAGGACAAAAGTTACTGAATCTGAACCCGAATGAGTAAAAAAGTTAGAAATAAAGATTTTTGGAGTAAAACCTACTTTTAAGGGTTGGTAATGTGCAAGTGATATAAGCTTAATGCACTGAAGTATGACAGCTCACCGAAACTCTATTTTATTAAACAGACCCAATATTTAATTATGATTTAGCTGAACGAATGTTCGAAACTCGCTAACTTTTTATATACTACACGCGAAATAATGCCGAGTTTCTTTCCCGTAACAAAAACTATGTGAAACCCAAGTGTTGCTTTGGCAAGTGTGTGAGCTACGCCAGACCTGCTGCGAACTATCAACGCTAATTGCTGTTTCATTCTGCTTAATTCGAAATCAAAGTCTTGGCCTGCCGCGGATATTCTGTGGAGCTACCGTTTCGATCCTAATTATCGTTGGGATCGGGATTAGAAAAAGCCAAACAGGGTCGTTAGAAATACAAAAAAGCTTTCCTTTTTTAATGACCAGTATAATAAGTTGGGAAATGCAATAATGAAGTGGAAGCAGTTGATGGTTCTCGTTCTTTTACACCTAGTTGCTGTGCATGGATTGAACAGGACAATTGCGGCAGAAATAAAAAAATTGCGCCTTCTGAAAATAATACATTCACGTCTCTCGCTAGAAAAGGAAAGTGTTGCTATTTGAGAAGACTTTAAAAGAAACTGCTCTAAACATATCTAACTCAATAGTAATAAACGAACAAGTTTTATAGATACTCCACGTCATTGTCCTCTCGACGAGAATACCAGAACCGCGGCGACTTCCAACCGACGTCAGAATCCATTTTTAAGGACGACATACACTTGACCGCCTTCACGACCCTCTGGTTATGTCAGCTTTGTTTTTGCGAAAGGGGTCACAACTTTTAACAACTTAATGGACCTTCATGAATAATACATTCAGGACAGAAAGTTTTGCGAAAAAACCGGGGGTGTAAAAACCTAGGCCCCTCGGTGGTCAAGGTAAACACGCGGAGTGGAGTCTGGTCTACAGAAGGCGCTTAAAGCTAACAGATTAACCGATAAAATCGTCGGGGGCGGTTAATTAGTGTTGTTAGTTCGATGGGCAGTGTTACTCTAATAGGGGAATGTGGTTTGGAGGGCTTTGAGCGCGGCCTCGTTGAAACAGTGATTTGCACTGACGTGCAAGGGGCACAGTTTAACTCACTGGCTATGTTATGTATTGCGGGATCGTTTAGAATTGCAAAGTTGCCGTGGGAAGCGAGATATCTCGTTAGATACGATTTCAATAATCGAGACAAGAGTTTCTTGCATTGGTCCTGGGTAAAATATAGAATTAATAATAGGCACACAAAATGGGCTTGAATAACGCAGGTCACTAAATTGCTTTTTACTCTGTTGTACGAGATTTATCAAATCACATTACACTGCATTACATTGAGAAAATATATCACCACATTCTAGTTTTATCTAACAAATCCAAGTGCAGAGGAAGGTGAAAACGCGCTATTATTTTGTGCAGCGATCATGTTTCTTAAGGGCCTAGGTAGGTCGAGCCGAAACTCAAATTCTGCTAGGGACCGCCACCGGTTATTTTCATCGAATTTCGTTCTAATAGTGGTTTAGGCAAACCCTCAGATATTAGGGTCCACCCACCAATACTACCTGCATTTATAGCGCTCGCTTAGTTTGGGGCAATAAGTTTGTGTGCCAGGGTGGATGTGCTATAACGGAGTATTTCTTGTTTGGGCACGATTTGTGTATCCCGCCCTTCAAAGAGCAGGCAGACTGAGTTTGTATAACTGAGATGTCTTTACTATTTTCTAATAAAACGGTTACTGTGGGGCATGAGCTTAAGGGTCATATTGCGATGACGACGATAGAATCTATGTAAAACGCCTAAAAAGTCAACCTGTAAATGAATTGTTACTAGTATCGCATAGAAGATAACTAAAATTTGATATCTAATATACTCAAAGGTGAGACAGTGTGGAACTGATATCAATTATAATTATTCAGTTTTTGAGGAGTACGATAATTATACAAATTATTACATATCTGGTTTCATTTTGGTTTAGCGAAATTCTTTTTGAAAATCCCCATTCACACACGGATTTGCTTATCTGTGTACAGGCATAGATTAACTTATTCATTTATGGTACAGGGTGACCAATTTTCGTTGTAATTACAGGGTATCTCGATAACTATTAAACCTGGAGAGTTGCGGTGTGTACATTACATTATAAAAACCGCGATTGTACGGTTCAACTAACAACAAAAAGTAAGGCTTTTAGTTGAACCGTACAATCGTCATTTTTATAATATCTTTTATTTTAAAGCTGTAGCGAATTTTTAAATAACCGAATATTCCCTCAGTGCTCAATATCAGCTAAGGTATATAGATACAAAAAAATGTAGATATTTTTGACAGATATTGTTATATTCCACCCAGAATTTTTAAAGGGGTTACGTTCGCATTGCTATGATCGAAAATAGGTACCTACATGTTTTTCCTTATTAAGCAAATATATATTGTTAAGCTTATTTTCAATATATCAGCTATTAACACAACCTTTTATATGCTTTAATAAAATCTTATTTTTCGTTAAAGTGGATGCAAATTAATGTTTCCATACAATAATTTTTATTATTTATATGGCATCCTTGAATACTAACGAAGGAACTGCATGCGCTCTTTGACGGGTCTTAATTATACAAATAGGGACATATCCTTTTTAATAGATTTAAAATTATTGTTTGAGATTGAGATTTCCTTCATGTGTGAAATTTAAATTTTGGCAAATCACATTCGTAATTACAGCCTAAAATCAGACGCCGATAACAGCGTCTATTACAAATCGAATATCAGAATCGACTATATTAATAAGTACCTCAAATGAAGTACACTATTATGTCAAAAAATTAAAATGTAGGGGACAAAAAGATTCAATCGATTCGGTAACGTCTCTGATCATAAGATCGACAATGTATTCTAAAATTTGATTCAGGAAATAATCATAACAAATGCAAATCACTGCATTTTATTTTTTCCAAAATTTTATTGATGAACCGAAATATACGCATATTACGCAAATACTAAAACAAAAGTCGCTTTTTTGCAAAAATTTTACCAAAAATTAAAAATACCAAATTCAGTGCCCCAGAGATTTGTATACAGAACAACATATCAAAAAATCGTTTTACATGTAATAGCATGGGCAGGAACTGGCTACCCCTACACCCTCAACTAGACTAGCAATGACAACTGTAGTGTATATGGAACGAGTCCAAGTGCAGAGAAGTTCGATACACTAGTATTGCCTTGCATAGCGCATTACTGTATATAAACATGTTGTGCGTTTTCTAATATAAATCTTTAATAAGTAGGAGTACTTGCTGATGCCTGTCTTCCGAGAATTCTAATCCGATTTAATACACCGACCGCAAATGCATTACCAAAAATACCTAAATTAACCCAAAATGATACAACTGACCGCATCAGCGTTTTATTAGTTGAAACAGTATTGTAAGTATTAACTTTAAGATGAGTTTACTTCTCTATTTCGATTAATGAAAAAAAAAATAAGTTGTCGCCGCGTCCAGTTGTCCGCGTCTAATTGTACAGCGTCGGGTTCGATTCGTCAAATTGACGCGACACCACCTAAAATACCACTGCCATTTTCAGATACGATGTAGAAGCAGATACCATCAAATTGTTCAACAATACTACCGAAGAAATTGGCAAAACCTTCAACGACAGCCGATGGTGTAGAGAGATCCTTCACCCCGAAAGTTATAGCTGTATGTACTCGATCAGAAGTCTTCTTTCATTATTATACGACCACAGTTGCTTTGGGTCCGATTTTATTTCGTTCTAAGAACACATACTAAACCTAACATATTCGTTGCGTACTTTAGTTTTAATAATTTCCTTTAAAATCCTAGCTTTACCTCCCGAAATACATCAAGACATGTCAACCCACGCCGCTGTCACGCTATATTTTGGTAACAATACCGGTATTAAGACATTTCGCTGTCGCAAGCTCGAGTGGCTGTTATTTAGAAAATAAACAAAGTTTGCCAGACACCGCAAACGGAACCCCTGCTTCCTTTCGCTTTGCGAAATTACACAGTCCAAACACATTTCTGTCCGCTCATGTGTAAAATTCCCTTTTATAATTGGATCTTATCCGGGGGCAGGAATTAAAATCTTTCGCGACAGGAGCGGTTCGTGGCACCTTTTAGTGTTGGGTTCAATTCGCACAAATTGGTATCTTGTATCATCAAGGACTTAATAAAAAATACTTTAAATATGGAGAAGGATAAGTTTGATGTAGCCAGCATTAGAATGGGTTGGAATACTAGGATCATAATTAGAAATTATACTTTTCCTAGTTGGTTTGACAGGTATACTAAAACACTTATAACTCGCAAAAAAACATGCGCCTAAATTGCTTAAAAATACAAAAGATGTATCTGACTATTTGGCCTTCAGTTCTTTAAGAACAGAATGCACAATAGAGGACGGTATTTCATGCAACCCTAAACATTTTTGGAATTTTGTTAGTTATTCTGTTCAAGTTCTGTTCACGCTATTGTCAATTTGTTTGCTAATAATTTGATTTGATATTATCCGATAATACTACAGGGTTTCCTTAAATGTTTCATAAATCCAGAGCGCTTATGGAAATTATTGATTAAATCAAATTTGCCGCCTCTCAAGAAAGTGTCTTGTCATCTGTCGATTTTTGAATTATTTGATGCATTTTAATATGAGAAAACGCTTGGGAGTGTGTATTTTCAACATATTCTGTAGTGTTTTGTGGTTGCAGAAAGCTCACATTTCGGAGCTGTGGTGTAACATTGATCTGCAATCTTCAGTACTACTATCGCCGTGCATATTGTAGCTTGGCAGCAGTTACAAAAAGGCGGCACAAAGAATTCAGAAATTAACGCCGCCCGCGTTGCATGAATCATTTATAGAAACCATGTATTTTAAATAAGTTAAAATCATTGAAGTTCCTTTAAAAGTCTGAGTCCTGATGGTATTCCTGCAATATTTTTACGGAAATGTGTTATTAATTTGTGGCGTCCCCTAAAGAACCTGTTCAAAAAATCACTAAATGAAGGAAGGGTTCCTGAACTATGGAAAACTTCCTACATAAAGCAATTTATAAAAAGCCTTGCAGGAAGGATGTAAATAATTACAAGAGCGTTTCTTTAATGGCGCCTGTAGCTTCAATGTTACATTTTGCAAAGAACGCCGTAGAATAGATTCCCGGTTGCGCTTATTTGTGAAGACTAAGAGCTCCATGTTTCCCGGATTAACTGACAAGCCTTTTACTTCATACCATCTACTGGTCTTCTTTAGAGTAAATATGATGCTTCATGGCTGGTAGGAACAGTTCGTTAGAAAACCCTCCTCGTTATTACTTTTATTATCTACCTACCTGACTAACACTATAATAATGCTATAGTAGCAGCTACAGCTGAAAATCATTATGTGATTTTTATCACCACATACAACCGATTATTTTTTGTTGCAAGTACATTAACTTTGTACTAAAACATGAATGAGTATTGATATCTAATCAGCCTGTAAAGTTTCGGATACTCTAATAATAGCTAACATTCCAACGTTTCACAAATAATCAGTGATGAACGCGTAGAATACGTCAGGCAGATTACCCTATTACCACGCATAAACTAAATTGTATTCTTCTTTGAAAGACTACTGTAGAAAATAGTATTGTGTATATAAACAGAAATCTAGTAATATTTAGTTTTTTAATGTTATTCATCACCAGTACTGTCCAAAAATGCCTCAATTGTCAATGTCAATGTCGAAGTCCATGAGGATATGTTGAACGACGAAACTCTACAATGATCTTCTTTACACAACTTTCATCATATTTGTATATATGCCTAGTAGAATATTATTCCTATAAACTCATAGCAGTTACGCTTTCCTGGCAAAACGTTGATAAATTGAGACGGGATTTAATTACAAAAAATCTGATTCCACGAGTCGCCACTGTTCGGTGATCTCTTTAGAAGTTTCGCAGGCGGCTTTGGCAGAATGCGCCTCGAGATTTTTTTTGCGGCGACCGTCGCGCGCCCCGCATAAATTAAAAGGTCCCGACCAGGAGAAGTCAATTAAAATTTTATCTCTCTGGCATTTGATGTTTACCTTTTAGGAAGTAAGGATTAATCTGGCGTGACGTTCTACTGACGTTAATAAGCTGATTACTTAGAATTATTTTTAGTTTTGTTTGATGTTCTGTCAGTAAATACATTTGGAGATATAAAATTTGATATACCGAATAATACTGGTCAAGTAGGTACTTTATCGATATTTTTGATGCTTAGCGGTGGAGGGGATGTTGATAATTTCTTTTTTAGTTTTTAGGTCACTGTGTTTTCAGAACATGCGCTTTTTACCAGAAAAACTAAAGGTTTAGGTTAATTTTGTTTAACAAACATTGCCAAAACTTGAAATTTTAGATGCAGGCAAAGTTGTTAACTTTGATCCTCAATAATAATATGTTTTCAAATTTCAGGTATCTACAACGGTTTTTGAATTATTGGATAAAATGAAACATCTATATTTAGTCGCTTGTAACGTATTTATGTGAACGTTTTCAGAATTTAAAAAAAACTTTGTAAGGGCACTGTTTTAAATATCTTTTAGTATAGATACAATTTTCAACATTTCAAAAGCTTTTTTGATTACATTAATTGTTGATTTGGAACAGTAGGCACTAACATAGTCAACTTTGATCGTTCCATCTGCGAAGCAACTGTTTTGCATGTTTTAATGTTTCAAAGATAAATAACCTTACGTTTCTAGAACGGATTACTTCTGACTTCCTATGGGCACCTACGTCACGCGCCTAGCCTCGTCACAAGTGGGTTGTTTTCTAGCCTCTGCTTGACACGCAAGCTTTATAATACAATGATTCAAAATCTATTTAATTTTTTTTTTTAGTTTCGATCGCGCAACTACAATTCTACAACCGCAATATGATCGCATCTGACACACACAAACATAAAATTATATATAACGTTATAGATATGGAATAAATTGCTCTAAGGCTTTCACTGAATATCTGGTTTCTGGCAAGGAACCATGAAAATTTTAATGGACAGGGGATTGAAATACAGGGACTTGTATCTTGGTCAGCTTGTTCACAAGATTTGAGTACTGTTGAGTTTTTTTCGGGGAGTTTTAAAAGCTAAGAAACTAGGCTGAACAATTCATGAATTACTGTAGGACATCCTAGTTTCCCGCAAAAATTTAATTAAAAATTTTTTTTAACTGTTTGTATTTTGCCTATAAGTCTACTAGCATATTCAGCGGAATCTATTCCGTATTTTGTTTTTGAACTGAATGTTTATAAGTCAAATTTTTCTTCAATAGGTAAATTTAATTTTCAAGTGTAAATGGTAATACAGTAGTGTCCGATTATAACGAATCTCAAACGACCGAGGAAAACGGTTCCATATAAGCAAAGTTCGTAATAAACGACAAACGCTAATTAAAACAATTATATACATTTGTTCGCAAAAACCTCTTAAGTCATTCACGCGCTTATAAACAGGACCTAAACGCATAAAAAGGATACCTAAATCTGTCTGGAAATACGCTTGCGTTGGACAACCGAAAGTTAAGAAGTATGCAACACTGTGCAGCACAGGTAAAAATGGTCCGCGTTGTAAAAAAAGTTCCAATTTGAAATGCGTACTTCTTAAGAACTAGATGCGACCGCAGGAAACAGTTTTCAGATTCGTGTTCGGGACGACATTTTCTGGAGGTGTACAGAATTTCGGCACGATAGTCGATGGGACGCTATAGTAAATAATTACCATTTTTCAAAGTAATAAGCTTTATATGGGTTTTCTCTGAAATTGCGTCACCTATGATTGCACGCATTCGGCACATAGATGTAGTACCTAAATATAGAACTCAATGTGAAGTTGCAAAGGAAACCAAGCGGTGTTGAACGCAGTTACGTTCTTAGTCCTAACATGTATAATGTAAATGATGTATGATTGACTTTCACCAGTAATAGATGTTATACCTAAATTTTCGCTAGCGCTCAGAACATTTAGTTTTTGCTACCGTTTTCAAAATTTGACCTTGATCATGTTTGGATATTCATTAAGATTTAAGTTGATGTTACATGTTATTAAGTAATGTTTAGACAATAATACACAACAACAAAACATGCAATCTGCTAAAAAAATTGGGCTACCTGTTCGCCATATTTCCCGTTCATAGTATTTTTCATTGCTTCCGATTTTCATATTGTGCACTACAATATTAGTATCATAAAGTTCCACAAAACAGTTCTTAAGGTGCACCTTCAAAAGGGCGTAGCTCCCTCAGGAAACGTTTATGGGAATATTTTATACAATTTTTTTGTATGCCTATAAATATAAACTTTGTTTAGCTAATTTTGGGACACAAAACATAAAGAACAAAAACTCTAAATGAGTATATTTTCTCTCAGTTTTCTCTGAAATTGTAACACTTAATGGAAAGAGAGGTCGATGCCATAACTGAATTTTCTCCTTAAACAGATGCCGCTCAAGCTGTTTCCATTTTGTCAGATATTCTTGGCATTCCATATCGCGCAGCTCACAGGAAGGGCTTTGTTCGACGTGATAAATTATTCAGTACAACCCGCTTCGAGTGTTAATCGCGGCGAACCTTTATTCCCCAGTCGAGAGGAAATTGGCCGATCATTGGCGTACCTGCTGGGAATCGAGCCAGCACTGCCACCTACGTCATCTCTGTTGGCCATCATGGCCAATCAATCGATTCAGCTGGGCAGGACAGACAATAAACGATTTGTACTTATTAAACACGTGCATTCAAATTCATTTGTTGTTTATTCTATAGTATATGCATAAAAGTATCGATATGATTTGATTTGATCTGACAACACAAAAACAGAATAATAGAGATGGGGTAGCACGTATTACGGTCCCGTTACAATCAAGTTGATGGTAATGTTGATGGCAGCACTGTACACATTGATGTTAAAGGTAAAGGTTTTCGAATTTCCCGCTAAAAGTTCTATTAGTTACTTTAGGTTTATATTAGGCGCTGTACCAATGCCAATATCGCGTCTATATCTTACGACTAAATACCGTGCGACAAACGTAGAATTGCATAATAGTATGACACGTATGTATGACATTAATAACATATTCAATATTTAACCAGCGAATGGGCAAGCGCCGCCTCAAACCAGGTCGTTTCTTATTAGTGGATGTTAACGGAGATATTAAGAGCTTCATCTTGCGTTACCATTATTGTGAACCTTCAATGCTAGCGCCTACGTTCTGATTCTTACCATCTTGACATCAACATTACCATTACACTGTGACCAGTTACGTAGCCAAGGGGAAGGGGGGAGGCATAGGGACATTTGTTGCAGATTATGGGTTTGTTGTATAGTAAATATTTTAGCAAATTAAAATTGCTAAAATGATTGTTTAAATTGAAGCTTTGTGCCTTTATCCACCAAGTAAAGTATATAATATATGTATAACATACAATTAACAATTAATGATGACGGATGACCTATAGAACGAAATTATTTTAGGGCCATCATTCATTCTTCTTGGTTGTCGGCGTATCTTATCAATGGGCTTTCCAAGCTTAAATTATGCAAAGGTATTTCTAGCAGATAACTTACTTACTAAATTTGCCGCATGTGGCAGAATGTCCTTAAACAGATGTACTAAGCAATGCAAAATTCTAGTCTTCTGCAAATTGAGGGATGGCATAACGTCTATAGCACTATATTGTACGAGCTGACTCGTCTTACATGTTGAGGCCCATTGGCAGTTCGKGCTCTGCGTAATGTTTGCAGGAGTTAGCAGTCTTTTTTAAACTTTACCTTTGAAGATGATTTTACAGGCAAAAACGTAAAAAATTTCTAAAAACTACGAAGGTATTTAGTTGAGGATTTCATATTAGGTATTTTATTATCGTTACGAGATCCTAACAGAATTTTCATCTGCCGATTAGTCGCCTTCGTTTTCAGAGAGCCTGCAAAAATAATTTTTTTTTATTTGGAGACGACCCAGCCCCCATAGACAATACACAAAACGCGAATTGTCAGTGGGCTCCAACATGGTGGACGAGTCAGCTATGATAATCCAGTGCTCTAATGACTTGACGTCATCATTTTACGCATACAGATGTGCAGCTGTACGCTGAAGCAGCCACGTTTGCCATAACTTCGTAAATTTGGCTTTCTCGAAGTTTCCCTTTTATTCGACTCAGCTTTTGCATAATAGAGATTCAAAGAAATAATCACAGAAATAATGGCCGCTGATGACTTCTGAAGAAGTATTAAATGTTTATCTAAAGTAAAAAAGAAGAACAAGCATTAAAGTTTAATTATTATAGGAGTATTTAAATTTGTTTATGCGGGAAAATATTATTTTTATAAAGTATCCAGCTTTGACATATCTATTATGATATTAAAATTTAAGTCGCCCCTCTTCTGTTTTTTCTTGTGCTTGCACTCAACTTTTTTCTTGCGTTTTGGAGCTTTGCTCCCTCCTCACGTTTTCTGTTACACATATTTTGGCTCAGAATATCGACATTTCGATAGCATATACACGTACGTTAGAAGATGCATATACCGTGAGTCCACTTTCCTAGATGTAAAAGCTGGAGTTCCACAAGGATCGATACCTTGCCCTTTACTCTTTTGGGCCATACATTTACGATAAACAAAACTGTGTCTCAAATGTAAAGTTCTACGCCGGCGCCGGTAATACGCACATCTGTACAACAATGAATAAGGCAATGTTGTGCAGCAATTAAATGTACTTTGCGTGACTTTAGACCGTGCTTCTTACTCGCACTCTATTCATTCGTTAACCCGCAGTGCTTTCAAGTCGACTGTGATGATTTTTGGTTCTAAGACCATGCTTAATGCTACTATAGATAAGGTTGAATTAATTGTAAACAGTATTGATATATAGGGTTAACTAAGGAGTTACATATTTGAATGCTCTTATGGACTGTGATTTATCTTTTTTCGGACATGCTGCATATGTTTAATGATAAGAGTACTATTTCTGTTTAACAGGTTTGCACCTAAATACAAGTGTACGGCCTTTGCAAATTAAAATTTTGGTGTGGAAATCAGTTACTTTTCCTATTATTGATTACTATCTATTTGCATAATTTTTATAAAATAAATATATGCATCGGAGACACTTTTATGTGTACTTAGTGTGTACATGTGTGTGTGGTTTTCTTTGATGAGAACAAGGGTTGAATAGGAATAAAATATGCGTATAACAAATGGTTATAATTTTTAATTTGATATAGCTTAGCGAGATATCCCCCTTTAGCTATTTTAGCCAGTCTTACTTACAACAATATTTTATTAATTATATTAAAATTAAGTCAATAAACTTCGAGAAATGATTTTTTATGTATTACATTTAGTTATTGGTAAAAACGTGGTATAAGCAATGCGCAAAAATTTAAATGTCGTAGTTTTCTTTCCATAAAGCAACCACTGCTCAATTAGTGCAACAGAACGATTCAATTGAACACGGTATACTTCACTGAAGAACGAGTTTAGTTTTTCTTGCTAAAAAAGAATGAAGAAGGTACCAAAGCTAGAGAAAGGGGTACCTTTTGAAAGCCAAGTTTCTTTTTGCCATCTTTATTATTTACTTTCTCGATGTATAAAAAAGTAAAAGGTTAGAATCATCGCCGAAAATTGAATGTGTTTTATTACTGTCCATAAAACGGACTTACTTGCAATTGCATGCAATGTAAGGAGCTTCGTGAACTACCATACATGTCCAAGATAACAATTTTTATGATTTGACTCTCGAATTTTTTTTCTTTTCAGTATCCTTTAAAAAAGGGTTTGCGGATTACTTTTTCTCAACGCTTTTATACAATTTGAAGCTTATTTTATTAACTGCGAATTCTCACACTCTAGCTGCACATCTGCAATGCACGCCCCTGCCATTGACTTCGTGCCCGGCGTCTCAGAACACGTATGAAATTAGTACCAAATCATACTCCAGGGCTATTGCCCTCGCCGGCATTATTTATTAATTTTCAGCTCTAAGGGACCGCTATTTACATAACAAAGTGGAATTATTGGATTGTTCGCTCTCCACCATGCACATTATGAATATCACGGATTACCAAGTTTCTATAGACTAGCAGACTAAGTATACGGCTGTTGGGAGTTCCTTGTTAGCTAAACAAACTCGTTAGTGGATACAGAATACATAATTTGAACGATTGTTTTACGAAAGGAAGCAGAAGTAATTAATTTTTTCCGTTTTTTTTCGCAATAGGTATCTTGGTACGGTTATTTATCAGGAATAAAATGCAATGACTGCAAGTGACCTAAGATTTTCATTAATACTTGTGGAATGGTGGTAGTTTGTAATCTGTATTAATCAAAATTATCTATTGCCTGAATGTATCAATAATGATAATAAGTAGTTAGTAGTTTTCATAAATATATTGGCCTGGCAAACCAATTAACTGCTTTTTATACTCTATATATTAGAAAAGTTGTGTAATACAGTCCGTGCTTTCGTGTAAAATATAGTAGGTTATTGGAATCAAAATATTTAAGATTTCAGTAGGGCTGAAAATTTAATGAAAACAAGGTGGATAGACCGTACTACAGCAGTATATGCAGATCATATATTCATATGTTACAAAGATACATTATTATTATTCATTGTTTATCAAATATGTCCAAATAAATTAATTACACAATTAACATTTAAAATACAGTCCATTCTATTGTAACATTTGGTCCAACTTAGCCTGATCCAGAATTTTGGAAGTTATTACTCGTACCACAATTTGCAGCAGAGAAGAAACTATATATTTATTGATCCTTTGGTTACTCTCATTCTGCTCAAAGAGTGGACAGGGTACTTTTTTGCATTTTTTAAAGTTTGGAGTACTTTAAAAAATGCAGAATGTACTGAACAAAGGTAAAAAGATTTGTAACAGTAGACCGTTTGTGTGTAAAACCCAAGGTTAGTAGATTTTAGAGGTTGTCTGGTAACTAGGGCGAAAATTTTTTAGAGTGGAGGTTGCACGTCATCGAGGGTGCCAGATGCCATAAGTCAAAAACTTTGTGGTCTGATGCTTGGTGTGCTTCTGTTCTTTGTGCTTGTTAGAGTTCGACAATAACGGTTGTGCTAGAATTTGTACGTTGAAAATATCATTTAGGTAAGTTTTTATCATGATTTTTGTGAAATAGTTAAAACTATTATTATAGGTACCTAAATAAGAACGGATATGCCTGGTGGAACTGTTTGTAGTGCAATTCGCAAAGGCTAAGGGAAAAGGAGAAATTTAATGTTCTTTTATGACCTTAAAATTCGAAAGGAATGGGTCAGAAAATGTTATCGTAAAGATAAAAGGACTGCTGACAGTAAGAAGAGATGTAGTGTTGATTTTATGCCATGTGATTTCGAAGATGAAATACGAGCTAAGCTAATGAGTTTACAACCAACAAAGCTAAAAAAGAAGGTAAAAATATACAAAGTTACGCTTTTATGAACTTTATTTGCAGCAATTTTTCCCACCGCTGAGCAAAAAAATGCGTCATGCGATGCTCCCACCACAAGGAAAATATGCTTTTAATGAACGTACCAAACGGCTATTGCAAAAAGAAAACAAATCTCTTGTAATGTAAAATGATAATGAGGTAACATTTAACCTCGAAACCGATCAATAAATAAAAAAAGGAGCTGAAACATCTTAATGCACTTATTATTATTATAGGTTAAACTATATGTTTTCCCTAATATTGTTAAAAGCTAAACGTAAACGTACATGTAGTTTTTCTATCCCTGGTATAGATTGACGCATTTCAAATTTATGAGTGTTTGTAACTATGAAAATTTGTGAAATACTGCAACATTATTATTACAATGCTCTGTAGGATTGAAATGATTCTAGTTACGTTTATTATTTGGCATATCTAATAATCAATATAGATTTTGGTGTTAATTTTGTGGAGTCCTTTCGTATTAATTATTCTTAGTGTATTTATTTGTAGGTTCTGGCTCCTGTTTCATTAAATTAAAGACACTTTTATCTATAAATATGACGTTTCGACCTACAATTTAGGTCTTTATCGAATATTTTTATTTTATAGATTGACAAATTAGTAGGAAATTAATATGACATTTACAATTTTGATATAAAATGTACCTTTGAGTTTGTTCCTTTGCTATTATTGTGTATGTAGGTGGATGGTAAATGTGATGGTGAGAGTGTGTTTAAATGATAGTGTTGTATGTATTACTTAGTCCTTGTATGTCAGTCCTGTTGTTTAGACATGTTTTTAGCTTTTTTTGTATATATATCATTTCCAAAAATTGTCTTTCACGTTTAAGTGTGGTCAGTTTGTTCTTAATGTTTTTTTTTAAAGCTGTGTAGTTGATTATTTTTATGTTGTTGTAGTCTGTTTTTTAAGTATTGTCCTGGTTGTCCTATATATTGTTTGTTACATTGTTTACATTTTATACTGTATACTGTGTGTGTTCTTGCTTCTTTTGGTGTTTTTGTTTTTAACGGTGTGTAGAATTGTTTAACCGTGTTAATTGGTAATATGTAATTTGGAAGTTATGTGGATTTAGTAGGTTTTTTATTTTTTGAGTAAGGGGTGCTATATATATATGGTAATATTAAGTATGTTATGTTTGTGTTTTTTCTTGTTTTTCGCATTGAATACTATTGTATAGTTTTTCCGTTTGTTGTTTTATCGAGTTACGTATTAATTTAGTTGGGTAGTTGTTATTTTTTAGTATTTTAGTAATAGTGTGTAAAGTTTCAATTCTAAGTTCTGGACTAGTTAATTTTATTATTTGTTGCATAATGTTGTTTAGGATAGCTATTTTATGTCCGTAGGGGTGGTTAGAGTAGTAATTTAGTAATCTTCCTGATGCAGTTGGTTTTGAATACCATTTTGTGAGAATTTTGTTGTCATTTTTAATTAATGTAAGGTCTAGATAGTTAATTTTGTGTTTCTTCTCTGTCTCTATGGTAAACTGTAATTGTGGATGATAACTATTAAACAAATTTAAAATTTCATTTACTTTGTCTTTTGGTGTCAAAATTGTAAATGTCATATTAATTTCATACTAGTTTGTCAATCTATAAAATAAAAATATTCGACCTAAATTATAGTTCGAAACTTCAGATTTATAGATAAAAGTGTCTTTAATTGAATAAAAACAGGATCCAGAACCTACAAATAAATACACAAGAATAATTAATAATCAATGCATAAGAATTTCAACTGGCACCCCTGATGACGCGTTCGCCAGCTTTAGGTGCTGCGTGTTGATTGGCTAGAAGTTACCAGACAACCTATCTATATCTAGTAATCTTGGGTAAAGCCATGCTGCCTTGGTGATATAGCGTTATTAACAACAGCGTAAATAAATTTGTGCAAAATAGATTCGAAAACGTTAGCAGAATTGGACAATATAGGAATAGGCCTGTAGTTGCAAACACCAGCCGCATCACCATATTTGAGCACCGGACACGATCGTACCGTCTTCAATAAGCAAGGAAACTGACAGGTTTTTAAGGCTGTTTATACGTACTACTCTACACAGTTTATGCAAGATAAAATCCGTATTTTTCATCATATCGATTTGAGATTTTTTATCTGAGCGCTTCAATTATTTCTCTCGGGAGTTGTCGTCGTACTTTTTCGAAATTCACACTGACTTTTGCAGAAAAAAAATGAAAAGGTGCAAGAAAAAAAATTAAGATTAAAACAAACAAAAAATAAGACGAGTGCACCAGAGCAAATTTAATTTTGATACGCAAAACATTTGTTCTTTTCTTTATCGCAGCAAAAATAATGAATTTTTGTTGCATCAAATTTGACAACATTTTAGCACCGAGGGAGTTAACCTTTAATGCTTTGCGGGGCGGAGCTTCGCGCTCGTAAACTATGCAGATGTACCCCTTGTTGCAATCCTTTTATAATTTGCAGATGGATCATTGTGGTCGTAAATTATCTGTATTTATTGTCTCTTCTTAAAACTGTCACCACTTTTGTTTTTATCACTAGGGAAATCTTAGATGCTACTCGAAGGTTTTTGTTTTGAATGCACACGCGGAAAGAGCACTTTTGGGGGTAAAACAGAAAAATTGCTATACATACGTGTGTGAAATAAATTTTGCATCAATTGTGAAAAGGCAGAGAACAATCCCAGTGCTGGTAGGTGACAGCGACAGACTTCTGCCCGCAAAACCTTACGGACCACAACTAGTTCGCCAAATGCACAAACCATCTGCTGAGAAATTGTTTCAGAATTTCATCAAATGGCAAAAAGTCGTTTAAGTTCGACAAAAAATCAAACAAAAAGAACTTCATTTCTGAGATGGACGAATGTGGTTTGCTTGGCGATTATCTGACATGCTCTAAAAGATTAGTGAATAGCAACGCAACAGGGACAAATAATTCATCGAAAAATTGCCAAACGAACCCCCGGAAAATTTACAAAAAAAGATACGAGCCGTATTCCTAAGCGGAAACGAGATAAAGTTTGTAGAAGACTTTTCGCAGATGATCAACCACAAAAAAAGAAAAACAAGTCTGTTGGTCCCGATTCAGATCATGGCCAAGTCAACAGTGAATCTGATGAAAAAGATGTCATCGATGATAACTATAAAGAGCAGTAAATGGGAGAACTGTTCCCAAAAACTTCAACAGGACTTGATCAAATAGAAAAAGGTGGTTCCAAGAACGATCATATAGATTAACTGGTTCCAATGTTCATCGTGTTGTATTTCGCCGGAATCCCAATACCTATGCCATTCTTGCTAGAAGTTTTTTTCATTCTCCCTTGAAAGGCAATAAATATATGCCTTGGGGCAGTGATAATGAAGACTTGGCAAAAAACAATTGAAACTTTAACTAGATTTAAAATTAAAAACTCTGGTTTATTTGTGCACTGAAATCACCAATTTCTTCCTGCCAGTCCAATCAATGACACTGCCATTATAGAAATTTAATATCCTAGCTCCATAATAGTTATCAAACATTACGGTATAAATATATTAACGGTAATTGTCATTTTTATACGTTACAGWAACAAAAATATTTTTTTATGATTTTGAGTTTACATTTTAACCGGCTTCTCTCTTTATGCACATAAAAATCGGCGATTAGTATTATTAATAGTAAAACTTCACGTTTCTGAGTTTTTCAAATATATTCACAAACAAAATCTATCTTGATTGTATTTTATAATAAAACATACCATTACTTAAATTTTGATAAAAGTATTTATTCGTCAAAAAAGTTTCACTTGGGGGTAAAGGGTACAAGCCAGAGCTGTAAGAATGTAATAAATTTACTTGGTGTAAAATTAATTACACGTAATTCAGTTGAATTAAAAAAAAGAGTGTCATCAGAAAAAGTAACTTTTGCCCAAATAACAAATTACCGTGCTCATAAACGGTTGTGTGCAATATGCTGTCAATACTAGAGTGACAGGTTAGGGGTCATAACTTATCTTGCAGAGCAATAGTGCAGCTGCTATATAGTGACAGGCTTTGTCACGTCCACGTGGACTAATTACATATGTTACCGCCCTAAAAATTTTACTTGGCCCAGAACGTATGAACAGCCTTAAAGGAAGGTTTAGTATTGAACACAGCGGCTTCAGAAAAACATTACTAGTCTCTGATGAGAAAGCTGGCAATTTGATATTCAACAACAGAACATTTTTGTTGTGCCCATAAAACTTTAGGAGAGATTTACATTTTATTCAGATGTTGGCAACACTGGAGTTAAGCAGTGGTGAGCCCTGTTTGTCAACGGAGAATAACTACTTCGGCTCTAACTACAGGACTTCAAATTAAACCTGAAGTCACGACTGCAAATACAAGATCTAGACTGCAAGTCGAGAATATCTGCAACTAGTTCCTGCCCCAGTCGAGGCCGGGAAGCCATTTTAGATTACTCCTAAACAGAAGCGTCATGCCGAACTGATCTGAACTCGGAACAATATAACGTCGGAAACTTCATAACCCGAAACTGAAGTGGGCTCCCAGTTCGACGAAGTAATTCAATAACTCGATACAAAGGACCATTCATTTACGATATCCAGTCATCGAGAAAGAAACACAACGCCGCCTCTCTAGTACACTTCAAAGAACTGCCGGTGGCTGGAACAAAGGAGGAAAAATTTTTTGTGCCCCGCGCGCTGGGTTTGCATAAAGGACCTTGCAGCGCCAGGGCTGACTTAAAATATTCAAGATGGCCGGCGAAGGAAAGCGCTGAATTCCAGAGAAACGCTTACTTTCGCGTTTCACAATTTATGACATAAAGAACGTGGATTTTTGGTTCGTGTACGTCAACCTTAGTTTGGAAATGTCGAATACTTAAATATTACACAAGGTGTCCGGAAATGATGAGCAAAAATTGAATGCCGTGGTTCAACTCGAAAAATAAATACCACAAGTTCCTATACCATTTTTGTCAAAACTTAAAAGTAACGTGTAAAAATTATTTTTTCCGATAAATTTTCTTTAATGACCTTTTTGTCTGTGTATCGATTACTTTCATCGCCTATAACGTGTTTATTTGTGATTAGTTATAAATTTTAATAATTCAAGATACTATAGTCATAAGAAATAACTAAATTATATTAGATAGGTATCAAAAACCCACAGCATCCGGTAAATATATAAATTTTTTGTCAGATCAATCTACCAAAATTAAATTAAATTTTATTAAACAGATGAAAAAAAGAATTCAAATAACACATCCGCATTTTATAAAAAATAATTGAATAAAATTACAAAATTTATTATTACAAAATAAATGTCCTAAGGGTCTAGTTAATAAAATACTGTTCTCAACTCCAAATAACCAAATTGAAGTTACAAATATAAGACGGCTTAATTAATGTAAAGATATTGACGAAAATTTGAGAATAATAAACCAAGACTTAAGAATTAATGAATTACAGAGATTTGGGTGCCTTCCTAACATAACAGGACTTACAACAAGATTAACAAGAAGTTGTTATTCAGAAAATATTAAAATTGCAATTAAAAATATTAAAAGGGCATATAATTTACTTAGTAAACTAAAAGCAAAAACTCAAAAAAAATTTATGTCAAATATTGTTTATTCATTAAAATGTGAAGCTTGTGATAACAAGTATGTAGGGCAAACATCCCAATGTTGAAAAACATAATATCTCTACACAAGAGTGATGCTAATAATAAAAGAGACAGGTGTTCTCTAACAACATATACATATTATAGATAACAACCATTCTATCTGTTGGGAAAATGTAAATATTTTGGAAATTGAGCAAAATTATAATAAAAGGTTATTTTTGGAAATGTATCATATAAATAAAATTAGAAATCCTATAAATGAAAAATCGGACAATCAAAATTTAAGTAATATATATATATATACATACCTGTTTTCACAGATTTTGCATAAATAGAAATAGTATATTATGTTATGAGGAGATAAAGTGAACTTTTATGTAGCAAGGCTGGAGTTTAACTGCCGAGCTTGCGAGGCAGATAGGTCCAGCCGCGCTATATAAAGTCACTTTAGCTCCAAATAACATATGCTATTTTTTTTAAACGTCGACAAAGAATCTAGCACTAATTAAAAATTTGAGTAATTTTAAATTTGCGTATCGTGCTTCAGTGATTATTTTAGTTTGCTCTGGGAAAGGTTTCTCTAGTGACGAAATGTAAACAACCAGAAAAATAATTTGATGTGTCACAAAACCTGGCTGCKTTTTGTAAGTTTTACCGAATATTCTAAAAWTGGCGAAAACTACAAAATGATTAGTTCCAATGGGAAATATTTTTAGACTATTCGGTAAAACTTACAAAATGCAGCCAGGTTTTGTGACACATCAAATTATTTTTCTGGCTGTTTACATATTTGCCGCCGTGGCTGCAAATGATTTTTGCTGCGTATATGCAGCAAAAGTGAGTGTCATTGTTGCTAAGATATAATTTGACACTTTGGCTCCTATGCTAGCTGCAGAAAATTGCCACTTTAATGACGTTTGAAAAAAAATATCTTTATCTCTAAAGTTGCTTATTTATTTAAATGAAATACAAAATTAAAAGCGAATTTTTTACGACAAATGTTGTTTTACTGACTATTTAAAATTAACAGTTGGTCATATTGTCAGAGTGGTAGTATTGGTTGGCGGTTTTGAAATATGAATTTGAAATTGACACTACGTCTTATAATATAATTTCGTATAGAATTTTCCATAACTATAGAAGCATAATGTTAAAATAACTATCACTGTATAATCTCAAATTTCCTGTAAGTAACACCATTGTATTAATTAATAGTAGGTAACTTTGTCTTGTATTATATTGTAGTTGTCCTGATGAAGATCTAAATTAAAAATCGAAAGCTTGACTTTGGAGAAAAGAGTGTTCTTAGTTGAATAATAAAGGTCGAATAGCCCCAAAATATAAAAAGTAATATAAATTTTAACATAATAGAAATTAAGATCGTTAAGGAAATCTGTGTTTTCTTGTTACATTTTTTTTTCCAAAATTTGCAAAGTGTGCTTTGGTAACAAAGTTTTGCTAAGGTTTTCTAAGAAACTATTTGCCCGTTCTATTCGAAGAAGTAACTCTTCAAATAAGAATTTCCACCAGCTAATAATTATTGTAAACCTGCAGAGAGTGTTTTTGATACAAAAAATTACTATCTAGATGTAAATGCAGCCTTACGGTTCTTCGAAAAAATGGTGAGAACTGTAAACGTATAGCATTGTAAATTAATACGTGTAATAACACAAAGAATAAGAACTGGCAATTTGATACTAGATATGGGTAGAATAAACAGAACGTTTCTTGTGTACCAAAATAGTGTAAACAGAAATGTCATTCAATTAAATATATATTTTAATCTAACAAATATGAAAGCTAAATAATCGTTAAAAAACTATAATCAATTGAACTGACGAAATTGATTGAAACCTGGAATGATTTTATTTTATTCTTTTATCCATCAAAAGCATTCTATTAAATGCAAACTTTTTTGAAAATATTTATAAATACCTATTAGATATTGGGCTTGTGCATAAAAGTTGATAAATAAAAATCAGTGATAAGTGCTAGAGAGAAAAAAAATGGTATGCTATGAATTAGAAAAGTGTACTTAATACTTTGACACCAATTTGACATACTTGCTATTTAACTCAATTATTACATTTTGCCAGGGTGCTAAATTTGTTGCTAATTAATTTTCAGGTCTATAGAAAATGGTCATCAAATTTAGATTTTCTATTTTACTATGAAGAACATAAATTTGATATTAGGATGTGCCAGAGTGATAAATTTGTTGCTAATTAATTTTTAGGTCAGTAGAAAGATATAATCAAACTTAGACTTTCTATTTTACTATGGAGTAAATAAAATAGATATAGCAAACATATCCTGGTACCGACGGGGTGGTTAGAGTCGCATTAGTTCGAACGACTACTGGCCGCTATAAAAGACCAGTAGTCAAATTGTATCCCTTACCTTCACAATAATTTATTGCGCAGTTAAGGGGTTGTATATAATGCTGTTTATAGTTGGTGAAGGTTTTAAGGGATGTTATACAGATCCTAAATTATCAGCATCATATAATTATTTCTTTTTAATTATTTTTTGTTGTTCATTTAATTATACTTGGTCTGGAGACAGTTCTTCAGAGGTGGGGGAATGTTCAGGCTAGGTTTTTGATTTGAATGCCAAGATGGACATGTACTGACATCTATCTAGAGAACCAATAAAACACTAAAGGCGGTAAGATCGAATATGAAAAAAAGGACAAGTTAGTCAAAAAAAGATCACCAGCGTGTGTGTGCGATGCTAATTTATTGCAAATATTCGCGATTGCCCAGGTTTTAACTGAGTAAATCTATCAAAAGGGGGTTCCTCATTTCCATGTCCTTATTCTTCCCAACCCCCCTAAAGAGACGAGGAAGTCAGGAAAACTGGGGTAAGTGCGCTTTATTTTTTACTATTATAATCACGATCTGGTGCATAACTAAAGATATTAGATATTATTGGGTGTGTTCTTATAACAGTACGGCAGTGAAGGCATTTGGTCGCTGGTTGGTCATTCCTCTCATAAAACGTATAGTAAAATAACGGAGATTCATCAATTTTAAGCAATCATCATAGGATTGAAACTGATGCAATCAAAATACGCATGTTAAAAACCAGTTCAGAGTCTGTTTTTTATACCTAAAGAATAGAGCCCGCTATTTGTAATATAAAGTGAACACTACATATAAAAATATTAAAAAAGTTGTGTTTCAACATATAAGTATTAGAAAATGTTTGTAATCATTTTATTCTTATATATAATGTCGTAAATATGACCTACTTCTTTTAGCAAAGCCTGCCGGATTGTTCCCTTATAGTAGTGCAATTTTCCTACTAATAATATTACAACCCTGCAATACTATTTACCTTTCATTTACAGGCACAGTTGGAACGACACGAAACCGCTCATAAATCAAACTCTCTCTTTGTAATTTTGGAAATTTCCAGTGCTATCCTTTGAAAATCGGACCTAAATTTATGGTAATAGGATTATTTGCGGCATTTTATGGGAGTCACTACGTACTATACTTACTTACTATCTTACTTATTTTATCTACAATTATATCGGCGTACCCAGGTTATTTGTCTTTTATAAACTATATTTTTCCCGTTTAACTAAAATACAGTTTTGGTCTCAACTGTAAAATTGATTTTTAAACAGGTGTGCCCTCTTCCTTCAGGCTATTCAATTGCTATTTACCACTACAATAATTGTTTACTAGTAAACACTATTACCAACAATGCGGTATTTGCAGGGTAAGCACAAATGTGATGAGTCCCCACTAGTGTTTAAATATTGAACTTCATCATGCGCTTAAAACGAATGCCGTTTGTATCATTTTATATGCATATATTAAGTGATTTGTAGCCCCCAGAAGCTTTTAAAATATTCAAAATGGCGGAAGCAGGAAGGAGAAATGAAGGACTGCCTCGCAAGCTTAACACTCACTGTGTTGCTGCGGGACGTAACCTGTGTAACATACATAAATCTCGGGTCTACATGTAAACGTAATATTATCACGGAAACGATGTCTGCTGGAGACACGACGGTGCTAAGGAAATATATAAGCATACAAATCTTTTGCCGGAAGGTAATACTATGAAAGCAGCTCCTTGTCAGGATGGTACAACTACACCTATTTTACTAGAAGGAAAATAAAGGGGATACACATGGAGAACAAATGTGTTCGTTCAGCGAGTAAAACCTGCGAGATAGCGCACATTCGTTTTGAAATTTTGCTTTAATATTACACCAACAAGGGATCTAAACAATTTATAAAAAATTACCTAGTATCGTTTACGCCAACAAGAATATTAGAAGAGCTTTTTGCTTACACGGATACTCTTTAGATTTAAAACTAAATCTGATGTTCTTAAAACCTTGACGGTGATTTTTACGAAAACGGAATAGATAGAGAGGTAGAAGTCACCACGCAGTCACCTCTTCGGGATGAGTTTAGGATTGTTTCGATAAAGAAAATAGCAGAAATTGCCTATCCAGTGGGACTAGTATAAGCAGCTGCAAAACTAACAAAAAATGCGGTCAAGGCAAAGAGGAGCCCTTAATATAACCACTGACTAAGTGATACAAACAAGAAAATTCTGCAGAGGAATATACACAACCTTAACATTAGTTACGAGTATAAAAGAGAAAGCTTCCCTTTTCTCTTTACAGCTGCTTGCCAATAACTGGAGCCTGATTTATATATATTTACATATTACGTCTGTAGTACAAGAGTAGAGGTTCAATTATTCCTATTTTCTGATGGTAGTGAAAATCAAGTTGCGAAAGCTTTGGATGACATTACTTCCAATACAACGGGTGTGAATTAGAGACTTGCTACACCTTACAGCAGAACGTATTAATTTAGGGAGACCTTAAAAATATAGTAAAGTTCTTTCTTATGGAGTTAGTCAGTGCATGTGAGTGTGAATGTTGAAATACACTCCTCAAAATATAAAAGTAGTCACTTTTTTTAACTCTAATAATTCTATTATTTTTTTTTAGGAATTAAATCAATCTTTTTAACATTCTGGTACTACCATTAATATGTAGATGTGTTCAAAATTAAAGTGGTTAATAAAAAGATTGCAATATATAACGGACAAAGAACCAGAACAAGTTTCAACAAATCATTCAATGACCAACTGTATTTGCTTGAGGCATCACCTGGAACTCTAGAATTTCGTCAATGTACCATTGAGCTGTTAGTCCACCATTGCGAATGATAATAAGCTCGGTACGAGTGTTAACTGTTATCCCACCCCACACTATTACGGATCCACCACCAAAAGCAACTGTTTCATGCACTGCATTTGGCATAAAACGTTCTCCAGGCCTCGTCCAGATTCCTACACGTCCATCATTCCCGGACAGAATAAACTTAGACTCATCACTAAACCAAGACGAAGTTGCCAATTTAGGTGTTCTCTTACAAATTGAAGTCTTCGTCGACGATATCCTCTGCTCAATTTGGGCACTTTTGCGGGAAGTCTGGATCTTAAATTAACATCTCTGAATCTGTTACGTACAGGTTGATCGCTAATACTGTTCCTCTTACCCTCAAGAGGTTGGCGGCTTGAAGGTCTCGTGCAGTATGAGTACAATTTCTCAGTGCTTGCAGTTGCTAAAACCGGTCATTGTTTAGAGTTGTGTGCCTTCTACAACCCGTACCTATTCTTCACGTTACGGAACCAGTATCTCCGTATCTTTTCCAAAGCTTCCAAATGGTTCCTTGGACCACCCCAAGCTGTTGGGAAACATAACGTTGCGAATATCCTTCTTGAAGTAACGGTACAGCTCTAGTATTTTTTTATCGAAGTTTATTGCTGAACCATTGCTTCTGTGGAATGTCACCATGCAATATGACCGATTTAATGTTAATTGACATTATTGTGTGTCTGGTTTTCACGATAATGAAGGTTAGCGAATTTACTATTCTTAAGCCTTTCAACTTCATCCAATTTTTTGCGGTGTTCAAACATTCAGACTAGTTGAGTTGATTGTAACGGAAATTACCTAAGTAAAATTCTACTATTACTTAAGTAAATTATTATTCAATCCATATTAAGAGTTTTATTTAAATACTTGAAATAGTAATTTAGAAAGAATCATTTGAAACGCATATGTTTAGCTTTTATGTCATATTTGTAGAGTTTTCGAGAAAGAACAGACCCATTGCTATTGTATTAAATGGCGGTAGTGTAAAGTCGACTTGTTGTTAAGAGAGAGTGGAAGTTTTGTTCATCTTTCTAAGATCGGCCGCATGCAAGGACAGAGCAACGGACGTTTTATGGTTGAAAGATGTTAGGGTTATCTTTCACTAACACCTAATTCGAACAATCTAAAATGACGTCGATTTCATATTTTGATATGCTTTTAATGGATTAATTTGTATTAAGTCTGTAAATATATAATTTTGCCTACACTGTGTCGTCAGAACGCCAAATGAAGCTTAGCTACCAAAACAAATCCTCCAGCAGTCCAACAACCTGGAAACCTAAGCAAAAAGTCGCATCCCTTCCATATCTGAGCGCAATCCATTAGTTCTCCATAAAATGTCAGGCATTTCTGATATCCCTCCCCTTTATCATACAACTTCTGTTGGCGCCCTTTACGCGCCACTGAACTTACGCTGCCGGGGGCTTAGCGTAACGCAGGTCAATTATCAAAATCCTGTGTCCGGTAGGCGGACATCGGGTCTGGCCTAATTTATACGAGCTACAATACAAACTGAACATAATTCGGCCTAGAAATATTGCCGGGCAGCCTTTACGCCCGAAGAATTTGGCCAGCATCGAACGACGTTGCGTCACTGGCCATACTGAATGGGGTTATTCGAGGGTATGAAATGTGGATGGTTGAGCGGGAAGTGAAGTCTGGCGGCATTATGGGGCAAATCAAGCATGAGTTTGCTCTGCCATTATGGAATTATAAGGGAGATTAATCTTAAGTTATGTAGAATGCATAAGGACAGTTTAGAAATTTGACGTGAGAATTTATTAAGTAGTGTTCCAGCTGTGTGTTGGACTGCTAATAAATGTTTTACTTTTAGCTCAAAATGCATGCAATGTACGGGCAAAGGGAGCGTCTTCGATAGCTATTTATGTACCAAGGCAGTAAAGTGGCACTTTATCGAACAAGTTTGGAGATCGAGAGTGTTTAGAGGTTCTGGACTCACTCTTTAGAAAGTACATGACGTTTGAGGTTTAGTTGTAGCATTTGACATTTGCATTACGATAAATTGTTTCCTTGACATTTAGGAGCGTTGGCTTAGTTACCAGTCAGGTAAAGTATTTTACTGCCTAGGCAGGTAAAGAGCCATTTTCTCGCGTCGGATGGGTAGAATAAAGTTGTACTTTCGAATGTAGCAGCCGAAAAAACCTATTATTCCGCAATTTTATCAATTTTCATTCAAGAGTCTTGATAATAATCATAAAAACAATAACAATAATAAGTGCCTTTATTTAACCTGGCGGGCAGATATAAGCTGTTTTTAGAGCCAACCAGGGTCTATCTCACAAAAAGAAGATAATGATTACAAAATATCGTACTCAGAAAATACATCAAAATACTGTTCTGCTAGGCAAGTAAAAAAAAGCAGACACAACAAAAACAATATATGTACATATCAAGAATTAATGTTAATTTAACCAGCTGGGGGCAACAACTTTAATTTTCATTTAAAAACATGGTATGATGAATATAATAGATATCTAGGAATAGTTCCATAGTAATGAGCTGACACATATGAAAAGACAGAAAGAAAACGTAAGTTAGTGTTATGACATTGCACCCGAAAGGCCATTTTGTCTTTTAAATATATTGGCTGACTGACTCTCTATACCAAACGTTCAGTGATTCCAACATTCTTCCACCTGTTGAACTTTTAAGGTTCTTTACAAGTTTATCATAATTGCAAATGAAAATCCTGAACACAATTGCCAAAACAATTAAAATAGATAAGTAGGGCATTAGATTGTTTTTTTTTTGAGAATCTAATAGGAACTTTACACAAACGACGGCTGCGAGTACACTTTACTAATCGGGTGCTCTGCTTTCGAGGTTAGAGGCCTTCCTCCCGCACTTTTATTCGTATCAGTACAAGCACCAAGTGAAGTCCTAGCATCCGGCGACAGTCCAAACACTTCTAGGAGGTCTTTGCAGAAGTCTCAGCAGCTGTCCCTTAGATGTCACAACCCAAGCTAGACGTATCAAACCATCTCTTCCAAACGTTTAGTATTGTCATTGCCAATGAGCATAATATCGCGTACCTCTACCCACAGGTCGTGTACTTATCTCGAAATCGACGACGTAGACTTGATCTAAGATTCTGTATGAGCAGTATTTTCAAAAAAAAAAAATCGCAGGAGTCAACACACTCATACCATCCGTCTGACATATACGTTAAGGGCCTGGAATTGATTATTGCTTCACAGTCACAAATTATGGTCATCAGGTTCTTGCTGCAATGGTTTCCCAGTCTAACAGCCTAAATACATTTTTCGCACCCACAAAGTTCCTACCGTTATCGCTATCAATGGTTTTCGGTCTACCACGCCTAGCAATGAACCTTCGAAGTACTTGCGTGAATGGGGGTGTTGATAAGGAGGTAGTGAGCTGTATAAAGGGCACATGAGAAAATGCAACCTAAGCTTTGTCACCCATTTTCAGATACATTGGTCTGGCAAACACAATGTCAATGGCTTCGAATGGAGCAGCATCCCGTACTCGATCTAAACGTAGTGGTAATGGTTCACATGCAAATGGTTTCACTTCATACTTTCTACATGCCGTAGATCTTGAAACTGCAATTTTGACAGCACGACCACCCAGAATCCAAATCTTTCTCTCATAAGCTCAAGAGCCCTGTAGTACCATTGAGTTCGTTCATAACAAGCTTCCATTCCAAAAACCTCTTCGTGTACACATCTCTAGCATTATGTTCTTTTGAGAGCTTCTGTTCACTTGCATTAGAGGCAAGTACAGCTTCATAAACCTGTTCGTCAGCAACTAATAAACTATCATGACACTAACACCTATCTAGAGCTCATGGCACGTTCAGTGTAGAGTTGCTCCATATCATTAGCAGTCTTCGTAAACGCCGAACAAAAGACCTCTCTGTGTTTCATTTTAGCCTACAATCCTAGCACACGATAACTAAGAAGCGCGTTTAATGATGTATCAATATAGTCGTGGCTAAACGAAAGCGAACGAAACTGTTTGTAAAATTATATGCAATAAAACTGTTCCTAAATACGCACTTTGAATTGTTCCCTGTCTACTACTTATCTCTGTATACCAAACGTTCTGTGATTTCAACAAAGGTGATATATCCATCTATCTCGCATTTTTAACCAGTTGCCTCATATAGGGTGTAATGAGTTCCCACCTAGACACACCGACCCTGACCCTGAACCTTATATTCTTCTGCACCAGACAGATATGGACCGCAAATGACACTACCATACTCGATCTTAGATAGCATTAAAGTATTCGTAAAATTAATTAGTAGTAGTAGTATATTTTTGGAACAGTATAGCTGCCTTAGTTTTAGAAAATAATTTTGTGAACACATGATTTTTAAAGGTTAGAAAACAATCAAAATTTTTTAATAGTCTGAACGATTTAGATAACGCTGCGCTTTAAATGCAGTCGAACTTTTGATCTGAATGTAACCGGGAAAGATTTGATTGCGTTTAGTTTTAAAGCATGACTTTAAGAGCAGCTCACGATTCTATTCAAGTCGTCATTTATACGAATTACTGCCTGCACGACTGCGGTAGGCTTATAAGATAGATACAATTGACTGTCATCTGTCATATATAGCACAAAAAGGATAGGCTCCAAAATCAAACCCTGCGGCATACCGGAATACAAAGAAGCGGGCTGCGAAATACTTCCAACAAGCTTCACCCTTTGACTCATTTCGATAAACAATCATGAAACCAAAAAGTGAGAAATTATAAATACCCTAAAGTTGTAATTTAGGCAACAACATTTCATGATTTAAGCAATCAAAAGCTTTAGTGTATAGATAGATATACTGCTGTTGTAACTTCTTTTTTTTTGTCTATTGCCCGAAAATAATCGTCAGTTACATCCAAAAAGGTAGTAATCGTTCTATGATTACAGCGAAATCCCGACTGAGGCTCAAGTAATAATCTATTCTGTTTTACGTGAACCATTAGTTGTTCGTAAACTATTTGTTTAAGAAACTTGGAAAATAACGGTAATAGACTAATGAGATAATCTACAAATTTCATTGGTACAAATATCTGATGGTACCAGTATCTCTTTTATAGTGTACTCAATGTAATCGTTCAGTGAAGATTGGCGTCACAACAAGTGTAATAAGCTTCGGTCCTATATAGCGATGGCTCAAGTTTTATGTGGGGTATAAATTATTTTTCTTTTTTAAATGTGTAATTCTTATTTCTGTGTTCATTACTTTTTGCGATAGTTTGGGCAGTACTAAAGTATTTCAAAAGGTATTCGAAGCTTAATAAACATTACTGTATAGATCAAGGTATAAATAACCCAAMAGGTAATGAAGAAAAGACTCACCTMGWGTGCTTTTTATGTCTTTCAGATATCTCCGATCAGAGTATACACCTGGAACAATAAACAAAGCTTCAATCATAATAAACAATACAACAACATTCGATACAAACATCAGAGTTAAGCTCCCCATCCGAAACCGGCAACAGCGCATTTATCGAATGCAAATACCCATCTGATTGCGAAAATTACAGCGCACACAGTGCATTAAATAGAGCAGATTTAGCTGCAACCTGCACAGACACTGTTATTTATGCAGCTGACACGGACACTAAATCAAAACAAATTCTCCGCGTTACTGCACAAAACAAAGTTCCAGCTTACAGTTCAAACACCGAATCAGTTCGCTTAATTGATAAAACAAGCAGCGCGATCACGCCGCGCCATGGCTGGGGATGGGTTTGATGGCGTTATGAAAATGGGCGGTGTTGTTTCAACAAAGCCACTGTAAAATTTTCATTAAACAGAGCGGAGATTGTTGTAATCATTTTAGGCAAATTCGTCGGCAGCCGCATTCCGCGACGCCGACGACGTAAGGACGTCGGGGAGCGGCGTACTTAACAATTTGGAAGACGGCGCCAAGATCCTTGAATTGGATTTCGGCAGCTTTGAGCGGTTCGTGTAAGTAGCTAAACGCTTAGTAAGGAGATTGGTGTTTCTACGCCTCTGCTTTATTCGCGCAGTCTTGGAATGCTACAAAGGCATGCTGGCGATGCTCAACTAGCTTTGAATACAGGTGCCTTTCGCCGTGTATCTAATTAGACGACAATATTGAAAATTGAAAACTGTTTAGATACATTTCCACTTTTTAACCGTCAAATTTTCACGTGTTCGATTTAGTTGTTAGTGAAAAGTGGGGGAGTATTAGCCCCTTAAGGGTCTTCAGTCCCTTAAATTTCATAACGCATGTAGACGTTTCCGCCTGCCACTATAACTTGCAACACAGTATTACCAGATTAGCATCTTAACGCCGCCGGAATAAAAAAGACCTAAACTGAACTTTCCTCGGACACATATTCTGCATTTGTAAATTCAACAGGAATACAGCTTTGTAAACTTTTCAAAAAAGCGCAAACTTTCTTCATTTCTTACTAGTGAACGGAAACAAGTATACAAGTTTGTCTCGAGCAAAATCTCACTTGCTCTTTTCAAAAACAGTTAATGAACATAAATCAGTCAAATAAATACGCTTGGCGGGTGGTGCCATCGAACGGCTGGTATGATAACTTCTTCTTAATGTCAAATTTTCCCTTAATACAGTTAGAGAGCTGGGAACACTGTATTTCGAGTTATAATGGCAAAGAAAATAGAATCAAACTGAAGGTCACTGTAATTTCAGCAAAATAGTGTGATATATGCGCACTATTCGGTTCTCCGATAGATTTGAAATAATATTACAAAGGGCTAACTAAGCGAATACATGAGTTTCGCCGTTTTTTTTTCAGCGCATGAGACTGACCAAGATGATGCCGTGCATCTTTGTGCATCATTTATAGTATACCGTTATTACAACCCTGCAATACAATTTATCTTTCATCTCGAACAGCAAGCGGCCCCTCACAAGTTACCACAAATAACCGGATTGCCATAAATTTAGGTCCGATTTTCGGAAGATGGTTAAGCAGGATCGGATTATTTAAAGTTCAATACCGGTCAAACCAAAACTAGCATTCAGTCTTAGTTTTTCTGTGCGCGAGACAAGAGAAGCGAAAAAACGTTCCGTCCTTGGGAAAAAGCTGCTTCAAGTACCGCTCAGAAGTTGCTGACCCTGACGTGGAAGTGCAAATTGAAGAAAACAAGAGGAATCGTCGTTACCTTACCCAAGATGCCAAAGAAATCATAAAAAATGTATACAATTTTTTGATAAAAAAAGAGTGCAGTGCTCCGTTAAAAGTGACAAGTGAAATGGTTGGTGTCCCCCACACGACTGTGAGAGATATTATTGAAAATAAAGGCAACTCAAGAAAATCATGCAATTCGGAGAAATTTCTAAATATATTAAAAAAGCTTGTGATAGAGATTAAAAAAGTGATTTACCAAATGTATAAGGAAAATAAAGTTCCAACTACGGCAAGTCTGAAACTAAACTTTTGGAATTAGGATATGACATAAGTTATTGCCAGGAGTGGTTCAGAAAACACAATGGAATCAACCCGACTAAAAAGAATGAGATGGGATTATATAAACGAAATCAGAAAGTACCGCCAAGAAAATCGTAATATCGTATATTTGGATGAAACGTGGTACGACACCCATGACTTGATAAAAAAAGGTCTGACAGATGGGACAAATAACTGCGTTCTGCAAGCACCACCTTCGAGAGGAAAAAGAATTATAATTCTTCATCCGGGAGGAAGTGATGGGTGGGTGGAAAATGGCTTATTAATGTCAGGGTAAACCGATCCAAAATTGTTCTGCTGACTGCCATTGCGACACGGACTCTGCACTTTTTGAAACTTGGTTTCAGCAGCAGTTACTGCCAGGGCTACCACCAGGATCTGTTATAGACCTGGATAACGCGAGTTATCATTCAAAATTAATGAACAAGGTGCCAACGTCAGCTACATAAAAAATAGAAATAATTGATTACATGAAAAAGAATAAAATTACAATTCTGGATGGAAAAGTTACCAAAAAGATCTGTTGTCAATGATAAAAAATTTCAACATACCTAAAGAATATCGAGTTGGTGAACTATCGAAAGGACATGGACATATAGTTATGCGTTTGGCACCGTACTATTGCGTCCTAAACCCAATTGAATTAGTGTAGAGTATGCTTAAAGAAGGAATACGAAGAAACAATACATGTCCGCGTTTAAGTTCGGGAGTTGTAGATTTAGTGCGAACAGAGGTAAGTAGCATAACGAAAGAACAGCGGAAAAGCTTTATTAAGCATGTTATTGAAATTGAAAATAGCTATGTATCCCCAAATTTTCAAAGTTTTATAATACATGTTAATGATGATGCTAGCAATGATTCAGAATTTAACAGTAGTGATGATGATAATAATTAATATATTTAAGTTATGTCGGTGAAAGCTTGTTAGGCTTTTTAGTAAAAATATTATAGAAGTATGAAATTATTTTTTTATTTAAGGTTTTGATAAAAAATATATATATTCTTATTATTTTCTTTTAAAATACTTGTCTTTTATTTACACATTCAGTTATGTTAACCGTTAACCGCACGTTTCCAATAGTTAAAAGATTGTAAAGATATTAAAATGTATTGTTTATAATTTTCGGCTAGCACAGCATTCAATATATTCACAGGATATAAATATTACAGGAATGTTAAAAATCAAAATAAAAATATTTAGGAATGCGAGATTTTTCTTTGCATATTAAAAAATGCTCAGATGTGCATGTTGTCTAGTTAGATTACAAAAATCATTATAACTAGATATACTTTGCTTGTCCACAATAATGTTGCTACTCATCTAAAATTACGTACAATTCATTTTGAGACGTAAATAGAAACGATCGATGTAAAATCTCTTATTAACCGAATGATTAAAAACTACTTATATACACTACACAAACAAAAAACGAGTCTTAAAACGGCTTAAAGCCGGCACTGGAAATTCGCAAAATCACAAAGAGAGGGTTTGATTTATGAGGAGTCGCGTGCCGTTCCAACTGTGCCTGTAAATGAAAGGTAAATAGTATTGCAGGATTGTAACAGTGGCAATTACTATACCTAATCACACTGGTCAAGAAGATTATTGTTACACAAAAAGTATTTTGTGTTTTAATCCTGGTTACCCGTTGTAATAATAATATAATAGAGTATATATAAAGTTGTGTAAATATGCCAAAAACCTGTTTGAACCATCCCGACTGTTTTGTCTTGTTCGCAGAGAAGTTACTTTCAAAAATCGTTTATAAGTAGTTGTTGTAATGAATATTTTGACTTGCCCGTGCGCCATCAAGATATCTTGGGTACCTCATATATGCTGTAAATCGTGTGTTACTCTTTTCACTGGATGGGTAGCACCGAAAGATCATATTATTTCTGATTGCTACTTTTGCATGACTAATATAAAAGGCATCATAAACAAATCGAAGCATACCCAGACTTGTCGTATGCTATCAGAGAAATTCCACATGATGAAAATTTGACTGTGCCAACACCTCCAGGAAATATGAAGACAGAAAATATGGAAAATCTACTGCATTCGACGCATCAACAGGTGAAACTCCGTTATAAAATCAGAACAAACTAGTTTTATGAGAGACGGCAGTTCATTGATTTGCTTGAACTATATCATCTTGAAAATAAACAATCTATCGAACAGTGTAGATTGCTGTACTTACAGCTTCCGGTAGCGAAACACTACCAACATCCTCTTGCCCCCACGTAATCCAATAAGTCACAGTCACTAACCGCTAATCAGTTCACTTAAAATTGCACTTTTCACTCACTACCGTACCGAAAAATCACTGCACTAATTCGCCCGACAAACCGCAAACTACTGAACGCGCTGTGCGCACTGATACTTGATTCGCTAGCAAAAAGCACAGCACACTCAGAAAAATAGGCGCAAAAAACTGTTATTTACCAAGGTGTCGCCCGAACTCTAAGGGACAAGCGTTTTTTGTTCGAATTTTTGCACGTAGTACAGTACCAGGTCATGTTTTCGTGAGGAGGTGAGATACGCGGTGCGTTTGAAAAGTCGTGGGGCTATTAAAATCATCAAATGAATACCAGAAAATTTTATGATGTGTAAATCAACTATTTAAGGTAATAATTATTGTGTAATGCAGATTCGCTACAAAGTATGGAACCAGCAGGATATTTCTGGTTCTGTTCGACCGATTTTTCTGAAATTGCGCATGGGCCTATGGGTAATTGAAATGCATTTTCTGGAATTTTTTCAACTCCGTGTCAGCTCTCGTTTCCGAGATGTGGGTTCAAGTTGCATTTTTTTAAATGGGGATGGTGTTCAAAAGGCAGATCATTATAAAGGATATTTTTTCCTGATTGATTGATTGATTGAACCAGCGTACGGTCAGCATTTCTGCCACTCCCGGATATACCGCCGGGCCTGCCGTCTAAGCTGGGTTGGAGGGGTACATGCTGATTGCTAGTAGTGCGACAGCCTAGCGCATGTTAAGGAAATATAAGGACCGGAATGGGAAGGTTATATAGGTACATTAATTTTCTTTGAATGTTTTGTTGGTGCTGTTGACATCATTGGTCCACTTCAGTGTAGCTCGATTAATTTCTTGTTTCTTATGATTTCTAGCTATTATTCTTCGTTCTTCCCTGACTTCTGAATTATCCTCTCTATAGTTGTTTTCCATGTAAACCACAGCTTCTGTTTCTTTTTCGTTGGTCTCCGCTTAGTTCCCAGGTCTTCCTTAATATGTGGTCTGCTTCTCTCCTGGATGTGTCCCTAGTATTTCGTCGCGTATGCCTGTTTCTTTTATAATCGTTCTGCCATCCAAGAGTTCCGCTATTGCCGCATGCGTGGTATGTATTTGGTTGAATGATATTTTTGCCTTAGATTATCATTTTGTTATTTCTTGAGTTATTTGCCTAAGCACTGCGTTCGCTATTCTGTCAGCTAGGGCATGTACACCTACAATGCACACTGCTTCCTTCTTCCAGGATTTTATGTAGCACTATTGTGTAATTTCTTGTATACACTTAACTAGATACACGGAAAATAATTCACTATAGCGACCGCAACAATAATAACATTTATAATAGAAACATACACATAAGTATACAACAATGAAGTACATTGTGAATTAAACTCTTAGAATTTTATGTAGTTTTTCGCTTTCTGTAGCTTGTTTAGATTGCTTTTTCATGGTAATGTTGACGTTTTCTTGTTTGATTTCATCTATGTTTGTCCGATTGCTTGCTGGAGCTCTAGGTACGTTGGGTGATGTTCTACGGGATCATTCTTGTCTGCGTGCATTTTTTTATATATTAGAGATTCTTTACGGCCGTGGGTTATTGTCTCTAGATAAGATTATCGCAATATCATAGTGGTTACTTTTGCTCCCTATTTCTGGTGTTGCCGCTAAGATTTCTTCTGAAGCCTTTTTGTTCCAAGTCTTTTATGACTGCTGGGATCCTTTTGAATTGTATTTTGGCCGTAGACTGTGAACAGTGTCTTCTATACTACTTCCGAACTTCTACATGTTTTGTCTGGTATGATTTACAGATTTTCTTGCCCGTTTTGTGTTATTGCCGGACAACTTTCTCCCATATATGTATCTATTTCGTGAGCCAACGTGCTCGGCAGGCGGTTTCTGTCCCACAATTGTATAATTTCTTGTACAATACACTTTGCTAGAGACACTGAATTACTTCACTGAAACGACGATAACAATAACAACAACCGCAACACAGACACAAGGATGTAACACTAGAACACATTATTAACGAAAATTCTAAAATTCAGTATGATTGTTTAACGCCACGCTCATCTTAGGTCATAGGCGTATAATATCGTCCTAAGCGGTTCCTCTTTTCCTTTAAATTTATTCTGTTTTCTCCTCTTATTGTTTCGTTGAGTTCTTGTAGCTGTAGAGCACCCTTTTTCTTTTCTTTTGTGTTCTTTTTACTGAAAGGACGTCTAAAAAGACGAGGCTTGCATTTGTTATTTGTTAGTTGTTTGATCGTTCTAGTTGTTAAGACTACGGTATGGGCGTTTATGTATTTTGATTTCCTGATGCTTAGGGTTTATTGTAATTTAGGACAGTATCCAATTATCGCGCGTGGGATAGGTCAGGGTAGCTGTTTTTGACCTATTTTTAGATGTCCTGGTTGGTTTTACTGGGTTTTTGGTGTAATGCTCCTGTCTGTTCAAGGACCTTTTTACCCTTATTGAAGCATCCCAGATGGCCAGAACAGGCGGCTCGAAACTACCTGGCTACGGTCATTTTGGTCCTAAAATACGTTCGTTTTGTCCCGAAATGCGATATTAGTTGTATTGGAAGAGAAATAATACCAAGAAAATCGCTAGTTACGCATATGCAACATACGCAAAATTAAATTATTATGTTAGTACGTTAGTCAACTATTTTTTTTTGCTATCTTATCTTATTTTAGTTCCTGTTGTAAGTGAGTCCACGTGTGGTCCATGTATATCCACATATATAGGTGGTCAGGTGGGCAACCACCACGCTAAGCACCTGTCCTCACTATATAACCATGCAACACCAACTGGTTGTAGAGTTTAGTTTATTAATCACAAACAATTGTAGCAATGCTGTGGCAAAACTCCAGAAAGCCGTTCGAACACACGTTTATCTCCGACCAGCGCCCAAACCGAACTCTTAAAAAGGATATCTTTTCCTGATTTCAAAAATGTATCACACTCGTATAATTTATTGCTTCTGAGTTAAAAAAAAGTGTAAATACAATAGTTGAGCCTGACAAAAAACGAAAAGAATGAAAACAATTTTCTTTATCGCTAAAATAGACAAAAAAGCCAAGTATTACCATTTTTCCTTGACTGGTGATATTTTTCGTCTAGTTTGATCAATTTATCGCGAATCGGGTACTTAAAAAGTAAAAAAATGTTTTCATTGATTTTCTGGTAGTAATGCAGCCTTGTTCTGAATTTCTGCCCTGATTCGTCCTTGTAAATCTTCTGCATTATGTGGCCGATCAGCATAAATACGATTTTTCAGATACCCCCACAGGTAAAAATCAAGCGGCGTCAGATCAGGCGAACATATTAAAAAATGCTCAGATGTGCATGTTGTCTAGTTAGATTACAAATTTCATTATAACTAGATATACTTTGCTAGTGCAAAATAATGTTGCTACTCATCTAAAACTACGTACAATTTATTTTGAGGCGTAAATAAAAACGATCGATGTAAAACCTCTTATTAACCGAATGATTAAAAACTACTTAGAATAATATACACTACAGAAACAAAAAACGAGTTTTAAAACGCCTTAAAGCCGGCACTGGAAATTCGCAAAATCTCAAAGAGAGGGTTTGATTTATGAGTGGTCGCGTGCCGTTCCAACTGTGCCTGTAAATGGAAGGTAAATAGTATTGAAGGGTTGTAAAAACGGTAAGCGGAGTCGTATAGTTGGGCCAGTCTACCTATCTAACCCTTCTCTGACTGAGCGGGTCAACTAATCCCGCAATATAGTTGGGCCAAGAATCTGCTTTGCCCGAACAGCGGGTGATAGACCATTATTAGCAAATTAGGAAAGACCTTAATTTATGTGATATGTGTAACTTATTAATGTGATTGCTACGGCTTTTTTTTCTTAGCAAACACGCTTAAAGGAATAAAATAAAACAATTTTCAAGTTTCAATACAAACTTATATTTATACGTTACAATAATAACATGTATGTATGTACAGTAAAGTATAAAAATATTTACAAATTTACAAAAATACGAACCTATATTTATACGTAATAACACAATATTAACGTATATGTTTGTACAATAAGGTATAAAAAATATTTACATATTTGGCGCGTKTTTAAATGAAACACTTTTTACAAATGTCAGCCTGTCTATGAGATTTTGTTTGTAGTTATTAATTTTGACTTCAGGATAATCTTGCTTTAATTTTACAGTACGCCCAACAACTTTTTGGAATTTGTTGGATGTGTTTGTTTTGACATAAAGTTCACTTTGAAAATTCAACAAACTATCACAAATTGAAAAATATTTAGATGAGGCGAATAAAAACTTTTATTAAATCTTGAATGAAATGACTCACACGCATTGGTTGTTCTGCAAGAGGAGGCAGATGAACTTGTCCAAATGTTTGGAGTAAATTTGGCATTTTCGCTGATGTAATTGTCCACTAAATAGTCGCAAAACTCTTGAAGTTTCGAATGTTTTGCATGATTGGAATTAAATCGAATGCGAATGCGTCACCCACTTCATCACAATCAAGAAACTGAAGTCCAAAACAATATTTTAACATATTGCCAACTTCCGTGTGGTTTTTATAATATTGTGACAGTCCAAGCGAGTGAATTTTTCGATACCACGCCTGTGAAAGATGGAATCGGCATCCACTTACTCTAGCTTCCTCCCACGTATCCATAATAGCATTGTGGATTGCAGTTTCAAATTCAATCACGACACTTTTAGGATAAAATTGTAAGTCACTTTCACTGCACTTCTGACACAACATATTCAAACATGTTTGATATGTGGATTGGTTTTTATCCGGAAGCAAACAAAATACCAATGGAACGTAATGTCCATTCTTGTATCCATGAATTGTAAAGAGTTGTGTAAAAAATTTCGGACAAAAATCAAATGTGCCGTTCATATACACAGTTCCAGTACAACATAAAAAGTAAAGATTGCTATAAGGAGCAAAAATGATGATACCTTGGTCTGCATTGTTTGTCAAGACAAATGATTCTTCTTTATCTGTCATAGGTGCCAAAGTGTTTACTGCTTCGAAAGCGTCTTTTTACGTTTTGGGTAGATTTGGAGTTAACTTCCTCCTGCACATCCATATATTATGCCTTACAAGTTCCATATCGTAAGTCGTTATGTTACTGCTTATGCCAGGGTTAGACCGAAGTTCCGTGTGCACTAATTTGGCAGGTTTTTCGTGTACATTTTCTAGAGCTTTCTTTTTCACACTGTTGTTGACAATCTGCCTGTGCAGGTTTATGTCTTCTTTGTGATTGTGAGATAATTCGGAGTCCTAGCTCTCATTTCCAGCCGACGTGTAGATTTTGCGGGACATTTCGATGTGTTGTTTGTACACCTCCAACGCACAGTTGCGTTTTTCAGCACGTTTGCGATGCAAAACTTGTAGTTATTCACCACCAACAGTTTTTTGCCTTTTTCACTTTGCACGAATACAACTTCCATTTTGCCGGTATGAATGTGCGCTAGAAATTTTAGTAAAACTGTTTAATTTGACTTGCGTTTCAGGATTTATAAACTCATTTCAGCAAGTAACCATCCCCTTTAACAAATTATTTAGGACATTATGGACAAGTGTCCAATAATATTTTATATCTTGCAAATAAGTCCCACCCATCTTAATTGTGTTTCGTGATCTATTGGGTCCACAGGCACAAAATGTTTGCGTTTAAATAACCTACTCTTCTAAGTAGTATCAGGTAGCGGGATCTGATAAGTATTCGTTATCGATAACTATCAGCGGGAGGTTCATAATCCACCATCCGCATCCTTCTGGCCCAACTCAATGGCAGATTAAAGAGCGATAAAGTTTTTGGGCCAACTATAATGCGCCCACGGTAAGAGAGTTGCATTACTATATCACCTCGATAGTTTATACGTTTTCGTACTTGGAGTTGGTTGATAAACCAACATTCGTGAACTTAAAGAACAGTGAAACTTATGAGTCACGGGATCCGGCTTGCCACCCAATACAGACGACTACTTTATTTGTCTTTGTCATTTTGTTTACACCAGGAACTTTCAAATGCTGTGCACCTTTGTGCTTCATTTATCACATGACTAAACATGAAAATTAGGACTCAGCTCAGCAAAATAGATTTATTTGAAGAAAACGGGATAAAATGAAGGCCAACGTTGGATGGGGTAGAATATCCGGGCAACGCAGAATTTAAGAGAAAATTTCAAGCGAGACTATACGACGAGCTTAAGAATTTCCCTATAATACCCTCCAACTATTCTATAAAACCCACTTGACCAACCTCCATTAAAAATGCCGGCCCTCTAGCCAGGCAAGACCGCATCAAGCGCACACACATTGAATAAGCCAGGACGCTGTTTAATTCAACCCTTTCACGGGAGGAGGTCGGGCTTTTTTATACGCCAATGAATAAATTAGCTCTTGTGTACGTCGGCCCTAATGGCTTATCTGATGTCTGTGATGAGTCGGAACGGTGCTCGGGACCGATCCTTTTTCCATCGAGCTATAAAAGCCGATTAGGGGGCGAGATGTCTTGCAGGGGATCGTGGCGTTTATTTGTTTTGCGAGGGCTGATACGGGAAAGCTGCGGGAATGACTAATTTCTTGGGTTTCAATGTTTGAGCGATCTGTTGCTTCGGGATTTGGAGGGATCTGCGCTGGTTGTGTGTAGGATGCGTCGATTCCAAGGGACCCCTTTTATTTTTTGCAAGCTGGCAAGTTTTGTATTAAAATATTGTTTTGATCTTAAACGGTAGGGAAGAAAAGCTTGCTTAGATTTCAGTGAATTTTTGAGGAATACTGTAGCTGAAAAGGGTTTACTAAACAACAAGAAGTAGGAAAGTATGAGGTGTTTTGATGTAAAGATAGAGAAATAAATATTTATTTATTTCGTTGTTTAATTGAGATTATCACGACGTGAGTTTTGATCAAGCCCGCGTTTTAATGAATTAAAACATGGATTTTGGTGGAATTTTATGAAATGAAATTGGAAACACTGGCATATCGACTATCCCATCGAAAACCATAATATCTTATAGAAATTAGTTTTCAAGTTACGGTCACAAAGAAACTGGAAGTGCATGCGCAATTTCCATAGAAAGTATAGTAAGTCTAAGCCGAATATTTTTTCAAGGACGAACATATCAATTCAGTTTCTGTATTATGTATATGTACCGATTTCCCTCTAATTTCAAAGATAAGTGTAGTATGTTGGCTTATATAGTCTTCATCGTTAAAAATTCAAGAGTTTTGGTTGTTATTCAAAGTTATAATATTTACATACTGAACAGCTCACCTGTGCAAGAGCTCTTGTTTTTATCATGATATCATGCAAAATAAAGTATATTTTACAACTCTTGTCGCCAAATGAAGCTGTAGGTTGAAATTATCTTTTATTATCAAACTTGAAAAACGCTTCTTCGCATGTGAAATTTAAGATGTGATAAAAGACTGTTCAATAAAAATTAGAAATGACGAAAACTTTTTAACAATAAATGTTGTGAATCTTCAGATTTTGCTACTTTATCAGCACAATGAGCTGTAAATCTTCAACATACAGTTAAAAAGAATGCTAAAGTTCTCTTTTTACTGCTGAATATCCTACAGTTCAAATTTACCTTGAAGAAAACAAACTAACTGGCAAAGATTGTTGTGAATATTCAGACTTAAGTATCGCACTGGCTATACCAAATGTAAATGCTGAGATTGCAGTGAAACGACGGAGTATTGAGCACCCTCTGTCAGTTCTGTAACCCTGTCTTATCTTGAGGACGACGAATCATTGTCTGTGGACTCTCTTGCGGATCCATAATATAGGCGCCTTGATTCCGAAAGTACTGATTCCAGTTCCAGCACTTTTTAGCGAAACTACACATTATCAGCACCTGGTACAGAAGAAGGGAAAGGTAGGAGTTGGGTCCCACTAAGTCCCTGTGTACCTGCTAGCTAGAAAAGGTTCTATGCGAGTTGGGTCCCACTGATTCCTGGAACTGTTTAATCCCAATAAAGCAATTACAGAGGATATTATTTTCCCCAAAATCCCTTCTTCCTAATATTTTGTCATTCATTGGTGTACAATTTAATCGCCCATTTATAAAATTTGCAATATTTGGGTTAGGACAGATAGCGCATAAATTTTAGTTTCATTTGTGAAGTAGTGTTCAGAACAATGCCAAGTTTCAGTTGTGAAGTAAGTGAAAAAGGCAAAGAACTTATTGTTTCAAATAAGTTCAAGTTCGGCTTTCACAAGTATATAAACAAGAAAACCGTGAAAAGGTGGACTTGTACGAATAAAAAAACCTTGTGCAAGGCATTTATTAAGACAGAGGGTAAGTTTTATTAAGTATCTTTTTTGATAAGTTTAAATTAAATTCCTATTTCGGCTTTTAATGCTGTAATATATTAAATCAGTGTACAAAAAACAATGAATATTGTTTTGCTCGCGATTGCTAAACAATTGAAAAAAAAACACGAAATTTATTCAAAATTTCAATAGCATGAAATCATAAAAAAACATCATACGACGCTTAAAAGTTTTTTAGAATTTATTAACAGTAGACAATATCTATTAAGTGACCTACGCTATGTGCTTTGAAATATGAATCTTCATTGCTTTTGAATATTAGATCTCAGAGCATACGTATGGGTTATCGCAGTATCCAGAAAAAAAAGTTTTATTGATTTCTGCTGAAAAATGGAATTTTTATTTAAAAATATCTAGAAAACATTTAAATGCACAAGTTAATCAATTATCGCATGAAAAGCTCAAAAATTGGGATGTCTGAGCGTTTTTGCTTAAAATTCACCTGTATTTTTTTACTGAATAAGTTCCATAATTTTGAGTCATCTTGTATAAACTGGTTTGGTTTTCAAATTACAGCGCGATCCAAAAAAAGAAAACATTTTTTGTATTATAGAATTGTAGCTTAAAAGTCAGGCACCCAGTAGGCTAACAGGGCTTAACATTTATGACAAACTATATGTAGCAATAAAGATTCCTTCTTACCTTTTATTTTATTATTTGTAGGTAGCACAGACAATATCGTTGAATCATCCCTTATCCACAACCATGACCCCCCGATGAAAATTTGATGGAGCGGCAATTATTAAGCAATTCCTTAAAAAGAAAAGCCATAAAAGACATAACAGAACGCCCAACAAAAATTTTGCGCAAAGAACTAAGGGTCCATCCAGAAAACCAATTAACAACTACAGACTTAAAAAGAATAAAAAAGAACATATATTGGGTCCGAAGATCCAATATGTCAGGCCCTCTGCCAAAATCTAAATTAGAAGTTCACGACTATTTAGATAATTACCCGCTGATAACAAATAAAAACGAAAATTTTCTTCTGATAAACGACAGTACTAGAAATGTAATAATTTTGTCGTGTAGGACAAATTTAGAATTTTTAGTCGACAACGTAAAGCACATCTATGTAGATGGGACTTTCGACTATTGTTGTAAATCTTTTACACAGTTATTTACAATTCACGGTTTGTGTAATGGAAATTATATCCCACTAGTGTATTTTATATTACCAAACAAAGCTACTGGATCTTATTCAAGTGCTCTACGTTACTTAAATCAAGAATGTGAGAAAATTGGAAAACATTTTGCTCCGGGAATTGCTACTATGGACTTTGAGTTGGCAATCCACAACTCTTTCAATGAAGTTTATCCTGACTGTTTAATTCAAGGCTGCCGTTTCCATCTGGGACAATTGTGGTAAGTCGAATAGTGCTAATGGTATGAAGTTTGATAATAATGGTCTTTATTATTTCAGGTATCGCAAAATTCAGGAACTTGGCCTATCTTCGGTTTACAACAGCAAGGTTGACTCCGACAGCAAGAAATATCTGTCTTACATTTTTGGCCTTCCGTTACTAAACTCTGACGATGTAGGGGATTGTCTTGCGATTGATCTGCCTGAAATTCAGCCAACATGCGAAAAAATTACAAAATTTGCGGATTATTTAGTACAGACATATATATCCGAAGATGCCACGTTTCCACCGCATATTTGGGCTGAGCATTCATCGTCATTAGAAAGGACGACAAATGCTTGCGAATCATTCCATCAAAAATTTAATGAGTCATTTTACTCTAGCCATCCGAATATACTTTTATTTATTAATGAATTGCTAAATGTGCAGGTAGACACTTACATAAAGATGAGGAGGGGCCCGGTTGCAAAACGCGGATCACTTTGACTCCATTGTTATCCTCGGAAAAACTGTGGCAACAACCAATAAGAACGCCTAAAATTTGTGGTTACCATGGTTTGATCCGAGGTTAAACCGCGATCAAATTGATTTGCGTTTGTGGAACAGCCCTACGTATTACTGAATTTATAAGACAATCATTTTTATGACACTACGGCTTACTGGGACCCAACTCGCATTGCAGATTAGTATACCTGCATCGGCCGGGACCCAATTCGCCTACTCCCAGAAGAAGAGTGATAGTACATCTGGAGCTCCCATAAAAGTTATAAAACGTAAGAAAATGCAAATTAAAAGTAATCCAAGTAGAAAGCGTTCAAGAAACATGAAACAATGGATTGATGTAAAAGCTAAGAAGGGTTTAAATCAAAGCTTTGAATACAAAAATAGGTCTGACAAAACTATTACGTGCAATACCCGGTGAACGTAAAAAGATCTTGCAGACAGAAGTGTCAGGAACGCTTGACTGAAGATAAGAGAAAATCTTTGGGTGATCATGTTAGACAATGGGACTTAATTCCAAGCTGTGTGAGAACTATAGACAAGATACAAGTGACTGCTAGAGCAAATATATTAAAACGAAAAGATTCAAGACAAATATTCMCTTATAATAGATAAAAGTGGAAAAGATGGTTTATGGGTGCCTGAAATGTATGTCACAACTACTTTAAACGAGCTCAGCAATGATAATGTAACCGTCACATCTGATCAAACAAGAAAGCATGCCAGCAAAGCATATAGAATTGATCCTAKAGTAAGATAAAGTATTAGAGAGCACATCAAACWTTTTCCTCTAGATCCGTCGCACAACATTCGGAAACACTCCAAACTAACGTATCTAGAGAAAGGTTCAAGTATTCGGAAAATGATCAGGTTGTATCAAGAATGGGCAAACAACAAACAAATTAATATAATAATATAATATCGAGACATCTTTACCTTAAAATTTAATATTGGTTTTCATAAGCCTAAGAAACAATGCCTATGAAATGGCTAACGATCAGCTGAAGTCGAAATTACAGTCAAATTACGAAGACCATCAGAAAAACAAGAATGCAGTTCGAGCTCTAAAAGATTCTGACAAAGTATTGGGCCTTAACAACAAAACAACCTTAGTAGCTTGTTTCGACCTGCAAAAGGTTCTTATAACTCCAATGCCTGAAGTATTTATTTTATTACAAAAGCAAATAGGCTAAACGCTAGTTATAATTTCACCATCTACTATATAGCAAATAATGCTGGTTTCTCTTTTGCATGGCATGAACAAATATCTGAAAGAAGTCCACACGAAGATCCAAGTTGTCTGTTAGATTTCATGAGTTTACATGCAAATAAACGAGTTAAAAGGTTCATTTTTCATTTAGATAACTGTGGTGGGCAGAATAGAGACCGTTCTATTTTTCAGTGTTCAGTTATGCTGCAATCTCTCTAAAAGTTGACATTAGCCACCGATTTTCATAAAAAGAACACACCCAGAATGAGGGTGACAGCATACACGATGTAAAAGAGAACGCAAAAAAATGCCATCTATACACCCGATCAATGGGCAACTTTTAACAGGATGGCAAAAACTGCAGGAAACCCGTATATTGCAAGGAAGATGTGACAAGAAAACTTTTACTTACTAAAAAATGGCTGAAAACAGAACTGGAAGACTGATAGTTCTCACGAGAAAGTATCCATCGGTAAAATCAGGGAGATAAATTACAGTTGTGCAAATCAGTTTACAGTTACTTTCAGATATTTATATGGAGGAGAAATTAAGATTTTAAATAAAAGGAAAAAAGCTGCAAGACACGCTTGGTGACAACTTCTTCGCTTTGTCACGTTTACACTCGTGAGGTGTAAACACTGTATTGTGAGTTACAATGACAGAGGAAATCTCTGTTTTTTTTTTACAGAGGACCCTTAAATTATCGTCTATACAGAAAAACTCAATATAATTGAATATTGAAGATGAATTTTACATCTTAAGAAGAAGTTGCTTTCGTTTATGCAATTATTATTTCTTGATCATAGCTGGTTAACTAGCTGCATTAAATATTGTAAACTAATCCATTTCCCAATGTGGACTTGTTATTCTTTAAAATATATGTTTTCGATTACGCCCTACATTATACACGATTAATTTTATTTATCGGGGACTAATACCGAGTTTACGCTCAAAATTAATAACGAAAAAGTAACATGGCCTCTCTACGATTTAGTATTTTACACGTATCTTCATACTGTTAGAAATTCATAATTACACATTTTCTGAACAATCTACACTGCTCAAAATGGTCTAAGAAACATACACTTTATTATCTTTTCATCTGGAAATGATTTCTCAAATAAGTGGATTGGATCACTATAAATCAAAATCCACCGATTTCGGACCAGAAATTCTAACTTTAACTTCAGTATTTATGCCTCGTCGTTCAGACCAAACTATCAGAAACAGTTTACGTGAAGCAGGTCTACACAGTCGTCGTCCAATTACAGTTCCTGCATTACGCAGGGGCAATTGCGACTGTCGCAGAGAGGAGTATTTGTATTGAAAAACTGGTCATAAGTCAGTAACTAAAAATGTCAAATACAGAAATAAAACTTGTTAATTCTGAAACAATAATAAATACATAGGTGAGGGCCGTGAATATTTTGTATGTTTTTGGTAGTAGGTGGCGGTGCAACTTGTCAGAAGTCGACAGTTGCGCGCGGCAAGTTTATTCGTTGTTATCGTTTCGTATCAAGTTATACTTCAACAAGTGAATTAGTGAATGTGTAATGAACTTAGTTAAATTTCGTAAAATGGATTGTTCTGCCGTAGATATGTATAACATAATTTAATAATCTTTATTGTCAGTTTATTTCTTTTCATAGAGAAATGAAATTTTTTTAAAAGTCACAAAATTTTCGGTAACGTGTTGTTGCCAGATTTGTAAATTACTTTTTTATTATACTTCTGATCTCTATTGGACAGTAATTTTTGTATTAGAAAACAGAGAAAAGATCGTAGTTACAAACTTAAAATGCGTTAACTGCGAATATTTGCGAATTTGAATTTTGGAAGTATTTACATACATTTACCAATTTCTAAAATAAGTACATGGTTAATACAAAGTTCAGGAACAGTTCAAAAACTCCATTATATGAAAATAAATTATTTGGAAATTTTGGATGGATATGAAGTGGAAAGCAAAGAACAAATTTTTGAATTTTTTGACACTTGTTTAACCGGGAATATGCCCCTACTTCATTTTTTAAGTTAATACTTCTTTTGGCGCCCTTGATAGCTATTGGATTGAGCGAATGGGTCCCTTAACTACCTTAGTACGTCATACAACGCTGAATACAGTATTACCAATTTTACGCTAGATTTAGCGGAATTCGGGTTTTTTAAGCTGGCAAAATGACAAATTGTGGACAGCGGATTTAGGGACTTTTACAAATGACCATATTTTTATGAACAATGCTTTGTTGTTTTAACAAAAAATTTGTTAATTTTTGCGTTTCTTTTAATACAGATTGCAACAGTACATCCAAAAATTATAGATGTATTTGTTTTGATCGTAAGAAAGCAATTCTCAATATTTTTATATGGTGACAATCTGGGCGGTTTTATTTTCTTAAGTTTTGAATATAAATGTTGTTTTAAGTAGGTAATTATTTCATATACTTTATTTTAATTTGCCTTCTAGATACAATAGTAATAATTATAAAATAATAATGCAAAACAAACTGAAGAATGTAAGCTTTAACATTTCATATTACTGGAAAATTTTCTTTTCTGAATATTTTTCATAACATTTTATCGTGTTTAAAAATAAACGGAATTTGGATATGTAAAAACGCAATATGGCGATCATACAAAAATGAAAACAAAAGTGTGTGTCAATGCCTCAAAAACAGTTTATAGAAAAAACTGAAAACTGCATTACTTGAAATATTCAATAAAATATTAACAAAAATTAACATCAAATTTGTTCAATATTTCCATACAAACAGACTAAATATATAGCAGTTAATAAAAAAATATAGCAAATAATAAAAAAATATTTTTTTAAACAAATGCCGAACGATTCGTAATCGATTCGTTTTTTATTGCATATTAAATAAGCCATTAGGCTACATAACTATACCTATTTAATCAGGTTTTGCGTCTTACCGTTTTCGATAATCCAATGGTGAGGCTTCTAAATTTAACACCCTGTATATTTTTATAAAACTTTTTTGCATCCTAACCCATAAAATGTCTTTTAAACGTAACGTATTAAAAGGTTATATCGTTTAAAGAACCATTCGATCAACAAATGTTTTTGGCCGGTTTCTGCGTGCAAATACTCCTCTGTGCGTCGTTTACAATGGGCACGTGAATTGGATTGAACCACAATGGGGTAACGTTCTCTTCACGGATGAGTCTAGGTTTGGGTTTTGGCCAGATAGCAGAAGAATAAGGGTTTAGCGTGGAAAAGGTGAATTAGAGAGGATCAGGCACTATCAGGAGGCCCATATGTACAGAGGAGGATCTCGTTTGCATCGACAGAACAATGACTCATGATCAATACATTGAGCAAGTTCTAGAACCTTTGTTTAACCATTCGCATATGCTGCCGGGCTAGATTTACTGTATATGCATGACAATGCACGACCACATATTGGGCAGAGAGTAACCAACCGGATGGCTGATGAACAGATTCGTGTTCTTCCATGACCTCCTCAATCGCCAGACATGAATCCTATTGAGCATGTGTGGGACATGCTTCAAAGAAGGTTAACATCATTTATGCCGAATATCCATAACCGTCCTGATTTTGAAAATTTCTTGGGGGGAGCAATGGAATCTGATACCACAAGAAGCCATTGATCGATGCATTTTGAGCATGCCTAGGAGATGTCAGACCATTATTAATTCTCGAGGTGGTAACACGGCGTACTAGGCTCACTAAGAATTGAAGAGAACTATGTATTTTTGAATTTTGTTGTGTTCGTGTGTTGTAATTCGTAAAATTTTAGTTAATTTGCATTTAATTACCAATAAAATTTCTAATTCTTGTCTAATTTTTTATACAATCTTTCGACTGTTATTGCAAGTTGCAGTTGCAAGTATTGTTAACATTAGAATAGATCCAAATTTAATGGAAACCCAAAAAAATTAAGTTCCTTAGCCCATTTTGAGCAGTCTATATTGGGTTATAAACCTGTATGGGGCTAAGAGAAATTATTTTTTTGTTTAAATAATTATTACTCCCATTAAATAAAAAATTTTTATATACAAAGATATGAGTAATAATTATACATACGTATACACCTCACATCAAAAATTCAATAAATAAGAGTTTTGAGTTGATACCCTTCATACTCCGCAAAAATGCTTATAATAGCTTCAACTGGCAAACGGTTATCATAAATCTCGTAATGTCGAGCTCTTTCCCTATATTCTTCGCCCTCGATAGATCACTCCCGGCTATCTCCTCGTGTTCAGCGATTCACGTGTGCGAAATTTCATTTTAAAGGTTTATTTATACGGCGACGGGAATTGAGAGCCATTTCGCCTATATCTAATACAGTATAAGTGGTGCACGTACATCACCGGCTATTATTTAAGGGTGGCAGCGAAGAAGGGTCGTTAGTGGGATTTATGGACTGACGTCGCTGTGGAGACGATTTATATTGGTTAAATTGATGTACAACGGCACCAAGTCGCGGATATTATGATAAAGAGAGGAGGCAATATTAAAAGCCAACCGGATCACCATCAAGAAGCCAGTTGAAGCAGCTAATTTGAAAGTTATGTAACGAGCAGCATAATTTTATGAATCGTAAATCCCGCTGCTTTATTTTGCTTCAATCAAGCACTAAAAGTTACGCTACTTTGAAATCAACATAATTTTCCTTAGAAACTCGGTGGTTGAAAAGATCATCAGTGTCTCTTTAAATGAATGGAAATTCCAAATCAAGAATAAATGTTAAACACTGCGCTACAGTTAAAGCTCCATCCATGGGACATTGGCTTTATTTGGGACAAAAATACTATCTACTTAAAGGCTATTAAAATGGCAACGTCGCAACGCAGACTCGCGAACGCCGTTCGTCAGCCTTCCTATTAGTACTGAGTTGAACTTATCAGGTAATTGATGACTCCCAGTTACTTCATTGACCATTTTCTATGTTGAAAATTTTCTCAAACGAAGTGGTCTGTAGACTCAAGCAACGTGAAAGCTACAACATGCAAATATTCACATAGTGTACTCTATATATGTCAGAACTATACTTTTTGTGATTAGATATTGGTGTAATCTTATGTTTGTTTAATTGATTCTTGAACAAATAATGTGCAAAGTAGCCTAACTGAGATGTTTCACACTTCTTTTTTTATCAGTTTGAAGACAAATTTGAGACAGCCAGTATGGAAACACGTAAGTGCAAGAAACGACGTTACCATGGTTATACACAAGAACTTCTTCAAAGAGCTATTGGTATTAAAAAGAACAAGCTTTCTTTAAGACAGACAGAAAAAATATAGTATACCAAGAATCACACTAATAGAAAAGTAAACTCAAAGTAGATGGGAACATATGGTCGACCACCTTTGATATCTCCCACAGAAGAAGCACACATATCAGACTGTTTGTCGATGGCCGCAAAATGGGGATTTCCCCTAATTAAGCTAGACTTAAAAGAAATGGTAAAAGGAGCTCTTGACTCGAGTAAGAGAAAAACGATTTGTTAATAATAGACCAAGAAAAAATAGTTGAAATATTTTTTGAAACTTCAGGAGAATTCTTTGAAAACAAGATTAATCACAATATATCAAGTGTGCCCTAGCTGGTATCAGTACCGAGAAAATAAAAGAATATTTTACCGAATTGGAAGAATCCCTCAAAGATGTTCCGTCAGAAGCTATAATTAATTAAGATGGAACCAGTTTACAGGACGATCCGGGTAAAACAAAAATTATATAGTTTATCGGCAATGTAATCCTCTAGAACAAATACAAGACTCATCAAAAGTGGGTTTTCCTGTAATGTTTGCTATATCTGCTAATGGTTATATTATTCCTGTATAAGTAATGTATGAATTTGCAATAAACCTGTACCACCCGTGGATGAAAGGTGGTCCTGAAACGCCACATACAGTCGTTCAAAATCTGGATGCGTTTGTGTTTCCAAACAACGGGACACAATCCAAAATCAAATCAAAATAAAAAATTGCCACAAATTTTAATCAAACGTTGTTAAAAATTTAAAATGTGAATCTTGTGATGAACATGTAGAACAAAAATTACACAAAAGTGACATAAAAACAAAAAAGACAGATAGATGTGTCCTAACTGAACATGCAGTAAAAAAAAGGTCACAACATAGACTGGGAAAACGTTAAAATTTTAAGCTAAGAACAAAATAACAATACAGGGCTAACCTGGAAAATAACATATTTGGGGAGGGATTTAGGGACTTATACCTCTGTGTTAAGATAGCAGGCTGCGCTGTACCAAGACTGAAAGATAACAAATGACTTTAACGTGATTTACGGAATTGTGTAATTCATGGCATTCAAATTTAAAGAAGCATATTAAAACGAATAATAGACTGACTGATGGAGAAATGATAGGGCATAGTTGTTATTTATGGAAGATTCAAGGGTTCCATATGGAGGTATACAGTTCTCTTAAACAACTGATCTCAAAGTTTTGGAAGTGGCTAAACACATTTTGTATAATTTAATTAATTCTTAAATAAACTTACAGAAAAGCCCTGAGGACAGCTGGAAATACAGCCGAAAGCTTGGCGGAATAACAAAGAGTACACTTTATTTAAGATACCATTAGGTCGAAATCCCCCGATGCTGAAACTTTTATATTAGCAGATATAGGAAAAAGGAAGTAGGGGAAAAGAAGTAAGAACTGGATGGGCTCCGGGACATCAAATGTGTCCAACAAAAATATCTTACAAAGTAGCAACCGCCGCCAACCCCTAAAAAATAAAACTAAAGATAATTAACAGACTCTAATAAAGATGACCATATGCACTACATAATACTGACACTGATGTAGCCGAGGAAGATTTTTCTGAAAACGAAGTTTCTGATCAGTAGGGAAAACATGTACTATACCCTTAACGAGACTGAATATAACTTGCAAGTAAACTTAGGAATACGAGATTTTATACTTGTGCACCTGAAATACAGGGTTTCTATAAATGCGCTTATGGAAATCATCGATTAAATCAATTTACCGCCTCTCAGGAAATTGACGCATCCTTGTCATCTGTCGATTTTTGAATTATTTGATGCATTTTAATATGAGAAAACACGTGGAAGTGTGTATTGTCAACATATTATTCGGTAGTGTTTTGTGGGATAATCAACTTTAAGGTTGCAGCAAGCTCACATTTTGGAGCTGTGACGTGACATTGATCTGCAACATTCAGTACTATCGCCGCTATCGCCGTACTATCGCCATGCTATTGTAGCTTGGCAGCAGTTACAAACAGGCGGCACAAACCGCGTTGTGTGAATCATTTATAGAAACCCTGTACAATGAAGGGTCCGAAATAGAAAAATTCTTAAAATATATGACAGTGATGAAAACATCTTACTGGACTTTTTGCGAAACTACAAAAAACAAAAGAATACGTATGATTATCCAAATGTTGAAGATTACCTATTTGTAAAGAAAAATCCAGTGCAACGAAAACTGAAACTACTTTCTAGCAATATAAGTATCCATACATTTCCTAAAATTAGGATGTTCTCATTTCTTTTTTTTAAGGTCAAGGATTATTGTTATTTTAACCAAGAATGTTTGATTTATTTGTTTATTAAAAGATTTGTTCTACTATTGTAACAAAATATTTTATAGATTGTTCATTTGAAATAAAATGGTTGTCTTTATTTTTTCCAGAAATATTTTTATATTTTTATGTAACGATTGGTAGTTTCATGTAAAAGCAATAATGTCAAAATTAGTATAACAAAGTGATTTAATGGAGTGTCCCAAGTTAAGGAACGCATGTCTAGCTTGGCGAGGACTACGATATAAAAGAATAAGTTTAGATTTTCAGTAAATAAATAAGGGAATGCATACTAGAGGTATTCACACAACTTTTGATACAAATATTGCTGTTTAACCGAAACCCTCTAATAAATTATGCAGAATTAAAGTCCCATGTATGGGAACTCGACTGTATATCAATAATTTTGATGGTTTTGGTTTAGTTTGGATTAATTAGACCAAACATGGTAAAACTTGTACTGTTTGACGTTTTGATTTTAAAATATAAGAGTACACCCAGTCAACATGCTTAGCAAAGACTTAGCGCTAGTTGTAATCCCCAAAACTGTGGTTCTAGTATAACTTTCGTCTCGCATATTCGCATTTGCATACCAAATTTACCACTCAAGTATGTAGCAGGAACATCAGCTGTGTAAATGCAGTGTATGGCTGAAAGCTAATGCCTTCGTTAATGGAGCAGAACATCATGCGTCTTGAATTGTTATTCGGAAACCCGAAACCGTTCTTAGAGTGCGAAAGTTTCGTAGAGTAAAGTCGAAATATAACAGCCAGGCTTTTAGCCACAAACAATACAACTGAATCCCAGAGAAAGGAAAAGTTAGTGCACCTATAAGAGGTTCAGAAAATGAAAATAAATTGAAGCACTAGCTATTGAATTGTTTACTATTAACATTCCCTTTGAATGTGATATAACTACTCGTATAAACAAGAAAAAATATAAAAAATCATATTTAATTTTCATACAATAACAATCATGCTTTTTAGAGGAAGGCGAATCCGACATTGTCAGTAACACTTTGCGTTACATAAGAAACCCTGTCCGAGACAGATATTACCAAAAATATAGTACAAGAAAGCTCCAAAATATTTKTAKCTAAAATAATTAGTAWCTTTGCTCCACATCCCTGATCAGTTGTTATTTTTATAATGAAGGKATAAAAAAAATCTCATAGATAAGTGATAAGTTTTCAGAACAAAAAGATGTAAATGCGTATCTGGAKAAATCGCTTTTTGTAGTATTAGAGCCGACACTGAGTGGCCTCGTTTCTAGTGTTGATATTTGCATAGTAAGAGTGGGCATTTCGAACGTGTAAGTATAAATATTGTTACCTATATCTGCACGGCAAAAATATAAACTGAGATGTATACGAAAATACACCCGATACTGTGAGTGTATAATTTATAACAACATATGTTTAAAGTACAGCTATACATGTTTTATATATCAAAATGTACTTGAAAAAATATATTTAGTTTGTATTCAGTATATATTTATAATTTAGATTGTCAGTTAAGACACATGTGGAAGCCGGATAGTTTCGTGAAACATCGTCAGATGGCTATCACTATATAACGGTGCCTACTGAGGGGCAAAAATATATAATACATTTTTGAATATATCTTTGTGTATTTTGAAAACATAAACCACTCTTTGGATAAACACCGTGACGTAGTGAAGAGGCTTACATAACAAAACCTAATCTTTTTTAGACATATTCTGGTACATCCACTATTACACTAAAGGGCTGTAAGATACAAGGTTTCAAGTATCTTTCGAGATTTGCTAGGTGTTTGTGGACAAATACCAATTAATTGAATACTGTGAACAAATATTCTAGTTTATTCCTGTTAAATTGGTCTTGGATTATTTCAACATCATTTTTTCGATAAAACTGATAATTGTTCAGAAAGAACGAATTTGATGTGGAAAGTAGGTAATACACTTCTGTATTTAAAGATCTTGACTATAATGAGCGAGACTGCCAACAATTTTCGATCCATTTCCTCCGTAAACAGCTCAACTAACAGTTTCAATTCATTATAACCTGGGAAACAAAAATTATCACCATTTTGATATTTTGCCTACAAGAGTTTTTATTAAGACCTCATTTGGACCGAATTCATGAGGTCCACAAAAGGAAGCAAAATATTGGTTTACCCTTTAACGAATTAAGATTTGTTCTGAGTCAAATAGTCCAGAATCAATAATGTTCACATTTTATGGACGTTTTAGGGCCCTGTCATTGATACCTACTGATCATTTAAAAGTTAACCCTGTATCCAATAGCACTCCTAATTTTTGCACATTTGCTCGTAAGTAAAATCTCTCCATCCAGCATAATTTTGAGTTGCTGTTCTGCCACCTAGCGCAATTTAAATTTGCTAAAAAGCAAGACTGAAGACTTGGAAGCATTCAGCTTAAGACAGTCATTTTTTGAAAACAGCAAAAGACTTTGCAGGTCACTATTCAAGGCATCGTGCTTTATTAATATCAGAGATAAAAAACGAATGAAGCAACGTTACCCATTGTTGGGGGATATAATGGCTTTGCCGGTTTTGTGGCATGGTCGGCCATGGAATAAGCCTCTGCCAAAGATGATATATCATAGACAGTATAGGTACTTCCACTTTGATGCCTTTTTGGAGGATCTTCATGCGATGGTTTGGGATGCTCTGTATTATATGAATAATCTCGATGAAAAAGTTGATTATCTTTCTAACAATATATTATCTCTTTTTGACAGACAAGCACCATATACAGTGTCTCGAGTAACTAAACCTAAGGCACCCTGGATAACAGACTGTGCAAAACAGTTGCAAAGGCAGCGGAAAAAAAGCAGTTAGTAAATTTCATCGAACAAAAGGTGTTACTGATTAGCAGTCTTATTGTCAATTGCGAAATGCTGTTGTGGCTGTGTTGCCTAGGGAGAAAAGAGTGTATTTGTCGTACTGTGAAAATGGTAGTGACAAACGAGCGGTTTGGAATGCTTTGTCGGACCTTGGCATAAAACAAAAGAAACTAATTTCAGTACCAGCAGATTTGGAAAAGGCAAATGAGGTAAATGAATATTTCTCGAGTGTCTTCACTCCACCTAATAATTGCCCAACTTCAGCTGAGTGGTATTGTAGAAATAGATTCAATAGAGCTCCGAATTTTAGCTTTGTTATGGCTACCATTGATGAAATATATAAGGTTATTCTTAGCTTAAAATCTAATGTTAGTGGATCCGATCATATAAATGCAAGCAAAGATGATTCAGTTGTGTTTACCTGCAATTTGCCCAAATATTACGCATATTATTAACTGTGCATTAAAAATTGGTTATTTTCCTGCCAGGTGGAGGTCATCACTGATTAATCCTATTCCAAAGAAAACTAATCCACAAAGTGTAACTGATCTACGCCCCATTACCAAAATTTCTGTGCTGTCAAAAATTTTAGAAATAATAGCTCAAAGGCAGATTTATGACTATTATGCCATATCAAACAACATTATATCTTCTACCCAGTCAGGATTTCGTAAGAGACATAGTACAACATCTGTTTTAGCTGATGTCACGGATAATATCTTTAGGGCACTAGATAACTCAAATGCTTCGGGTCTAGTACTGCTCGACTTCTCCAAGGCATTTGATACCAAACATCATTGCTTGCTATGTGCTAAATTACGCTATTATGGCCCGTTACTTTTTTGATATACACTGCAGACGTCCCAAACTGCGTAAAAAATTGTAGAATTCAGTGTTATGCAGATGACCCCCAGTTACAATTTTCTTTGAACCCTAAACGCACTGCGATATCCTGCGAGCTCGTGGAACGTGACCTAAGGGCTGCTATAGCTGATTATTCTCGAAAAAATAAATATAAACTTCGGCCGTAAAACAAAAGAGTATCCCGAGTTGGCTCGGAATAAAACTGTCCATTCCTTATTTATTTTTCAAGTTCCTCTCCCCAAGTTTCGTAAGGCCGGCAATTTCCTACGGACGGGACCCTGGCGGACTCGGTATGGAAAAAGACCGCCGCCGAGGGTAAACACGCCTCCGGTCCGCGTGGAAATTGAAATACAGCTTCCTTGTTAATGGGGGAGTTAGCCGGCGGTTTTAATTCGCGATGGGGGCGCTCGGCGGACCCTTGGTCTGCTCCACAAACCCAGTTTTGTTATTTTGACTGGAGTTGAAACAGCATCTTTAATCAGATAAACGCTGAGCTGTCGAGGCCGCGGGAAATATTTCCGAGCTTTAAGTTGCAGGATTTTTTTTGCAGTTTACGTTTAGATAAAAGTTTAATAAAACGACAAGCAGGAAGTACCATGAGCTCTGGTTGTTCTACCTAAAATGGTTTTTGAGAGAAACAGGCAGTGATGGGTGTAAATTATAATTTTCTACGTTACACCTGTAGAAAATGTAGATAAAGTGCTTTGGTGTATGGATTCAATTTCAGAGATCATAAGCAACGGCCCCTTTTTTATTTTATCACAACAATAGGCCAGAAAAAAGTTGCAGATGCCATGGTCTATGCTGTTCTAATACTTTTTTTCCTACGTATCACCATTTCAGAGATATTTATTTGTGATTCCAAAAGTTCGAGAAGTCGTATTCTGCATAATATTCTTCTATCGGAAATGATAAAGTGGAACGAATATTCCAATACTGTTGATCTCTGGAAAATTTTAGTCTGACTAATAACCTTCAACATTATCGTCTTCTTCACTTCTTCTTCTTGATGGATATCTATAAATTGCTGTAAGAGATATCCACCATAATCTGTTCCCTACAGTTTACACTACGCCCCTTTTTTGCAATATTAACAGATAGAGCAAATGGATTAACATTTTGAATTGGACTCAAAGTATTATGTATTAATTTCGAACCTTAGTTTTCTAGCTCCAATTAATTGCACTTGATAGTATACTCGATATAAGTATTGATAAGAAGAAGCACTGTTGTAGGAAGATAAAATATTTGTAATATTTTTATTGTTCCGTGTACTGTGTACGTCTATATTCCGTTTCAATCGATTACATATTTTACAGACCAATTCAGACAAAAGCAAATAATGGTTATCCAGATAGGTTGGCGTTCTGAAAAAGGTCTGAAATGGCAGTGTAAGAAAAAAAATTGGCAAGGCTATAAAGGGCTTAAACCGTGCTCTAAAACTAGTCAGACACAAGCGTGACCAAAGAGTGCGCTGCTGTAAGCGATTGAAATGTTAATTCTTTTGTAGTAATGTTATCGTAAACAAATAATTTTACTCCCTATCTTTGTGACAGATACCCACATGTCAATGCTTTTACACAAATATTGATAAGAAAGTAATTTACTCTATAATTGCTAAACGTGAAACTTTCCCTTCCTTCACCCTTAATTAACTCTGGCGTTTAGATTGCGCCTCAAAGGGAGTCGCTAAATAAAAGAATAATCCCCTGTTTGCTGAAGGTTATCGAAGAGAGAGGCCAGATTGTGGCCTGGTAGCGTAAAAAATTTATGTATGGAAGTTCGTAAACAGTCTTTCAAATGCCAGGGAGCGTCCTATTCACGGCAGCCTTGATCCCTGAGCGTATAGGGGGATACGCTAGATCGTCTTGTGTCCACGAAGCTGGGACGTATATTACGTATACTTTTAACCTCAATCTTGCATTTTGCCAGTCTTACAGGGTTGCACAGAAAATATGACGTATGCTTTTAACTCGAATCTTGCATAAAAAGCGTGCATATTGAATGGTAGGATATGTCAGTGTTATAGGATTGCATATTGTTATTTGTAGCTGCATAGCAGTTCTAAAATAATTCGTTGTCGATATCGTGACTTCATTAATGGCCGATTTTAACGTTAATTTATTAGCAACAGGTCATTAGCGTAGCAGTAAGCAACACAAATTATTAGTCGTAAGAGTAAATTAGTGGGCTCTTTGTACCAAATTATAAAAGCCAGAAAAACGTGATATGGGTTCTGATATGAATATTGACAATATATTATAATGATTTTAGTTGACTAATGTGTAAATAACGCAAAAAGTAAAAAAAAACAGCAGAATAATACGTCAGTCATTGTTGTGATAACGAAACATTACACGTACCGAAGACAGAGCACATTCAGCTCCTGTTTACAGGCCATACAGTTGTAATATGGCAGGATTTGAATCAAAGAAAATATTAAGTATACTTTTAATTCCAGTATTGCATAAAAAGCATGCATATTGAACGGTAGGATATGTCAGTCTTATAGGGTTGCATATTATTATTTMTAGCTGTATACCAGTTCTAAAATAATTCGATGTCGATATCGTGACTTCATTAATGCCCGATTTTAAGTTAATTTATTAGCAACAGGTCATTAGCGTAATAGTAAGCAACACAAACTATTAGTAGTTGTCATTTTTTTTTATAAATGACAACATATTTAAGGGTAAATTAGTGAGCTTTTTGTACCAAATTATAAAAGCCTGAAAAAGGTGATTTTGGTTCTGATATTGAATATTGACAATATATTATAATGATTTTAGTTGACTAATGTGTAAATAACGCAAAAAGTAAAAAAAAACAGCAGACTAATACGATAGTTATTGTTGTGTGATAACGAAACATTACACGTACCGAAGACAGAGCAAATGCAGCTCCGGTTTACAAGCCATGCAGTTGTAATTTGGCAGAATTTGAATCACAGGAAATATTACGTATGCTTTTAACTCCAATCTTGCATAATAAGCGTGCATATTTAACGGTAGGATATGTCAGTCTGATAGGGTTGCATATCGTTATTTGTAGCTGCATAGCAGTTCTAAAATAGTTCGATGTCGATATCGTGACTTCATTAGTGCCCGATTTTAACGTTAGTGTATTCGCAATAGGTAATTAATTTAACAGTAAGCAACACAAATTATTAGTTGGTAATATTTTTACAAATAATAACTTACTTAATTGGTCCAGTTTTTACAAATAGTAATCCACACTTCGTTTCAAGTGTAAATTAGTGGGCTAAAAGCTAGAAGAAAGTGATTTCGGTTCTGATATTGAATATTGGCAATATATTATAATTATTTTAATTAAATAATTAAACTAACTAACTAAAAAATAAAAAAACAGCAAAATTGTACGTCTATCGTGATTACGTAATAGTACACGTACCGGAGACGGAGCAAATGCAGCTCCAGTTTACAAGAAGTGAAATTGTAATTAGGCAGAAGTTTAATAAAAAAAAATTAAATTAACCGAAGTAGTAACCCCAGTCTGGGATACTTTAAATCGTGCATAATCCATGATAGTGGAAGTGGGAAGATAAAAATACAGACGATTAGAACAGGTTAAGATATTGTTTCACTTTTGTTTTCCTTTATTTTCAGTTTTCTCTCACGGTAGAAAAAAAGATTTTCAATTACCATTTATTACGTTCGTGGCATAGCTTTCCGGTTTATATATATAATCAGTTTGCTTTTGTACCCGTAGGGTGTAAAGGTATGCAGTGTCTCTCACCCGTTTACTGTCTTTTGTACTATTTTCTTCCACTTAGTCTTGTCCTTTGCTATTCTTCTAGCTTCGTACCAGGTAAGGTTTCTCTTCCTCAAGGCCTCGGCCACTGACATATTCCATGTCTTCTGCGGTCTTCTTCTTCTTTTCTTTCCTTGTACTTTTGCCTCCCACACTAGTTTTGCTGGTCTTTCCTCGTTCATGCTCACCAAGTGCCCGAACCACTTTAATTTATTATCTTCCATAGTTTGTTTAATCGACTCTATTTCCAGTTCTTCTCTGATTCTGTCGTTTCTTATTCTCTCCATTCTAGTCATCCCTTTAACACGTCTCAAGTATTTCATCTCTGTTGCCTGCAGTCTACTTAAAAGTCTATCACTTAATACCCCCAACTTTCACTACCATATGTCAATATTGGTCTATATATGGTCTTGTGTACCGTCATTTTTGTCTCTTCACTTATTTTCTTTTTACTTATTAACGCCCTGTTTAGTCAGTAGTACACCTTTATTGCACTAGTGATTCTTTCATTTATTTCTTCATCCATACTTCAGCTGCTTTGTATTGTAACTCCTAGGTACTTAAAACTTTTAACCTGTTCTACTTGTTTCCCATTTATTGTTATGTGTATCTTTTTGTCCTCCTTTCCTATGACCTTTGTTTTAGTCTTGCTCGTATTTATTAATATTTTACGTTTTGTCAGTTCATTCTCCCACAACTCTACATGTTGTTGTAACCTTACTTCATTTTCTGCACAGATCATCTGCAAATGCGCATTCTGCTATTTTTATCACCTTTAGTTTTCTATACCCTAATTTGACTTCGTTAGCCTTGTTGTGTAGTTCCCACAATATATCGTCCATTACCATGATAAACAGTGTTGGGCTTAACACCCCCCCCCTTGCCTTAATCCATCCACTACTTGAAAATCCTGTGATTCCATGTTGCTTGTTCTGACATAATTTTTTGTGTCACTCTATGCTTTTTCTGAGCTTATTATTTATACCTATTTTCATCATACTTTCCCAGACCACTTTTCTAGGGATGTTATCAAATGCTTCCTCTAAGTCCAGGAATGCTAAACAGATTCCTTTTTCTTTGCCTATCTTTCGGTTTTTATAAATAAAAAATAATAAAATTAACCCAATGCATAAAGTGTATTGCTGCTTGCGAAAACATAACAGACACACGAGAACACGGGAAACAAACAGTACCACAAAATGCAAATAAATCATAAACACCTTTGCAGATGGGATGACGTAAACGACCCATCAACACAAATAAACTTTGTAAAAGGCTGCAAAAACGGCCGAAACTTATTTCGGAACGGGGAAACCCGCCACAATAACAACAAACTATATATAACTATAGTCAGTTTCGTTGGCCTGACTCCACCTCCACTGAGAGTTTGGTGATGAAAATATCATCTGGTTAATCTAGCTAAATATATCAAGAAGTTGCCTTTTCTGCTGAAGATGGCAGTTTAGCTGCCAAAATATGTATTCAGTTAAGTTATTGCGGTTAGGTTATCATTTAGAAGTATCAGTTTGTGAAAACAGACCAATCGCAAAAACTAGTGGGTCAATTTACCCTATCTACGCCTCATCATTGTCTCCCATGAACTTGAAATTCCGCGAAACGCCATAAATCCGCTATCTCGAATAACCGATACGTATTCCAGCAGACATGAATTGACGGCATTCCATCAATCACCATTATTTATTCCGCACCTGCACCGTCCATAGATGTTTCGCTGCATAACAGCAGCACGAAGGCATTCGAAGAGGATAAAACCAATCTGCACAGCCCGAATAAGAATTCCCAGTCGTAAGGGATGACGTGTTTACGATAAACTAGCGAGACGCGTTCCGGGAAGTTTTCGTTGCGGATGCACGTACTGAATATCAATTGGAAGGAATGGCACCTGCGTACCTTTACATTGGGTACGTATACAAAGTTCACGTTCGTTATTTCTTGCTGTTAGAGGAAAAGGTAACTGGATAAAGCAAACAAGCTTCCACAAAAAAAAAACACCAACATAAATAGCATCCACATTGGATGTTATTTTTAGTAAACTGACTTCTAGCATGTAATTCTACTACGCCACACGTTCAGGCTGCGGACATCCATGCAAAGATTAACCCAGCAACGTCAGGTTTGTGCGTTAATTGTATGAAACCAACTAAGAACGGAGTTATTATAAAATGCCTGGATGTTGCCACGCGCACTGAATCATTGACAGCTATGAAATGCTCCCTTGGATTACCACCGAATGTCCAAAATGAAATCCGCGTTTTATTCTAGAAAACATCAAACTTAAGCTAATGGGCATGTCTGACAAGGACTTGTTAAAAGAAACAACTGTTAATGAACCACAGAAACAAACATAATTAGTTTCGCCTAAAGTTTTAGTTTCTCGACTGCTTAATATCTCCAATTTTGCTCAAATATCTACGGAGGAATTGAAAAGGATGACGGAAAAACTTCATCAGTTAAGAAAAAGATGCGAACCTTCAGTAGAATTGTCACAATTATTCTCATTGGAAGAACTTCGGCTAGCTATTTGTGCTATGAATGCCGGCAAAGCTGCTGGATTTGATGGTATTTACCCAGAATTCTTGAAAAACTTGGGACGAATGCTTTAAAATGGTTGTTTTTGTTCTATAATATTTTATATACATTTTACATACATGTATTCTCCCAAGAATGTCTGCTACAAGTTTATAACGAAATTACTCTACTAGAGAATAGGACCTATTATTGAAGACCCATTTTCGAAGGAACAAGCAGTTTTTAGGAAGAACAGAAGTTGCTGTGACCAAGTCTTGGTTCAAACAACATAATGTGCTGAACCTGGTTTGAAAACTGTAGTTGCCTTCATCGACTTATCGGCGAGATATGATACTGTGTGGAAAGATGGATTGATCCTCAAACTGTCTAATACTATGAAATGTGAAAGACTGTAAACCTCATTGAACGAATGCTGTCCCAACGTCAATTCAGAGTGTTTTTGGGAGAGAAAAGTAGCAAATTCGCCCGATCTTTTCAACTTTTACATAAGTGTCCATCCAGTAACTCAATCGAAAAAATGTGTGTATTCAGACGACATGGCATTGGCTTTGCAAAGTAAAGGCTTCTCTGTAGATACTAAAACAAAACCTGTCAAGAGACATCGAGGCCATGAATTGTAAAGCCTGGCGCTTATGCCCTAATCCGTTAAAGACAACAATCATCAAAAGACGAAACAACTTGAAGGTATGTCAAATAATGTAATTCTCAAATATAACTTCTCACCAAAATACCCTGGAGTGACCGTAGATACGTCTCTAACGTACAAGAAACATCTAGAAAAGGTCAGTAAAAAATTACAGACTAGAAATAACATCCCGCATAAACTTGCTGGTACAATTAGGTTGTTGGAAACAAGCTGATTGAACGTATGTGCTTTGTCTCACTTGATTTATCAGACAATAACTCTGACGATCGTTTTGACCAAAACGGTCATTGTCAAAGAGATAACAGCGTTATACTAAACTTAGATGTGCAGAATTTTGTTTACGTTCCCTTTTGTAAGGCGGATAAAGGCATTACCATCGTCCCTTTAAAAACAGATGAGTATCAGACTAAACTAAATAATTTATTAAACGTAAACAACTTCTTTAAACTTAATTCAGATCCCACAGGCCAGATGCAAAAAGACGTCACTAGCATTTTATCATCTTCAGAACACTTGATATCAAACGAAGTAAAGTACAAATTAAGAATAATAAACCCCCGAGCTCCAATTCTATATAGCCGCCCAAAAATTCACAAAAATGGAATGCTTTTGAGACCAGTTGTTTCCTACGTTAATGCTCCATCATGTAAATTATGCAAATTCGCCAACAACATTTTGGCACAATCAGTTGAATGCTAGTCCAAATACAGTGTGAAAAATTCCGCAGGTTTCGCGAACAATGCTATTCTTGTGCCCTTTGATGTGTCTAATCTTTTCACTTTTATCCCCCTAAATGAACTTTTAACAATCCTCAAAAACAAAATAGAAAACTGCCACCTGTCAAACACAGAAAAAACTGAACAACTGAATATTGTGGAAATTTGCATAGATCAAAGTTATTTTACTTTCAATGACACATTCTACAAGCAAGACGGTGGATTACCAATGGGTTCACCTTTGTCTGCAGTCTTGGCAGAAATTTTCATTTCAAATTTCGAAGAGAAGCTTTTTGCATAGAAAATTGAAATTATTAAAAATGTATTATTCTGGACTAGATATGTTGATAATATTTTTTGTATTTTGACGGGAACTGACAGGCAGTTGGATATATTCTTAAAATTCTTAAATGCAATAAATAAAAAGATTCAATTTACCCTAGAAAAATAAAAGGATGGAGTTCTTCATTTTCTGGACTCAATGTCGGTAAAAAATAGTAAAATAGACTTTGAAATTTATAGAAAACCAACACAGTCAGATGTTACAATCCCGACTTCTTCAAATCAATCATTACAGATTAAGCATTCCGTGTTTTATAGTTTAATAAACAAAACTAATAAATATACCATTTAGAAAAGAAAGTTTCGAAAAAGAATTAACGTCAATTAAACAAATATCCTTTATAAATGTATATGACACAGAAATTGTGGACCAAATATTAAAAAAGCAATGTAAAACTAGAATACAAAGAATGCTGTACAATGCTAACAGCAATGAAAAAGAACATATTTTTGCCGCAATAAATTATGTCAAAGGAGTTAGTGTTTGTGTTAAAAATAGGCTGAATAGACTGGGTATAAAAGCAATAGAGGTTAACAAGTGCAATTTGGGAGGTCTTCTAGTTAACAATAAGCCAAAATCCAATAAATTGAACAAAAACGGCATTTACAAAATAAAATGCATGCAATGTGATATGATATACATAGGACAATCAGGTTATTAAAGTTATTAAAAACAGAATTAAAGAACATGTTACGAATATAAATTCAAACAAAAGCACAACATGTTTTGCTGACCATTGCATAAGAAATAACCAGCACTTAGATGAAAACGACGTCAAAGTTTTGCATTGCGAAGGGAAAGGTAATAAACTGAACCTTTTAGAACTTTTGAAAATTAAAAAAGCTCAGCATCAGTACGCCTTTGATATTGCCGAAATTATAAAGTCGGCCTTCAACACCCAGGCGAGAGATTTTACAACTGTACTTTACAACCCCTGTAAAAAGAGACGTAAACAAAAGTCTGCACATTTGTGTTTAGTATAATGCTATTATCTCTTTGACAGTTACCGTTTTGGTCGAAATGGGTTATCTGATAAATGAAGCGAGACAAAGTACATACGTTCAATCAGCTTGTTTCCAAGCTAGTAATTGATTCAGGATGTTTCACAATGAATGCACCTTTGAATTCATTCAACATATTGCTGGTACAAGTTGGGCTGCAGACGCAAGTACTCCGTACTTCTGCAACTGCCTTGCTTTACAGCACTGCTGAATACTGCTGCCCTGTGTGGAAAAATAGTCATCACACAAGAAAAATTGACACTCGACTAAATACTGCAATGCGACTAATCACTGGAACAATTAAATCAACTCCATTACCTTGGCTTCCGATTCTTTCAAGCATCACAAAATTCTTCCTAGAAATTTATAAAACTTCTCCATTTAAGCCACTACAGTAAGACATCAAATAAAAAAGTTAGTTATTGTATAGGCTGCTAGTGTCTTAATAGTTTTTTGTTTAATTCGATGTCCTTAATCGGATGCTCTACAAAAATGAGTCGTTTTATTTAGAGTGACAAACTTGTAATCGATATCTCGGTCAGCTGATGTTAAAATTAGTTCAATTGTTATTGCGAATACCCTCTATAATATAGAACTTACCTTAAAAGAATTTGGAGTTCCTAAAACAAAACAAAGTATTAGGTTAACTATACTTGTTACCAAACATTAAAATTTTATTTTTTTGAAATTTTTTGAATTTGCGCATAGCTTTAAAGGGTCAAGTTGTTTATAGTTTTGAATTGCGAAATTCTCCATACTCGTACACATCGAAAGCAATTGTGTAACACCCTGGCACGTTTCCATTGTAATCAAAGCAAACGCAGGAATACCCTGGAAATTTCCGGGAATCCGGGAAACCTGTATCAAGCTTAGAGGACAGATTATTCTAAATTAATAACCGTCGTTGCACACGTCAAAACTTTCGCAAAGTTGCTGAGTCTTTCTGCATTTATGGGGGTTGCGAATGCAATTTCAATGTTATGTCGCTAGGGAGCTTATAATGAAACATCAATTTAACTGTGGTTTTGAAAGCTATGCAGGTACAATAGTTCTTTATCTGGACTCTACAAACAGAAACAACAGAACTATTTAACAATAACAATATTAGTAATCTTATAGTCACATTAATATTCACGCCGAAACAAACGTAAATAAATTTATATCTAGTATACTTTTGAGTATCACTTTTTTTAAATAATGCCCGCCTACTAGATATACACTCCTAAACATAGGGAAAGCGACACAGTTTTTCAAAAATATTTCTTAGACCGGTTGATATAATTTCATCAATCTTTTTTATTATTGTTTGAAATGGAAGCCGTTAAAACGGTGTAGGTACACACTTATTTAATAAATGTTTTGGAAGTCCTGGAGGATTAAGCGGTGAAAATGTGAACCTTAACATTCAACTGCAATTTTCTCGAAAAGCGTCAATTTTAGAGAACTACCTAACCGTTTTAAAGTTAAGGGTTAAAAGGTTGGGCCCCTTTCGACCACCCAAAACATTTATTAAAAATGTTCGCATCATTTTAACGTTTAAGTTATATAACTAGGTCTAAGAAACACTTTTGAAAAACTATTGCTCTTCCCCCATGCTGTTTAAGAGTGAATATCTCAGCAGGCGGATGTTGTTTCAAAAAATACGTAAGGATATAGAACATAAACGGTTCAGTCAGTAGTCATAGATAAGGTGGAAATATTCCTACAATAGTAACTCAACATTTGGGACTTGAATATAGTGTTTTGTATACAGACCATTGTGCTAATCTAGTCACCTTTAAATGTCATGGAGATTGAAAATATTCCAGCGTTGCCGATAGAAAACAAAAAAAAGATTTCAGACAAAAAAAAATCAGGGAAATGCTTCAAACTTCAAACTAAAACGCGAAACTATGCAAAAGTCTTTTACTTCAAGAGGTTTATGCTGCCCTCAGTTGCAGTATCCCAAATTATTAATACTGCTACTACATCAGCAATCAATATTAGTACATTAAAACTTTAGTATTCTTTTTCATCTTTCTAAGAAGATGGCAATTTACAAGTTTTTGCCTTTTCTGTAAGCAAATAAAGTTCTAAGTTGTGAAATTGCTTTACTTTGGTTTTATTTTAAGTGACAGCACTGTAAATCGTTACTATACTAGTACTCCAAAGTGCTGTTATCCGTCAGTGCATTGGAAGTCATAATAACGATATTGCAGTCAAATTTTAGGCAAAATACTTATTAAAAGTGTCGTAATATACCGTGTACCTACTGCCAGGAGCCGGACATGTAAAAAGATATCTTTAAATGCATATTGGCAGAAAAAAATCCCATCTTGCTGTATATTTGATATCCCCGTAAAATTCACGCGGGCTCGTCTAAATTGCATATACGTGACGGGTGAAAAAGTTGAATTTGAGCTAAAATGAATATGACAAAAGTTTTACTGGTCTCTTTTTTCGGTGGACTTCTCCTATTAGCTTAAACCATGTAAGTCTCTGTCCTTATATCGACCCCAACTACCTACGTTGTCGTCAGTTGAACTATTACTGATTTTTCCAAAATGACCGAGCAATGGTAATCTAGATCTCTGTACTTATAGAACGTATCAACCTACCTAGTAGTTTATAAACCCACAGCTAGATGACTGCTAAGCGATTTTCGTAAAAGGACCTCCAAAATAGGATGCAAGACTTCTCCACGCCAAAAGTGAATGAAGAATATCTATATAACGAGTTTACAAATCTTGCAAGTAATAAAGTGCGATCCTTTTACAAGGTTGGAGAAGTATTGTAGGGTTCAGAACATGCAAAAAGTATTGTTGAATGTTTGTTCACATGATTTAGTCTAATCTTTAGATCAACGAGTATTTCAGAAGGTGATGTTTTAGTTAGTTTTCACGTGGTTTCTTTATTTATAAAAGTACCCATCCCTGAAACGATAGATATCATCAAATCTAAGCTTAATAGCGATCCCCTGGGTGACACGATAGCCAGATTATCCGAACATTGCTTAAAATCTACTTATTTCTTATGCAACGATAATTTTTATGAACAAAAATCAGGTTGTGCAATGGGTTCACCACTAAGTCCTGTAGTAGCCAATTTGTTTATTCAAAAGTTTGAACAGGCAGCGATAAACAGTTTTCAGTTTAAGCCAAAATGTTGGTATAGGTACGTAGATGACACTTTTGTTATTCGGCCCCACGGTATAGAAGAATTGGGTAGGTTTCTAAATCATTTGAACAGTCAAAATCCTGACATAAAATTTACTATGGAATTAGAAAGCAATAGTAGTTTACTTTTCTTGGATGTCCAAATTTACAGAATAAACACTTGACAGATATTTACAAGCCACATCTCACCACCCTCCCTCTCAAAAGAGTAGTCTTATAAGGACGTTATTTGTTAGAGCACAACGGATATCAGACGAAAATTCTTTACACAAAAAAGAAATGTATCATCTTAAATCAGCGCTAGAGAGAAATGGTTACAACAGTAAGAATATTAGGTCAGTTTTTAATAAAAGTGCTCATCCAGATCAAGTAAATTCTCAGCCAGGATAAAATAAATTGAAGTTGAGTTTGCCTTATGTACAAGGCCTTTCTGAAAAATTAAAGAGGATGCTTAGAAAACACGATATTTTAGTTATTGATAGTACATATAATAATTTAGATAAAATTTTAAATTCTACTAAAGATAAAGTACATTTAGAGAGTGAGGGTGTTTACAAAATTAATTGCTCTTGCGGCAAGTGTTCCATAGGTTAAACTAAAACAAAAGTAGGTACGTGTTTACAAGATTTGGAAGGCTATTTTGTAGTTATCTTTTATCAAGTAGTTCGTGTATATCTAGTAGGCAGGTAGTTCCTTTTTCGTCGTTAGATTCTTTTTTATCAGGTTGGCACGTTGTTTCTATGACGTCCCGCTTCCTTGGTGGTTTGTTTATTTACTTTCTAAATTTTGTTTAAACTTGTGTCAGGCAAATTTTGTGGTTCTTCGTCTTTGACAAACATTACAGGTGTAATCGAAAATCAGACTAATAACTTTTTGTCAGTGTTTTCGAGAGACAGCGATCTTTCCGAGAAATATTATCTCAATTGAAAATTTGTTGCTAGTGCCTCCGCTACCGGCAAGGGCAAATTTATTTGGATACCGGGTATGTTCGAATTAACATAGTACTAAATGAGGGTCAAAAACCATGTTTCCCGTAAAAGTTTCATACAAGGAGCGCTCTATAAAAAAGTTTACTTCTGAAAGGCGAATGCCTATCCTACTATGACCTAATTCATTAATTTTTACAACAGTAACTGAACTTWTGCCGCTTAAAATCTAAGACGAAGGAGCAAACCCAACAGTTAAATGGCAATAAGTTACTAAATGCAATCAATTGGCCGTTAACTTGTTTTCTAGCAATAAATCTGTCCTCCGGATGTACCCTATCCACTATTGATATAGTAATTAGGCGCTAATTTCGATGAATTCCGCCCCGATCACCTTTGTTCTCGTGCGAACGCGCCGCCAACTTCGCAAAGTCTCCCCGGCGAAACTTCCCAATTGGAAATAGCGATCCAGGGATCTCGACGGCGGCGATCGGTCTTTGTGCAGTCTTCATTATTCTAGCCAGTTTGCGATTGGCATTAACGGTAAATCCGCAGGCCCAGCCGAGTTAAACTGGTGAAACTTTATAATTAATAATCTGGTATCATTGCCACCTAAGCTCGCCTAAGTTGGCGGCGATCCGATCTGAGCGACTGTAATTGGAGACGGCTTATAGGTCGCGATTGCGGGTGGGGAGAGGGAGAAGGGAAGATAAAGTTACGATCAGATGGAAAAATAGTTATTAACATATTTAGAATGCCCCAAATCCGTCAATAAATTGTTTAAAAATATAGTGAGGACGTTAAGTGCAGTTTGAGGGAACGATCTTGCAAACTTTGATTAAGGGATGAAATTTGGCACGAGTTTTGTACATACCAGTACCTCCGATTAAAGATATGGAGCCATGAGGAAGCTTTTAACAATTAAATAGTACACTATGTACAAATGCATCATAATATAACCTACTGCTCATTCCTGATATTTTATTTTGTTTATTAAAGTATGGAACCGGCCAGATATTTCAGGTTCAGTGCGACCGATTTTTCTAAAATTGTGCATCGGCCTATGGGTAATTTAAAAGCATTTTCTGGAACTCCTTGTCAGCTCTCGTTTCCGATATATGGGCGCAAGTACCTTTTTTTCAATGGGAATCGTCAAAAGGCACATCATTGAAAAGAATATTCTTTCCTGATTTAAAAAGTGTATCACACTTGTACAATTTATTGCTTCTGAGTTGAGAAAAGTGTGATAACAAACTTGGGTCTTGCAAAAAAACTTCGGGATAAAAACCACATTCGTTATCGCAAAAACTCCAGGTGTCTCCATTTTTCTCGTGACTGATGATAATTTTCATTTATTTTATTATTTGCAATCGCAATGCCTCAGTTAACTGAACATGATCGCATCGAAATTTTGATGATGATTGGTTATGGAGATGAAGGCGAAGTTATACGGAAGTAATTGCACTCTACAATGCAATTCATGAAGATTGTGAACCAATAGCCAGATCAACAGTTATTAAAACATAAAACATCGCAAGGTTTTGACGAAACCGGCGGCTGTGTTAAAAATCGCCAAAAACCAGTACATCCAAAGGTTGCTACGAGTGAGGAAAGTAGCTTGAATGTCCTTTTAGATGTTCAAGAGAATCCCAATTATTCCCTACAACAGCGTACTCTCACTCACCATATTAGCAGAAGAGACCTGTTCATAAAATTTTGAGAAAAGAAAAGTTTAATCCATACAAAATTCATTTATTACAAGAACTAAGCGCAGATGATTTCGATCGTAAGATAGAATTTTGCGAAACTGCTACGAACATGATAGATTAAGAGAGAAACATTTTGGATTGGATTGTTTTCTGATGAAGCGACTTTTTGCCTCAATAGTAAAGTGAATAGACATAATTACAGACATTGGTCGGACACAATTCGGGCAGGTACTTACAGCTCTTGCGCGAACACGTTATACCAGAACTTATTCGCCTGTCCCCTAATCGTGAAAATGCTGCGCGTCCTTCTGAACAGATATGGTTTCACATTTTGAATGCGATATTTCAGACAGATGGATTGGTAGGCGCGGAGCGATAGAATGCCCAGCACGTTCCCCTGATCTGACGCCGCTTGATTTTTTCCTGTGGGGTATCTGAAAAATCGTATTTATGCTGATTGGCCACATAATGCAGTAGATTTATAAGGACAAATCAGGGCAGAAATTCAAAACATACCTTCAAATATCCTACAAAGAACATTATAAAACTTTTACCCGAGGCTGCATTACTGCCAGGAAGTAAATGGGGAACATTTTGAGCATTTTCTGTAACGTAAATCTGAATAATAAAGCATTTTCACGGAATCATGTAGACCGAAATTATCATCAGTCAATGAAAAATGGTAATACCTGGCTTTTTTGTCCATTTTAGCGATAAAGAAATTTGTTTTCATTCTTTTCCTTCTTTGTCAGGCTCACTTATTGTATTTACACTGTTCTTAACTCAGAAGCAATTAATTGTAAAAGTGTGATACATTTTTGAAATCAGGAAGAAATATCCTTTTCACACATATGCCTTTTGATCCTTTTCGTATTAAAGAAAAATGCAACTTGCGCCCATATCTCGGAAACGGAGTTGAGAAAATTCCAGAATATGCATTTTAATCACCCATGCACAATTTCAGAAAAATCTGTCGAACAGAATCTGAAATATCCTGCTGGTTCCATAACTATGTAGTAACCCTGTATATAGATAAAAATTAAAATATTTGAAAAAAAATTATTTCACAATGCTTGTATATTGATGTTCTGTAGCGGTATCAGTTATAACTATTAATTGGTAATTTAAAGTACAAGAAATGTTTACCGTTTCATTTGCATCTGATTTTTGGAAATAAGCGGCATGTTTTCGCTCGTTTTGTGTTGAGAAAAAATTGCTGCTTTCCTATTTTTTTTTGTTGTGTGGTAAGACTTTTTCTTCCTTTTCTTTAATAGAGAAGTTTTCTAATGATTGTTTGTATGTACCAGGATCCCACTGAGGAGGCAGTTTTCATGATTGATTTCGAAGTGTTAGTTCTTCTTCTAGGTTACCTATATTTACTTTCTCAAGAGTATGCCCTATATTTATAACTTCTTCCTTCAATTTATGTTTCGTATCAGTAGAAGTAGAAGATGACATATGCTGAAATAAGAAATCTATTTCTGGTGGATCTGCCGTTTCTAAAGTTGTGCAAATAACTTCATTTGCTTTTATAAAATAGATACACACAGAATGGATATGTTTGCATATCAGAATTTTCAACACGTAGTCTAAGCTTGTACGTTCGTACATATGAATGCACATATTGCAAAATGTGCAGTCAAGGTGACAGCACTTTGTTATGCCCTTCTTGGCAATGCAGTGGAACTACTAAGTTCTAAACCAGTAAGCGTTCTCGTTCTGGTCTGGTATAACCTCCACATGCTTTTATTCAGTCAATGGTTTTTATCCCTGACAAACTTGTTTTTCATGCTAGAGGGTTTTGTGCATGTCTTCTGCGTGCATATTAGTAATTATATAACATTTTTTCTGTAGCACTACGCCCATCCCTTTACGTTGCTTCCATAATAGGCTTTTAAGTAACATCCCATTTCTGTCATGTCTTGTTCGCTTTCCAAAATATATAAAAATGTCTTCGTCCATTAAGCACTGCAAGAATTTCAAAATCTGGTATACCCATTTTCTTTCATCGCCATCAGATACTTTTCCCAAATTCTGTTGCCATGCACGATCCACATGTTAAGAAAAATACAGCTGTTTACCTGCGCAACCCATGATTTTTTACTACAGGTCATAAAAGACAACAGTAATGTCAGACATAAAAACACATGTTTTAATTATTCCTGACACTTTTTGTATTCCAGTGAAACCTTGTTAGAATATGGAGCTTTCCTATTGGTAAACATAAATGCTACAGGAAATCCATTGCTAAATTCATCCAAAATTATGGCTAAAATAACGACAACATGGTATTGAAAATAAACCTTTAACTATCCATTTTAAAAGATATGAAGGTAAAATTAATATATAAATTTTTGACATGTATTTTGTAGATATACCTATATTTGTCAAAAAATTATATTTTAAATGATTTAAAGGAAGGCAAAACCTTACCATCATAACTCTTAAAATGCATAGTTACAGGTTTATTTTCAATACCATGTTGGAAAAAGCATTATGCCACTTAATTTGTAAAATTATGCAGAAATTGCATCTATTGTTTAAAAACATTACATACACACGTTAATCCTCCAATCTGAACAATCACTATATTAATACTAGAATATTTAATGCCCTAAAAACCCTGCTCCTTTGAAACTGCTCAAATATTTTAGATTGAAAGTCAACAGCGCCGAGTTCATCTTCTTTCTTAACGACAATAAAGTATGTTTCACTTATATAATAAGATACCATATTATCTCCTAAAATGGAATATGAATGTCATCTCTGCATTCAGCTTTTGTATAAAAACAAACCTAACGAATAAATAAATCTCCTCAATTTAACAAGAATGTATAATTTTGAGACACTTGTCATGGAGATGAAAACAACTTTCATTTTCCGTTAATACGAGCATAAAAAATGCACGAATTGCCTACAGGAAATTAAGCTGCTTGGCACAGCTTTAACGTAAGCTGGCAACGCGGTGCTTTTAAATTGAGTAAGATTTTCAATTACCAGCTGAATCGAAGAACTCCATTACAAGTTAATTGTAATGGAATCTACAGCGACGTTCAGCATTTTAACATAGTTCGCTTCGCAGAAGCTACTGTAATTTGCTTAATTCACTTGAGGCTGTAAAACAGTCGTACTGCATTTTTTGTTAGTCAGGAAAATGGCTGTAGAGAATAGACAGTACTGAAAGTATGAGTACTTTTTTCAAAATTATTGCAAAGAATGCCGGTTTTAGTGCCTTTCTTATTTAAGGTGCGTTACTGTACAGAATTTTTATATTGATTGATTTGCTTACAACCACTACACCAAATATGGCCACTTTTAGTTTTGTCCTTTTTACTTTTAACTTATCCTATTATATTGTATCTTCTTTTATTTTGTTGGAGTTATTTTTTATATATATATATATATGTATTTTTTTCTTCTTTTGCTGGTTTACTCCAAATATTAAAACTATATTCTTTTATGCGACGTTTCGGTGGATAATTTTCCACCTTTTTCAAGCTTTTATTATTTTTTCTACTTTATAATACAATTCTGAAATTATAAAACATATATCTTTGATAATGAAATACTATAAAAATGATAGAATATAAATTAATTATAATAATTTATTTACCTGTATTATATGTATCATATTCTGTTGTGGTTATTAAAATAATTTTATGCTTTCATTTCTTTTTTGGTTTATTTTTGATTTTGTCAGTGTCACTGTCATGTATTTAATTGAAATTTTTGTAGTTGTTTTTATACACTGTTTCCAAATTTTGAATTTATCGTTTTATTTGGTGGGTTATTTATCTGTTAATTTTAATTTTTATTAGATAATATTGTGGTATATACTACTAAGTCCTTGTATATCATTTCTGTTATTTACTGTTTTATTTATGTTTTTCTGTATGTGTATCATTTCTAGTAATAATCTTTTCTGTGTGTGTTTTTCTGTTGTTAATATTTTTGTATTATCGTAGTTGAAATGATGTTGTTTTTCTATTTCATGTTTTCTTAGAGCAGTTTGTTGATTGTTATTGTAATTTTTATGTTGCTTAATTCTTTCTTTTAAATATTGTTTTGTTTGTCCAACGTAAATTTTGTCGCAGTTGTTACATGGAATTTTATAAATAGTATGTGTCATTAGTTCTTTTGCTGTTTTTGTTTTTAGTTTGGTAAAAATTGTTTTGTTGTATTTATTGGTTTATGTGAAATTGTAATGTTGTGTGGTTTGAGTATGTGTTGAATCTTTTGGGATAATTTTGGAATATAAGGTATAGATATGTATGTGTTATTTTTTATAGGCTGTTGTTTTAATTTATGTTTGTTACATATATTTATTATGATTGATTTTTTATACTTTTTATTAGTTTTATTGGGTAATTATTTTGTGTTAGAAAATATTGTGCTTTTTTTATAATGTTTGGTCTATGTTTTGGATGAGTTAATATTATAGCTCTTTTTATAATGTTTTTGATTATGTTTCTTTTTTGTGTGGGGTGGTGGTTGGATTCATTGTTTAAGTATCTTCCTGTTGATGTAGGTTTATTGAACCATTTTGTTACGATTTTGTTGTGTTCTCTGATTAAAGTTAAGTCTAGATAATTTATTGTGTGATTTTTTTCTATTTCAATAGTAAATTGAATTTTGTTATGAAAACTGTTAAAATATGTTAATACATCATTGGTTTTATTATTAGGTATTATTAAAAATAAGTCGTCAACATATTCATCTAGATGCGAAATAGCGTAGAATATATTGCGACGGTGTAAGATGAACTGCTTTCTTACAGTGTTGCGCATTGCTGAATATTATACTTGTAGAAAATGTTTACTTATGGGTATTTTCTAGATATGGAATATAACATTTACAGATCGTGCTCAAAAAATACGAAAATACTTCAAGATATTATTCTGTCGACTAGTTTCGCTGATTTATTTATTTTTAGCTTTTTCAAGACTAAATGAAATTAATCGTCATAACATGGACAGGAAGTTTTATTTGTCAATAAATACTAGCGCAAAGTGCTCAAATACGAAATATTCTTCTTTATGAAATACGCTGTTATTTTGCATATACAAACCATCCAGTGGTTTTGTGTCCATATTGGTCCATATTGGCTAGATATGCAAAACTCATTAGAGAAAAAAATTGTCGTCTGACATGTGAAAGAGGAGGTTAAGAATGTTAGTTGGTGACTTTTTATGTTTTTGTAACAGATTAGTTTTTTGTTACGTAATTTGGTGTTGTAAGGTTGACAAACTGATCATAAAGCTTTACATCGTCTAATACAGTGCATATTTGATTTAAATTTATTGCCGTTGCTTTGATGTTATCCTACTGAGGAATATATTTGTCAGGGCCATCCATTTGAAGTGATCAAATCCTATGAAAAGGCTAGTCCAAGAATAAGATCTCAAGTTCAGGAACTGAGCCGTTGTTTCCGAGATTTATAAGAATGGATTTTACCTTCAGAGCCCGAAACTGCATATTATTTCATTTGGTCAAAATATATTTTTAAGATGTAATTATGATCTCTACTAACGCATTCTTATCCTTCCCTAGTTTAGAAATTATGCCATGAAATGTAAGCATAATTGAATGGGCAAACTACAAGAAGGCTTCACCAAATTTGTTTGAAAAAAAAACATTTTTATGATCAGTAGTGGTTTTCCAATGATTCAAAATACGTTTTTAAAGCAAGGTACATTTGCAAAAGCCTATTCGCAGTTGGACATAAAGACAACAATCTTGTTCTAGAATGACTCAAAATTTGACCATACTCAACTTCCAGAAAGTCACAAAATAATTTTAGAGTCTGTTCTTATTGTATATACTGAAAGATAATTGAATATTTTGCAAACTATGTAATCCAGATCAATAGATACAGCTACATAATCAAAGCCCACGCAAATTAGTATTACAATTACCTGCGGAAAATGCAGTACATTTTTCAAATAAATTCAGTTCTCTTGAAGATCGTTCCAAATAAAGAAAATTGTCTCTGAATTTTCATTAGGAAGATTGATGAATTTAACCAGCTTAGTTTGAATCCCAAATTTATGGTCAAAATATTGTATAATTATAGGAAAGACTTTAATAGCTCCATGGTTAGTGCCATCAGTAAACAGAAATTTAAGTTGTTTTTTACATGACTGAAGAATGCTTTTTAAAGTGAATTGAGATAAAACATTATTCAGTTTACATTCCGTTTTGGTTCACGAAGAAGCAATTTTACTCGCAAATTCGGAATCATCAGTTAGTTTAGATAGCTGTTTAGAGGAACAAGTCGTAGACATAACTTAAATGATGTTTCACTGTGTAGAAAGCTGGAAGTGCCTTCGACTGCCAGAACTTTGTATTCCAACGGCGTGTATTTCTCCGCGTAGAAGTTACATAATTTGCAAGAACTTGCTGCATTTCGTACACGGGTAGTATGCTTCTTGGACTCTACATGTTGGTTCAAATCGAGCAGAGAAGGAAGATTTGCTACACATACCGCCGTCTTGCATATCTTGCAAAACACTGCATGTTTTGTATATCTTCAACAGCTTCGAAACAAGTGTATTTTGCTTGTAGACTACTACCGAAAATACACTTTTGTTTAGGTGGCAGCATTCTAACCTGCAATTAGTTTACTATTATGGATTTTCTTAAGTTACATCTCCACTAAAGCAGAAGTATGACGTACTTATAAACGTATAAACGGAAGGATAGATAAAATAGAATTCACATTTCAAGCTGTAAATTAGCAAACAACACTGAATTCCCCAACAGCCTTACGAGAACATAATAATTGCAAAACTTTGTACCTGCACTCTGAAGTTAATGTTGAAAACTTGGTAGAAATTATAGTGTAGCCAATACAACCCTATGTAACCAAAGGCCTTTAGAATTAGGATGCATCGCCCATTTCACACGTATACATATACATTTACTACACCATATACTTAACCAGTCAKTATTATTAAAAAAGAGGATACACAAAGAAAAAGAGGACAGCTCGCCGAAAACGAAAACATGTCCTCTAAAAGGGGACATCTGGTTACCCTACTTGTACTTGGCCCAACACTGTAAATGTTCAAAATGCACAGGTATATAATGTTTTCACAGAAATAACATTAGCTGACAATTATTTTTTAGTTGGGTTGCCTAAATAAATGTGCCTTCGAAGAATTCAGTGGTCTTCTTGTCAAAAATGCATGAAAAATTAAAATGTTTATCGCACTACCTAACTCACAAGCAGCTTGCGCTGCCACTGGGCTCCAAAATGGCGGACGAGTCAGCTTTCCTATAAAAAATACAGCTGTATCACAAGCTCAATTAACCGACATCAATATTTTCGACCCCGTAACCTATTTTGAAAAACTCCCGTCTGTTCTCGCAGTCGACCAAGTTGGCGAGCACAGCTGGTCCCTGCGGTGTGCTACAGCTCGGGACGAATAACTTATGAAGTAGCGCGACGCATATGGAATTAGCTGATGAGACGCGAAGTTGGGCGATTACGCAGCAAACACCTGAGCCCTCTACACGCACGGCTGCTGTTATTAATGACGGCGAGATTCTTGCAGTTCGAGGTCGTTTACCTTCGGGGCCGAATGCAAATCCCGCGGAACGGGAGATGAAAACGAAAACATCTCTCGGAACAACTGCTAAACTGGGGTAATAACTTTCACTGGAATGGTAAACAAGGAGGGGCTTACACAATATGGCCATTAGCTCGGCGAAGTCTGCAGAGCAGGTGACATGAAATATGGCAGACTTGTTTGTTTGCGTACAGTTCATGATGTGTACTTGATTTTTAACTATGGATCAGTTGAGAGGTGCATTTTATTTCACCACTTAAAAGATTTTTTTTAGAATACCCAGATGATAACATGTCCCTGTTTCTGCAGGCGAATGCAATGACATGTTTTCTGGGCTGGTTCCCACGTTGCTTGTTTGGCCTTGACGTTTCGATACTCATGTCGAAGTCTTCCTCAAAAATAGCTCAGTGCTCTGGCTATTATACCCGTTAGGGTCGCTGAAGCGTGAGCGTTGTTACGCACGACCGATTTCCAGATTCTAAATAGTTCCAAGCTTCGATCTCGGTTGGAATTGTGCGGATTCTTCTAAATTTCGATGGTTTCCTTGTACAATCTTTGCCAGAATCTCGCTTCCCTTGACAGCATTTGTGCCTCCTCGAATTTGATGATGTGGCTAGTCTCAATTCGGTGTTCTGCCACATAGATGGTTCCTGGCGTCCCTGATGTGTTTCTTGATTCTCGTGCTGGTGTGCCTTACGATTTGGTCGATGTAAATCTTCCCGCAGCAGCATGGAATGCTGTAAACACCCCGTGTTTGTAGCTCCTCAGTCGCCGTACAATATTTCGAAAAGGCTTTAGCTATCTTTCCCGGGGCGCTGAAGATGGTTTTTATCTAATGTCCTCTCAGCAATCGTCTGACGGATTGTAAGCAGTAGTTTATGGCTCCTTCACAACCCTCTACTGCATATGAAACGCTACCTGCAAGAAGATTTTTAATCGATCGCATATGCAACAGTAACACCCTTGACCGCATATACAACGACCGCAAGTGGGGCTATTTCATAATTTTTTATTCTAGAATAAACAGGCTGCCCTACCTGAAAGTATCCCCCACTTTTTCCTTCGCTGTCGGGCACGTAATCCCCACCGTATTATGATAACCCATAAACTTTATATTCACCGAGCAATCTCCAATCTCAAGCAAATTTCCCTTTCTTTAAACTAAATCCCCAAGCACAACACACTTCATACGGATGGCTAAGGAGAGGATTATAATTTTTAATCTACGAGCAAGTGGCTCTTTTGTGCCGCAGCAGTGCGGGCGGCGTTATCATACCTCGCAGATCCCGGCCCCGCAATTATGATTCCAAACAAACGCTCATTTTTGAGATGCTTCACGGACCACAATACACGAGATAAATAAGAGAGATAGGGCGCATGCAATTAAGCCGGGGCTTTTGCTTCAAAGTTTAGTGATATTGCAGTTTTATCGGCGATGTTCTCTTTAACCCACATTACCGACCGCGACTACCGTCTATCTTGATCGAGAGCGCCGTGAATCGCAAAGGGAAAATTTGGCAAGGGAGCGGGATGCAAGCAGGCAGGGGTAGAACGAATTTTCACTTCGTTTATTGAGTGCCACTTTGGAGTCGAGGGCCCCCCGGAGTGCTGTACGGTAAACTTTTAAAATTAAACAAAGGAAGTAAACGTTCAGGTGGATTCCAATTTAAAAAGACGAAGATGTTCACAAGGTGGTAGTTCGGACTGCTTTCAAACATATAACAGATTGAGGCAGATCGTAAATACATTCTGACCATAGATAAATTAAGAAAAATACTTATCGTAAATGCACCGCATTGCCACAGAACCGGTGTTCTCCCAAGAGGGCGAAAGATTGTCCAAACCGCGCTATGTTGTATCCCAACGTCTTGTATAATAATTTAATAATTTTGCTGCGCATATTTTAGTAAACCTTCCTAGCATATAATCCAAGTTCTAGATAGTAGTTACTAAAATAATGAACGACCTTATTGCTGTGTACAAAAAAGGGTATGACTTTGAAACTGTAGGCGTGCATGTGCTGCTAGATCCTAGCGTTTTCGAATACTACGCGGGTACATTCAAAGATATTTTTGCCAAATATTGACGTGTTGTGGGTGTACGAAATCAGTTAGAGAGAATTTGGGAAGTACAACCGTTGTAATTAAGGTGTAATTTGCGAACAAACTCAAAAATGCCCTGCGACGAAAAGTATACAAGCTTTGTCGCAAAAAGCTCCGATGATAAGAGTGGCTGAGGTGATGGGAGCTTCAGCTGAAAATTGGAAACACCCACAAAGGGGTGTGGTCTTCCATATGACATATTTGAAGAATTTATTCGGGAGTTTGTGGATATGATGGCGAAAAAAGTTAATCATAACCTGGAGATCCTTGTTAGCAACCTGGAGGCTCAGAAGAAAGAGTCTGAAGAGCGAATCTCGTCACTTGAGGAAGAAAACGTACGCCTCAGACACATATTCGATAGGCATGAATAGTACAGCCACCGCAACAAATTTCATTTATTTAGGGGTTATCTTTCCGATTTTTACTTTTCGTTAGACGAGATTTATGATTCATTCGCATATTCAATATTAATATTGCCATTTTCATCAAGAACCTTGCTGCTGTGTTGTGTATATAGTCCTTCTCCTTTAAAAAATTATAATTGTCTTTTTCGAGAGCATCTCTACTCTACTGTTTTTCATTTTGCCGATGTATTCTGTTGTATAGGTGATATTAATATAGATGTGGTGGATGTGAGCTCTCCTGTTGTTCAGATATGTTGCAAGTATTTGATTTACATCAGGTAAAAGATCGGTCTACATGGACAAACATTAATAGATCACTTTATTACTTCTGATATAAATATTATTAGATCTGCTAATGTAAATCAGACCATTAAATATCTGATCACAGCGTAATTTTATGGGATCTTGATATTCTTTCTGTTCCAGGACAGGAATATTTCCTTGATGATTTAAAAGACAGCAACTTAAGCATTATTCACGATGAGCCCAATATTAATAATAAGATATCTTTACTTACCGATTGAATTACGTGTAAACGCAAATTTACAAAGCTTGATGCTCCCTGGCTACTTATTAACCTGAAGTTCATGATGAGCCCCCGCCATTCTCACTCGCTATAAAAAATTTAAATTACAAGCGCATTGGAATTATTACGAGCAGTGAGCAGTGATATGAGTTCGAACAATATTTAGCTGGTAAATATTTTGGGTGTAACGTCCGAAAAACCAGCTTTCTACGTTGGTGAGCAGAAAAAATATACGTTTAATGTGTACTACTTACTAAAAGTAACAAGAGGCAATTTAATGAAACATACGTTTAATTTAAAAAAAATAATATCTTGGTAAAATTTAAAAACTTTTATCTACATGATAAACAATACACTATAGGGACTACTGCCTAATTAACGGTTTTCATGTTTCGCAAAACCAATTTCAAATAAGTAAGAATCTAGATGGCAATGTCATCTGTCAGCATTACACTGACATAATGACAAAGTCACCTAGCTGCCTTAACGGGAACTACTTCTTAAAGGAAGTGACCTGTAGCCTAACAAATTGGCATGCAACTGCATATTTCAATTTGACAGCAGGCCCCCACGGCACTTTTTGCTAGCGGGCAAGAACAGACATACATTAAAATGCATGTCTATGCTGTGCTGTTATGACAGCGAAATAGATCTATCCGCAGTTGGTTGAGGTGCAGATAGTACAGCATAGATATGCATTTCAATTTCAAATAAATTGAAATGCATTGTTTCTCAAGTTTTCGTGCAATCGTAGCTAAATTAACAATTTAAGCAGTCTCCAGCAACTACTATATATAGCAAGTACCATAATTTATAGAACAAACTGTTTGATACGCTGAATTCCTTGGTTGCATCAGGCGGGAAAAATGTAATAGGGTATTTAAAAGAATGGAACATCAACTCTTTACCTTTCTAGTGGGCTGGTAAACCGTGAAAATATGGCGTGTCTTGATTATCCTCCCGATATAATCCGTAAAAGAAGTAAGCCACAAATAAAAGTGTAAATCTCAGAACATAGCCGGGTTGCGTGCGTTCACTACGACGGTCAGCACCGAACTCAGATCGTTTTGTTTGACATCATGTGAAATTACATGAAAAAAATTAAATGACATTTTATTTGTGGAACTTCTTACTACAGTTTACTACCTAAGGGTATAAGGTCATATAACACTTAAAATCCCTTGGATCTGATACCGCTACGTATCTGTAATAATTGCAAGAATCGAAACCAAACAACGACAAATGAGTTGCTTCAATGTTTCTTTGTACAGTATAGAGTAGCTTATATGAACACTTTCCTAAGAAAAGAAAGCAGCATTAGGTTTATGAGCATATTAAATTGAAATTATGTTCAAATAACAGTTATCTATAGCACACTGGCAAAATCGAGATAGATCTATTGAATTACGTATACCAATATTAAAGCTCAAATTCGTTATGCGTTCAAGTTTATTACTTCAGTGTGTAGTTTACTGAAGGCTTGATTTTTTTCGCCTAATTACTAACAACCCCTTTGTGTAATATATGTGCGTCTGCCGGAAAACAAATTCTTCCCAAACGAGCAATTTCGCGGGGGTCCCATCAAAATAACTCACCTATTAACGCTGTAAGGGCAGTTTCGTTAATTAACACGACAGTTAACGTCTAAAACGGGCTGGAAAAAATTCTCTTAGGCATACGAACCGGCGTTGAAAATAACGAATGGGCCGTTTTATTGCAGTTTTTCCTGGCACGCTGTTCATTCTGTTTTGTCGCCCGCTTAGGTGACTTTGGGTAAATTAATTGTCGCTGTATATTACTGACTAAAACTGTGAAACATGGGCACATTGTTTGGTTGAATATAGCCTTAGAGTTGTGATTTTGTGCATAATTAAAGAAAAGTTTGCCGTGACTAGAAACCATTATAGTACAACTCGATAAATTTATTAGTCCGGTACCTATTATAGTGCGAGTCTGTGAACAACCGCTTAGGTTGCTATGGAATGCAATAGAAAATGAAAAGAAGTTAGATCCATACAAATGCTCGGACACCCCCAGAAATGTTAGTTTTTCATATTCCTGTGTATTTGAGATATTATGTCATGCCTACATCTGCAAAGCCTAAAGACAGACACCATAGACAAATAGACGTTGGTGTGGGGAGACGAGTGTTCATAATGCTGGCAACATTGAAAATTCTAAAAAAATAATAAAAGAAGAATGTCTGTAAAGCCTTCTGCAAGTCTGATAAGTTCTCGCACTATATGTCTGTGAATCTCCGGTGGAGCAATGTTTGAGAGAATCGGAAGCCAAGGTAATGCAGTTGACTTAATTGTTACAGTGATTAGTCGCATTGCAGTATCAAGTTGTATGTCAATTTCTCCTGTGTGACTATTTTTCCAAACAGGACAGCAGTACTCAGCAGTGCTATAAATCAAGGCAGTTCCAGAAGTACGGAGTACACTTGCGTTTGCACTCCAACTTGTACCAGCAAGCTTATGCAATGTTGTTTCTAGTCTGTAATTTTTTTTACTGACGTTTTCTAGATGTTTCTTGTACGTTAGAGACTTATACGGCGTCACTCCAATGTATTCTGTCAAAAAGTTATGTTTGAGAATTATGTTATTTGACATAACTTGAAGTTGTTATGTCTTTTGATGATTGTTGAGATGAAAACAAGCTACTTCTGTCTTCAATGGATTAGGGAATAAGCACTAAGCTTTTGAGTAACAATTCATAATCTCGATATCTCTTGAAATGTTTTGTTCAAGTACTTTGCAAAGCCAATGCCATGTCGTCTGCATACACCAATTTTCTCGAGTGAGATACTCGAAGGTCGCTTATGCAAAGGTTGAAAATAATAGGCGGCAGAACCGATCCGAATTTGTCACTTTTCTTTCGCAGAAACACTGTAAGTTGACGTTGGGACAGCATTCGTTCGATAAGCTTCACAGTATTTCCACTTTTCGGAGTAATAAATAGTTTGAGGATCAACCCACCTTTCTAGTATCATAGGCCGTCGATAAGTCTATAAACACTACTCCAGTTTTCAGTCGTTTCTGGAAATCATCTTCAGCATATGATGTTAGAGCCAAGACTTGGTCACAGCAACTTCTGTTCTTCCTAAAACCTGCTTGTTCCTTTGGAAGTGGGTCTTGTAGCAGACATTCAGGGGGGTATTGGGTCGGTAACTGCCTGCTTAATTTGGAGGTTCCCTAGGCTTTAAGACAGCAACTGCCTTTGATTTCTAAAACAAACTTGGAACAATAATAACCATTTTAAAGCATTCGGCCACAAGTTTTTCAAGAATTCTGGGAAAATACCTTTAAAACCAGCAGCCTTGCAAGCTTGCAGAGCACAAATAGCTTACAATGGGTATAATTGTGACAATTCTACTGAAGGTTCCCATATTTTTCTTAACTGATGAGGTTTTCCCTTTATCTTTTTCAATTCCTCTGTAGATATTTGAACAGAATTTGAGATACTAACCAGTCGAGAAGCTAAAACATTACGGGAAATTAATGATGTTTGTTTATGTGTTTCATTAACAGTTGGTTCTAATTTTTTCAGCAGGTTCCAACTGCTACGATTTGAGTGGGTGAATTTTATGCTCTGCATTGGAGTATTCCATTTTTTTTTAATTGATTTAGGAATTCTAGAATCCTGTCAGCCAATTCATAACTGGGATGAGCTTGATACTGTCTATACAAGGCATCAGCTTATGTATCCCAAAAAGGGACGTAGCACGTTCGAAAACCTTTTGGAATTGTTCTCTTTGCAGCAGCCTTTATTACACCAACAAATCTCTCATAATTTTCAGTAGTTGCTGGGACCCATCAAAGATTCATGTCAATTTGAGTAGTAAATCTTGACCAGTCGGCTTTTTGAAAGTTCCACGGTGGTTTCTCAAGTGGTGGCTCATTTTTAATTTGTATCCCAACTACTTACCTACTACTAATCTAAGTTATATGGATGTTGGTTTAAATATCTATCGGAGATATTGGGCGGACATGTTATAGATATCTATATTTTTATAATAGATGTCATGGATATCCATTGCCTAAGTCCATCTATTAGTTTACAATAGACATCTATGTGCTGTACCGAAGTTTTACCTGCTTGCGATTAATTAAAAGAACCACATTCCCTTATTCAGTTCGGTATGGCGTTAAGCCCTATAGTCATCCGTTATGCGTCGCCGACCACACCAAGGTAAATTTTCGAAAAAGTGGAAATTCGTGTACAGACTCGGAATGAATACAACTCGTCCCTGAGGTTTCCTTAGGGTCTGGGAACTGAGCGTACGACTTGCTCATGCAAAGTTTAATACTTCGACATGAAAAGTCAATTTATGGGTGAGATTGTACAGTTGAAGGCGGGAGAGAAGCGATACAGTAAGTTTATGCATGCCGGAGGGAGTTGAACGCTTCGTAAGCATAGATTCGTGGTTGCAGTATGAAATTATTGCTGTTATATAATATTGAAGCAACCAGTTCTCACATTTTTGTGGTTTGCTGGAGGTCTCAAAAAATTTTATTCGTAGATAAAAATTTGTTCCACTAAAGGGTATGCAAGGGGATGTCAGATGTAATATAATTATATAACTGTAACACAATTTTCAACTTTGCGTCAATAACAAATTTTCCTTATTTAGATAATTCGGATACTTGATATCTGTTTAGGGTGGAAGACAGAAATCTACACTTTTTATCTGTGTTCGCTGTTGATTATTTTTAGTATTCGGATTCCACCAAAAATTTGTCGATCTTAATGCTTAATATGCATTTTTCAAAGTGAACGAGTTGTGATTAAATCAGCATACAGCAAAATGCGCACAAAATCATATACGCCAACCACAATTGTCTACCATAGATAGTAAAAATACTATCTCTTTCATAAGCATAAATAGATATTTATGGATTAAATGAATACAAACAAGAAGATTTTGATATCCGACATAGGCTGCTTTGAATTGTATCTGCCAGTGAAACAAAAGAGATTGGTTTAAAAGAAAAACTTTATATAGCACAAGCAGACAAAAATTATTTAAAATCAAAACTTATATGTATATATAAAAATCATGAATGCTCCACCAAGAGCCATAAGCACACAAGTAATCGAAATCAAACAAAAAATCGATAATCAGTGGCTATCATATTATTATTTATTCAACAAGTTTTAGGAGGATATAGATAAATATATATTGGAGTGCCTTTCCTACACACTAGGTTCATTCGTTGTAATGAACAAATTATATTAGACTGACATCAAAAACCTATAACCTCTTGAAGATATATTACCTTTCTGTCAGATCATTCAACTAAAATCAAAATTAATTTTATAAAACAAACGAAACACATAATTCGGATAACTTCACATCCCGTTTCTTTAAACAAAAGTTTAAACGAATTAAACGAGTTACTAATTCAATAATTATACCCTAAAAGCCTATACTACTATATCTAGAACGGAGTCGTATAGTTGGGCCAGTCTACCTATCTAACCCTTTTCTGACTGAGCGGGTCAACTAATCCCGCAATATAGTTGGGCCAAGAATCTGCTTTGCCCGAACAGCGGGTGATGGACCATTATTAGCAAATTAGGAAAGACCTTAATTTATGTGATGTGTGTAACTTATTAATGTGATTGGTACGGTTTTTTATTAGCAAACACGCTTAAAGGAATAAAATAAAACAACTTTCAAATTTAATACAAACTTATATTTATACGTTACAATAATAACATGTATGTATGTACAGTAAAGTATAAAAATATTTACAAATTTACAAAAATACGAATGTATATTTATACGTAATAACAAAATATTAACATATATGTATGTAAAATAAGGTATACAAAATATTTACATATTTGGCGCGTATTTAAATGAAACACTTTTTACAAATGTCAGCCTGTCTATGAGATTTTGTTTGTAGTTATTAATTTTGACTTCAAGATAATCTTGCTTTAATTTTACAGTACGCCTAACAACTTTTTGGAATTTGTTGGATGTGTTTATTTCAACATAAACTTCACTTTGAGAATTCAACAAACTATCAACAAATTGAAAAATATTTGGATGAGGCGAATAAAAACTTTTATTAAATCTTGAATGAAATGACTCACACGCATTGGTTGTTCTGCAAGAGAAGGCAGATGAACTTGCCCAAATATTTGGAGTAAATTTGGCATTTTCGCTGATGTAATTGTCCACTAAATAGTCGCAAAACTCTTGAAGTTTCGAATGTTTTGGCATGATTGGAATTAAATCGAATGCGAATGCGTCACCCACTTCATCACAATCAAGAAACTGAAGTCCAAAACAATATCTTAATATTTTGCCAACTTCAGTGTGGTTTTTATAATCTTGTGACAGTCCAAGCGAGTGAATTTTTCGATACCATGCCTGTGAAAGATGGAATCCGCATCCACTTACTCTAGCTTCCTCCCACGTATCCATAATAACATTGTGGATTGCAGTTTCAAAATCAATAACGATACCTTTAGGATAAAATTGTAAGTCACTTTCACTGCACTTCTGACACAACATATTCAAACATGTTTGATATGTGGATTGCTTTTTATCCGGAAGCAAACAAAATACCAATGGAACGTAATGTCCATTCTTGTATCCATGAATTGTAAAGAGTTGTGTAAAAAATTTCGGACAAAAATCAAATATGCCGTCCATATACACAGTTTCAATACAATATAAAAAGTAAAGATTGCTATAAGGAGCAAAAATGATGATACCTTGGTCTGCATTATTTGTCAAGACAAATGATTATTCTTTATCTGTCATAGGTGCCAAAGTGTTTACTGCTTCGAAAACGTCTTTTTGCATTTTGGGAAGATTTGGAGTTAACTTCCTCCTGAACATCCATATATTATGCCTTACAAGTTCCATATCGTAAGTCGTTATGTTACTGCTTATGCCAGGGTTAGACCAAAGTTCCGTGTGCACTAATTTGGCAGGTTTTTCGTGTACATTTTCTAGAGCTTTCCTTTTCACACTGTTGTTGACAATCTGCCTGTGCAGGTCTTCTTTATGATTGTGAGATAATTCGGAGTCCAAGATCTCATTTCCAGCCGACGTGTGTAGATTTTTGCGGGACATTTCGATGTTTTATTTGTGCACCTCCAACGCACAGTTCCGTTTTTCAGCACGTTTGCGATGCAAAACTTGTAGTTATTCACCACCAACAGTTTTTTTGCCTTTTTCACTTTGCATGAATACAACTTCCATTTCGCCGGTATGAATGTGAGCTAGAAATTTTAGTAAAACTGTTTAATTTGACTTGCGTTTCAGAATTTATAAACTCATTTCAGCAGGTAACCACCCTCTTTAACAAATTATTTCGGACATTATGGACAAGTGTCCAATAATATTTTACATTTTTCAAATAAGTCCCACCCATCTTAATTGTGTTTCGTGATCTATTGGGTCCACAGGCACAAAATGTTTGCGTTTAAACTGCCTACTTTTCTAAGTAGTATCAGGTAGCAGGATCTGATAAGGATTCGTTATCGCTAACTATCAGCGGGAGGTTCATAATCCACCGTCCGCATCCTTCTGGCCCAACTCAATGGCAGATTAAAGAGCGATAAAGTTTTTAGCCCAACTATAATGCGCCCATCTAGAAGATACCTTATTTTGTTTTGAAGGCTATGTTGTTATTCTGTTTACATTGCGATTTGACACCTGACATGGTCTGGCGCTCATTGTTCTTATTGTCAGATTCCCTGCGTCATTTTAAGATAGGCGCCTTGACGTATATAAGGGAAACTAAATCTATGCAGTGTTGCCTGCCTTGGGACTATAGCTGTGCTGAGGAAGCTTTATAAGCCGAAATTGCTGCTCACAGATTGCTTTGGCGCAGACGACATGGTATGGACGTAATTTTGTTATTATTATTATTATTATTATTATTATTATTGTTTTCAGGTCTGGTTGCCACGTTGACTGTTTGGTCTCAACTTTTCGATACTCATGTCTGTGTCTTCCTTGGAAGTAGCCACCACATGAGTGTCGAAAGGATAAACAGTCAACGTGGCAACAAGCTCGGAAAACATCATGTCATCGACAACAACCACGGAACACTTTAAACCAAAATACCTGTATGCTCATTTACACATTGTTTTCATTTTGTTTCCTGTGTGAATTAAATGTTATTGTAGATGATTTCGAAGAAGACTGAAATAAGTCTAAAGGTCAGCAAAAAAAGAGTAGTCCTTTTGTTTAGGATATATAGGTTGAGTAATTACCTGAATCCTTTGATACGAAATATCAATGACTAAAAATCTATTGGGCTATTTATTTCAATCAATGAGGAAGATGATTTCGCTGATATTATTAGCAATATTGCTGAACAATCACCTTCTTCCTGAAAAGAGAAATAGGTACACGAGGTAGACCAATACGCAAAAAAGGCATTTAGAACGTACAAACTTTGATAGTCCTATAGGTAAGTAGTTAACAAAGTTGTTTCTTCAAAAGTCATCTCTTATGTCAAACGCATGCACATCTAACCAATATATTGCCCCTATTGAACCCCCGCTAACTACTTGTGAACATGCGGTTAACGCGCACAAACCTCGAGATCGCGTTGCAGCACTCATTATGGCAAGCCATTAACGAAACGATCAGGTTACGGCAAGTTTCCTTTTATACTAAGTATTAGAGACAGGCCTTCATAAGCAAAGAGCTAAAAGTTTGTAGGCGAGACTGTTTTGGAAGACATGATTTAAGGAAGAAATACTTAATAACGATGTAAGTACCGTAAGATGCAATCAGACCGAAATAAACACCATCGTTGTAGTGCAATCAATCATTGCATCACAAAGAGTTCTTATGCTTATTCATGATATACTCATTGTTCCTTCAAATTATGAAAAGGAACTGGTAATTTGTGCATAACGCTATTTATTTAGCTGCGAGCATCATATTTCGTTGAACGCCAACGACTTGATATTTTTCGAAAATAAATTAAAATTTTTAAATCAAAAATGTCATGACATCTTTTCCTTCCAAGTAGAGGTAGAGATATGGTGTGCGTGCACTTTCAGGAAAATTTCAATGCACGCAGGATATTTGGCGACATCGCAAAATATTTAAGAACTTTTACAACCGATTGAGAGAAACTGAAAATAGGGCATTTGCAGGTCAAAGCAATACTATACTCCGGTACTGAAAAAAAAATTTTGGTCCGTGCTGCAGAAAATAAAGAAACAAGTTCTAGATGTATAGTTCTATGTATGAATTTTACCAGTTTTCGTTGTCATATACTCCAGCCCAAAATCCTTTTCGGCCGATTTTGCAGCCAGACAATAGTTTGCAAGTTCTTTCAAACCCAGCAAAACGTTGATCCAATGCTCGCAAAAAATTTTTTTTTATAGTTGCAAGCAACAATCTATGACAGTCATTATGCGAACAGCCGATTACCGCTTACAATGGTTTAAATTATTACCTGAAGCTATCGTAAATAACAGACGGGTTCGGCAAGTTCTACTGTTTTAAGCGGAGTGGACCGTATCCAAAAATAGTGTTTAGGCTTTTTTGGATTTTTTTTCCGTACATAGCTTTTAATGTGCGACTAAATCGTATTCTTTCCTAATTTAATGAGTAGTATTTACTTTTATAACCATGAATTGTAAACATTACAATTTCAATGCGGCAGCTCATACTTTCTAATTTTTGATTGCGGTGTGCAATCGTTCTCTGCTCTGTTTCTTCACAATTTTCTTTTAATCCGGAGGGTCATAAACGTAGTTTCTACCTGTATATTTTTTTGAAATAGGAAGAAATCGGAACTATTCTACTCCTGCTATAAACGGTATTGAAAGCATATATTTTAAAGTTTTACAGCATATAAGCGTACCAAGGGCAATATTTTTTACTTATTCAGTCATACCTACATATATGCTTACATTTAGCCACTTATTAAGAGGCATTTGTGACAAATACATTTCGTAGGGCAACTGGTCAAACAGATTATTGTTGATTTTAAACCATGGGGTAACTGAGTACCTCTGAAACAATTAAATATGTTCATTCTTATCATTAGGATCTGTCGTGGCATATACCTGAGTGCTCAATCGACTGCTGCCAGCATACCCTGCAAAAGTATGTTAAAACCATTGGCTTTTCAATGAAAAAGGTGGAAAAGAAGCAATGCTTGATGGAAAGTCAGGTAATAAGAAAGTGGAGATACGATTATTTAAAATCTATAGAAATGTATAGGCAGGAAAATCGTCCAATATTTTTCCTGGATGAAACATGATACAATACAGATGATAAAATAAAAATAAGATGAGTTGATGACTCAGGGAAGTGCAACGTTAATATTCCGGCGTCAAAAGAAAAAAAGAATAATGATTCTACACGCAGGAAGTGAAAATGGTTTCGTTCCTGGAGCCCTGTATCTTTAATGTAAAAACTTAAAAGAAGGAAAAGACTATTATTCTGATACGAATGCGGAAGTGTTTGAAAATTGGTTCAAAAACATTTTGTTGCCCAAGTTGCCACCAAACAGCGTCGTAGTAATGGACAACACTAGTATCCATTCGGAGCAACTGGATAAAATTCCAAATACAACAACTAATAAGGCAACCATTCAAGAGTTTTTAAGAAAAGAAGATTTATATTTCGAAGAGGACTACACAAAAAAACAATTGTTGAAAGTGCTTGGCACAAAAAAATTTTTGAAAAAATTTAAAATTTCTGAATATGGTCACACCATTCTCGATTATCCCCAAATCATTGCATTCTCAACCCCATTGAAATGATATGGGGGCAGATGAAACAAAGAATTCGACGAGGGAACACAGGTGAAAAATTTAGCAATGAAATGCTGCTAAAAATTAGACACGAAGCTGAAATAACAAGTGTCAATGCATGGAGAAATTCAGTGCGGCATGTACTGGACATTGAAAATCGGTACAGAGTGAATCATGTACAAGAATTAATAATAGAAGTTAATCGTGATTTTAGCAGTGAAAGTGATAGTGAATAATTTTTTTTAGTTTGTGACTCTTGTAGTGTGCTTATTAGCAAGCTGTACTGAACATAATCGATACCGTGTATAAACTTTATTGTGCAATATTGTAAATGTTTTCTAACAAATGTAAATAATTTTCTCCTTACTAAGTTGTATGTTTTTACATCAAATTTGTATAAATTCGTTATGATATATGATATTTTATACATCGAAAAATTTAAATCCAATAAAGTACCACATAAAGATAGATCGCGGGTCGCGCCAGTTAGCATCAGGTCTGCATTAAATAAAATTTGGTATAAAAGCTTCTATGTTTTATTGATTGCTAAAATATCACAACTAACAAATTTCAAAATTTTATAGTGGAAAAGTTAAAATTTTATCCAACAAGATTTTTTTGAATACGGCCCATTTAGGAACTTTGAAGCGTGCCACTAATCCCAATAGTTTAGGATGACCGACCATAAGGTTGTAAAAACCCTCATTTACAATACAATAGTTTACGACAGCCGACCATCAAGCTGTAAAACCCTCAGCATAAGTCAGTGTCATAGATCGTTGCTTGATACTTTACTAATTAAACCACGCTTAACTCGTCCTGGAGTGAACATTTCGAGAAGGGTTAGTCCTAGCCAAGGGCGGATCCAGGGGGGGGGGTCATGGGGGTCATGACCCCCCCTGGTCCTGGGCTGGGGGAAGTACTTTCTATGATGGCGAGTGCCTACATCCACCAACGACAAGCACTATTATCCGTTTTAATCAAAAAATTACAACGTCGCAACTTATTCCCAGAGTATCGAGTGACAACATAATTTTGGGGGAAAATTGTATGACAGCATTGGATTTTTGAAAGTTTAGCTGTTTAGAACACGTGATTTTCGAAATGTCGATGGAAGGGTATACATAAAAACAATGCTACCTCTAACGCTCTGTCATAGAAATCGCATTACTTAATACTAATATCAATCACTAGAGCTGAGACTTTTGATTCTAATCAAATCATTCCTTCAATCGCGTAGATTCGAATCATTCAAATCGTCCATGAATCATTACGAAAAACGAGTTACCAAGCTGTAAGACCTTGTTAAAGAGAGTTGCAAAGTGCGTAGCGTAACCAGTAACTGTAGCAGTGTTAACTTTTTGATTTTTTTATTTACTATTGCTTTAACGATAAAAAAATCATACCTAACAAATCAGTATGTATAGTAGAATTATAATGGTTTGATATTTGCTGATAATTATTATACCCTTGTTTCAGTGATGGGTATTTACGCGTAATATCTAATTTTCTAGATAAAGCACTTTGGCGTAGATTTTTGAGCAGAAAATATAGATGAGTATATTATGGCTAAAGTCTATTAGGTACATGCTAAAACTGAAATGGTAATTAATTTGTTTCCAATTTCTCCGTTTTGTTGACCTTTCCATTAGTCGAATACATTGAATTTAAAAAATTTCATAATTTTTTTTTGATATCTGGATCACATACTTGTTTAACATATATTAGTAWGTAARCGGGGTAACCAAACGATTTTTCTACTTCTTTGGGACACAAAAGATTACATTAGTTGAGAGTACAGTTGCAAACCGCATTATTCTCGTAGAAAACAGGTAAACAAGTCTTACATTCCTCATTTCTCAAACGGCACAACTAGGTTGTTCTTAATTGATTTAGGGMTTTTTTGTGCWTCATGCATCAACCCTAATTCAAGTTTAAACGATTGATTCATTAGCTGTGAGTCAAATCAAACGAATCAAGGCATGAATCGTTAGAATCGAGCGACCCAACTTTAGCAGTACGTTTTAAGTTTCTACGGTTTCCTATGCGCGCATTGCCTGCCCGTCGGAAGCCATATTGAATGGTGTAATCCTAAAAAGTCTAAAGGAGGTTATATTCTAATCTATCATGTGTCACGTAGTGCTTTGATATCGTTTTCTTTGTATAAAAGATGGCTTGTTTTTGTAAATTTTCCAATAAAAACGAAAGCACAGCTAATAATTAATTAATGTCAACCCTTAGTGCCTTACCTGTGACGATTTTATTTTTTTACCATTGATTGTTTTCACCTTTACTAAAATCCGAATTCATTTCTTTAATGAGATAAAAACAACACGTGATAGTCAGTTTCATTTGTGCACTCATCAATGAATTTCTGATTTTTTGAACTGGACTCCGCGTTTAGAGAAACATACCGACTGAAGTGGAAGTCACAATTCGTTTTTCGAGAAGAAAAAGAAAACGAAAAATTAATTTTGCAATTTTATTACAATTATTTTGACTTATAACAATAAAAAACTATTTCTTTTTCAATTAGATTATTTTAATAAAATTGTAGCCTCTCCTGACTAGGTGATTTGAAAGCTGGATCCGCCCTTGGTCCTAGCAACATTAATAAAGTACCTATACGGTTCAGTTTAAATTAAATTTCGCGAAGCTTTGTACACATCGAGCTGCAGCGCCTCTAGCGAGAACGGATAGAGCCAAGAAAAGACGCCATTCTCATCAGTTAACCTAAAGTTTCGTAGGCGAGCGTACCCACTAATAAGAGCGCGGAGCGATACAGTGATAATAGCGGATTACTGTAAAAATAAAACTTCCGGTACCACACCAAACATATACCTTATGCCATTTCATTGAAGAATAACGCGAAAATCGTAGAATTTTAGTGTCGGCACTTCACTATTTCTTTATGATTATTTAAATTTAAATTTTGGCAAATCACTTCGCAGTTACGTTTGAAAATAACCAGACGCTGATATAAGCGACTATTACAAATCTAATATCAGAATCGACTATTTCAATATGTACCTCAAATCAAGTACATTATTATGTAAAATAAATAAAAATGTCAAAGGTTAAAAATCCAGTCGAGTAAGTAGATATCTGACGAAAAGATCGATAATTTTAGTCTTGTTAAATTAGCAACTATTTACATTGTCTCAATTGTGTTCGAGTGCAGTGCTCCAAAATTTGATGACGCCCAATTGGCATCAAAAATTTTCCATCTTTGATAATGAGAAAATTTCTCATGTTATGCTACCTTAACTGGGACACCCTGTACTTATATTCTTATATTTCAGGAATCAACGTCCATCCAACTATACCCTGAAAAGTCACTGCGGTATATAGCTCCATTAGAACCGGAACTGACTTCCATTCACTAAACTTTCTGCAGAATGCATAATTCCCCAATAAAAAGCTCGTTCCTGTAACGCTGCTATCGCGTATAAAGCGATACTCACACAGTTCTTCTCGAGTAACGGCCGCATTCAATAAAACCTTAACGGCAGTCTTTGACTTCGGTACATTTACTCCCGATTCGTACTGTCCGTACGGACGGTGAACAGTTGATAACCCCTTTCCGGTAAGTATTTCAGCTAGGAAGCTCCGCTGCAGCCCGGCTCTAAGGATAATAAGAAAAGTAGGAGACCTCGGACTGCAACGAGATATGGTGAAGTTTTTCATGAGATTGATCGAGCTCTATCTCACGGAGCTGATGTGATGGGTCTTACGAAACGAGCTCGACAGACCACATCGTTACATGCCAATCTTCTTGAATTTAGTCCTTTATTGCGCAAATGATCGATTCCACTAGGAGAGAGAGAAAGAACGAAAGAAAAATACGAAAGTTTAGTTTAAAGTTTAAACAGAAATTTTACGTCCAAAACAGAGAAGTAAACTTCGCTTCTCTAAAATTGTGGTTGCATGGGCTGCTTCAAAATATCTGATAAGTAAATGACTCCACTTTGAACAACAATATTTAAATTCCGATAGAGTAACACTATCACGAAAGGAATTTTCGTTGTCGAGTTATTATCACAGAGTGATTCTGATCTCTKAATTTGTAAAAATTAATATTTAGACTTCTAATGAGACTGCAACACAAACAACTTTATTTCCTTTTTAGTTTCTGATCCGCACTAAAATAGGTACGCATTCTACCAGATAGATCATCTTAAAACACCACATAATTTTGTATTCTCACAATCTTTCAAAACAGCGTGAGGAGCTCGTGGCATCGTATTTGATGTAATTACTTCAAAAATCAAGTTGCACCTATATGTAAGCACCCAAATTTTGTTTAACTGAGATCAACAGCTAACGAAAGTAATTTAGAAGAAAACAGAATATTTAAATATGAAATATTTCATTAATGCAAAAGCTTAACTCGAAGTTGTTTTAATGTGGAGGAGCTCATAAAGCTAAACAAAGTCTTCTTACAGAATAAACTCAAAAGATTCAAGAATATAATAATATTTCATTGTTTTTTTTATACTTTTTAGAAAATATCGGTATAATATGTTGAGATTTTTTAAATTAATTTATATTGTTAAAATAAATATTTACTTTTCAATTTCTAGTATTTCTTGGGGTTTACTGTATGTGATAGGGATTATCTGGAACCAAACTAAATCTTCTGAAATATGTAAATTAATTTAGAGACATTCCTAAGTTGTGAAAATAAATTCCTTAAACCATGTCTGCCCCCAACATTATAATTTTCACCCGTTGTGCTAAACCTGTCCCAGAACAAGAACACCATATTTCTTATAAAAAAACTATCGTTAAGAGTAAAGAAGAATATTGGAGTTGGTTAGAATTAACGATGACTATATATTTCTTTTAGTACAGCAAAAGTAATGTTAAAAGCAATGCATTACTCTTTTGAAGTAACGAGTAATTGTAATTCATTGCTTTCTAGAAAAAGTAATTTGTAATTGTAATTCATTACGCTGCTGCTCAAGTAATAAGTAATTGAAATGAATTACTTTTTAAAAGTAATTGTTCCAATCACTGCTTATTGTCTGTCAAACAAAAATCCTGATATTAACCGCCGACAACCAAAATGCAAAATTGCAGATACTCCACCATTATTTTCAAAAGATTTATCTGTTTGTTTATAACAAGATTACCTAAGTCTTGTGGCAAGTACAGTTGGCCAGTTTCTCGTGTTTTATGCTAATACTTATTTATCGTATAAGTGTTTCAGATAGCATCTTATCTACGAAAGAATAAGCGACGCGAGAGCGTTTAATTTTAAGTTTTGTTCACAATCACAGGCATGAAGGACCAAAAAGGGATTCTACCCGATGGTATTAAATAATAATTTGACATATCGCTGCGACAGCGGCTGTCACCCCAAAAATCATAGAAATTAAATAAGGAAGTATCGGGAGGTGTTGAATTGTTGCTATTTGTTTTTGAAACATAGACGTTGGAAAATATAGTAAACTCATTGCCTACCTGAAGAGTGTATCGAGAGGATACAAAGCGAAGAAAGCTGCAGTATGGGAAAAACCGCATATGGAAGAATTTTTGCGTAGGACTTGCGATAAAGAATATTTGGTGATCAAGATAACCTCTCATAACTTTCTAAACGTTACAGGTAATAAATTTTGAAATATTTTAGGTTGCACTAATAACGAACTAACGAATTTGAAAATTAGTAGAAGACAGGGGTGCATATCTGCTTGTTTCGATACCAGATACCAAGACGGGCATTTCACGAAAATAGTAATAACAGAATAATGATTTTCTATCAATGGCTGTGCAGACAGAATTTATCCAACGATCTCAACAACTTCACTGGCTATTAAAGGTGCTGACCTCACAACAATTAAACGACATGGTGGGTGGAGAAGCTCCGCTATAGCAGAAAAATATATCGAGGATTCAATTTCTAATAAGTTGTACATTGCAAGGAAAATCCAAGGTTCTGTTGGTACTAGTCACTCCTTGCATGAAGAGATATCTGCAGATTTAACAAGAACTTCGACAGGCATGCGTTCTGAAACCCATAAAAGCTATAAACTTAATGTTAATGGCAAAAAAGTAACATTTGTTAACATAAATAACGAAATGTTTATAAATATAATTGTTAACGTTAATAATAAATGAGAGTACCTTAACGAATCTACTTAATAATACAGATATATACAGAGCGGGTCAATTGAACGTGTTTCTTGCACAATTCCATAATCATTGATAATACACAAAACTGCTTTATATATGGGTCTTTTGGATTTTTCATTACTACAACCTAAACTTACTTATGGATGGCCTTCTTCCGGTTGTACCGTATTATCATCTTGTTAATTGAAGACCCCGTTTTTATTAGATATTTCTAAAAATCACCACTACTGAGTTATTCCAAAATTCGTGAAAAAATCGCGATTGCAGTAACTGCGAAAATGTGCAATAATTTTTAAACTAAAAGAGGTAGATCCAAGTGATTTTGATGTAGCAACTATATTACAAAAGTTTTCTGGTTTTGAAAAGTGTTAAAAAAACAGGTGTAGCTAAATACTACAATGTTGTACTTTTCTTTTTACAGAACAGGGCATTGATATGGATTACGCAAAGCAGTGCAAGGGAATTAATACCTCAATTAGGGCCTCGCCTAGAAGCTTCTAAAAGCTTATAGAGCTCCGGTGATTTTTAGTAGTGAGTTCGTTCATTTACCCCATATTGATATGTTTATTCTTTATTAGAAATACGCTTATTTTGTTAAATATACTTGTTGATACGTGAAATAAAACATATTAGATCTAATGTATACATCGTTTATTTTTACACAGATTATATCTCACCCGAGCAATTATTACAATTCAAAGTCGTAGTTTTCGGTATTACGATGTCGATATTTTGACATATTAGTATTTATTATTGCAGTTTAATGATTCAGTGATATTCGAAATAACAATAAATTATTATCTGAAACTCAACACACTATTGTTTCAATATCTATAGATACTTCGTAAATTACTGATTAGTAAACAACCAAATAAAATCTTTGTCTTCGTAGCAAAGGGGTATTAGTAGTAGTTCTCGTTTCATGGTATTGGTTGCGGGAGCAAAATTATTTGTCGCAATTTGTCGACAATTTGCAAGTGTAGCTAAAATAAAGTAGCAATTTTTCTTGCTGTGAGGGCAAAAAGTTTGGCTGTCGCTATTTCTACAAAAACTTTTTGCTGACGTTACTATTTTTTTGTTTACCCAGCAAAACCTTTGTCTCAGTATTGTACTTTATACCGTTCGTAAACTTCAATTATAAAGTGATTATCGATTACGGATAAAACATATTAAATGCTTTTTGAAAGTTCGCTCTTCATAATGTAATGGAACCATGATATATCCAACCAGCCAGACGTCTGGATTCTCGGTAGCCCGAGGGCTGGTTTCTATCAAAGAATATTAATAAGCGAACTTTCGTAACAAATCCACTTCGTAGGAGAAAATCCCTATTAAAGACGAACGCCAACAACATAAAATGTATTTAAAAACTTTAACATGCTTCCATCTATACGCCCCAGACGCAATAATAAAGGTCAAAAAGCTCCGCACGAATCGTGCCTTCATAACCAAAGATCATCCCTCCTTAGCGAACAAAAAAGATAATAAAAGATTTTTATTAAAACAGAACTTCGCCTGACGGACATTATAATCCCACGACCCGGCTGGAAGTACATCGCACACAGCCATGTAATAACTACATTGGGTCTTTTGACAAAGGCGAGCTTTTAAAAATGATACAGAGCGGGTCAGTACCGTACTGTGCATTACCTAGTGGCGGGGTTGAAGCAATAATAATAATAATAATAATAATAATAATAATAATAATAATAATAATAATAATAATAATAATAATAATAATAATAATAATAATAATAATAATAATAATAATAATAATAATAATAATAATAATAATAATAATAATAATAATAATAATAATAATAATAATAATAATAATAATAATAATAATAATAATAGCGATAATTAGCGATACAATAAAAATGGAACTCGGTATCGACAAGTGCGCTGTTTTACATGTCAAACGCGGAAAAGTCACCACAACGGAGAATCTTTCCCTTATGGACAACACATTGATCCCCGGACTTTCGAATTGCTATAAATATCTTGGCTTTTACCAAAGTCTAAATTTGGACGAATCGGAAAATAAAATAAAAATCAAAAATGAGTACTTTAGGAGAGTTAATATAATCATGAGGACATTACTTAATGCTAAAAACAAAATAAATGCCATTAACACATGGGCACATCCGGTTATTAGCTACTCTTTTGGAGTGCTCAGTTATTCTCCCACTGAGCTCCAGACACTGGATCGGCAGATGAGGACTATGCTCACTAAACATCAAATGTTGCACCCCAACTCAGCAATTGAAAGGTTATATCTCCCAAGAGATCAGGGAGGCCGGGGTATGTTAAATCTAGAAGAAACCTGTAAAAAGGAGAAACTTGGATTAACAAAATACTTCAAAACAAAAAACTTACCCTTTTACCAAACCTTAGCCTTGGCCGATAAAGGCTATTCCCCGCTGAACCTAGCTGCTTCAATTCCTGAAAAGCAAAAATATAGCGAGGTGTTGAGAACCAAATGGAAAACCAAAGCAATGCACGGGCGCTTCTATGCCAGTTTGCATCAGCAAGAAGCCGACCTTAAGGCAAGCAACAGCTATCTGACTTCCGGATACCTTTTCCCGGAAACGGAGGGAGCTTTATGTGCGATCCAGGACCAAGTTGTCCCAACAAGATTTTACAAAAGACATATTCTAAAGCAACCGGTTGAAACCACCACATGCCGACTGTGTGGCCACGAGGAGGAATCTGTCCAACATCTTATTTCAGCGTGTACTTACCTGGCACCCACTGTATACACAAGCCGCCATAATAACATGGGAAAAGTTGTCCACCAGTTCGTAGCACAGAATGCAGGTCTTGCTAACAAAGGCACACCAATACACAAGTACGAGCCAAAAAACATTTTAGAGAATTCCAACATTAAAATCTATTGGGATACTACCATTCACACAGACAGACAGGTTCTCCATAATAGACCCGATATGGTTATAATCAACAAAACAACAAAAAAATGCACAATAATTGACTTCGCTATCCCTCTTGACGACAACCTCAGCAGATCATATAAAACAAAAAAAGATAAGTACATGCACCTTGCTGATGAGATCCAGGAAATGTGGAAGATGCAAAATGTTGAGATTAAGCCACTGATAATTTCTGCCAACGGTCTAGTCCACAAAAACACTCGACGACATTTAGAGGAACTTCAAGTCCAATCGAACGCCCTAACGTGGATGCAGAAAGCAGTCGTTCTTGGAACCACTGCGATCATCCGAAGAACGATCTCTAGGCGTTAACTTCAGTAGCCCTGAGAAATCCGGCTACTGAAAAACTCCACTCAACAGTGTGATAGAAAAAATAATAATAATAATAATAATAATAATAATAATAATTTTAGAGAATTCCAACATTAAAATCTATTGGGATACTACCATTCACACAGACAGACAGGTTCTCCATAATAGACCCGATATGGTTATAATCAACAAAACAACAAAAAAATGCACAATAATTGACTTCGCTATCCCTCTTGACGACAATCTCAGCAGGTCATATAAAACAAAAAAAGATAAGTACATGCAACTTGCTGATGAGATCCAGGAAATGTGGAAGATGCAAAATGTTGAGATTAAGCCACTGATAATTTCTGCCAACGGTCTAGTCCACAAAAACACTCGACGACATTTAGAGGAACTTCAAGTCCAATCGAACGCCCTAACGTGGATGCAGAAAGCAGTCGTGCTTGGAACCACTGCGATCATCCGAAGAACGATCTCTAGGCGTTAACTTCAGTAGCCCTGAGAAATCCGGCTACTGAAAAACTCCACTCAACAGTGTGATAGAAAAAAAAATAATTTACTAACCAACAACATATTAAACATAAACAATTTATGTTTCACATTGATCTTATCTTAAAAGTACTTACGAATGTTGCTTCACACGGAATGGCATTCTCAATTTTGATAATACCCATCACTGGGTAGATGCCAAGATGCCAACCCACATGTCATCTTGCAGAAGCAATTCCAGAATCAGTTTTCAATAAATGTTTGGCCTGGAATAATTGGAACACATCTCATAGGACCGTACGTTTTACCTCGACGACTTAATGAGGAAAATTATTTGGATTTTCTGGTAATACAACTGCCAGAACTAATAGAAGAAGTGCTTTTGGTGGTACGGCGTAAATGTGAGGAGTTTTCTCAATGCGTCCTACTGTGAAAAGTGGATTGGTCGAGAGGGATCCATTACATGCCCACCCTGCTCTCCTTAATAGCTGCGAATACTATTTGTGGGGGTATACGAAATCAATCGTGTATCGAACTCCGATAGATAGCATTGAAGATCTAGAAGAGCGAATAACCACTACGGCAGAACAGATTCGAAACGATCTGAATGAAGTAGCTAGAGCAAGCAAGTCTTTGCTGAGACGGGCAGAAGCTTGTATTCGAGCAAGCGGGGCTAATTTTGAACATTTACTTTGATTCATTTGTTATTTTTTGCTTTTACTTGTTTATTTATCATAATTATGTCTTTGTTTTATGTTAAGAGTTTTACTGTACAATTTTTCAAGCATTACTTACAGTTAAAGAATAAACTACTTGACATTTGTGGTGATTTGATAAATTTCATATTTTAAGTGTTGCTAAGTAAGGTCTTCAGAATTTCTGTCACTGATATATAATACAGAAAAACAAAGGAATGTGTTGGCAGTTTTCAACATGTGGGAGCGACTTTTTTAAAATTCGTTTCTGAAAAAGCTATGCATTTTAGCCAAAACATTTTTATTGTCCTCATTGTCGGAACCATTCCCTAACACCCTGTAAGTTTGACACAGTGACCCCAACAATAGTTAATACTGTCTCTAATAAAAATCAGGTATACTGTCCGGGTCCGTAGTTAAGAGGGGCGTTTACCTAGAGCGAATCGGATCATTTTAAGCATCTACCGTTTTACATTTTACCGAGTTATTCGAAACTCTTTCGAAGTGAAATTTCGACATGACAATGACAAAAGATGTAGCTACAACGTACAGTTCGAGTTTTTTCTGAACTTGATACGGTAATATAAATATTTGTTGTTATATTTTGCTTAAAAATGAGTATTTTTGGCGAGCTATTTCTCGAAAACTAAGGCACGTAAACGAAAAATTTGAACTCCACGTTGTAGCTACATATTTTTTTGTACACTACCAAAAACATGAACGCGATAAATGAGTAAAAACATTCAAAAAATCTAAAACCGCAAACCCTTTCGCACGAGTCCGTCACGAGAGCGGAATGCGAATGCCCATCCCCACCAGGTCCGTCGCGTGGTATCCAGTGAAAAGTGAAACTAAGATACAATCCTGTCGGAAATGATCGAGCGGTATCCGATCGATTCCGATATGACTGGATTTCTAAGATTGTATGTCTAATTACACGTGACAAGTTTAATGTTAAAAGCTCTTTCACATTAATTTACTGTCTGCCGAAGCAATGGGGAGGCGGAAGGAAAATTATTATAAAAGTTTCTCCAGAAATCATAGTCGACATGCAGTTAGAATGAAATGTTATATAGTTCATATTTACAGAAATAAATGGGTTATTCCATATTTTGAATAACTTGGTATAATATCATAGTAAGTTACTAATATCATGCTTACTTTTTTATGCACACCCTACAGTCAGCAATTTTCCGAATATTAGTTTAGCCCGTCTGTTGCTCGTACGATCTTTGGGTGATTTCAACCTGTCGGCTACCCTCTTACGTCCCATGTCCCGCTGGTAATATGGGTTGCATAGTTTACATTTCTGCCCGAACGCTCCAAGTAAATGCCCCTCTTAAGTTGGACTTTCGTCTTTTTTGAATGTCAGAAATTATGAAGCATTGGTGCACTGATACTATCACGACTAATGACACATTTAAAGTCGTCGAGTGATGGCTTAAATGGGAAAGTTCTTAAAATTTCTCTAGAAGAATCTAGTGTTGATGAAAGGATATATTATAATAATACCATATGCATATAATTACATAATTGTACAACGTATTCATTACAATTTTTGTAAAATATAAGTCAAAAATCTCCGTTGTTACTTGACAAACCGAAATACTGAATGCTTATATGAGCACCTCTTTTGTTTGACAAAAGCTTTCCGCGGACACATTTTCCCATTTACTGCTATACAGCGACATCGTTACTATTTGACGTCACGTCAGTTCCAGACCCGTTAGACTGTCGAGGGTTCCGATACAATCGATTAGACCAATTATTGTGAATGTTTCCCGTAACCTTTCTAACGGTTAATGCAACTGCAGATTGCTCCATCCTGTTCGTCCTGCATTTGCCAAATGTCTCAAACACTTCTTTATTCTCTGTATAAAAGTAAGAGCAGCACCTTGTTTTTAATCAACATTGTTGTAAAAAAACTGCTGCTTCTTTTCAAAGTGGAGTTGCCTTTAAAAATCTGTATTTTGCGATGATTTTTTCTTTTTAGCCATTTCGATAGCAGCAACACAAGCGATAATTACCTACTTTAGCTAGAAAGCTTTTCGATAAATTTCAACTGAAAAGCAGATGTTTTTTTTCGTAGAAAGTGCTAATTAGCCTGAGAGGAAGTTTTGTTTGCTTATCAAAAAAACCAAAACCTTTTAGATGAAGAAAACGTTTATTTCGTACTCAGGAAGAAAATATCATTATTAACTGGTAGTGATATTTTCTGTGTGTCTTCATGCATCTGCTTTAACGAATAGTGGTATAAAAATCGTTGTAAGTGGAGCATCATAAACAAATAGGCCATCAGCCATTCCTTGTCAGTCATAAAAGCATCTTGGTAGGAGACGATATCGCTTAAAAAAAACGCTATTATGGAATGTGCCTTTTTTTGGTAAACCCACGGAACCTACAACTTTAGTTAGCATAGCCAACCAACATGTGAATTACCTATTGTTTTATATATCTGTGGATATATTTTTCCTAACATTGACAATACTGTGTAAAATATACTGTGCTTTAATTAAAAAATTTAAATTACACCTTATATTTAATTTGCTAATTTCTATAAACTTAGGGAATGGCGATAAGATGTAATTAATTGTTCTACGATTTCCAACAAGTGTACATCTTTGAGAGAAATTCATTGAATATTAGAAGAAATCTTAACAGTCTTCACTTCATTATCAATATCTTTTTTATATTTAGGTTAGTACAAAAATAATAGGGCTTCAGTGTCGTGCTGCTTTTATATCTAAGTAATTCTCCAGTGGAAACCGGATAATTTCTCCCATCTTTTGTTTTTCAATTCGGACGGTGCCCGTGTCTACCTGTAAATCAAGTTGTTATGAATAGCTGGGTTTGTTGGTCATTAAAAACACTACGCCTCCTTTAATAGGAAAGTAATACCTGCAAAAATTGACGTGCCGTTGTAATTTAGCTTCAAAATAGTAGCTATAGAGCAAAAAATGCCTTATTGTTTTCTAGCATTCTTATGTTTACTTGTTTTTATAATAAAACTCAGCTGTCGCCCAAAGTCATTTATTGCGTGTACACGAAAGCGGGAAGCGCCCAACGACAGCGACCGTTTTTGGGTAGTTCACTATTGTGCCGCTAGACTGCGTATCGTTTAGCTCGAATCGCCAATTAAGCTAGAGTTTGCAATAATATTTTTGTGATTATTCCAAATACTCCAAGCGGAAACACCACAACTATAGTTCCTACAGGCAGTATTTAACTTCTTCCCACAAAGCACGACGTTGATAGTTACAGAAACACACTGACGCACATTCACCCAACATTCAGCATGCTCTCCCTGAATGCACCCCACTGACAGCGCGTCGCGTAGGGCCAAGCCCGGGTCGCCCTCTTAAAACAGATATGACGTATCGTTCATAACAGACAGCCTTTCAGAAAATTAATTTTCATATCTCCTGGAAACGACCTCAAAACTTTACTTTAAACATTAATTAGGGAGCTCCTGGCATCTTATCTCGCCGGCTTCACAGGCGTCGTCCTTTATGTGTGTGCCCCGGGGTGGGTGGGAGGTGGACGTACGATTACTGGCGCTATGGCACTAAATTATTTATTTTTGCGCTGCTAAAGCAGAATAGCGATAAAATATGAAACAACTGTTAGTTTATTTCTTGCCTTGAAAGATTTTGGATTGCTTAGTACTTGCATACATTAACGCTTTAATGCGTTATTTTAGGTTAGAACGTTCAAACAGCATAAGTAGATAAGACCACTGAAAATGTATAGCATATATACAGGGTCGCTACAAATAATGGAACCAGTAGGATATTTTAGGTTCTGTTCGACCGATTTTGCTGAAATTGTGCATGGACCGTGWCAGCTCTCGCTTACGAGATATGGCCGCAAGTTGCTTTTTTTTAAGGGGAAGGGATGTCAAAAGCCACATCGTTGAAAAGGATATTTTTCCTGATTTCAAAAATGTATCACACTTGCACGATTTATTGCCTCTGAGTTGAGAAAACTGTGATACAAACTAGGGTCTTGCAAAAAACTTCGGGATAAAAACCATATTCGTTATCACTAAGTAAGAACAAGAACTCCAGGTGTCTTCATTTTTCTCGTGACTAGTGATAATTTTCATTCATTTTGTTATTTGCAATCGCAATCGAAATTTTGATGATGATTGGTTATGGGGATAGAAGGCGAAGTTATTCGGAAGTATTTGTACTCTACAATACAAATCATGAAGACCGTGAACCAATAATTACCAGATCAAAAGTTATTAAAACATTGCAACGTTTTGACGAAACCGACGGTGTTAAAAATCGTCACAAACCAGGATGTTTAAAGGTTGCTACGAGTAAGAAAAGTAGAATAAATGTCTTTTTAGATGTGCAGAGAATCCGTACAACAGCGAGCTCTCACTTACCATTTTACCAGAAGATCTGTTCAGAATATTTTGAAAAAAGAGAATTTTCATCCATACAAAATTAACTTATTACAAGAAGAGCGAATATGATTTCGGTCGTAGGATAGAATATTGCGAAAATTGTATGAACATGATAAATGAAGATAGAAACATTTTAAAATGGATTGTTTTCTGATGAAGCGACTTTTTGCCTCAATGGTAATGTGAATAGACATAATTACAGATATTGGTCGGACACAAATTCACATTGGATGGAACAAGTCCACACACAACAGTCTCAGAAAGTGAATGTCTGGTGTGGTATTATCGGTGAGCACATTATTGGGTCTTTTTTCATCGATGGAAATTTGAATGCGGTCAAGTATTTACAGCTCGTGCGCGAACACATTATACCAGGACTTATCTGTCTGTTTCATAATCGTGAAAATGCCGCGCGCCCTTCTGAACAGATATGGTTTCAGCAAGATGGTGCACCATCCCATTTTGCAATCAACAGTCGTAGACTTTTGAATGCGTTATTTCCAGAGAGATGGATTGGTAGACGCAGAGCGATAGAATGGCCAAAGCGTTCCCCTGATCTGACGCCGCTTGATTTTTTCCTGTGGGGATATCTGAAATATCGTATTTATGCTGGTCGGTTATATAATGCAGAAGATTTAAAAGGACAAATCAGGACTAAAATTCAGAACCTACCTCTAAATCCGGTTTTTAAGCAAACTACGATTTTGAGTTAAATGTGTCGAACTTTCTCAGATATTATAATAATATCTAGCTATGTATTCATTACATTGTTCTCCTTTGCTTCTACAGTTTCAAAATACTTCTTAATAATTAAAAAAAAGATTTATGATTATGAAATGATGGAGATATAATTAATTAAACATATCATCCAAAGTGTAGATGCTGTCAAATCACAAATTCATTTTAGAAAAAAAAAATCAGATTGAAGACACGCTGACATCTGTAGGCCTGTGGCTATTTACCCATGTGTATTAATCTAGTATGTACGTCTAGTGACTGATCCTTAACGTTTCTGATGGATAGGGCTTTCTTTTGTAGGATCAAGGAAAATAATATACTTATTCAAAATAAAAAGAAGTGAAAGCTTTTGCATTTATTTCGACAAGCTGCTTGAAAGCACCCTTGTGGAAAAGCTACCCATTTCAATATCATTGTGTAGATTACACAATGATATGAGTTGCGACATGAAATTGGCACAAAGTGAAGAAAAAATTATGTATAGAAATCATAAACTTCAACAGACTCTAAAGCCGCCAAAATATGCAACTTTATACCTTCGTAAAGTTTGAAGGTAATTATACTTTAGGTTGCTATTCATCCAAAATATCAAAGTGAAATTAAAATTATTTTACGTAGGAAGCATTTCTCTCGCACAATGGCACAATAAACTCCATTTGTTTGAAATTAATTTCCTTGGGATAAAGGTCACTTTGATTCGACAAAATTAGTTCTTAGCTATTAAAAGAGGCTTAATAATGCTTAATTTTTAAATTATCCGCATATGTACAAGCTCTTTATAAAACTCATGAAAACATTAATGCGAAAGTTAAAGTAACTGCTTTATATACAGGGAATATAATATTCGACAAAAGCTTTAAACGTCTGATATGACTTATACTTATCTATACTAACTTGCGCAACGGTATTATAGTAAAATATCACTCTATAATTATCTAGAATATAGAAATTCACTAAAAACTGAAACAATGTTGAAGACGCTACATCATTAGACGATTTCTAACTATATCAAATAGTTTATTACAAAGGTTCGTGTATAATCTTTTGCGAAAATATAGAGGGATGTCCAGAGCAGGTCGTAGGACAGTATAAATAGTAACATTAATAAATTAAGATAACGTAAACAAGTTGCAATTCTGGTATTTATGTAATTTCAGTATGCGTGCCTGTTTTGTTGCAAATCAGCACATGCATATCGAAGTTATTGAAAAAAGTGTATATTTTTCCGAATAAGTATAGCAAAACAGTAATTTGATTATGTTTCAGGAGTCCATTATTGCACAAATTTGTTTATAATAAAGTTAGTGATCGGTCCAAATTGTATTAAATCGATAGAGTCTTGTTTCACGAATAGCTTCGCACTATAAAATACGGTAGTGATAATTTATGAAAACACCTTAATACAATATAAACAATTATTCTCTTACCTGCAAAGCCTCCTGACAAGTTGTCACCTGAAACAATGAAAAACGAATTAGTAAGTTGCATTAATTTGAGCTTAGGGATAGTATATTAGATAATAAAAGCATAACTGCCTTACAACTCGAGTAATATGCCATACCATTTGTACCAAACCTAACTACCATTCGGTGTTTAAATTATCACAGCATATATACAAAATTATTGACAGACGTCAGATCGATTTCAAAATTGCAGTTCACARGATACAATCACAATAATTGCAACGTCTTAATTCTGATTTATTGTTATTGAAATATAATATAAAAACTTTTCAAAAGGCGGAAAGATTTTAACTTTAATTAATTTTTAACAATGACTTTTTTCAATTCCAGCTTTTGAGGCAATGGACCCAGCTAGTACCTACCTATTAAAATACTTCAAATGTATTGTAATAGAAGAAATCAATAAAAATATGAGAATATTGACTATTTTTTTATTTCCTATATCACACAGAAAACCTATATAAAATAATAACGGACGTTATAAGGCTATAGTCAGAAATATGTGCTTAACGGAATTAGTTTAAATCGCTAAGAACTTCTTAATATATAATTTGTTAATTAGGTCATATTTTGATCAATTATTAATTAGCTAAATAACATAGTGTGATTTATCAATTAGAGCTCATATTATTAGGATACAAAACTTGATAAGAAGTAATTAATCAGTCATTAATTAATTAAAGTCGGTAATTACCCTAATTTGCACATTTGCATATTAATTAGACCCACGACGGCCATTTTTCTGCTTTCAATAAACAGCGTACTTTCCTTAAAATAAGAATTTTGGGATTGGTTGTGTTTTATTGTCTTCAGAGTCCGCGTCCGTTAGTATGGCACCTTTTAGCTTTTAATTTGACTAATTTTGGAGTAACTTATATGAAACAAGTAGAAAATCATCGTAGCACCAGTGTCTCTGAAAATACTTGAGTAAAACTTATACTCCAAACAACTTAATGGATCTTTGCCACATTTAACCCTAGATCTCTGTAACTTCCGGTCAAACGCGATGATGCAGTTTTTCACTGTACTCCGTTGCATTAAACTTAATTGCGTTTCCGAGACCTACCCGAAGACTATCTTAACTATTCCCATTAGTATTCATAGTCATTAATTTGCCTCGCACACTTTTAAAGCGCCGAGAAAGAGCTTCTTTGCCCGTGTTTTATGTGCTAGCCTTTGCAGCTCGTAAAACTGATAGAAATTCAGGAGGAGCTATTGATTTCACTAAGTTTTTTTCTGAAGGATTAATTTCCTGCCCGGCATTTATTGGCCGTACTTACTGAATTGAAACTGTAAGAAAGCAGTCGTTTGTTTACATTGTTGCTGAGCTACTTGCAGACTAGCGATGCCTGGTACCGGAAAGAGTTGAGTCAGCTAAAGCTATTTCAATTGCTCTTTTTGCTTTCCCTCACCCCACGCTACATGTGGTAATTTACAGGTAGTCGCCCTTTTACAGTACAATTTAGCTTACAATAAACTATTGTCATTCTGACGCTATTAATTTGACATTAATATCATTGCCACCTGAACGCTAAACTTTTTCTAAAAAAGACTGTTAATCAGTGATGTAGGTTCAAAATTTACTTGAGAATTTAGTGTTATGTCGTCAGGCCATTTATCGGATCTTCTTATTTCTAAAACTTTAAATGATTTTAGTAATTGGCCCTTTATCTCAATATGTAAAATATCAACATTGTTATTAATTTTCAAAATGTGATCGATATCTAAAAGAAAATATATTAATTATTAAACTTAACTAAACTTTGGCAAAAGCTCTATTTAATAATAAAGATATAGTACTAATGATGGATAAATGTGGGGTGTACAAATTACGATGCATTGACTGTATAGTTGCAAGCACCAATCTATGAGACTCATTATACGAACAGCCGATTACCGCTCACAATGGTTTACAAGTACTACCTCAAGCTGCCGTAAATAACAGATGGATTCGGCACGTTCCACTGTTTTGCAGCTGAGTGGACCGTATCCAAAAATTGTGTTTAGGCTTTTTTAGAATTTTTTTTTCCGTACACATAAATCAATAAGAAGAAGCAATGTTTGATGGAAAGCGAGGTAATAAGAAAGTAGATATACGATTATTTAAAATCTATAGATATATACAGGCAGGAAAATCGTTCGATATTTTTCCTCGGCGAAACATGGTACGATACCCATGACACAATAAAAAAAAGGATGGGTTGATGACCCAGGGAAGTGCAACGTCAACATTCCGGCGTCAAAAGGAAAAAGAATAATGATTCTACACGCAAGAGGTGAAAATGGTTTCGTTCCTGGAGCCCTGTATCTTGGATGCAGAAACTTAAAAGAAGCAAGCACCGATTATCATTCTGATATGAATGCGGAAGTGTTTAAAAATTAGTTCAAAAGCATTTTATTATCCAAATTGCCACCAAACAGCGTCATAGTAATCGACAACGCTAGTTACCATTCGGAGCAACTGGATGAAATTCCAAATACAACAACTAATAAGGTAACCATTCAAGAGTTTTTAAGAAAAGATTTTTATTTCGAAGAGGACTACACAAAAAACAATTGTTGGAAGTGCTTGGCACAAAAAAAATCTTCGAGGTAATTTAAAATTGACATTCTCGCTTCTGAATGCGGACATACCATTCTACGATTACCCCCATATCATTGCATTTTCAACCCCATTGAAATGATATTGGGGGCAGTTGAAACAGAGAATTCGACGAAGGAACACCGCTGGAAAATTTAGCAATGAAATGCTGCTAAAAATTAGACACGAAGCTGAAATAACAAGTGTCGATGCAGGAAGGACATTGAAAATCGGTACAGAGCCAATCATGTACAAGAATTAATAATAGTGATTTTAGCAGTGAAAGTGGTAGCGAGTAATATTTTTTTTAGTTTGTGACTCTTGTAATGTGCTTATTAACAAGCTGTACTGAACATAATCGATACCGTGTATAAATTTTATTGTGCACTATTGTAAATTTTTTGTAACAAATGTAAATAATTTTCTACTTACTAATTTGTATGTTTTTATATTTAATTTGTATAAATTCGTTATGACATGCAAATGCTTTTATTTTATACATCGGAAAATTAAAACCCGATAAAGTATCACATAAAAATAGATCGCGGGTCGCGCCAGTTAGCGTCAGGTCTGCATTAAATAAAATTTATTATAAAAGCTTCTATGTTTTATTGATTGCTAAATTATCAAAAAAACTAATAAATTTCAAAAATTTATAGTGGAAAAGTTACAACTTTAGCCAACAAGATTTTTTTGAATACGGCCCATTTAGGAACTTTAAAGCGTGCCACTAGTCACAATAGATTAGGACGGCCGACCATAAGGTTGTAAAAGCCCTTATTTACAGTACACAGCACAATCTTGGCGATTGGCACAAAATTATTCGCTGTTTGCAGACCATCTTTTAGGTACTGATCACACTTTCGAAATTAATAGCAATGTTGATATTTTACATAGTGAGCAAAAGGGTCACTGATTAATAGTATTTTTTAGAAAAAAGTTTACCGTTCAGGTAGCAATCATCTTAATGTCAAATTAATAGCGTCAGAATGACGATAGTTTGTTGTAAGCTAAATTGATTGTAAAATTTATATGTATGTAGATTTATGCTTCTTTTGTAGCCGAAGGTCCGATGATGAGGTTGCATTAATAGCCTCGAAACCGGTCACCATAATAAGAATAAAGGAATTTGGAGAAAAAGGAATTATAATACTCATATAAATAATTATTATAACACTCCAAAGTAGGGTCCACTTACTACTATCTAAGTAGACAGTTTTGATCTGTAATAAAATGTGGGGAGACTTGTACATACATCAAAAAATGCTACTTTATATGTAGAAGATTTGTCGTTTGTCCTTCCTTCCTTCATTTCTTTCTTTCTTCCAGGGCAACTGACAATCGTAATCTACCAATTTTATTTAGAGTTAAAATGCGTTCTTATCTTTTGGAGCCAAGAAAAAGAATTATTTCTTCACCATCGGACATTCTGATCATTTCAGCATACGTCATAAGTGCTGGCGAAGCTTACAAACAAAACGATTCTCTCCACATAAACCTACAGACCGTTGCTCTCAAATTTTGTCGTGTTCATCGAGCTATTGCGATTCAATGCTATTTCCGATTATTGCTGGCGGTTTCCAACTGAATTATGTGCTGGAACGGTAAAAAGCGAATCGAGACGTACAATAAATTTGTTTTTCGGTTAATATTTCAACGGTCCGATAAAAACCGTGAAATGCAATTTTGCGCAACTAAATGGACAAAATCAAAAGACCCTCTGGCTCGGCGTAGAGCGATTACACCAAATATACCGAAAACAATAAATTAGCACGCACGGTATTTTATGATAGACAGTTTAAACCGCACAATGAAATTAATGCGAACTGCCGCGGCGGGTTTGAATCGAGTTTGAATCAGTATAATGTTAATTTACAAACCGATGTCTCTTTACACATGGCGGTTGGTTGTCAAGCTAAATTTAAGCAGAAGGGTTAATGAACTAATAGCTTTTGTAAAGATCGGAAATACGATGCTCAAATGACCTTTTGTTGGTAAAGTTGATGAGGGGAAGGAACTTGAGACCTAATGTCAGCTGATGCTAAACTTGGTGCCTTTGTCGCTMTTATGCTGTGTGTGGGAGAAGACGTGMAAAGTTAGGATTGTCAAAGGGCCACGTGATTGTGATTGTCGTATCGTATTCGTTGCTTGTTCAGCGTTTCTATAAATAATTCATGCAAGGCGGGCGGTGTTAACTTTTAATTTTCCCTGTGCCGCCTTTTTGTAACTGCTGCCAAGCTACAATATGCACGGCGATAGTAGTTGAAGGTTGCAGATCAATGTCACCCCACAGCATTAATTGTAATTACATTACGTAATGTCATTACAGTTTTTCAAAACTTGTAATTTGTAATGTGTAATGTCAATAACGTTAAATTTCTAAGCTTCACATTACACATTACTTCTAGCATTACTCTAAGAACTGATTAAACACAACTGGCCTTGTCTTTATAAATCTCGGCACCATCATCTGCTATTGCAATTCGCCTTGTAATTTATACTCGTTAGGTAAGTAAGCGTAATTTTTCATATGTAGTTGAAGTTAAACTTACAGTTGTCGAATCCATATTATCCTCAGGCTCGGGTTCAGCCTCCAAGTCTAACATAGGAAACGATGGCATAGCAGAGCTAAGAAGTCCTTTCTTCAGTCTTTTACCCAGAGTATGGGAACATWAAGGGGAATGAACAAGTATAGGCGCAGTGCCAAAAGTATCAAAGATTTACATTCGCTAAGCACAGTACAAAGAAATTGATTTGATAAATGGTAATTTTAATGCTTTTATATGCATTTTGTAGACGTTTATCTTACATTCTATTAGGGTGTACTGGAGGAAGACTGACGGTGATGTCACATCAGTACTTACACGGTTATTAAAGTGCGAATATGAAAGAGCAACTGAAAACTGTATTTCGAAACAAAAACTACGTTTACATTGGAGTGACAGCACATTATGATTTGGACACAGAAAAAGTGATCGTGACTGTAACAGATAACGGGTCAAATTTTATAAAAGCCTTCAAAGAGTTCGGTTTTGATACCATACTATACATACAAAACAAGATGATGACAATGACGATGACATAGAATTTCAGCAAATCGAGGAGGAAACGCTACCTAATAATAACAACAATATAGTACTGTCTAACCACCTAAAATGTGCGGCACGTACCCTAAATTTAATAATAGCAACAAATGAGTGTGGCGACAAAGCTTCAAAAGGCAAACAATTTGCTAGAGTACACCATCAAGTTATGGGAAAGCTTCCAAGTCTCAGGAATGGAATGGGTCGACCACAAGCTGGTGAAAAATAGTCGAAATTATAGGCGGCGGCTTAAAAACCTCATATAAAACATGATAGAACAGTTTATTTGATTGTTTAAATCAAATTCTTAATACCGATGATAAGAAACTAACTGCTGCATTTGCTGTTGTAAATATTACTCCAATGGATAACAATTAAAAGATATTTATTGCAGAACACCATAAAGTACTGAAGCCAATTGCACTCAGTCTTGACCATCTACAGTGCCTAAACAATTTTTACTATGGATCACTTGTTCCAACAATCTTTTCATTACAGACCAAATTGCAACACATTGAAGAAAGTGAATTGAAAATTTGATTGGTTGTGCTACAAAATGCAAAGCAAGGTTTGGAAAATTTTGAAGAGCGGATTTTATTGCGGCTATGACTCCCATTGTATAAACTGAGATGGCTTCCGCTAGCTGAACTTCAGGAGATCTTATTTAGAAGTACAGTTTTCTTGCATGAACAAATAAACAAAATGTATCATGTGGTGGAAATACAGATGAGTCAGATTCTATGAATGTGAGGGTGATGGTGAAGCAAATGCAAATAATAGTTCCCCAACTTCGCTGATCTCAGATCTAAATTGTTTTAAAAGCTCTACAACACGTCCTCAAACGACATTAAACGAACATACGGCAATTAAAGAACTGTTTATCAAATACAACATACCATTACCTTCCTCCTTTGGAGATGTTTTTTTCTTTTTTCTGGACTAATTTTGCGACGAAACGGAAAAAAGATTAGCAGGCAGCTATTATTATTGCAACAAAAGGTAGGCTTGTGATTTTTTTGAATTTTAGTTGATATGGTCATATCCTCATATCAAACATTTGTTCAAGTTTACCTATACAAATATTGCTTAGAATTTGTTTAAGTTTACTTTTTTATTTATATGAATTCTAAGCAAACTTGTTTCAAATACTAGAGAATTTTCTTCAAGTTTTGCTTATATATGAATCTTTGTTACTAGCAAACCAAGTATGTACATAATACATATATATTCTTTAATACCAAAAATACATTTAATGTGTAATGTAATGTCATTACAAATGTAGTATAATAAAAGGTGTAATTTGTAATGTATGCAATTACTTTTTCAGTGTAATATGAACATTTCTGGACATTCTTAAATTCTTATTATAACTTCTATAAATATTGGGAATATAACACTATATTTCAACAATAAATACCGATGCCGATACGCCTTTCCCCCCTGGAAGCGAAACACGTAAACAACCCCCCTTTCAATCTTCATCCGCGCGGGCAGCGTTTCTAGTTTCAAGGCCACCCGCCACGATCCTTCGGCTTCCCCGCATCACATGTATACCGCCGCTGTTTTCCGGCAATTTCCAGAGGAATACATTCGCCATTCCGAGCTCCCTCGTCTATTTTCGTTTCACCCTTTTGCAGGCGATCTCAATAATTTACATGGCAATATGAGATGAAATCTGATTTGATTCCTCTCTGTTCTTCATTCGATTCCGGCCCGCTTTGATCTGAAATTTTCCGGAATGAAAAATAAGACGCCGGCCTCTGTGCAATCGCCGAGACGCCGCTACGAATCGGGAAGCCCAATGCCGGCAGAAATTAGATTTCGGGGAGACTTAAAAAAGACGCATCTGCTGTGTCGAGCCATCGGAATTGTAAAGCGTAATGGGATTCCTGAGCGTACACGCGGATGGAAATTCGACCTGGCCGCATTCGGAGACGCGAACCGCGTACCTTGGTGTCGTAGCCGTYATAAACACGGATTAACMAGACGGGAGCGATAAAGTTAGAATTTGTCTAGGCGATGCGGTAGTTGAATCCTTTTAATTCATAAAGAAACTCTTAGTACTTGTTATAGGTATGACTAGACCACCAGGAAAATGAACAAAATTATAGATATTAATATGGTAAAATTTTTACTCATTGTGACATAAAATTAAGTGTTACACAAGCTAACGGCAGCGTTTATTTTTATTTTATAAAGATACTCAAAATTGGAAATCCGGTTTATGGAACTTGAATAAAGCAATCAGTCTTACAAAATTTTGTTGGCATATATTACGGAGTGGTACAAATCAGGTAAGTAATGCAATCATGTATGTATATAAAAATGGACAATCGCGGTTCTTCCATGCAGAGCTTTGCGTGAGCTTACAACTAATGCACAAATAAGTAATATGTAAAACAATAAATAGTAAATAGTAACCGCTTGATGCTTTAATGATTATCACTTATCTGATCTCCTTCGCTATTGTGGAATGACCGTACTTTCGTCAATGTTCTGCCTGGAGGAGGACTCTCAATTAGATAGATCGATTCCCAGTTCTTATGGATTACAGGAAAGTGATCGGCACTTCAGGGATGTGCCACGTACGTAAGACCCTATTCAATTATTTAGGTAAGCATACATTAAGAGCTCAAACGCAGTAATTACCTCGATCGTCGAAGGTCTTTCTCAAATAAGCTGGCTTGTACAAAATGCAAATATATCAGTAAGTGACACCTGTTGAATAATTGAAGCAGGTAAGTATTATATTCCAAAATAATTTTGATGGTTTCAGAGGCGAGATGCTCGTGCTATGCCTTCTGGTGCCAGCCGCAGAATGCCTGTTTTTACCCAGGTACGGAGGCTACGGAGATATTATGATTAAGAAGAAATGACATGAATGACCTTTACAGATATGCAGGCAACCCAAGTTGCTTAGAAAGGTAAGTTGCAATGCTATAATTATTATTAAATTATTAAAATGAACCTATTTTACTTTCAGGAGAGTGATTTACGGCAGTATAATGTACTGTATTATTTGTATACGATGGATCAACAATGAATATACCATTTTTATATTACTCATCATAACGGTAAAACGTTAATAAAGTAACAGTTAAACTGTACTTCCCGAAAAAGTGTTAAACTAAATTAAAATGAAAAATCTAATAATGGAATAATAAAAAATGGTAACCTGGGTAAAAATTTTAAAATGGCTAATCAGAAGCTTACAATAGTCATGTAGCATATTTGTTCTAAATTTCTGCCCTGATTCGCCCTTCTAAATCTTCTGCATTATGTGGCCGATAAGCATAAATACGATTTTTCAGATACCTCCACAGGAAAAATCAAGCGGCGTCAGATCAGGGGAACTTGCTGGGCATTCTATCGCTCCGCGCCAACCAATCCATCTGTTTGGAAATATCGCATTTAAATATCCACGAACGTTAACTGCGAGTACGCTGTTATACGGAACACTTGAGATTCTCTTGCACATCTAAAAGAACATTTAAGCTACCTTCCTCACTCTTAGCAACCTTTGGACGTCCTGGTTTGACGATTTTCAACACCGCCGGTTTCGTCAAAACGTTCCAATGTTTTAATAACCGTTGATCTGGCAGTTGGTTCACCATCTTCATGAATTGCATTGTAGAGTGCAACTACTTCCGAATAACTTCGCCTTCTATGTCCATAATCAATCATCATCATGCAATTGCAAATAAGAAAGTGAATGAAAGTTATCACCAGTCACGAGAAAAATGGAGACACCTCGAGTTTTTGTTCTTACTTAGCGATAACGAATATGATGTTTATCCCGAAGTTTTTTGTAAGACCCAGGTTTGTTATCACACTTTTCTTAACTCAGAAGCAATAAATTGTACCAGTGTGATACATTTTTGAAATCAGGAAAAAATATCATTTTGAATGATATGCCTTTTGACCCCCTTCCCATTAAAAAAATGCAACTTGCGCCCATATCTCGGAAACGAGAGCCGACGCAGAGTTGAAAAGATGCCAGAAAATGCATTTTAATTACCCACAGGTCCGTTCACAATTTCAGAAAAAGCGGTCGAACAGAACCTGAGATATCCTGCTGGCTCCATACTTTGTAGGGACCCTGTATAGGATGAGATGGTGTGCATAAGGTTATAGAACAAAAAACGTATCATTAGGAAGAAGTAAATTGAGCAACAATAAAAAATATTTCTATGTGCTAATCAAACCCATTGTGTTGGCAACCACTACTAAAGTAGTGATGTTTCGATAACGTTTAGGCTCATCAAATTACATACATTCAATACCAAATGCAAGCTCTATTTGCCGTCTGCAAGATAGAATGTGATTGTCTTCTCTTCAATCGGTAGGCTGGGTGTCAGTGGAAATCAGTGACTCTTCGCCGTTACCAAAATGATTCATCGATGAAATCGCCAAATGTAGCTATTACTATTATTATCGCACGTTGAAAGCATATATTGTATCATACCAAAAATAGTAACGAATTGGAGAAATTTTGCCATGTTGTATTAAGGACAATTTGAATGTGTATGCAGAACAAATAATTGGGGACTGTGAGTGCAGTTTTAGAGTGTAATAGGTCTATTACAGATAAAATATTCACTATAAAGCAGATCTTTGCAAACAGCTACGAACGAAATGTACTGCTGCATGTTGTTTAATGAATGAATTCATTTTTCATGAACATGTATAAGAATGTAATGAAAAAGTATTGCCAGCTTCGAGCGGGATTGGAGCCTGGGACCTTTTGAACACTAGTCAAACGCTCTAACCACTGAGCTATCATAACCCTAGTCAAAGTGGTATAGGTACGTCATAGAGCCATCGCAGCGAACTACGTTTTGAAGCTCGAAAATACTGAGCGACGGGCGATTCAGTTGCAAATGTGCCGGACGGTGTTCAGTAGCATTACATAATAAACCTTGCAGTACTATGCCGCTTTGACCTCGAATTTCAATAGGGTTTTGATAGCTCAGTGGGTTAGAGTGTTTCACTAGTGTTCAAAAGCTCCCGCGCTCAAATCTCGGTCAAAGCTGGGAACACTTTTTCAGTACGTATATATGCCTGTTAACCCATTGATTGAAGGCGCTATAGTATTGAAAAAGTAATACAGTTTACGTACCTCGGAATAACACTAACAAGTCTGAACAGTGAACAGGTAGGCTGCTAAAGGGTATCAGCGTTGCAGAATGTTTGCAGAATTTGACTGGATCCTCAAATGTCTCAAAAAAGCAAAAATACAGACATATCAGACCACATTAAGACCAGTGGTTGTATTTGTATGTGGGGTGTGGACTTTGAATGTGGGAAACTGAAGCAAATTGGAGGTATGGGAGAGGAAAATACTTCGTAGGATATACACAGGTGTTAACGACGGTGGGGTGCGGAGAAGGCGCGCAAACGATGAGATTGGAAACTAAGAAATTCCCGCGTAACGATAAGGAATTAAAAATCTCCTTTAGTACCAATCCATTAGGTACGCCATAAACGACTTAAGAACTGCAATAATGGAATCGACCGCGAACTTTCCTCGGTCGCAAGTGAATTAAAACCCCCAGATAAACCGAAAACGCCGGAATCGGGTAGCGCAATCTATAACACAGGAACCTAGAAAGGGAAATAATTACGGCCGGAAGTATATACGGCAAAAAAGAAAATATCATACCGTAATTTGTACTTCTATAATAGCCCACGTCCCATTTAACAATTATAATCCGGTGGGGTAGCGACGGTGCGGTCGCGTTAATAACCATCCCCGTCCTTGTCTAACTGGTTGGCTGTGTTGCCAAGGCAAACGTTTATTGAGAACTGAGTGATTGAAAAATTGAACATAAAACGTGGAAAAATTGTGGGAGAAATTTTGTACTGGATGTACTCGTGTAACTGAAGGTAAAATCTTCACCAAGTTGTTAATTATATTTTTCTGATAAGATGTTATTTTTTATTTTCCACGGAAGTTTTATTTAGATAAATCCTGGCGCGCACGTTAGTTTTTATAAGGATAAAGCTCGATCAGCCTTTAGTGCACTAGTTTTTGCATTACTGTTTTTTTACAGCTTCTTTACTTACAAAGTAAGTTTATTCCACAAACCACTACTAGTAGAGCGCCCGGAGGTTTTGACCTCGGATCTCTCGGGGACTGAATGAATTTACATGTAACCAACGGGATTTTGTATATTCTAAATTGCAACTTCTACCAATATTACATTGCGCAATTAATTTTTTCATTTTTTAAACAAAAAAAGATGAAAAATTAATATTGGAGCATAATAATTTGTTTGAAGTCATATTTTTTACTTATACGTTAAATCTTACTTAAATAGATAAAGACGAACATCTTTCCAGTTTATTGAAAGGGTCCTAGGGACCTTCAGCAGGTAGTCAAAACGTGGCGGGGAGAATGGCAGCTGCAGCGTATTAAGAATTTTTTGTGGCTAGTTCAATTATAAGTGACACGTGTATAGTGCACGTTGTGTATACGTAATAGTGAAAATTCTGTGATTTAATTCAATACTTCAAAAATTTCGCAAAGCAATTCATTAATCGGAGCAACTAGAAAACCTTGCATATTTCTGACGCAAGTTTCATTAACAACGGTTTTTTACGCATTTGTTTTTATAACATCGTTCAGTAAGTTATATAATTAAAAATTTCAGTTCATTGTCATATGATTGATTAAAGAAGATAAAAATTAATCATGGTTCAAGCGCAATAATTTAATTGTCTTCTATTCCAGCTTTCGGATAGTGGATCAACCAGCATTATTAATGAACATAGCTGAATCTTGGAGAAATCGTGAAKAAAGTAGATGAATAACAACTTTGAGAGCTGCTTTAAGTGAGCGACAGTATGGTCTGTTGCCTCKTAAGCTGAATTTGTATACGCTCATTCAGGTTGTCGTGGAWAATATATACACCAAWAATACATTGCTGCCTATAAAAAGGAAAAGAACTGGATCTTCTCCTTCAACAAAAAAAAAAACTCCGGAGTTCTATTCATTCCTCTCACTTCGATTGGGAAAATAACTGTTTTATTCGTGGACAAGAAGCGAATCCAATAAAAGAAGCAAACTTGAATAAAAATTGGAGGCAAATAATTTCATATATAAATACTACAACTTTGAGCGATGACGTCCGAATATTTATCGCCGTACAGAAAGATGATTATTATAGAGAAATGCATAAAAGAATTTCTGATGTATTAGATTTACAAACTTTTGCTTCTTAAATCCGTGGAGCAGATAGATGTTGAGAAGAAAATTAGCCCATTAATTTTGAAAATATACTGTAGTGTAGCATGCCTACCTTGCAACGGCGACAGCTGTATAAATACAGTGCCTATGATTCAAATAAGTGAAATAGAAGATGATATTTGAAACAAGCAAATATTTAAATAAACAAATATTTTCCAAATAATTGTTTTTTTCTTTAAGTAGTCATAATTTTCTTATTTTTGGTAATTATCATGTTACTTAATTTTCATAGTAAAAGAAGTCAGTTTTTTTTAATGCAAACTATTTAAATATATTTATTTAATATTTTATATTTTATCTAATTTTTTTATTTAAATATTCATAATTTAATTATTTTTTGCAATAGCTTTCATTTCTTTCATAAAAAAATAATTCTACAGCATAATCTGTATTATAGCACATAAGTTATTGCAATCATCAATTTTTACTATTTTAAAATGAAATGCACAACTCTAAATAGGTAGAGATTTTTATTTATGTTATTGACAACACATTTCCGCAAAAATCATTTAATTTCATCCGGTCCCTGAAAGATCCAAGGTTTTAAAATTTTTAACGCTCCAGGCGCGCTCCACTAGACGCGTTTTCTTATATAACAATATATCAAATAATTCAACAATCTAGAGATGTCAAGTATACGTCAAAGCAATTGTTGTTGTTCACCTTCCTGAGAGGCTGATTTATTGGGTTATATCCATATGCATTAACAACACATAAAAACCCTGTAGAGTACGACTTCTTCAACTTTTGGAATCTCGATATTTCTGGTACAGATATTCGTAAAAGGTATTAGAACAATACAACCGTATGATCCACAACTTTGTCTCGCCTATTTACATAGAACTTAGAAGAATGCAAAAAACCGATGCTTCTGACTTTTGAATTTCCATAAATTTTTTGGCATATGTACTATAGGAGGTGATTTGTTATATTTTATTTGTAATAGTACACTTAAAACGGACCAGCTTTCAGCTCTATGCGAATTATAGAATATTAAAATGTCTATTAAAATATGTGTGCACGAAATTTTGGTATTGTTTTTAAAATTAAGGGATACAATAGTTAGTTGTTTTATGGTATTACGTTATTGATTACTTCTTGACACATTTTTGTTTTTGCTTTTAGATTATATTAGTTACCTATATGATACGAAAGACAAAAATAAAAACAATTTGACGGCTTCGGGTCTTTTTGTGAACTTTCTAGACGTTAGTAACTCACAATATGTTGGAAGGAATCTGCGGATTTTAAGAAAAGCTGAGGCAGCGTAATTATATTTTACCACACTATATCGTTTTCGTGGCATGGCGTTTTTGACTATGAGACTAATGACATACACCTATTACAATCTAATAATCAGGTTCTAGAGTTAATTGTTGAGCAAATGATAGAGCTTACGGTGGAATTAGACGCGGATGGAGCTGTATTCCGCCGTACGGCGGATTTGTTTTACACGCTAGTGAATACCGCCGACGGGCATCTAATCACAGTGTGTTTTACAATCCATAGATTCTGTTGCATACACTTTAGTGCTGTTTGTAAAAATCATGGCGATATTTAACACTATCACTTATTTTCCTCAGTATATTCCACCAGGATCGGCAACTGCGCCGCTAGCAACCCGAATAGGGGTAAGCCGAAGCAATTTCCCAACCGCTAAATATATTTCACATGTTCTCTGCATACAGCGCGCTCACTAGTTTTTGCTAATTTAAATTTTGCCGGTTACGGGAGCGCAGCCAAATAATAGGTTGCCAGACTTGTTTATTAGGTTAGCCGCGGGCTGCGGGAGCATCTCTATAACCGGGGAATTTGCGATATCAACGTTTTATTCATACGACAAGTGCGACGGTATCCGCAAATGTATGACAAAGGCAAACGGCGCGCAATGTAAATATGGCATTCGGCACAGAGCGCGCGTAGCTAATACAATTATACAAGCAACGTAAATGCCGTTTTCAATAAGCAGACTGCAAACACAGATAAGGCAACGCTACGTGAAACTATTTTCCGGTTCCTGTATTTAGATAAATGGTAAACGCTTCACTGTTCGAAAGGCAAACGGATTGGTTAGATACTTACACTGCAGTGAAAAGAAAAGATGGCTTCGTCTTCAGTAAAACGAAAGTTTCTTAGTGTTAAAGAAAAAATCGAAATTATTGAATCTACAGAAAAATTTAAACTTAGTGTCCGTCAAGCTGCAGAAAAGTTCAAACTGGGAAAAAGTGAAGTAGGTAAAATATTAAAGAAGAAATAAGAAATTCTAAAGTCTTTTGCCGAAAATGGAAATTGCCAACGTAAAAAAAATTCCCAAAACTCAAAATGCTGCACTAGATCAAATCGTTTTCAATTGGTTTTGCAAAGTTCGGAGCAAAAATCACCCCGTTTCTGGTTCAATGCTGCAAGAAAAAGCGTTGGAAGTCTCCAAAGAATTGGAAATAGACCAGTTTAAAGCTTCAACTGGATGGCTAGAGAAATTTTGCCAGCGCCGGAATATATACATAAAAACGATTTGTGGTGAAGAAGCATCAGTCGACATACAAGAAGTGGAACAGTGGAAAAAAATTGTTCCATTATTCAAGGATACTTACCAGAAGATATCTTTAATGCTGATGAAACTGGTCTCTTCTTCAGGGCATTATCAAAGAAAACATTGGCGCTAAAAAACGAAAAGTGTACTAGCGGAAAATCGTCAAATGAACGACTTACTGTACTATTTTGTGCTAGCATGACTGGAGAAAAAATCAACCCCCTAATCATTGGAAAAGCCAAGAATCCTCGCTGTTTTAAGGGATCTCACGTAAATAAAATACCAATTGATTGGTATTCCAATAAAACGGCGTGGATGACCAGGGATATAATGAGCGAATGGCTGATGAAATTTGATAGAACAATGGAAAGACAAAATCGAAAAGTGTTTCTTTTTTTGGACAACGCCACATCACATCCAAACATAACTTTAAAAAATATAAAGTTATTGTTTTTTCCACCAAACATGACATCTGTATGTCAACCAATGGATCAAGGAATCATCAGGAATTTCAAAGTATTTTACAGAAAATTTTTGGTCAAACGTCTGTTATCATCAATGAATAATTGTGAATCTACAAAACAGTTAGAAAAAGACATACATACAGTTTTTAATGCAACGATATGGATTACCGCCGCTTGGAAAAAAGTAAAACCGCAAACAATAAATAACTGTTTTCTCAAAGCCGGATTTGGAAGGTGCAACAACTGGATCGATGATTATGATGAAGAAGACGATTTACCCCTTTCAGTATATTTGAAAAACGTAGATGGTCTACCAATGGACGATTATGTCAATATCGACGAAGATTTACATACAGAAAATATAAATATAAACATCACCGACTGTGTCGAAGAGTTTAAAGAAGATAACAAAACTGTGATTGAGAGTGATAGTGACAGTGAAACGAACTAGTTCCGACTACAGATGTAAAAAACCTGAGTGACGCTTATGAAAAAATGAAGGACCTACAAAATTTTTTTATTTTGCATGGTAATGTAGAAAGTGTGCAAAAAAATTCCTATCTACCTTCAAGTGTAGAAGACCAAATTATAAAAAATCAGTATTCAAACAAAACTCAATGATTATCTTAAAGATGCTACTTGTAAATAACTATGTACATTATTACAAATTAACTAATAAATCCTTAAAAAATATTTAATTTATTTAATTCTCACAACCTCTTAACAACGGACACCTCTACACAACAGACAATTTCTTATTCCCCATCGGTGTCCGTTGTGGAGAGGTTTTACTGTATAAGAGATTGATTTATTTCGAAATTTGAAACTCCACTTTGAAGGCCTATAACTTCTCAGGGGTGCAACTTATTATATAGATAAGTTGCGTTAAATCACAACATTTTGGACTCCCCTACATGTTCTTGCTCTGTGTCGCTGCTTACACGAATCACCCTGTATAATGTTTTTAATACGGTGTACTTACATAACAAGGAAAGGTACTTTTTTATTATGTCCTTTATCAACAGTAAACTTGATATTTGTATTATAATTATTAAAAATATTTAGTATTTTATTGATTACATTAGAGGGCCATGCTAATATCAAATCCCCAGCATATTTTTTATGAACGGAAGCTAAATTGTTGATTTTCAATAAATTATATTTTACATTTATTAGCGTAACAATTTTTTTTAGTTGTAGACGGTCTCCGTAACCATAACTAAACACTTATTATAGGTAATTTATGCTGTAGGTCTAGTTGTTCTACGGGATAAAAATTATTGCATTGTTAACAATTTCAGTTCACTCAAACTGACTGCCTTTAGTAACAGGCTATCCGCGCATTCATTGCTGCGAAAAAACGAAATCATCTTAATTCGTATCATGTCGCCATACCTGTCAGTGCATATCCTCTTATTACAGCGAACTTATTCAGTGCGATAATTTTACTTATATAGCTGATATTCATGCATATTTTGAAATTGTTCACTATGTAGCTGTATTTGTTTAACTACAAGGACAATACTATTTAGTTATTCCCATAACAAAATTTGCGCGTTCTGATTTTTCTTTATATAATACAGTCACGACTTGGCAATTAAGTTGACATTCTGATACTAAAAGACAAAATGAACGTTATGTACATACTATCAGAGTGTAAATAAGATCACTAGTATTGCATGAAATATTGTACATGTTAAAGAAATAACTAAAACTAATCCTTTGGCTTAAAAAGCTCTCGTTTATTAAACAAATCAAGTCTGGCATATGTAAAACATTTAAAACTTACATAACACAATAAAATAACAAAAAGTTCTTGTTAACAAACGTGTCACAATACACAAAATGCAAAAAACCTATACACTATTATGAAAGAAACATGTAGCACGTTCTTCTTCATCTTCATTGGCTTCGATGATTCTGACATTTATTCTTACAAATGAATTATCGTCTATAAAAGGAATTAGTGCACTGCCACCGATAGACAGGCAGTTTTTAAAAACACTTTCACCCTCCGACACATATTTACAAGCCTCGTAATAAATAAGTCGTTTCGCACCCGCTTTGAATTCTATATAAAAACCGAACTTCGGCGTCAGTTCCGGGGGCCCGACGAAGACCATATCAAAATACAACCCCTTTCCCGGTTCAGTCCGACTTACAGCACTGAAGAGGTGTCCGTAAGCATACACCAGGATGTAGCTGTCCTTTTTCATACTCATACTGCACGATCCGACGAATTTGTCTCCCTGGATGCATGAGTGCGCAGTTTTYGAATGTTCGAGGAGTTCCTCGTAAGTCCCGAACCATTTGCACCTGGTGATGACGCCTAGGCCGTCGCTTTTACCGTCCAAAGGGCACTTGTACCGCAGGCATCCAACTTCGTGCTGTTTAACTTCGGACAGTAGGCTCCTAAAGGTGCATCCTAACTTGTGGTTTTTGCACGGAGGGTAAACTAGTCCAGACAAGTGTTCGAGAGAGTAGTTTCGTGAATTCCCCATCTTGGATTTGCAGAAGGAGCAAACGGAGATCTTATTCTTGCAGCTTTCGCAGAAACTGTGTCCGTTCTGGCAGATGTAGATAGGGGGAGACATGTATTCGATGCAAACTGGACATTCCAGCACTTTCAGGATACGTTCGTCGGTGCCCATATCCAAGCAGACCTCAAGTGAGATATTTTTGAGCCCGAAGCTTCTCAGGATGCTGTATTCGATTTCTTCTTTCTTCACGATTGAAGGGTTACGTTGGAAAACGTAAAAACACACGTCTAGCGATTTCAAAAGCAACTCCTTGCTTAAGTCTTTCGAGAACAACTTCAGGGTGTACTGTTTGGGACCCTCTTGCAGCCCGATTTGCATTAGAGTGAAAGATAACGCGTGTTCCTGTCTGTACGTTAGATCAATTAGATAAAGCATGCCGTTGTGTGGCAGCACGAAGCTTTTCTCGAAGCGATCATCCAGTTTCACCTCAAATATGCGGCTGTTCAGCAAGTTATCAGGGTGTTTGTCGTTCAAGTGCTGAACCATGTTTTTGTTCGAACCTTGCCACGAACACTCACCGATGATGGGACATGCGAACGGCTGTTTATCACACATCCTTTCGTGCTTCTCCATGTTACCATAACCAAAACGCTCCTTGCATCCCATACTCTCGTATTTGCAGGGAAAAAGGAAGTTTTTGGCTACGACATCGTAAATGGCGATCACGCATCCTCGTTCATTCGGACATCTGCCGCATATGTATCCCTCCTTGTCTAATGACACCGGCCCAACTGACAGATAGCACTGGCATTTATAACATCTGAGCTCGTCGATGGAAGGTACGGTATCAGCACTGGCCATGTGACCCTAAAACCATTCCCCTAAGTAAAAGGTACCACAATTACAACTTCTGCTTACCCCTCTTGTTCAAAAATCCACTAAAATTCGCACAAATTTTCGAGTAGATGTACACGTGCTGTTTTCCACAGTGCTGAAGGTCGCGAAACTGGACGATTCCATGCCCCCCCTCTGTGAAACTTCTTTTTATCGTTCGCAAGAAAGAATTAATCAAGCAAGAAACCTTCTGTGCTGCCTAAAAACGCCTCTGCTTTAATTCACGACGCGCCGTTTGCCGTTGGGCCAGAATTTCATCTTCAGATCTCGCACGGAGGAAAAAAGTCGTTCGTTCGTTATTTGTTGGCAATTATCCAGCTTGTTGATGCGGAATTTTCCAGTTTTATTTTGTTTCTTAATTTTCTTAATTTCGCGTTCACAGGCGAGATGAGTACGCCTACAGAAGTTTTTTTTTAAGAGCTAGGTTCGTTACACTCTCAGCATTAATTTTCCTATCGTTACATTTTAAATTGTCTAGGCTGTAATTATTCTTGTTCGAGGAGAACAGGGATCAAATGGAATGTTCTTTTACAGACAGTAATCCCTTTTTCTAATTTGGTGCACTACCTAGTAAGAATTACCGGTGACCAAAACGTTCTCTGACATTTCGAAGCATATTTCGGGTAGTTTTGTGGCTATCACCACGGTACGTTGATCAACAAAAGGAAGTGCAATGGAGTCAAGTCCGGGGACCTTGCGGTGCATTCGATGCAGAATCCGCTACAAATCCATCGATACAGGACTTCATTTAAAAATTGCCTCACAATTTTTTTAATAAAGAAAATGGATCGATACCCCATTTCGAAGGCTTTTCACTTTTTTTGCAGTGCGTAGTACAAAAATCATTAAATATTCAGTATGTATCAGAAATTTTCCATCGTCTTAGAAGTTCAGAATCATTCAATTTATTGTCTCATTAAAGCTGAAGTTTACCAATTCAAAATGATACCTATTTACCACAAAAAATTCTGGAAATTATACGTAACGACGATGCTGATGGTGTAGCTCAAACTTCAGTTACCTGCATGGTATAAACTTGTTCATCACATATACGTCTTAAAACTACAGCTGTGGCGGTTTTGTGTAACGTTGCTCTACTAACAAAAATCATAGTCTAAATGAAAGATGTCGCTGTTTTCTGGAGTCAGCAGGTCACTAAAACTGGTTACACAAGGCAAGATCTTCCACAAATGTAAGTTTTCTCCTTGTAAAATTCATTCTTGATGCGTGTAAAACTGTAAAACTTAAAGTCTCTACATTTTTCTTAAATGACCATGTTCATCGATACAATAACAAATACAGAAGCAATGGTAATAATTACTTGATTATGGAAATTTACAATCAGAGATTAAAAAACTAAAAGTGTGAGCGGAGAATTTAGGTAAACATATTGCAGGTCTTTTATTTATTAAGGAACTCCTCTGGCGCAATGTACAACACACAACTCATCTATCTACTTTGAATATGATGAGTTGAATGAAAATGAACAAGTTTTTATCAGACAATATTCTAATTCTTTTAGGCAATTCATTTGTGAAGATTTGTAATAAAATATGATTTATAATTTTTAAAAACTCTTTGGAGAGTAAAAACTCCCGACAGTATTATGTTATGGTGCTCAATATGGGATTCATGTTAACGCGACACAAAATCCCTGCTTCTATCGCCTTGATGTTAGAGAAAATTTGGATACGAAACGCACTAAACAAGAATGAAAGTCACATAATGAAATCGCAGAATATATAAATATAACTTTAAAGTAACTGTAATTAAACCATTTAGTGACTCCTTTGTTCATATTGCGGATGGTCTTACTGCAAATTTGATACAGGTCAGGTCAGGTCATGAAGTATTTATTCCATGAATAATATTCACGGATTTTCTGCAAGGCGACTTAAAACATCTTCTGTGAAATAAAGACCCAAATTGTTTATATATTCTCTGTGCTCATTGATCATAGAAAGCCCCATTATTACTAATTCAGTTATTGATGATCTCAGTTAGGTAAGATCTAGCGCAAAGGGAGTAGGAGGGCAGATGCCCTCAGTGCCATCAATGCGGAACTCTGCGAGCTAGGCGGTCTATAACTCTGATAGACACCGGCCTAGTGCAGGTTCCTAGCGATGACTCCGGAGGCTCCCCGTATAGCATTGATTAAATAAATAATCTGCCCTGGTCAGTCCGCTCTCACCCTGCGACTAGTTTCGCCCTGTTGGTGCTCATCAGGCAGGGGTAGAGAGCAAACTGACCATGTCAGACCGTCGCCTATAACCGTGGCAGGCGGACACCAGTCCATCGCTAGGAACCTGCACTAGGCCGGTGTGTATCAGAGTTATAGACCGCCTAGCTCGCAGAGTTCCGCGTAGATGGCACTGAGGGCATCTGCCTTCCTATTCTCCTTTACACCAGTCCTCCTGCCACGGGTATAGGCGACGGTCTGCCATGGTCAGTTTGCTCTCTACCCCTGCCTGATGAGCCCCAACAGGGCGAAACTAGTCGCAGGGTGAGAGCGGACTGACCAGGACAGATTATTTATTTAATATCTAGCGCATTCAATTCATCACTCTCACTTTTAACAAAAGATGATTTGATACATTTTATTTGGGAGAATAAAGATCTGTGATCCACATAATGTATAATGATATCATACGAAGTACCAAAAGAACATAAATTTCACCTCAAAAGCTTCTACTAATAGAACCACGATTTCTAATTCAGAATTCATACATATCAAAGACTAACCGATGCGCTTTTAGTACAGTTTCAACTTCCCACACTAGAAGCTTTAGAAACTTACGCTAGGAGTGAATATCTGTAGGTGGTAATTTTTACTCCCCAGGAAAAGAGACTCGAAGGAGTATCAAAACTCGGAATGAGGAATGCCTCAGCATTATGCGTTAAGCCAACCTTCTTAGATCGCCAGTGCACTGCTCTCAAAAATAAACCAACTGCTTAATATTTTAACCAAATTAAGCTTCATTTAAATAAATTGAAATGTATTTAATTGGATTTTTAACAACACACCGGGTTTTAATTCGTGCTGATAATGATTTTACTTGATTTTTAAAACTTATATTAAATGAACTGACTTTCATAAACGTTAGTTCGGATGGATTTTTTGTTTTTCTGTATTAATTGTTAAAATGCGAATTTGGAAATTTGATACAAACGTTGGAGTCATCGCCGAATATATGACAGATTCTGATGTGTATTCCATATAACAGTAGTTGAACAATCTTTATAGGAAAAAGTAGAAGAGCTGAACTAAGCATAAATCGTGTTATGACTCATCCTGACCAAGAGAGTCTTTTAAGGCTATCCGCCCTAAGACAATGATTAGTAACAACAAGAATGTTGCAGTCACAGCTTCAAAACGCGTCAATAATATTTGGTAACCATTTGACAATGACTTATTAGAGAAGGTCATTTGCATGGGTCAAATATGAGTTCTGGATGAATATTATGGAATACACTTGCCTATAAATTTTACTGCATTTACAATTTCATAAATAAGACAATTTTAGGTGTACACAATTAATTAGCCAGCTAAAAGTATGGGAAGTTGGAAAGGCCCAGAGTTGGCAACCTAGGACCGGGGGGCAGCTTCCACCCTTGCCCCCCCCCCCCCCCTTTGGTACGATCATATACAACAATACAGATTTGTGTAATATAAGGGAAAAATAAAGCTTAATAAAGGTGGAGTTTATTCCACCGAAATTACAAAGATCATAATGTGACTTATTTGGAGCAACACCGGCAAGATAAAGGTAATATATTTTTTGAAATAATTGATTTACAATATATAATGCGTTGATTTTGAACAGGACTGTAAGCAACAAATGGGACATGTTAAATTAAACAAGACTATGCAGATCTCTAAACAGACTGAGAAATGTTTCAGTAGCCGCAAATTTCTGCGGCCCGGTTTAATCTAGTGCCCCAGTTCAACCGACTGTGTATCAGAGGCTAAAGTTGTATCCCCAAATGTCTCACGGCGAATTGAGCAAAACCTGCCGCGAATTCAGATGGGAAAGGGGGTAGACTTCTTGGGGTTATTGAATTAGGCGCAAGTGCAGTGGGTTGTGAGCTCTGCATAATTCATGTGTCAGATAAAAATTGGTTACCCCGGTTGATCTTCGGGGGCTGTTCGCGCCTCTTGCAATATTGAATAGGTTGGAATCTTAGCAAAGTTTTCTTTAAGGACGTGGAAGCGCACCTACCACGGGCACTGTTAATATCTGGTGTCTCTAGAGGGCTGTTTTGASATCTGCATMCGCTGCAAGAGGCACCTTTGGGGTTCAGCACGCCATAGTTGCTCTTACAGAAGTTTCCTTTTGTTAAMAAGGTGGTACAAAACGAAAACTACTATCTGGACATATGAAGAGCCGAGGTGACGAACGTGGTATCTACGTGTTCAAGAGAATCGATGTACGCAAATTTCTTGATTATTTTTGTTGAGATTTGGCCCTTTAATTAAAGATGCTGCTTTATCTTTCCGCCCTGGTTTGGCCCTTTTTCAACATCTATTATGAGGCATGTTTTTTAAGTAAGTACCGTTTTGGAATAAAAAAAAGACGTGCAAAGATATCGCAATAATTTTATCTTACATGAAAGCCTGTACCTTAATCTACTTTTCTACATAATTTCCGTGAATATTGAGGCACTTGTCATAACGTGGCACCAGTTTTTGAATACCCTCCTCATAAAATTCTGCCGCCTGACTTGTTAACCACTGTATCACAAATGTTTCGACTTCGTTATCGTCTTGAAGACGCTGACCACCCAGGTGTTTCTTCAAGTGCAGGAACAAATGGTAGTCGCTGGGCGCCAGATCAGGGCTGTATGGAGGATGATATAGAGTTTCCCATTTAAAAGATTTGATGAGATCTTTAGTCCGATTAGCCACATGTGGAGGGGCATTGTCATGCAGCAAAACGATACCCTTACTCAACTTGCCACGTCTTTTGTTCTGGATTGCACGACGCAGATTGTTCAATGTCTTACAATAAGACGCTGCATTGATTGTCTCATTACGAGGCAGAAACTCCACTAGCAATACTCCTTTTCTGTCCCAAAAAACTGTGCACATGATTTTCCGGGCAGAAATTGTTTGCTTAAACTTCACTTCTTTGGGTGATGATGAATGTCGCCATTCCATGGATTGTTGTTTCGATTCTGGTGTGACGTAGGCCACCCATGTTTCGTCACCAGTAACAATTTGGTTTAAAAAAATCTTCACCTTCATTGTGGTACCGCTCAAGGAAAGTCAATGCACTGCCTAAAGTTGGGTTTTGTGCAAATCCGTCAACATTTTCGGAACCCAACGTGAACACAATTTCCGGTAATTCAAGTTCTCGGTCACAATGCGATACAAAACACTACGAGAATATTGAGGAAAGCAGTCGCACAATGATGAAATTGCAAAGCGTCTGTTTTCTCTCACCTTTTCGTTCACTTTCTGCACCAAATCTTCATTAACGACCGAAGGACGCCCACTCCGTTCTTCATCATGCACATTTGTGCGGCCATCTTTAAATGCTCTCACCCATTTCCTTACCATTCCATCACTCATAATGTTTTGTCCATAAACTTCACAGATCTCACGATGAATATCGAGCGGTTTTACGCCTTTAGCACTAAGAAATCGTATAACAGCCCGTACTTCACAATCGGCGGGACGCACGATTGTCGGAGGCATCTTAAACACTCAGTAAACAACGTATACAATGAAGAATCAAACTGTAATGGCGTCATTGCGTAGACAAGAGATGTAGGTAACCAGCGCGCATGCGCGGAACGCCGACCGTAGCGCTGCGGCGGCGGAATCGCAAAACATGCCTCGTATAATAAAACTCGAATGTTTCTAAAGCATTAAAGTATAGAAGTATGACTTTATGTAAGAAATATAGATGTAAATACCTCAAAAGGAGTCGGTTATATAAGTATTATATAATGCAATATTACAAAAATCCAGCGGAGTAAATATTTTTTTCAAAATGTTTTTTATGAAAAGTTCGTTAATTTGATCAAACCCCATAAAGCTAATTTACCCATCCGACCAGTCTTATCAAATATTCCGGCTCCACTGTTAATTTATCAAAATTTTTCTCCAACATTCTCAGAAACATCACTGGAAAGAAACGATTTTCTCATTAAAAATTCCTTTGAATTTAAATAATTCATAGACCAAATAAACATACCTGACAATTACATACTTATATCTTTAGACGTAATTTCATTGTACACGTATACCTATTAATAAAACTATTGAGATAATCACAACAAAATGGGATGCTATCAAAGAACATACAAATACTCCTAAGACACAATCTATTGAAGCAAATACATTCACTCTTAAAGTGCATACCATTGCCTTGGTATATACCAGTTCTATGCCGTGCTGTCTGCACTAGACCTAAACTGCACTGATGAGCTGTAATGACAGCGAAATAGGTCTATCTGCAGTTGGTTGAGGTGCAGACAGCACAGCATAGACATGCATTTTAATGTATGTCGGTTCTTGCCCGCTAGCAACGTGCCATGGGGACCTGCTGTCAAATTGAAGTAAGCAGTTGCATGCCAATTTGTCAGGCTACAGGTCACTTCCTTTAGGAAGTAGTACCCCTTAAGGCAGCTAGGTGGCTTTGTCACCATGTCAGTGTAATGCTGACAGATGGCATTGCCATCAAAATTCTTACCTAKATTCACTCTTACTACAAATTTCTTCCAATACAAAGACCAGTTTTATAAACAAACAAATGGAGTGGCTAGCCCAAATCGTTATGGGGGACTTAGAAGAAACTTTATTTACAAACATCCCTTATAATGTTCCGTTTTMCAAACGATATGTTAATGATTGTATTCTATACATACCTGAAGACAAAGTTTTAGATGCACAAAATCATTTCAACAGGTACCACCCGAAACTAAAATTTACTGTTGACATAGAAGAAAACAATAATATTAATTTTCTTGATCTAACTCTTATCAGAAATAACAACATAATAATTACAAAATGGTATAACAAGACAAAATCATCAGGACGTTACTTAAACTATCTCTCTCACCACCATTTATCACACAAAAAGTAAGTCATGGCCGCACTTATTGATCGCGCTATAAAACTCACAAGTCCACAATATCGTCCAGAATCTATTAATAAAGTTAAACATATCCTAACAAAAATAATTACCCTCTTCAATAAATAAACCAAATTATCAAAAAACGGGTGTATGCATTTTATAATAGAAATCAAAATCCTAAAATCAAAGAAATTAAATATTATGTTGCTTTGCCATATATCAATGGTCTTTCTGAAAAAAAATAGCACGTACTTATAACAATCATAAAATTAACACTGCTCATTCTAGTCAAAACCAAATTAAAACACTATACACCCCACTACATTAATAAATTCCCACTTAAAAAAAACTCATGTAGTTTATAAAATTCCATGTTATAACTGTAATAAATCTTATATAGGTCAAACCTCACATTACATACAAGAAAGAATTAAGGGTCACAAACATATTCGAATATCACAATCACAAAAAACAACTGTCCCATGATTTCAGATATCAAAATACGATCACCATATGTACAGAACCAATTCATCAATTTCGCCTTCTATTTCCATAACCAATCGTCACCAAAATTTCGATGCGACCATGTTCAGTTAACTGAGGCATTGCGTTGAAAATAACAAAGTAAATGATAACTATCACCAGTCACGAGAAAAATGGAGACACCTGGAGTTTTTGCTCTTGCTTTGCGATTACGAATATGATTTTTATCCAGAACTTTTTTGCAAGACCCAAGTTTGTTATCACACTTTTCTCAACTCAGAATCAATAAACTGTACAGGTGTGATACATTTTTGAAATCAGGAAAACAAATTCTTTTCAATGATTTGCCTTTTGACCCTCACAATTAAAAAAATGCAACTTGCGCCTATATCTCGGAAACGAGAGCTGGCGCGGAGTTAAAAATCCAGAAAATGCCTTTTAATTACCCATAGGACCATGCACAATTTCAGAAAAAGCGGTCGAACAGAACCTGAAATAAGTAAGAATTTAGGATGGCAATGCCATCTGTCAGCATTACACTGACATGATGCAACGCCACCTAGTTCCCTTAACGGGTACTACTTCCTAAAGGAAATGACCCGTAGCCTGACAAATTGGCATGCAACTGCATACTTCAATTTGACAGCAGGCCCCTGAAATATCCTGCTAGTTCCATACTTTGTAGCAACCCTTTAGACTTTTTTTATCAAAACACAGACTGAAGCTAAAGCTGCGTCACTCATTTTATCCCCCTTGCTGGCTAGTCCAACACACAACACACGATATACGAACACTGATCGACGAATTACCTTTCACATTTTAGTAATGTGTGCCGACTGTAGTCTTTTTCGTTTTAATAACAAAACAAACAAGCAGATATTAGGTAGTTACTTCAGCTTTTTATTCTAAGGCTACTTATAATAGAATTAGATTAATAATAACATAGGTTTCTGTCGTAAATCGGGGTGTCTTTATAAGCTTCTATATTTTTAGTGCAAATTATTCGAATTACCAATATTCAAAACACCACGAGATTATTTTTTCATTAACACCTGCCGATATTGATTGGGCTGCGCATTATTCTACGCTAATATTCCAACTATTTGCTGAAAATTAACCATTTTATTTGAATGGCACTGTTTCAGCGCCGCATGCAGTTATTCCCAATTAAAGCCGGATTAATATTTATTGACCGCGACGCCTCTAATTAAATGTCAAATCGCCCTGGGTTTTTTCTTCCATACCTAATTGTCCCACCGGCGCAAATTATTCATCATTTTCTAGCACCGACGGTGCCAAATTACTGCGGGCAAAATAGACTGACGTAATTGTTTAATTAACGGGACAATGGTGCCAAGTGCTGTTCATTATCCAGGTTGCATACTTAATTGTGGCTAGGGTTTGCGTGTTAATCTGTAATTGAACCTGGCTTTGTTTGTACTGACATATCCAGAATGTGTCGATAGCTGCTAAAGGGGCAACTCAATCAATGCTAAACCGAATTTCAGGTAGCATAATGTCGCAGGCATTTGTTTACTGTAGGGGTCGGGTTAGCATCGTAATTGAATTCATATTTGCTTACTGTCACGTAGTGTTTGACATGTTCAGCAGTTGAATGCTACTGGTAACCATGACAACAAGAAACATATGTAACTGGACAAAATCAGTTCACAAGAAAAACTTTTTTTTAATGACTTTATATAAAAAGACAGTTCTCATCGTCGCATACTCTGGCGAAAACTTGATTTTGTCCCTAGTGAAAGAAAATCTCGTAGCATTAACTTTCGTCACTATAATCAGTCGCTCAACAGATATAGTAATAAAAGTAATAAAACGCAACTCGGTTCTGTTGTGTTTTCATGACTTCAAATTTCACGTTGCGATTTAAAAGGCCTGTCACGCACACAATTCTTTAGTGTGATCGGGCCGTTTTGCTTTATTTTAGCACCCCAAAACTTGTCTCAAAACCTACTTATCGTAGGGTGCCCGCGACTATCAAGGTCAAAAAATCGATTTCTTTTTACACATTTATTGCAAATATCTCACTTCCTATGAGTTTTATGATATTTGTATTTATTATAAATATTGTAGAAGATTAACACTACAACTTTTGTTCAACATTTTTTTTATATCTTGAACCATTTTCGAGATAATGGGCAGAGCGCGCGCAGTGTTTTACTATTTAGAGCATCATTCGAATGTCAACTTGGTAGTCCCGATCAAAAACATGTAAAAACACTTGGGAAACTTCCGAATTTGGATCAAATTGCTGCAGCATTTGAAGAAGAAATATCATTATTTGAGAGTGGAGTGCGAACCTTGTTGGCAGTCTATAATGCTCCAAAATCTTAGGACTGTATCGATTGTCTTTAATATGCACAGCTCATCAAGGTAACAAAACTGAATAAACCTATGCAGTTATCAAATTTTCCACAAACGAGTGCAGCAGCTCAGCAACATTTCAACCGTGTTTATTATCAAGTTCAAAATTTATTTCACACACCTATGTATAGCAATATTCCTGTTTTAACCTCCAAAACTACTCTTTCCGCGTGTGTATTCAAAACTAAAACCTTCGAGTAGCATCCCCAGTGATAAAATCAAAAGTGGTGACAGTTTTAAGAAGAGACAATAAATACAGATGATTTACGAGCACAATGATCCATCTGCAAATTATAAAAGGATTGCAACAAGGGGTACATCTGCATAGTTTACGAACGCGAAGCTCCGTGCCGCAAAGCATTAAAGGTTAACTCTCTCGGTGCTAAAATTGTTCAAATTTGATGCAACAAAAATTCATTATTTTTGCTGCGATAAAGAAAAGAACAAATGTTTTGCGTATCAAAATTAAATTTTCTCTGGTGCCCTCCTCTTATTTTTTGTTTGTTTTAATCTTAATTTTTTCTTGCACCATTTTATTTTTTTTTCGGCAAAAGTCAGTGTGAATTTTGAAAAAGTACGATGACAGCTCCCGAGAGAAATAATTTAAGCGCTCAGATAAAAAATCTCAAATCGATATGATGAAAAATACGGATTTTATCCTGCATAAACCACGTAGAGTAGTACGTACAAACAGCCTTAAGAAAAAAGTTCCAATTCCCATGACCAGTGCGAAGGCGATTTAGAGTGACCCAAGACTTTCTCGGGAGGTCAGTCCCTGCTACCTTTACTGTAGGATCGTCTATAAGCTATTGATTGAATATATCATGTTTTTTAAGTTGCCAAGCAGAATACCATGCATCTTCAATGGTATAATGAGCGCGAAGGAAATCTTCTGTCCACAGAGGTTTTCTGGAAGTTAGCTGAGTTGTAGGTAGCTCTTGCAGATCTCGGGAAATCAGAAACTCCTTAGGAGCTGATTGATATTTTTGTCAAGCTTTATACGTAGCAGACTGTCTGCGAATCTACGGAAGGGTAATGTTTGAAAGAATCGGAAGCCAAGGTAATGGAGTTGACTTAATTGCTCCGGTGATTAATCGCACTTCAGTATTCAGTTGAGTGTCAATTTTTCCTATGTGATGGCTGTTTTTCCAAACATGACAGCGGTACTCAGCAATGCTATAAAGTAGGGCAGTTGCAAAAGTACGGAGTACACTTGCATCTGCACCCCAACTTGTACCAGTATATCTAGGGTCACTGCAAGGTATTTTGATGAGAAGTTATGTTTAAGAATCATGTTATTTGGCATAACTTGAAGTTGTTTTGTCTTTTGATGATTGTGCAGATGAAAACAAGTTACTTCTGTCATATTAAACTGGTATAAAAGCCTGTGCAAGTGGTCTTTATTTTCCGTGATTAATACTACCCACCATCTGCGTAATATAATATTTTAATTTCTTTGTCTTCCACTTTGTACCCTTGAAGTTTGCCTATTGAGCACCCTCTAAGTACAGACACTTAAAAAACTAAGGATGTTCTAAATTCGACGTCTACCCAAGTTTATCTATTTATTATTGAGATAATAACAGCTCTTCAAGGCGAAGACAGTTTCTAAAAAAGATTAATCACAGGGGAACTATCCATTTTAAACAACAAATGTCGCCTAAAATTTGCAATAATATACAAGATATTCAATGTAATATAAGAAATGTGCTTGTTTCTAAAATGCGTGAAACAAGTCATATACCCAAAATGGATAGAACACACATGCAGCTAGATGCTTCCCCCCTGAATAGTCTGCCAGTGAAACCATACACATATAGCTTATCCCTGCTATATACAGCAACTCCCTAAGTCAAGCGTGGGAAAAAATGAATCGTTTATTCAGTTCACGATTCGCCACTTTTTTCCCGAAACACTAAACACCGTGAAGTCAATATTTCCCCTGACCCCTGCCTCAGATTAACATATTTAAACGCCGAAGGGCACGCGCCCCTACGCATTTCTATTTCTCTTCGGCCGATACATATTTATGGGGTGCCACGCATTTTATGCGCCATCTCCAGTTTCTTTCTTCTGACGGATATCCGACGTGGATCACATAAGGTTGCGTGTCGATGTTGGAAATAGGTGAAAATAAAGCGCAAGAGGCAGAAAGCGTTGTAGTCGAAGTATCACTTTCGCACTATCCATGAATTTAATATCTATGGCTTTTAAAGGTATGAGGAAAATTGAAACGTTCCAATAAATAAAATTTATGAGTTCCTGGAACACATTAAACAATGTGACCTTTAAACATAGCGATTTGAAGTTTTAAGCATTAAAGTTGAAAACCATAATACCTTATGCTTATATAGCAGTTGATTTCGTAATATACCGAGGGTTATGTTAAGCGCATAGCTGATACTTCAGAACTAGCTGATATAGGCATGCACTTAATTTTTTTCTTTCTTTTTGTGTTTCATAAAAGAAACAAAATTTTGTTTGAACTTGTGTCGGGCAAATTTTGAGGTTCTTCGTCTTTGACAAAGATTACAGGTGTAATCGAAACGTCTGACTAATAACTTTTTGTCAGTGTTTTCAAGTGACAGCGATCTTTTCGAGAAAATATTATCTTATAGTTGTAGAAGTGGTAATTACCTTAAGATTACTTTCTCAAAACWTCGATTTTAACGGTMTTGGCAATGTGTTACGATTGGGAGTTCTATCGTCTTCTATTGAAGGTCCTACAATGTTCTATGATTTCTCGAAACGTGAATTTTCCACACCATCACTTCGAGACTTCGTTACGCCGATGTTCCGTACATAAGGMTTCTTATGTCTGCTGATAAATCTTCCATAATGTTCTATGTTTTCTCGAAACGTCGATATCAAAATTTTCCATCGCAAGTCAGTTTCGGCAACTTGGCGGTTATCTAACGCAAGTTCGCACCCACCCCAAAGGAAGGCATAGTGCTACGCGACACCAGTGTTCTTGCACGGAAAGAAGTCGCCTAAAAATTATTCCTGTAATATTGTAGTGCTAAATGAATAGTAAAATACAGTATATTTGTATTTACGGTTCAAATATCTTTGGTTGCATTTTAACGGCAAATATACTACATTTTTCACGTATTTTGTAGTACACCCTACATAGCTAAATTTGATATAATTATTATAATTAGTATTACAAGTTTATAGGAACCCCATCATTCAAACAAGTTGTAGATTTAAGTGTAAAGCAATATAATAAAAATGGAAGTAGTAATAAGCAGTACTTGATAAAGTAAAATTTGTAGTATTTAAAATGCTGCGCATGCACATGTAGTACGAATGAGTGAATTTGGCGGCTAAGGTTTGTTATTTCTTATATCTGTTCTGACCAGTGACTACTCTAGTAACACGTGTGAAAAACCACGTTAAGAAGAACCAACGCGGATCAACGCGATTTTCATCTTTCGTGTATGTATTATTATAATCAGGTGAACATGAACGAGGCTAAAAAGCTTTTAGAAGAGTGGTAATTGCCCGAGTTAATTGGAACATTCATAGGTAAGTGTATCAAATGTGATATAATGGGCCAAAAACCAAATTTATAGACGGTCTAAATTGCTTAAGCTTCAATATTAGTCGGATTATAAAAAAAGAATACGAATTACGTAGAAACAGAAATAATGTTTCTAGTAAAATGTATTTAGCATGTATAATTATTTATTTTTATTATATGGTGCACAGTGAAACTGTTAATTGGGCTTGTTTGGAGTGATACCGTTGATTGACGTATTCTTGGAATACGTCAATCAACGGTGATACTGTTATTCCTAGCGATTTTCATCAGTTGTATGTATAAATGAAAACAATGTTTTTGTGTATATGTATGATTATACGTGTAACTAACGCTTTTATTATATATAACTGCAATAAATTTTAATCTTCCTGTTATAATAATGTAGTAGAAGGCACTACAAAACGGTGTCTACAAAAGCTCAGATAATTTTACTAGAAGTTGCCTCTAGCGCGTATAGCGCTAAAAATTGCAAGAGCTCAGTCTACAATTGTAAAACAAATTGCTACAACTTTTTTTTCCGTGTAAGTTCTGATAGTTGGATGTAAGAAGAAAGTTTCTTCTTTATTTGCTCCTAATGTTGTTACTACCTCTTTTGACTAGCTTAAATCAATCGGAGATAGCTCCGAAGCTATACAGGCAACGACAAGAATGTCAAAACCTCAAGACAAAACAAGCAACTTGGGAACCACCCTGAAAAGCAACAACAAGCCTTCAAAACAAAATAAATATTATTAACGAAAGCTACTATACCCAAACAAGAATTAAAATATCCAAAGCAACCACCTACTGTAACACAAAATTAAGAATACTCAACAAAATTAAAACACTTTCAAAATGTTGGCCATTTTTCCTTAAACAAGGATATATGCTCGGCGTATGAGAGAATTCCTGACATTTCCAAAAACATTAGGCTTATCTGGTTAGCAGCTGCAACCATCCTTTCCCATAATTCCTTTTTTAAGTGCTTCATGAGAAAAAGTCCAACGATGTGAGATCAGGAGATATAGGCGGTCAATGTGTGGGTAGTTTTCGCCAAGACAGCGAAAATTGCGGAGGAGCTCCGTCATGTTTGTAATTTATATCTGAACGAAATTGCAATGGAACATCTTTAAGCAATAATGGTAATGTGTGTGTTAAAACCAGGTACCAGGTACACTGGGCCGATTAAATTATCGCCAACGATATATGTATAAACGTTTAATTCAAATTGCCTTCAAAATAAGAAAGGCGTATGGCACGGGGATTTTCATTACTCCATATGCGTAAGATGTAAAAATTTATCACACCATTTCTTGTTAATTATGCTTTGTCTGTGAAAAATATCTTTCCCAGGAAATGTATATTAGCTTTAGAAGCCATTGTTCAACCACTGCCAAAAATCCACCCTTGCGTTGGTGCCTACACCTTAAAACTCTTGCGCAGGAAAAAGATAGAACGGACGTAACAATTGCTCTTATAGTGCTTTGTGAACAGTAGTTTTGGATATATTTAACTGTCTGGAAATTCTTCGCACATTTTCTTTCTGGACAATTTTCGACAGTATTCAAAATTTCTTCATCAACATCAGGATTTACCTGGTGAGGAGGTCCAGTATTACCTGAACTCTTCCTCAATGTGCCATGCTCTCTAAATCTTCTGTCAATCGATGCAAAAGTTGTATGATGAAGAGTTCGTCGGTTTGGATACTGTTCCACGTATAGTCGAGCAAGAGCACGACAATTCATATCGGCTTTACCCTATGTGAGAAGAAAAACTAAAACTACTTAGTAACGACAAAAACAAGCTTATAAATTAAGTCAGTGAATTGACGTTTCACAAATATGGCTTACACACTTTTTCATCAGAAATCTCAACACTGACGTTTTGAAAAGATAATTTTCTCAGAAACTGTTAACTTTTGACAAATTTTTCGAGGTAAAAATTTTTAGATGCTTAACGCGTGTTTACAATGAAATGATCTAGTTTACAAGTAAATACCCATACCTACTTGAATGTCTATGTACAATAATTCTACTAAGAAAGATACTAGTTCCAACTATTTCACTTTTGAGCTGTTTTAGGCAAATTTTTTGGTGGTATACACAAATTCAAATATCAACTTACCATTGCTGTGAAAGCTTAATACTACAAACTAAAGGCAGTAAATTATATCCAGTTTAAACCTTTCATAATCATCAATTTGCCATCCAACATTTAATAAAGGTTTTATTTAAATTTATTTGATTACCCGTGGTGCACAGCTATCAAAAGCTACACGTTTTTAAAAGTATTAATAATTGCGTTAATTCCCATATTAAATTTAATGACTTCGCAACTACATTGAAATGGAAATTTATAGAAATATGCAACTTTGGTTGTTTTATAAAAGCCTACAATTAAATGAACAAACCTGTCAGCTCTACTAATGGAAATAAAGCAAATCGCTAATGCAAATACGAACTAATTAACTTAAATATCAGCTCATGATTTTGCTTTTTCAGTGGATTTTATGACAGCGACCCAGTATGAAACCGGTTACACATTCAATTCGAACGTTCCATGTGGACGAAGAGCGCAATACCATTTCCATGCAACTGTGAGCTTTACAGTGTTGAGAATGAATCATTGCATATTTATTTAAAGTTTTCCGAGTGCAATCTTATGCAGACAAAGTTGAAGTGGTGCTTCAGTCTCGCTCTCCAGCTAAATGTATTAAATATTGATTTATCCTAAAACGGAGGGAATGCTCTATTTTTCGTGGTGTTTTCGTTTGATCCATTTGGAGCTCAGCTCTGATTTCAGGTGATAAAATAGGTCTAAATAGTTACAGTGAAATCTTTGTCATATCAATAACTTATACAGTTCTATTGAAAGCTCTGGAGACTAGCGCAGAAAAATTTCAAGGGAGAAATCATTTACTCCATCCGTGTAAGGAAAGGGATGAAACTTAGTATAGTAATGCAACTCTCTTACCGTTATTAAAACCCTGCAATAAAATTTATCTTTCATCTCGAACAGCAGGCGGCCCCTCACAAGTTACCGCAAATAACCGGATTACCATAAACTTAGTTCCGATTCTCGGAAGATGGTTAAGCAGAATCGGATTATTTAAAGTTCACTACCGGTCAAACCAAAACTAGCATTCAGTCTTAGTATTTCTGTGTGCGAGACAAGAGAAGCGAAAAATGTTTCGTCCTTGGGAAATGCTGCTCCGAGAAACGCTCAGAATGAAGTTGCTGACGCTGACATGGAAGTGCAAATTGAAGAAAACAAGAGGAATCGTGGTTACCTTACCCAAGATACCAAAGAAATCATAAAAAATGTATACAATTTTTTGATAATAAAAAGGAGGCAGTGCTTCGTTAAAAGAGACAAGTGAAATGGTTGGCGTCCCCTACACGACTGTGAGAGATATTATTGAAAATAAAGGCAATTCAAGAAAATCACGCAATATGGAGAAATTTCTAAATATATCAAAAGAGCTTTGGAAAGAGATAAAAAAAGTGATTTACCTAATATATAAGGAAAATAAAGTTCCAACTACGGGAAGTCTGAAATTAAAACTTTTGAAATTAAGATATGACATAAGTTATTGCAAAGGGTGGTTCAGAAAATACTTGAGGAGCATCGGTTTCAATTATAGTACATATAACCAACGTTTGTGCATAATGGAATCAACCCGACTAAAAAGAATGAGACAGGATTATATAAACGAAATCAGAGGGTACCGCCAAGAAAATCGTAATATCGTGAAACACGGTACGACACCCACGACTTGATAAAAAAAGCTCTGACAGATGGGACAAATAACTGCGTTCTGCAAGCACCACCTTTGAGCGGAAAACGAATTATAATTCTTCATGCGGGAGGAAGTGATGGGTGGGTGGAAAATGGCTTATTACTGTCAGCGAAACAGATTCAAAATTGTTCTGCTGACTACCATTGCGACATGGACTCTGCACTTTTTCAAACTTGGTTTCAGCAGCAGTTACTGCCAGGGCTAACACCAGGATCTGTTATAGTCATGGAAAACGCGAGTTATCATTCATAATTAATGAACAAGGCGCCAACATCGGCAACAAAACAATTAGAAATAATTGATTATATGAAAAGGAATAAAATTACAATTCCGGCTGGAAAGGTACCAAAATGATTTGTTGACAATAATAAAAAAATCTCAACATACCTAAACAATATCGAGTTGATGAACTAGCGAAAGGACATGGACATATAGTTATGCGTTTGCCACCGTATTATTGCGTCCTAAATCCAACTGAATTAGTGTGGAGTACGCTTAAAAAAGGAATACGAAGAAACAATACATGTCCGCGTTTAAGTTCTGGAGTTGTAGATTTACTGAGTAGAGAGGTAAGTAGTATAACGAAAGAACTGTGGAAAAGCTGTATTATTGAATTTGAAAATAGCTATGTATCCCCAAATTTTCAAAATTTTGTAATACATGTTAATGATGATGCTAGCAGTGATTCAGAATTTGACAGTAGTGATGATGATTAATATATTTAAGTTATGTCGGTGTAAACTTGTTAGACTTTTTTGTAAAAATATAATAGATGTATGGAATTATTTCTTTTGTATTTAGAGCTATTAGATAAAAAATATATGTTCTTATTATTTTATTTTAAAATACTTGTCTTTTATTTACATATTTAGTTATGTTAACCGTTATCCGCATGTTTCCAATAGTTAAAAGATTGTAAAAATATTAAAATGTATTGTTTATAATTTTCGGCTAGCACAGCATTCAACATATTCACATGATTTTTGGTTTGAAGGCTTCCGTGGTTATTGTCGATGACATGTTGTTTTCCGGGCTGAAACTTTTCAGAGCTACTTCTGAGGAAGACACCGACATGAGTGTCGAAACGTCAAGGTCTAATAACCAACGTGGGAACCAGCCCGGAAAACAACATGTCATATTTACATGATATAAATATTACAATACATTTTGAGACGTAAATAGAAACGATCGATGTAAAACCTCTTATTAAACGAATGATTAAAAGCTACTTAAAATAATATACACTACACAAACAAAAAACGAGTTTTAACACGGCTTAAAGCCGGCACTGGAAATTCGCAAAATCACAAAGAGAGGGTTTGATTTATGAGGGGTCGCGTGCCGTTCCAACTGTGCCTGTAAATGAAAGGTAAATAGTATTGCAGGGTTGTAAAAACGGTAAGAGAGTTGCATTACTATACCCCTAATTGCCGCGAGGCAGCGCAAGTCAGGCTAGAAATAGCATTTCACTGGAAATTACCTGTATAGGGCGTTTAAATATACATCTTTTTATTATTATTTTACTATTATTTATATTAATAAGCATAAGAAACGGGTAACATTAKATATACAGGTATTTAGTGGAAAATCCGTTTGAGTTCCTTATCATTTATCTATTCAAACCTATTATGGAATAGTTCTGAAATGMTMACCGRAATACTGCGATTTAATTTTAATGCATTAGCTCAGTTTTAATTATAGTATAGATATTATATTAAACGATACTTCCAAATGTGTGCGTGTATTTAGTAAGTAATGTAAAAAAATGTGGACGGTTGACGAGAATCCGTTAAAAAAAACGCTTTACATTCACAAAGCCGTATGCAGGTAATACCGCATCAAACGCACAATCGACGCCGGCGCCGTTTCCCGCCGTAAATGCTTAAAAAACGCTTCCGATCTCCGTCTGTCCGAATGTATTTGTATAAAGCGGCTGCCTGAAGGCAATCCGGCTGAATCCCCAAACAACCTTCGATCCTGCTTATATAAATGGCTTTCTGCGATGGGCTGAGGTGTTGCTGCACCGCGGCGACTGACGTAAACACGGCGGAAACGTCCGGACGTCGCGGTGCACCGGATGTCACGGGGGAATTCCGGGGAAGCCAGCGAATGAAACCGACTTGCTACACCGACTGCGTGACAGGCCCTGAAGTGTGCGCGGTCGGAAAGGTAACGGGTGTGAATTGCTGTCAAGAAAACGAATGCAATGGGAAGTGACTGCCACCGTTTTCAGTTTTTAATGGTTTACTTATACCTATTACAACTTAACTATTATAAATGTTCAACCCTACGTCAGATTTTCATTAATCAAGCACCCACAACTAATTTTACTAAACAATCTGTTTCGACTTATAAAGCCTCCTCGGCACAGTTATAGTCCCAACGCAGACAACAAGAATGTGGATAACACTATGCCATCTAGTGGCAGGCAATACGGTATCATCCACTTGTCTCTGTGGAGAACTAATCTGAACGGCAGCCCACATTGCTGTGGGCGTTTATTCACATCCTAAATCTCACATACACATCGCCTACATTGGCGAAACCAGATCTATGCCGTGTTGTCTGCGTTGGGACTATAGCTGCGCTGAGGAGGCTTTATAAGCCGAAACAGCTGTCTACGGATTGTTTTGACGCAGGCGACATGGCAACAGCGGCAAAAATGGTAACAGGATGGAAGAAATTGTCACGCAGTCTGAAGGTATACATGAACTGGAGGAACTGAATGAATATGACAGATGTCATAGAAGAAGTAGAATCAATCGACACCAGTAGACTGGTAGTGGTGGAGAAAACGTCAAAGGTAGTGATAACAACGCTAGCAAACTGCAGTTCATTCCACATAAATACTACATTGTCGCGTTTAGGGTGAGAACCCATATTAAACGTTTTGTAAGCAAGATAGTGAGTGTTGTACAAAATGAATATAATGTAGAAACAACGTCTTAAGAATCTCAAGAAAAGCTGTGTGCAAGTTTATATGGTCATACGTTGATGTCGGTTTAGTACCGAATACAGAGATCATTAAAGGCTTATCTGATCCCGTGGTGGATCGACGAAATTCAATGATATTCACTGCCGTTTTTGGAATTCATAAGTAAGGAGAGGGAAAATTGAAAAGTCTTTATATAAGACCATGGGCGTACCCAGCTATTGCTCTAGGTGGGGGGGGGGGGGGGGGCAAAGCAAAAACGTCGTGTAGAGTATAATTCAACATATATAGAAATAATGAATGTTTATGAGATATAGGTACTTAAGTAATTAATTAAATATTTATTCCATGAATAATCTTTGTGGATTTTCTGCAAGGTGACTTAAAACATCTTCTGTGAAATAAAGACCCAAATTATTTATACGTTTTCTGTGTACACTGATCATACAAAGCCCCTTTATTACTAATTCCGGTATTGATAAACTCAGTTAGGTGGGGCGCATTCAGTTGCATCGCTCTCGGGTTTAACAAAAAATGAGTTGATACATTTTAATTAGGAGAATAAAGATCCGTGATCCACGTAATGTATAATGATATCATACGAAGTACCAAAGGAAAATAAATTCTACTAATAATTCTACTAATAGGAGCACGATTTCTGACTCAGAATTAACACATATCTTTGAATATAGAATGTAATGTAATGTACATTCTATATTCAAAGCACATATCAAAGGCTAATGCATTAACCGATGCTATTTTAGTACAGTTTCAACTTATCACACCAGAAAGTTTAGAAATTTAAGCTGGGAGTTCATATGTGTAGGTGCTAAAAATACAATTGTAGTAATTTTTACTCCCCAGCAGTGATGGGCGTTTACGCGTAAATTATAATTATCTACGTTACACGCGTAGAAAATGTAGACAAACCATTTTGGCGTAGATTTTGAGTAGAAAATTCAAGACGAGTATATTATGGTTAAAGTGTATTAAGTAGGTACGCGATAAACCTAAATGGAAACCATTTTGTTTTTAATTTCTCTGTTTTGCTAGCTTCTTCATGTGCTGATTTCCTTTTTATAATAGTTTTCTTTAGAACATAAAAGACAAAGCATTATGTTTTCCTTCCACGACTATATTAAGAACATTCTTAAGAAGCCCATTTTCACATATGCTATCAAATTAGTACAAGTTGATTTTTCTCCTAAGAAAGGTATCTACTATAATCAATTATCACCTGCTACTTTTAGATCAACGTACCTGGTTCAGTATACATATATACGACAATCAAATTGACTTGCGATTAAAAACGTCTGGTGAAAGAATAAGGATGGCATATAAAATTGGCCGCATATTTCCGTTTATAGAGAATAAAGATAATAAAATCCAAAGTACGCCAAAGTGCTTTTGAACAGCACACTTAGCCTGCTTACTCAGGTCTTCTGGCTATAATTGACGTATACTCAAACAAGTTATAGTTATTTAAACATTTATCTAGTGAACTTAATTACAACAAAGTAGTATTTTGTTTAATTAAGAATAAATATAAAATAATAATAAAATACAAAATAATATTGGCATTTGAGGCGTTTTGAGTGGTACTGATGATGAACACCAGAACACCACTAAAAGAACTATATATTTCTAGAGTTCTGTTTGTCTACACAATGCTGTTTTCTACAGTAGACTTTTAAGGTAGAATATTACATAGTTTACGCGTAGATAATAGCGTAATTTACATGGCGTATTCTACGCGCCCATCACTGCTCCCCAGGGAAAGAGACTCGATGGATAACTAACATTATTAAAACTTAGAATGACAAATGCCTCAGCATTATGCATCAAGCCAACCTTCTTAGATCGGAAGTGCATTTCTCTCAAAAATTAACCGACTACTTAATATTTTAACAAAATTAAGCTTCATTTAAATAAACTGAAAAATATTTAATTGCATTTTTAACAACACACCGAGTTTTAATTCGTGCTGATAATGCTTTTACTGGATTTCTAAAACTTATATTAAATAAATTGTCTTTCATAAACGTGAGTTCGAATGGATTTTTAGTTTTTGTTTTGTAGTAATTGTTAAAATGTAATGTGAATTTAGAAATTTGGTACAAAAGTTAGGGTTATCACCGTATATATGGCAGATTCCGATGTGATTCCATATAACAGTACTTAGTTGAACAAATGTTGACTCATCCTGACCAATATAGTCTTTTAAAGCTATATCCGCCCTAAGACAACGATTCGTAACAACAAGAATGTTGCAGTTACAGCTTCAAAACGCACTTGGCATCGATTAAGCTTGGAAACCATTTGACAACGACTTATTAGAGAAGGTTATTTGCAATATATATGCCTCATAGTTGTTTTATTGAAAAACACCGTTAAACGCTCAAGGGCGGGGGACGGTCGAAGACTGGTTACAAAGGCTCAACCTTGAACACCCAACACAAAAATATATATGCTCCTATTGTTGTGAAATCACACTGAAATTACGTTAGTTTTCAATACTAAATGACTTGATTTTAAGTATTTCGTAGGTAGTGGAAATTTGAATGATCTCAAAATGTATAATTTTTTGGAATTTTGTATTGAAATTGTATTTTGCAGAAAGAAGTAAACCACCGAAAGTATATTGTATGTATAATTATCGAACCGGCTAGTTTTATTTACTTGCACGGCACCTACAGAGCACCTACTATTTTTCCCAGAAAAGGTCACTAGTAAAAGTTATAAGAAATACATGAAAAGTTCAAAGTTGTAGGAGCCTTCGGCACGTATATAAGATTTTTAATAATACGCTTACTTTTTTTACACAATACGTGGACACACTGATGTTATACAGCAGATGGCTTTACAGGCAAAAAGAAAATCCTTAAAAGTTCTACTAGTTAATATGCGCAGCGAGAGTTTGCTACAGCATTTTGTGTCCAGCATGCAGTTTCGAACTAAAGCGTTCGATGCTCCAACGTCGAGCGCAAAGCTTATTAGTGCAGCGGAACAAGAGTGACATAATCCCAGAGGAAACAATATCGAACTTAATTGGGTCGTTACCTAAATATAGGAGTCTTGTTAGAACAAGAGGCAGTTATAACTGAAGCGTAGAGATTGTTACTAGGCGACGTAATGTCGCCTTCGGAAAAAGCTTGTTCCGTTTGTAGCTAAGGCAGCATTTTGTTCGCAAGCTTTTTCTTATGGCAAGATACATGTATTCTTGTAGCACAATTGATTACAATTCGCATTAGCAGACTTCAGATCTCTTATATGTTTTATTCTTATCATTTTATCTGTTCAATAACTAAGCCTGCTATAGAAATTTGTAAGTAGTTCATTAATAATTATTTATAAACAATATCCCAGCACATTCATAAGCGATGTGTACACGAATTTTTAATGGAATAATTACAAGGCAAAGCACAATCACATGCAAGTTTTTAATTGGACCTTTTAACGTCTTATAATCAGTTTAAATATATGCACACCGCAATAAAAAGCTTTTAATGCTAAACTAAAGAAGGTAATAGCATTTTCAGTTTTGCGTTTGTCAAACGTAGGTAGTGAATATGACGTATTCATTGTAAAAAATTTGATTTTACTTGGTATAATCTGGTTTTGTAATTGAAAATGTAATGAAAATGACATAAAACCTCTAGTTAACTGAAACTGAAAAKGTTGTAAAATGATTCTCGAAAAAGCTTATTTTAATTGGTGTCGAATGATCTGACAAGTAGTTTATATACCTGCCCGGTACCAACCCAGTAGTATTTTATCACTTTTTCGTATGACTTTGGTGTCCGAAAATGGAACTACCTCTCGTTCTGTAGGAAATTTTATATATTGATCATAGGTTTTGAACACGGTACCAACAAAGGCACTATSMATCTTTATATTTATATCATACATATTTCTGTCCTACTGCATGAGTACCTATTGAGTCCTATTGGACGCGGATTCGTAGAACGATTTTCACGATTATGTTAGCATGAGCACCSACGGGGTTTTCTAGAWACAGGCGTCCCTGCCCTATATTATTTGCACGAKTGATTTTTTCAAGAAAAATTGCTTTGAATGAACCGTTTTCGCAAAACTGATTTCCAAACGGAACGGAGGTGGAGACGGCAAGCTAGATACATAATATGTATATATCTTGCTTAGCAGTTTCTTGCATTCCGCCAAGCATAAGATCCATCAATTCCTGCAACAATGCCGCATTCGGCCATCTCCATTCCGAACGGTCTTAAAMCATAWTCGGCGGTGATGGATTTTGTCTTTCAGAGTCCGCCTCGTCCAGATTGCCCGTGCAACCCGGCAGTTTATACAAAMACATTCAGACAGGCAGGGGATCCGTGTACTCCTTGTATCTGGGACGCCATATTTCATCCTCCGGCGGACGTAGTGGCGCAATCTATCTTGTCCTGGACGTCGCGTACGCGATATCTTCACGTTGCAGGTGCTTTTGATTAGGCGTGGCGGACGCGTCCTGCTTTTGTTTTCGGGAGATGCGAGGCAGTGACGGTGCGGTGTCGCGTTGCGGTTTGCCCTGCCGGGGTACTGATAAACATGTGGTGTAGCACATACGTGGCCGGGATGTGTGAAATATGTATAATGCTTCAACACATTCTTTAATCCTTCTCAGATAACCGAAGCTACAAACGGCGACAAAGTAGGTGTTGTAGGAGAATGAATCAGCTTTACTTGATTACTCCAGATTAGAGATGTGTAACTCAGGAGTGAGCTGCATCGAAGAGCTGTTGAGGCAGTAGATGCAGCTCTCCGACTCAGCGCCGAACTGAACTGAATTGCCGAGCTGGCTGACAACGTGACAACTGAACGCAGCTGTCGTTCATTGATACGACTCCGGCGAGCTTTGTTCTATCCGTCCTTTTTCCCAACATGTTAAGTAGGTACACAGGTACATAGTTACAAAATCTATGTAAACGACATGAGCCAGGTAATCAATAACTGAAAGTCGACGTTTTAACGAACGTAAATATATGGGTTTGCAACAAAGGTAGTATGTAACAAAAAATAAAACATCATTATACAAACAACTACAAAAACACAACTCTACAATTCACAAAAGTATATCAAATCAAAAATATTATTTCCTCCACTTTGTTGCTGGACAGACGAGGGAGTTATTAAGTTTACTTCCGGTTTTAATTTTAAATTTGATAATTTGGCTTGTCCAACAAAAAAAAATACGTAAAAATACGAGAGATCTAGATCAAATAGAGACTGATAGAGAGCCGTGACGATATTCATATGACCGCGAATCGTAGGGATCTTGCAACTCTTTTGAGCCTACTCACTGAGTCAGCTCAGTTCAAAGACGCAGATGCAGTGAACTGACTTACTGAAAAGAATCGAAATGCCCACCTCTACTCCAGATTCATTTTTAACGAACATGAATAGTTAGAGTGTCTGTTCCACGTCTAGTTTTAGTCAAGCCAGCATGACCGTGAAATAGGGTTATAAGGAAGCAAACCGAAAGGTGTCATGCCCAAAAAGTTAATTTGAGAGAAAAAGGAACACAGGAAACAGTTTTTTTTGTATTATAAGTATAAAATCAATCATGATGTAATGCATGCCGAGAAAAGGCATGACGTATGAAAACATTTAACCTACACGAAATTTGACTTTGATGTGATAGTATTATATTTTGGTAGATTAGATCATAGTTGAACGAAAAAAAAATTATGTGGCATGAAAAAGTTTGCTCTTGTGTCCAGGAGAACGTTTAAACGATATTTAAAAAACCTGTAACTAATTTTTTTATAATAAAACAATACAAATATATTTCTCTATTTTTTCATTAATTTTTACTATCAAAGTGGAAAATAATTTAAAAGTGCACAGTGCTACTTTTTCTTTTATGTTCATAAGTACTTTCTCTCAATAAACCCCAAATATAGTGTCCCATCATATTTTCATGGTATTGGCTTTGATAACGTTCGAAGTTCATAATATCTTGATGGAAACGTTCTCCTTGGTCTTCTAATTACACTCTTATGTTATTTTTAAATTTATCTAAATGAACATGCAGCATATGCACTTTTAATGACACCCTACAACCCACGCACTTAAGTTTTTTTAACATATTTTCAACCAGTTTTTGGTTGTTATTTCCTAAAAATCCAAAGACTACTGCTTTAAGACTGTTCCAACTTGCTCTTTGAGCTTTACTAAGCAAGTATGGAAATTCTTTATACGCAAAATTTTGTTTTAATTTGCGGACCAACAAAAACTCTAGGTTTAAACTTTGCTTCTGACAACTTGAGAGAAAACTTTTTTTTAATACAAAAACTTCTGACTTTTCATCCAGTTGTTTCATAAATTGTTTCATTAACCCTAATTTAAAGTGCAAAGACAAACTCTATTCCAAATAACTAGAGTTGTAAGAAGCATATTACGCAGAAGTGGAAAGTTGATGTATGGGCCGCGTGGCGGCGAGTAACGCAATTCCACGAGAGCGCAATTGCCATACAACTGGAGTAATATACTATACTTTTTCTACAACACCTATGTTGCTATAATTTTATATAGACTTTTTTCGACAAAAACAAATAGATTAATTACAGTAACTGAGTGTAATAACAAAATGTTGACAGACGTCAAATTGACTTCGAAAATGAAGTAATCGCTTACAGTAATTGGACATTTTACTTTTATTTTATAATTATTTAGATATAATGTAAATACATTTTGAATGACAAAAAAATATAAAGTATAAACTACTAACTGAAATGGGATAACATCATGTGAACGTTTTGTCAAAGTTGAAACTGTAACGTAATAAAAAAAATATGTGCTAGTCATAACATAACACTATCTGTAATAACGACTTTACCAATCAAGTACACAGTGCATTATAGGCAGTTTACTAAGAAAAAAGGTATTTTTTCTTCACTTTTGCACATAACAAACAGGAAAATCATAAAATACACTTTAGGACAAAAAACGAAAATTTGTTTTCTAAACTTGTAGCAAAACAGCTGGTTGTTGTTTATCACTCGAGTGCCATCTGGAGGCAGTGTAAATAGCCCACTTTTATCTCACGGGATTTTTTAATATAACAAAATTAATTAAAATTCTTATAAAAACTTGAAAATGAGTATTATTATTATTATTATTATAACTATCACAAAAGCAAACTTTATTCGAAAAAAAGGTATATTTTCTTCATTTTTGCACATAATAAACAGGAAAATCGTAAAATAAATTTTAGGACAAAAAACGAAAAAATTTTTGTCGAGCAGTGTAATTCATCAAGAAAAGTGGTCAAGAAAGTAAATGATTAGTCGAAGGTAAATGACGAAAAGAAGTAAGATGTTACCGCAATAAGTAATATGTATTTAGAAGCATGAAAACTAAGCACTATCYGTGTGAATAAAACCTACAGAATGAATGAGTTTAAAATACCTAGCTACATAAGCAATAAAGATAGTACCATGAGTAAGGGAGAACGGGCCAATTGTAACAACATAACTAAATAKATTCTCCCAACTCCTTTATAAACWTTTAAGTTTCGTGGTTYTTTCTTCATGTCCCCTAAATGATTTATKTAATAAAAACGTTGAGTGCAGCGTCGAGAATTGCTTTTAATTATGTTTTGCTTTTGAGGGTTGTGGTTTTACCAAAGCAGGCGGTACAGTTGCGTTTAATAATTTCACCTGCCTAGTACAGTGTGGGCCAGAAGTCTCAGAACTAACATCTTTGCTAGAGGCAGGTGAAGTTGCATTTGAACATTATTATCTGTAAAGTTGCAACCGTTGGATAGGTCAGTGTCTGGACCACTTAAAGAGTATTTCAACACACATGCTGACGGTTGGCTAAAAGCTCATCCAGGTGAGAGAATGAACCACTATGGCTACCACATGGTGGAAATTAGTTGCCGTCCACTTTAAGAATTTGAGATAAGCCACAATACACAGGGGACCCGCTCGATAGATACATAACTCCACCTCCACAACCATTAACAGTTTCCTATACAACGCCAGCACACTTTAAACCCAACACAGACTGAAGCGTTGTCATCAAAGATCTCTAGGCTCCGTGGCCAACATATTGCCAAAGAAAGTTACCTAGAGCATCAAATCGCCAAAGCAACTCCACTCCATCACTCAGGGATATTCGTCCACTGCCTAAAGCCAAATTTGACAAATCAAAGAGGAAATGTAGGCAGACTATGAAAACTACAATATGGATGGACACCCCAGAGAAGAACGAGCTGGCCGCAATGAAACACAAACCTGTCATTGAGAAAAACAAAATGGTAGCAGTTCCTAAAAGAAAAGTAGATAAAGTATCAAGCAACGATCTGTGAGACTTATTATACAAACAGCCGATTGATTACCGCTCACAATGGTTTACAAGTATGATTTGAAGCTGTCGTAAATAACAGACGAGTTCGCCACGTTCCACTGTTTTGCAGCGGAATGGACCGTATCCAAAAATTGTGTTTAGGCTTTTTTAGAATTTTTTTCCGTGCACATAAATCAATGAGCATTATTTGTTGTTATTATTTGAACTACAAATAATTTCTCATCTAATAGCTTTCAATGTATGACTAAATGGTATTCTTAACTAATTTCATGAGTAGTATTTATTTTTATAATCATGAATGGTAAATATTCCAAATTCAAAGCGGCAGCCCATACTTTATAATTTTTGATCGCGGTGTGCAATCGGCGTCTGCCCTGTTTCATCACAGGTTAAAAATTTTTTTCAATCCGGAGGGTCATAAACGTAGTTTCTACATGTATATTTTTTTGGAAATAAAAAGAACTCGGAACTATTCTACTCCTACCATAAACGGTATTGAAAGCATATGTGTTTACTTATATTTTAAAGTTTTACAGCATTTAAGCGTACCAAGTGCAATATTTTTTACTTATTCAGTCATGCCTACATACATGCTTACATTTAGCCACTTATTAAGAGGCGTTTGTGACAAGTACATTTCGTAGGGCAACTGGTGAGACAGATTATTAGGGTAATGGTCAACGCTAGTTACCATTCGGAGCAACTGGATAAAATTCCAAATACTAATAAGGCAACCATTCAAGACTACATAAAAAATTTTAAATTGACATACTCGCTTCTAAATGTGGACACACCATTCTACGATTCCCCCTATATCATTGCATTTTCAACCCCATTTAAGCGATATGGGAGCGGTTGAAACAAAGAATTCGACGAGGGAACGCCGGTGGAAAATTTAGCAACGAAATGCTGCTAAAAATTAGACACGAAGTTGAAATAACAAGTGTCGATGCATGGAGAAATTCAGTGCGGCATGTACTGGACATTGAAAATCGGTACAGAGTGAATCATGTATAAGAACTAATAATAGAAATTAATCATGATTTTAGCAGTTTTAAATTTTATTGAGTTTGTCAATCGTATTATAAAGGTTTCTTTTTCTACGTTTTGACCTATATTGTACTGACGATGACTACCTGTTAGTCGAAAGCGCTTTACAATTAAAGAATTAAGTGGATTACACTTCAAGAATTATTATATTAAAGAAGATTTCATTAAATATTATTCCACTTTGAGAGTATGGATCAGTTTTTAATATTTTTTTTGGTATAGAAAGGATTGCCAATATCTGCCATCTCTACCTGCCGAACCGATACTATTTGCTACGTTTGGTATCCATAATTTAGTAATTGCAGATGAACAACTAATATAACAATAGCACTTACCACTTGCAGATTCCAATTCCTGTTAACCAGCTTCTCCAACACCTGCAAATAAAACAGTGAGTTTATTTCAACAACCAATGCTTTAATAAAGCATTTGAAGAGTATTTACTTAATAGTTATGAGATATTAATAATAATGAAATCCAACATCAATCGTTTTTTGTTTCGTACAGCATATTTCTATTTCAGCAAAGCAATGCGTGAAGACAGAATCGTTCTGTCAAAGCACTCTGCGAATGGGATTGTTCCTTTTTGTTTTAATTAACCCGCAGACAGCTAGGCAGTCGAGCGATGAAAGCTTTAAATGGCGATACAATTAAGAGTGCGGAACTGCGGACCCAAAAAGCTAATAAAAGGCAATAAAAGGCTTAACCGCCTGCGGTTGTGCGTATTCGAATTTCGTGGACCTTATAAGCTTTTAAATGGAATCGCTTGGAGAATTTACATCAGTAGAGTAAAGCCCTTCCGTCTTCTGTCCGAAATTGCTGCCAGAAGAAATAAAAGTTGGTCGTACAGGATAATTATTGTTGTTATTTAATACTAAGTACATAAATGTTCAAGTAGCGTTTATTGAAGGAAAACATATTCCCGATTGGGCAACGCTACACCTCATATTTGATATTGGTCGCACTGAGTCCAGATCTGCTGACTTCTTTGAAAAAACTCAGCTCCTGTCGATCTATGTGACATCGAAATTAGCTCACAAATTCAAAAGTTGAAAGGATTCGAAATGCTAAATGGGTGAACCTAGAATAAAGTCTTAGCGTTGCCTACTTAAAAATACAAAACCTTCCATATTTAAAAAACCCGAGCGCCACCAGCTGGTCTGTGTGTCGACGGAAGTATTAAGGAAGTTTAAATTAATTGCAAGTTTAGCGAGCCGACACACTACATAAGGCTTCATTTTAAAACAGTTTGCTAGTTGAAAACTGGAGAGCAGGGCTGAAAGTAGTCGCTCATATTAGCAAACTTCTTAAAGTGCATGTGGTACGTAAGGTATGAACAAGAAAATAAAATCTCTGACCAAGTACAAAGACTTTTGGGTACAAATGAAGTTTTAACGAAGCTGCATTCCTTATGAGCATTAGTTAGAAACTATAAAACTTCAAGGAACAAGCCGTAGAGACGATGTTTGTAAAAACTTCTATCATCAGGTATGAAATAACTAATAATCACCTTTTAAAAGCGAATTAATGAAACATAACAGACAAAAATAAAACATTCTGCGTACAAACTAAATATGTGTTTCCTTATCTATTTACTTACAGCAATAATCAGATCCAAGGAGGCAAACCTTACAGAACATAAACTTTAATTTGTTCACAGGCGAGTATTCGCTTCAGTTAGTCTCAGCTGCATCGTTTTTTTACATTAATCAATTGGATCTGAATATTTTCCACACATAATATAGTTACATACTGCCTGTATTTTCTCAAAGCTAGATGCCAGGACTAATATTGTGGTTACTCATTGATGCAACTGGACCACATTTTTTTTATATTCTTCATTTCTAGAACCGAACACGACAGATTTAAAATGTGAGCAGAATAACCAAATTAGACAATAATTGTGGGACCATTTAATATTCACAGGCAAAATAATCATATTGATTTTCATATTTAATATGCCCACCAGTTATTTGTATATCTCGTCTTGTCCAACCTTTGCATTAAAACTGCCGAAAATAGTTACATGTCTTAGCTTGGGATTTCTGTATTAAGTATATGCATTCATAGAAGACCTCCCGGTTTTCTTCTATTTCATCTCTTATAGGTGCGTAGATATTTATAGTCCAATACTTACGCCTAATTTTTTATTTATACTCAATATTGACCGAAAATTAACCACACGCTTGCAATCTTTTTGCCCTAAAACTTACTACACCACTGTTGCTCAAGACATAATAGTCTACATTGCTTATAAAAACGACTTTCCGTTTTTGTCTCTTGAATAGCTGCTACTCGTATCTGAATATTACGATCGTTGAACACCTTTATCAAATTTTAAGATTATTTTGTTTAAATTAATTAATTAATGGGGTCTCCATTGTCACCACTGCTAGCTTAGATATACATGAATCAAATCAAATAGTAATCTAGTTAATTGCGTTCAGTTTTGGGCACGCTATGAGGACGACATAAAATATTTTGTATTTGGACAAGTACAGACAGAAATGTGGATCAATTTTTGAATTACATAAACAGTATTCATGAAAAACTACAATTTACTATCGAAAAAGAAAGAAAAAAGAAAACTTTTTAGACTTTAGACCTTTTAGAATTCAGGAAAACTAAATTTTAGCATTTATAGAAAACCAACCACTACCGATACATTAATTCATGCTGAATCTAAACAATCACTAAGTATAAAATTTTCGCCTTTTCATAGTTTAATTCACAGACTACTACAGGTTCCGCAAAGTACAGCAGATTTTGAAAAGGTATCACACATTATAAAACAACTGGCAATAAGAAGTGGGTACAAACCAAAAATGATTGAAAAGAAGATCAGTATTAAGCAATCAAAACGAATAATGCCACAATTTTACAATTCGCAAAGCTCAACTGAAGTTAAAATATGGCAGTCAATAAATTAAATAGGCAATGTTAGTGAAAAAATGTCAGGATACCTCTCTAATGATAATAGAAAGTTTATTCTCGTGAATAGAAGCAACTTAGGAGCATTGTTAGTAAACAATAAAGATAAGACGGACAACGGTAACAAAAGTGGTGTATACGAAATTAATTGTGAAGAATGTAATATTAGTTATATAGGTTGCACAGGTCGTAGTAAGGAAAGAATTAAAGAACATAAAAAATCCATATTAAATAATAGGAACTTAACTGGATTTTCAAAACATTGTGTAACTCTCAATCTACATTTGACGAAAAAAGATTAAAAATATTATATAACGCTCAAAACGGCATCAGAACCGAACACTTAAGAACCCCCACAAAAATATCTATAACGATCAAGTGGAATTCCCTAGTTTGTTGATTAACGCTGTCATAAATGTCACCCGCTCGTAGGTATAGAGGCTCGTGGGATCTGCATCTAACTTTAAGCAACAGTGTCAATTATTGTAAACTCTTTGAAAAAGGCCTGATAGGCCGAAATATTTAAGAGGTTAAAATCAATAAAAACTGAAACATTACCAAGTGTTATAACTATTATATTATTTAAAAAATGGTTAGTTTAGAGCCGTCAAACAAGTCAATTGAATTAGTGTAGAGTACGCTTAAAAAAGGAATACGAAGAAACAATACATGTCCGCGTTTAAGTTCGGCAGTTGTAGATTTAGTGCGTAGAGAGGTAAATAGTATAACGAAGAACTGTGGAAAAGCTGTATTAGGCATGTTATTGAAATTGAAAATAGCTATGTATCCCCAAATTTTCAAAATTTTATAATACATGTTAATGATGATGCTAGCAGTGATTCAGAATTTCACAGTAGTGATGATGATAATAATTAATATATTTATGTTATGTCGGTGTAAACTTGTTAGACTTTTTTGTAAAAATATAATAGATGTATGGAATTATTTTTTTGTATTTAGAGCTTTAGATATAAAATATATATTCTTATTATTTTCTTTTAAAGTACTTGTCTTTTATTTACATATTTAGTTACGTTAACCGTTAACCGCATGTTTCCAATAGTTAAAAGATTGTAAAAATATTAAAATGTATTGTTTATAATTTTCGGCTAGCACAGCATTCAACATATTCACAGAATATAAATATCACAGGAATGTTAAAAATCAAAATAAAAACATTTAGGAATGTGAGATTTTTCTTTGCATATTAAAAAATGCTCAGATGTGCATGTTGTCTAGTTAGATCACAAATTTCATTATAACTAGATATACTTTGCTTGTGCAAAATAATGTTGCTACTCATCTAAAACTACGTACAATTCATGTTGAGACGTAAATAAAAACGATCGATGTTAAACCTCTTCTTAATAGAATGATTAAAAACTACTTAGAAGAATATACACTACACGCGTGCCGTTCCAACTGTGCCTGTAAATAATATTGCAGGTTTGTAAAAACGGTAAGAGAGTTGCATTACTATACCTAATCACACTGGTCAAGAAGATTATTGTTACACAAAAAGTATTTTGTGTTTTAATCCTAGTTACCCATTGTAATAATAATATAATAGAGCATATATAAAGTTGTGTAAATATGCCGAAAAGCTTTTTGAACCATCCTGACTGTTTTGTCTTGTTTGCAGAGAAGTTACTTTCAAAAATCAGCGACGAAATTTCATATCGTTCATAAGTAGTTGTTATAATGAATTTTTTGACTTGTCCGTGCGCCATCACGATATCTCGGGTACCTCATATATGCTGTAAATCGTGTGTTACTCTTTTTACTGGATGGATGGCACCTATATTTTTTCTGATTGCTACTTTTGCATGACTAATATAAAAGGCATCACAAACAAATCGAAGCATACTGTAGAATATCCAGACTTGTCGTATGCTACCAAAGAGATTCCACATGAAGAAAATTTGCCTGTACCAGAAAATATGGAAAATCTACTGCATTCGACGCATCAACAGGTGAAACTCCGTTATAAAATCAGAACAAACCAGTTTTTGAGACACGGCAGTTCTTTGATTTGCTTGAACTATATCATCTTGAAAATAAATAATCTTTCGAACAGTGTAGATTGCTGTACTTACAGCTTCCGGAAACGAAACACTACCAACATCCTCTTGCCCCCACATAATCCAATAAGTCGCAGTCACTAACCACTAATCAGTTCACTTAAAATTGCACTTTTCAGTCACTACCGTACCGAAAAATCACTGAATAAATAGAACTAATTCGGCCGACAAACCGCAAACTACTGAACGCGTTGTGCGCACTGATACTTGATTCGCTAGCAAAAAGCACAGCACACTCAYAAAAAAAGGCGACAAAAAACTGTTATTAACCAAGGTGTCGCTCGAACTCTAAAGGACAAGCGTTTTTTGTTCGAATTTTTGCACGTAGCACCAGGTCATGTTTTCGTGCGGTGGTGGGATACGCGGTGCGTTTAAAAAGTCGTGGGGCTATTAAAATCATCAAATGAAGACCAGAAAATTTGATGGCGTGCAAAGCGACTATTTAAGGTAATAATTATTGTGTAATGCAGGGTCGCTACAAAACAAAGTATGGAACCAGAAGGATATTTCTGGTTTTGTTCGACCGATTTTTCTGAAATTGCGCATGGACCTATAGGTAATGAAAATGCATTTTCTGGAATTTTTTCAACTCCGTGTCAGCTCTCGTTTCCGAGATATGGGCTCAAGTTGCATTTTTTTTATGAGGATGGTGGTCAAAAGGCACATCATTAAAAAGGATATTTTGCCTGATTTCAAAAATGTATCGCACTCGTACAATTTATTGCTTCTGATTTAAAAAAAAAGTGTAAATGCAATAATTGAGCCTGACAATAAACGAAAAGAATGAAAACAATTTTCTTTATCGCTAAAATGGACAAAAAAACAAGTATTACCATTTTTCCTTGACTGGTGGTATTTTTCGTCTAGTTTGTTCAATTTATCGCGAATCGGGTACCCAAAAAGTAAAAAAAATGTTTTCATTGACTTTCTGACAGTGATGCAGCCTTGTTCTTTGTAGCATATATAGAGGTAAGTTCTGAATTTCTGCCCTGATTCCTCCTTGTAAATCTTCTGCATTATGTGGCCAATCAGCATAAATACGATTTTTCAGATACCCCCACAGGTAAAAATCAAGCGGCGTCAGATCAGGGGAACATATAAAAAAATATTTAAAAATGCTCAGATGTGCATGTTGTCTAGTTAGATTACAAATTTCATTATAACTGGATATACTTTGCTTGTGCAAAATAATGTTGCTACTCATCTAAAACTACGTACAATTCATTTTGAGACGTAAATAATAACGATCTATGTAAAACCTCTTATTAACCGAATGATTAAAAACTACTTAGAATAATATACACTACACAAACAAAAAAAACGAGTTTTAAAACGGCTTAAAGCCGGCACTGGAAATTCGCAAAATCACAGAGAGAGGGTTGGTTTGATTTATGAGGGGTCGCGTGCCGTTCCAACTCTGCCTGTAAATGAAAGGTAAATAGTATTGCAGGGTTGTAAAAACGGTAAGAGAGTTGCATTACTATACTTTTAATAATTGACAAGGAACCGTGTAAAGACAGCGTCAACGCAAGCGTTAACTGAACCAGACAGATGCAGGCGACACCACCACTCACGATCCACCGCTTTTGCACAGCCGGAAACAGAATTCATTTACAAAACACCCGCACCACCGGAACCATAAGCGCAGAAATTGCCTACTGATTTTAGTTTTCCGTGAATTTCGTGCGACAGTTCAATTAACGGCCGTGAAAACTGCAACGCGAAACGTACGAGCGCACGCCCTTTACCGCCGACAAAATGTTGACAGGCCAGAACGTTAATGGAGATTTAGTCCTTTATTTGTCTGCTCCGTTCGTGTGCAAACAGAACTTGATTGTAAAACAGAGAGCGGTATTAAATTTGGGCTCAATCCCGGTCGTCCCAGTCGTCCCCAGTTTTAAGGTGTGCGATGATGGACGAGGTGTGTATCTTGGTCTTTAGGCTCGAGTGCTTCAGTTTGATCCATTGTTAATGTAAACTAAAGCCCATCGAGGGTGTCGATGTATGGCTGTTTCGGTATTAATTTCTGATGATGAAGATGTCATAGCCAATTGCAGCTTTTTTTAGACGTTACTCATTGACATTAGATCGTAGAAGATAATGATTTATGTTTACAATGCGATCATAGAAGTAGCAAGAGCTTTCTAGATCAAGCAATGCTCCTAAATGATGTATTTATTTATTATTATTTATCCCTGAAGTGCTTGTAAGTTTTGAAGTTTTTTGGACATTACTCGCGCATAATATGTGCATATCCCAAAAGTGTTTTCAAGTCAGTTTGCCTCACGTATAACAATATCCACAATACGAGGGTGAATGCTTTCAGCGTCCATAATATAAGATAATATTTTCTCGGAAAGATTGCTGTCTCTTGAAAACACTGACAAAATGTCATTAGTCTGACGTTTCGATTACACCTGCAATCTTTGTCAAAGACGAAGAACCTCAAAATTTGCCTGACACAAGTTCAAACAAAATTTTGAAAGTAAATAAACAAATCACCAAGGAAGCGAGACGTCATAGAAACATCAATTAGTTTTGACGTGGTTTATTTATGTACGAAAGTACCCATCCCTGAAACGATAGATATCATCAAATCCAAGCTTATTAGCGATCCCCTAGGTGGCACGATAGCCAGATTATCTGAACATTGCTTAAAATCTACTTATTTCTTATGGAATGATAATTTTTATGAATAAAAATCAGGCTGTGCAATCGGTTCACCTCTAAGTCCTGTAGTAACCAACTTGTTTATGCAAAATTTTGAACAGGTAGGGATAAACAGTTTTCAGTTTAAGCCAAAATGTTGGTATAGGTACGTAGATGACATTTTTGTTATTTGTCCCCACGGTATAGAAGAATTGGATAGGTTTCTAAATCATTTGAACAGTCAAAATCCTGACATAATAATTACTATGGAATTAGAAAACAATGGTAGTTCACCTTTCTTAGATGTCCAAATTTACAGAATACAGTTAGGACACAAGGTTTATAGAAAACCAACACACACAGACAGATAATTTACTTGCCACATCTCACCACCCTCCTTCTCAAAAGAATAGTCTTATAAGGACGTTATTTGTTAGAGCACAATGGATCTCAGACGAAAGTTCTTTACAAAAAAAATATATCATCTTAAATCAGCGCTAGTGAGGAATGGTTATAGCGATAAGAATATTTGGTCAGTTTTTAATAAAAGTGCTCATCCAAATCAAGTAAATTCTCAGCCAGGACAAAGTAAATTGAAGTTGAGTTTGTCTTATGTACAAGGCCTTTCGGATAAATTAAAGATGATGCTTAGAAAACACGATATTTTAGTTGTAGATAGTATATATAATATTTTAGATAAAATTTTAAGTTCTACTAAAGATAAAGTACATTTAGAAAGTGAAGGTGTTTACAAAATTATTTGTTCTTGCGGCAAGTGTTACATAGGTCAAACTAAAAGAAAAGTGGGTACGCGTTTGAAAGAACACATACGTGCTACTAGGCTACAACAGATAGATAAATCTTCCATAGCTGAATACTCATATTTGGCTAAACCCATGATTGACTTTGATAAAACAAGAATTTTACATAGGGAAAAATATTATCACAAACGTCTAATAAAAGAAGCTATAGAAATTTATAGGAATACTAATAATTTTAATAGAGATTGTGAAAATTATGAGTTAGGTGACATTTGGAAGGCTATTTTGTAGTTATCTTTTACCAAGTAATTCGTGTATATCTAGTAGGTAGGTAGTTCCTTTTTCGTCGTTTTTATGGTTGTTCTTTAACCGTAACATGCAGGAAATAATATCCCATAAAATCGAGAACATCTTTTCCACACAGAATAAAAAGTTTTTAGCATTTCTTCCTCCTGCAGTTTCGGTTAGAGAAGACCCTATCTAAGAGGACATTGTAATTAATCAATCTTCTGAGACTTTTAGTGAAAAAGAAATAGCGTTTCTCAATAAAAGTTTGAAATTTAATTTATCTCATAGAAGCCCACCGGTTTCCAAAATCGTAGCTGGTATAGAAAGCTCTATCCGAAATTTTGATTCTTTCGATAAAGACTATATTAGAAACGCATGTAAAATTCAAACAAGGAATAATTTAAACAATAACAAAAAACAAGGGAAAACAAAGGATCATAATATCATTCAAGGTATCAGGGATAAAACCTGTTATTATTTGAAAGCTGACAAAGGTAATAAGATTATGATACTGGATAAAGAGGAATATTTTGAAAGGGTCAATGACCTTCTCGAAAAAGATCCATATAACAAACTACATCGAAACCCATTGCCAAAATTAATTCAACAAACAAAAAAAGTTATTGCTAAGTGTCAAAATCTTACTACACCTGCTTTAAAGTATAAGCTATCAACAATGCCTAAAATGTATATCCTGTCTAAGATACACTAAACAGGTAAATCGGTGAGACCTATTGTTTCAGGTATTAACACACCCACTTACCAGCTTTGGAAATGGCTTACTAACGAGTTAAGTAAATTACCTTCACCTCAAGTAGATTCCTCGGTAAAACATTTACTAGAAAAAAAATAAAAACGTTAAACTTGAGGAGGGTGAGCTACTCGTTTCTTTTGATGTAACATCATTATTTCTTAGTGTACCCGTAGAAGTAATGTTAAAATATCTGGAGGAGCTATTGGCTATTATTGATATATTGAACAAATCAAAATTCAAGCATACATTAAATTGACATCCTTATGCATGCCCCAGAACTGTTTCCAGATTAACAAAAAGTTTTTCGAACAACACGAAAGGACTGCTGTGGGAAATAGTATTTCCCCCTTTCTGGCAAATTTATTTATGGGCCTCTTTGAAACCGACTTTAAAAACGAAAAACAATATTTTTCCCGGATACGACTACGTTACATGAATGATGTTTTTGCTGTAATTGACACCAGAATATATAATATTGATAATTTTTTGGAAATTATCGTTTCACAAACATTAATTTTACAATTGAAAACGAAGAAAAAGGACGTCTTCCTTCTCTGGATGTTCTGGTGCCAAGAAAAGACGACTGCGAAATAGAATTTGACGTATACGGAAAAGATACAAATACAAATAGGTTTATACTCGATGAATCCCAACATTCTCACCAACATAAACTTTCGGCCTTAAATTTCTTAGTTAACAGATTAGTCCATTTTCTATTATCAAAATCTAACTTTGAAAAAGAACTTAAATATATTAAGAATGTTGCTATTCATAATTGCTACTCCAGCGAAATAGTAAATAACTTACTTAGGAAAATTCGACATAAGAAACATGTTTTAAACGCCACCACATCGTATTTTCCACCTACATTAGAACATAAATTCATTAAAATTTCTTTCGACTTTAGACTTACGAAAGGATTGGATAACATTCTAAAACCATTTCATTTAAAACTAGCTTTTACCGTCAATAATAGTATAAAAAAAATCTATTAGGAAACCCAAAATAGAGGGTAGATGAAGAAGGCAAGTCAGGTATTTATGAAATAAAATGTAGTAAATGTAATCTTAAATATATTGGGCAGACTAGGTGCTCTATAGGAATTAGATTTAAAGAGCATATTGCTCATTTCAGGTTTGGAAGGTTCGATAAGTCAAGTGTCGCTCTACATATTCAAGACACAGCACACCCTATAACATCAAAATACCTAAAACTGCTAAAATCGGTTTCCAACAACACGGAACTCAACGCGTTCGATAGCATACTTATTCAAAGTAATAAAGATGACGTAATGAATTCTACTGATTAGGTAAGCGATTCATTCAAGCGTGAAGCTTTGTTAGTATAAATAGTTATGTCTGGTTGACCTGACTTCATTTCCACTGAAATTTGGGTGAGAAGAATGTTCTCCGGTTAATCCGGCCAGATTTCAAAAAGTCACATTATTTTTCTACTGAAGATGGCAGTTTAGCTGATGAAATACGTATATAGATGATTGTAATTTCTAATATTGTGGTTATGGTTATTTTTTGCTGTTTCGATTGGATTCAAACCACACTCAGCTCTTTTTACCGTCAAAGTTATTTGATAAATTGAGTGAGACAGAGCACGTACGTTCAATCAGCTTGTTTCCAAGCTACCTAATCGATAGTATATTTTAAATTCACCAATAGACTGGGGGTTGAGAAAAAGGTAGTGCTTGTGTTTAATTATTATAAGGAGAACTTAAATAAGCGTGTAGATGAATTTACTAAATTTATTGCGCGTTACATTCCTTAATTGTACAGTTTGCAAGCGAATGCATTAATTAATTCTCATAAGCAGCTTAATATTCAGAAAACAGAGATTTTCGGTTTTATAGAAAAGAATCCTCAGAGGCCGTAGAAAGATATCTTTGAAATTACCCAAATATGGAAAAATCAATATGTTGAATGGATTCAAAGGCGCATTCATTGTGAAACATCCTGAATCAATTAGGTAGCTTGGAAACAAGCTGATTGATTGAACGTATGTGCTTTGTCTCACTTGATCAAGTTCAATCAATCAGCTTGTTTCCAAGCTACCTAATTGATGGAAATAGTATATTATGTTATGAGGAGATAAAGTGAACTTTTATGTAGCAAGGCTGGAGTTTAACTGCCGAGCTTGCGAGGCAGATAGGTCCAGCCGCGCTACATAAAGTCACTTTAGCTCCAAATAATATATGCTATTTTTTTAAACGTCGACAAAGAATCTAGCACTAATTAAAAATTTGAGTAATTTTAAATTTGCGTATCGTGCTTCAGTGATTATTTTAGTTGGCTCTGGGAAAGGTTTCTCTAGTGACGAAATGTAAACAACCAGAAAAATAATTTGATGTGTCACAAAACCTGGCTGCATTTTGTAAGTTTTACCGAATATTCTAAAAATATTTCCCATTGGAACTAATCATTTTGCAGTTTTCGCCATGTCAGACATCGAATGCACGCCCCCTGAAGTGGCTGAGGCCGCTTCAGAAGTTGTAAATAATTTAATCAAGTTTCCTTAATATTTGCCGCCGTGGCTGCAAATGATTTTTGCTGCGTATATGCAGCAAAAGTGAGTGTCATTGTTGCTAAGATATAATTTGACACTTTGGCTCCTATGCTAGCTGCAGAAAATTGCCACTTTAATATCGTTTGAAAAAAAATCACTTAATTACTTCAACCAAGAGAGGGAACAGATTGTTTTCTTGCAACGGCAAAATTATAGTGACAAGTTTTTGTAAAGAAACAGACAATTCTTACAACTTTTTTGATAACCTTAAGCCAACACCGGCTGATAAAGCTTTCTATTAAATAGGTAACCTATAGCTCCCTGAATATACCCAAATCTTATATTATCATATTTTTTTGTAAATGTAGGACTTGCTGTTAATGTTACTCGGTGCTACAAGATGGATAGCAGCTCTGCGAATAAATCCGCTGTAAAAAGCCATCGCGCACATTTGGCCTAAACGCCCAAAATCCACTTTTTTCTTGTCGTACACGCTAACCGCTGGCCGGACCTGTCAGAATAAATCCTTACAGCGTCCGCGCGGTCTGCAGATGGGGCTTTAAACTCGGGAAAAGCTTATGCAAAAATGCGCGCCCAACATTCGGACTAGATTAGGGCAAATCCGGAGCGGGCAGGGTGACTTCAGGGCTCGTGCACGTATCGACACTGAAGCGAACTGTAATCCCGACCATAAAACATACGGGAAACCTTTTCAATTTGCGGCTATCAAGGACAGATTTCGGTGTTATAATTCATTATAGTGACGCCGCTTTGGTTAGATTTATCGCACCTGCTTCCAGCGATGTGGGAAACGGCGTAGGGTAATCGGAGTTCGACAACTCCCAGTCGAATCGATTTGTTTCTATTTAAATGGGGTCACTTAACAATCCATAGCTTTAGGCCCTTAGACTACAGCAAATAGGAGAAACTTGTCTATCGTTATCACAGACGACAGAACTCCTACAATTCCTTTTTTTCTCTTCAGAGTCCAATCCTTAAGGTTATCTTCGAACTAGTGTTGGGTGATAAGTATCGATACTTTTGCTTTCAGTAGCCTATATTTTGTATCGATACTTGGTGTTTCGATATTTCGCTCAATCGATACCAACCAGAGTGGTATAGAATCATTTATTTTGTTACCAACCATATCCTAGCCATCTGCCATTAAATTTGCGAAAAAAAAAGTAGCAACGACCTTACTGTAGTATAACATACATATTTTTATACCTACTCACCAAAACTATATAGCATGACTACGGTTTTGATAAAAAGTATAATATCCTCAATGCAATAAGAACTCTCCGTATAGAAGAAAATTGCAGTAATGTAAATTGTGCCGGTATAAATAATTTATTGGAAACTGTAATTTGTGTTTATTATGGGGTTTTATAAAAAAATGTAAACGTTAAAATGCTACGTTGAATATTAAAAACGGCTTACCTTTCATTGAGGTATATGCATGTGCATGTGTACCTTTTTTATAAATAGTAATACAATTGCAACATATAGCAAAATTCGGGTAATTTAGTTTGTGAAAAATAAAATATGACTGTTTTAGTTCAGCCTTTTTTTATCAAGTGACTTTTTTTTCACCAATGCCCAAATAGACTCAAACTAACAATGCAGTTTAGTAAAATTCACATCTTAAATTCTGTGTTCTTGGTGACAACTTATTGATATGTTTAACATGATGTACTGATAACTGACGAAGATGAAGAATAGATAAGCTTATTAGTAACAGTGATGTCCATTAACAGTAAATTATGTGAAACAAAAAGTATTTTAATCCATCTTATTTCGATTTGCTATTTCTTGGATCGATATTTATCGGATACTACGAATATCCATATTATTGCGAAATATATATCGATACCGAATACATTTTGATGTATTGCCCAATGTCCATATGAGAAAAACTAAAACTCAATAGAGCTATCATGCGTGCGAATTAATGACAAAATATATGTTGTAACTATGTAGGTATGTAATACGTTAAATGCATATAACAGTCGCTTTTTATTATATTAAAGTCTTCGCAATTAAGGGAAAATGCGACTTCTTATGCTAAAATAATGTGTACTCGTCTTTCATTGACAAGCTTTTGATTTATTTCAAATCTTTGTCAGAGCTTCTATAAATATTTACAATAGTACATAGGCATAACAACATGTAATTGAACCTTATTGAACATGAGCTTTATAATAAGGGGCCAATTAAAACGTGCAAAATACGCTTCATTTATACGAGGGTGAATGCTTTCAGCGTCCGACAGATGAATTTTAAGGCTCTTCGTCTTTGACAAATATTACATGTGTAATCGAAACGTCAGCCAATGACTTTTTGCCAGTGTTTTAAAGCGACAGCGATCTTTCCGACAAAATATTATGTTACGCTTCATTTATATATAATATTATTTGAAATTTGATTTATTTGATTATGATTTTCTATTACATATTCCGCCAATGAACATCAACATTTATTCTTCCTAATATCGCTTTTATGCAGTGCTATTCTATTGCCTATTGCTTGTTTGTTCATGCAGTTTACTTCCATTATTGTAGCTACAATAGCACCAAAAGTGTTATCGGTAACAATATGAGGTCTCGAACTTCTGTGGTCATCTTATCACTAGTCCAACGTTCTGGAACGCTTACTCCATACGACTCCTGGCAAGCTGCTTGTAAAGCACAGTGAATTTCCGCAACCGTTTCTTCGCGTGCTGCAGTGACACGTTCCATTGCAACCAACAGGAATTATGACATCACCCTCGTAGTCTCAAAATACTGAAACATTACCTAAATGTAGCTCTCAAACGTTTTGCTCATGCAATGCATTTCAAAAATTGAAATGTTTCTGATTTATACCACGTTTAGCGCGTATCTCGTTATTTCTATTCCAAACTCTTTGACTAAAGAGCTTCCTCCATAGACTGCAAAAGAAGATGTTGCTACTGTGCTCCGGAACGTAGTTTTGAGAGACAAAAAAGGATTTGACCGCACTAAACAGGCTTCTTTGCTTCCTTTCCACTTCAGTAGATCCTGCATCGCGACCAAAAGCAAACTGACGCCTTCCTGCCGTTAAAGAAGCAGAAATATTTTGTATGCTAAATAAACTCTGAATAAAGTAAATATAACTGGGTTTAGACCAAGTAATGGTAAATTGAAGATAACTTAAAACGAGAAGCATGACATCCTATTAACCATTTCGTAGATAAAATTTCTATAATTGAGGATCAGCCTAATAGTGTAACATAATTTTCTACATGAAAGATTGGTAAGAAATATTACTCAGTACACTACCAGAGATATAGTAGTTGTATAAGTGTATATCGAGTTTTAAGGTCCGTATTTCGTATTAACTAGTAAAACTCTTTGTAAGGAACTAATATCATACATCTAGCAAAACACTTACACGTTGCTTTTGCCAGATAAGTCATATATTTCATAATATCAGACCGTGCTATTACATGCCAGGACCTCGAAGTTCTAAGAGTCCGACATTAAATAAGTAAAATTGTTCCATACCGCAATATACACCAAACGAGATGACTTGGAATGAACTAATTCTCCCGAAACTTCTGTAACTAGTTTCATGTTCACCCCAAGGAATTTCAGCTTGAGAATTATGTCCACAGGCATTACTTCAAAAGCAGATAATACGATACTTGTACGCAGTTGGTACAGAATTTGTGTACGCTATACCCCGGAAAATAAATATTAATATCGTCAATGACAAAGTTATTCTTATCCGTTTGATATACTAGCGACCCTCGGGAAATACCCTCTAGTCGTCACCTCCATTCGCTTTAAAAGTTTGCTTATTATATAGAAACCGTTAAGGACAGCGGGGGTGTTCGCATCAAGTGAGTCCCGTCATCGGTGTGACAATTGCGCTAGTATTTATTATCCCGCGCGTTAATTTTTTGGCGGTAATTTTTAAGATATTAATTTAAATTATATAGTGTAAACTGTAACGTATTTTAGTGGATAAGAATTCATACTGTATCAATCTAAATAGCTATATAGTATAGTAAGCTATCCTTCAAAGATAAATATATGCCATCGCGTACTTTTTTGTAGATCTTGTGCCGGGTACGTCGCGCGTGCATCGACGCCAGAATACGGCATTTAGAAAAACGGAGTGTGCTTAAGGGAAGAGGGGACGTCATCCGTTGACAGCGGGGACGTAAAAGAAAGTGGTGTTCTTCCCCAAAGATCACCTAGTTAAAAGAGGGTTAAACTGCAAGTCTTTGCCCCTGTCGGCTGATTGCCGATGACCTGCTGAACTCGTGCATATATAAAAAGTTAAGTTTGTCACTGGCTTTATCCTACTGAAGATAAAGTTTCAGTTATTGGTCATCCCCGACGCTGGACCTGCCAGTGAGGACCAGGAGAGTCGCGGTTTTGCGGGACTGCACTGGAAGATTGAAGGACAGAATCAGCTAAGTGGCTTACGTTTTTCTTTTTCGTTATTTTATTTTTCGTGTTGACATTATTTGATTTTCATAGACAGATCAGTTACGTGCGTTTTCGTTATTACTTTTTGCATATAGTTAATAAATTTAGATAATTTTGATGCATGTTCCTTATTTGAATAAGTATTGTTGTTTTGAACTGCGTTATTTTATTTGAACCCAAGCATGAGATGAGCTAGTCAGGTACAATCTGTAAAAGAGGAATATCCCACTATGCATTGCTCCCAGGCAGCTGGACTTTTTCCGACACTTCTAACAGTTATCGTTATATTTCAACCAATTTACAGAAAACTTTGACAAATTATATGGGTACCTAAACTTTTCCCATGGATCACTGTCTATTGGCGAAAACCGCATGGAAATCTGTGCAGTAGTTTTTGACAGACAGATGCGGCGAAGGGCTTTGTTTTATAATATATTTGTGGTGATAGTGATTATAAGGAGAATTTAATTGGGATTTTTGTAGTAGATATTGATTAGATATTGTATAGATTTGAGCCCGGGACCTTTTAATTACTAGTCAAATGTGCTGTCACTGGACCATCAGGGCCCTAATAAAATAATTTGGGTTCTAGTTAGCAACTGGTTGCGAGAATCTGGCCACCGTACTTGAATTTGAATAGCGGTGGAGTGATTGCACATTTGATTAGTACTCGAAAGGTTCCGGATACAAATTTTTCATAAATATATCCACCTGCTAAAATCCAATTAAATCTCTTATAATCATTAATATTGTCATTTAACACAAGACGTAACTGTCTTAAATTTACTCAATAATAATTTATATCAGCATTGCGTCGTTTCTAGTCCATCGACGACAGAAGCTATGCGATTTTCCCATGTTAATTTTCTAAGTTGTTTGCTGGAGTTTACGCCGCCTGGCAGCTCATACAAACGTAATAATTCATAATTTACGTCGAGAAACCCCCATCACCATCTCGAAAATGAAATGCCCACACCAGACGAGAAGCCAAGGGTATTCCGGGTCGTTTGCTGGTTTCACATGTTTGCCGGTAGAAAGCCTAAACACCTCTGTCAAACTCTTGCGAATAATTGGTCATTAATATATGTAAGAGTTGCAAGTCCTGTAGAAAGAGAGAAAAAGAAAAATAAATTAAGAGATTATGTTATTTGGCTAGACTTTGATAATTATGTCTAATAGGTATTACTAAAATTTAAAATATATATGCACACATAAAAATTGTTTCTTGAAATGACAGTATTGGAACATTTGCTATTACTTATTTAAAACAAGTCTGCATACATTTCACTTTTTCACTTTCACAAATATATATTCTTCATTTGACATTACCAATATGTTGCCAGACAGATCAATTTTTATTGAATTATAGATTCATAACAAGTATATTAATATATTCAATCAATTGTATTAAATTATTTGTACCTACTCAAAACTATATTTTTGGCAATGATATATCAGTGTTAGTAGAGTTTATTTTGCTTCCGTTCGCTATAGTTTGACATAATCAGAAACAGGGTTGGCATGATTAAAACAAAATGTTATTAATTATTACTATTAAACTCATTTATCTTCCACAAATAGATAATGTCACCCCACATTTGCATTAAAAATGAATTGAATACAAAACCAGACCCAGCTAGAAAACACTTTTTATTGATACAACAGTTTTAATTTAACTTTAACATTTTTTTATATTTAATGAACAGGCAAAGCGCTTTCAGCTATAATTAGCCATCATCAGTACCTCATTGTGTAAAAAAGAATACAAAAGAATTTATAAACCTGACACTGTCAAAATCGAAATAAGCAATCTTGACTTCAAACAAAAAAATAGCCTGCATGCCAAAAGCACAAACATGAAATCAATTATCAAATAAAGAATTTAGAATAGGACAGCTAAAATTACAAAAATCATTCAAAATTGCAAAATTACCGTTATCTATAATTTTGAATATTTCAAGAATTTCTAGAAAATTTAATTATTTAAAGAGGTGATGTGTTTAAATGACAATAAATGATTTGCTAATGAAGGATTTGTATTAACTATATCAGTATTTTTATATTTTCATATTGTTTCAAGTGTTCATTGCCTCTAATTGTAAAAGATCTTCCGCTTTGACCAATATAAATAGAATTACAATCAATACAAGAAAAACTATAAACTCCCGAATGATTCAAAACTGGAATTTTGTCTTTATTGCGAGCAAAATTGTAATTTTACAATTTTGAATGATTTTTGTAATTTTAATTGTCCTTTTCTAAATTCTTTATTTGATCATTGATTTCATGTTTATGCTTTTGGCATGCAGGTTACTTTTTTGTCTGAAGTCAAGATTACTTGTTTCGATTTTGACAATGTCAGGTATATAAATTCTTTTGTATTCTTTTTTACACAATGAGGGACTGATGATGGCTAATTACAGCTGAAAGCACTTTGCCTATTCATTAAATATTTCTTGTCTGTGTCAACCTCTTAGTTTTATTTTTAACTTAATTTTAACTAATGCTGTATATCCTGCTGTTTGGAAAGTATCGAAAGTTTATCCTGTTTTCAAGTCCGGTGATAAAACTAACATACAAAATTACAGACCGATTGCTAATACTTGCAATTTTTCGAAATTGTTTGAATGTATTTTATCGGACGTTCTCTATAGTCATTTTTCGTCATTAACTATTGCTGAACAACATTGTGAATTTGTACAAAATTTGTCAAGTGCACTTGACGCAAGGTTGCAGGTCGATGTAGTTTATACGGATATGTCTAAGGCATTTGATACTGTGGACGTGGATATTCTCCTGAGCAAACTGGATAGCATCGGTCTCTGTGATAATCTTATCGAATTGTTTCATTCAATGTTGCACGGTAGAAGGCAGTTTGTTGAATATAGAAATGTTAAATCTGCACAATTCAATACACCAACTGGTGTGACGCAAGGCTCAATTCTTGGTCCTTTACTTTTCAATATTTACATTAATAGTGTGAAGGAGCAGTTGTCATGTCCGTTTTTGCTATACGCAGATAATTTAAAAATATTCAATGTAATTAATTCGGAATCTGATTGTGTTGCATTGCAGAAGTTTATTGATTCCTTTGTTCAGTGATGTAGCCACAATAGACTGACAGTCAATATCTCTAAATGTTGTGTACTAACGTGTTCTCGCAAAATCAGTAATTTTACTTTTGATTATAATATAAATGGCATTATTTTGGAGAAACGCTCTCGAGTTCGGGATCTTGGCGTTGTCATTGATAGTCAGCTGTCCTTCTCTCCGCACATTGAGAAAATTTGTGAGGATGCTTTGAAGATGCTCGGTTTTGTAAAGAGTAATACCAGAGGTTTTGTAAATATTGATACGCTCTTGTCTTTATATTATTGTTATATTAGAAACAAATTGGAATATTGTTCATTGGTCTGGAGCCCCCATTATGACAATCATGTAAATGCCCTGGAAAGAGTTCAACGAAGGTTTTTGAAATATTTGTATTTTGTTAAATATCACGCTTATCCTGTACAAAACTACCCACAATGTGTTTTACTTGCAACCTTTTCTCAATCTGCGTTAGCCGATAGAAGATGCTACTCTTCTGTTTTGTTTTTGTATAAGTTAGTTGATGGCACTTTTGTATCTCAACCATTGTTACAGATGCTAAAATTTCAGATCCCGCGACCAGCTAGTAGATACACTACTCTGTTTAGCTATGAAGTCACTAGTACCATGCACCACTTTAATTCTCCACTATATACTGCTGTGAGAAACTATAATAAGTACAACCAAACCCTTGACCTGTTTTGTGGTAGTAGCTTAACATTTAAGAAAATTTCTAAAAATGTAATAACTGGTATTCCATAGTGTTCATTCCTCGAAATCCACTCTGACTTTATGTACCTTTTTTTTCATTATTGTCTTTGTTATACATAAATTCATTCATTTTTTGTATTCTTTGAATTATAGAATTTAGTTCAATTTATGCATACATGAACATTTTTGCTGACTGTTTCTGTTTTTGTATTTATCCTGTAATTGGACTTAATTGTCTGCTGGATAATAAAGTATTATTATTATAAAATATAGTGGATTTGATAGACTTCGGGGAGATTTATTGTAGAAGTAAACATTAGTCTTATATCCACTTAGAGGAAAATGGACCAGTTTACATTGTTTAAAAGTCTTAAACTTAACATAACAGAAAAATTTGTATTTCTGGTCCAATACTACAAAACCATAAATATGAGGTTCATTCAACACTTACTAGATAATTATATCTTTAGTACAAAAAAACACAAATAGTTATCAGAACTTGGGAACATAAAAAACAATAAACAGAGAATAAAAAAGTAACAGCATTTTTACTTTTTTACTAGTGTAACCATATCTTTTTTACACTTCTTGCATTGAGCTCGCATTTTACCATTTTGCACCTTAATTTTGTCAGTTATTCCACACTGCATCGTTCCTACTACGCCATTGTAATTGTTGAACTTTAAACTTTTAAACAGACAATGTCGCTTTCTATTCTCTTTGTTAAAGTTGATATTAGCTAAAATCAACCCAGTAACCTTAAATTGGGGTATGTGATTGGTCTAGATTTTAAGAACAATGTTGATTCTAGTTTAAAATAGAAAAGAGAAACCGACTCATAATAACTAAAATTGTTGCGTAAACAAAAAAGACAAAAATGACAACTGATAATCGTAGTCATCTAGGGAGTTTTAGACAACTGCTACGCTCCGCGCCATCTGCTCGTATTTATTTTCATTACAATGTATAGTAAATTTGCATGAGAGTTTATGTTTAAAACAGTGTTTAAAACGTTTTAAACACGTTTTTAACTAAATTAAAAAAACATGTTTAAAACGATTTAAACATGATTAAAATTAAAAAACTGTTCGTTTTGTTTAATTTAAAAAAACATGTTTTTGCCAACCCTGATCAGAAATTAATACTTTCTTGTAGAAAACGACTTGAAGACAGAAAACATCTTTAGTTTAATACATAAACATAATGAAAAACTGATTCATTTCATCAATAGTCAAGAGTCTGGGATTCTTTAAACACTACCAAGGAAACCCTCCAGCTTAAAATAATACTTATATCAGAATCTACCTGTTACTGTAGTAATGGTAGCAGGTGCTTATTTTTTGTTAATATTATAATGTTTGTAAGTTTAAACTGGTTGCAAAAAATGTTCTTTCTAAACTTAGTAAGACTTTTAAAAAAAGGTGTTATATGTACTTTCATAATACATAAAATTAGACATCTGTAAGATAGTTTTAAACAATAAGCATAAAATGTGCCTCACGTATCGCTTAGAGGGCCGTTATTTTTTAACATCTCTTTATGCTTTATTAAACTTCAAGTAGGATTTAAGCTATCTAATTAAGGTTTGGTGTTTGCCGCAGGTAAGTAATTATCCTTAGTTCTTATTACTTTAGTTTTAGACTGATTAGTTGATTATAGTAATAATTAAATATACTTCTCTATCAAGTTAGATATACAGCTTTTTAAATTTGAGGAAGTTTTAGCTGTACAACTGTTAAAAAATGTAGCATAGCAACCTGAATGTATTATTTTGTTAATATGAGCATATCATATATGCATAATTGGCGTATAGTACATTTGCCTTAAGCATATTGATGATTATAAACTTGATTAGTTACATTTAAATCAAGAATATGATATATTTCAACCAATTTAATAATATCGCGTTGTGTTTAATATAATGACAGAGAAACGTGGAAATAAGTGGCGTTTGGTCCTTGGGTGTAAAAAGAGTTCAAAAATTCCATTAAGAAGTTTGTTACTGTATCAAAGAAAAAAGAAAGGAGATTAAAATTGTTTACTGGTGCATGACGCGAGATGTAAAACTGTTTTTTTTACTGTGAGGACCATGTTGCACAAAAGCTTGGCCATTATTTAAGACGTTAACTCGCGGTAAATTTTGTAAATTATATTGTATTCATGCTCGAATATATATATTTATCGATAACACGCCTAATACGCATTACATATGAGAACAAGAGTTATCAAACACAAACGGAAGGCAAAACCAACAATCAATGGGTTATTATGCTGTTAGGCTCTTACATATGCTTGCCGAACGAGTCACATGATACGAGCTGTGACATCAACAAGAGCTTCGACCATTTAGCGAGCGTATCGCGAACCGCCAAAATCGTTTGAACTTTTATGTTTTTGTCCACCATATTTTATGGTAAAACAACAAGTCGTTATGTTAACAACACGTTATTTGAMTAGTTCATGAGGATATTGGGCTAATAGTAGTAGTTMCGGAGATTACTTCGATCAATGGKAKACACCCAAGTTGTATTCGAATAACCCCTAAACTGCAGTGTCGTATTTTCGGGTTCTACGAGAACAAAAGTAATTTTTGCAAATGTTTTCTTTAGGCGCTAATACATATTTACATATTGGCAACATGGCCACTAAAATGACTAAATGACCATCACTATAATGTAATCACTCGTTAATTAATAACAAAATGATTAATAAATAGGTAAAATGGCTTTTGTTTGACTGGACGATTTATCGGTTAGTATGGCTATTTCATGTACTATCAGTTTGCTCAGAATTTAATGTTTCGCGTTGACAAGAAGCGATTTATAACGCCTTTAGTTAAGCATTTAAGAAATAATAAGGTTTAAGCTTTCAATTACACTTTAAGTTAAATTGTAGGAATACAGCTAAGTTTTCAACGTAGTGTATGTTATAGTATGGGGGTGAGTGTGTGCTCTACTAGAGGTTTTTTTTTGCCAAAAAAGACCTCTTGCGAATATTTGCGATTTCAACAAACTTCTTTTCAGATGGCGGTGAGTATTTCCAGCAGAATATTTTTGATGCATGGATAGAAATACCAAAGGCAAAGGCGATTGACTCAGTTACCGACTTGGTCGATAAAAAGCGTATGTCAACAAATTGAAATCCGATGGAGAAAATCTGGGCGGCCTCGGGCATGCTTTTTACGTGTAAATTCTGCATGGCTCAAAACTAACATTAATCTGCCAAATGACGTCCGCGGAGCTCTCATATGTGTTTAGCGACAAAATGTATCAATATCCAAAACTAGAAGCTAGAAATAAACATAATAAGCAGTTCCACGAAGCTTATACCCGGAAGACCGCGTGCTGATGCAAATGTAGATCTTATACATAAATTGCTGATAACTTCAGATCCACTAATTGCTAGTTTACGGCCACCACCAAAAAAATACACGGACAGTTGTCGACGGAAGTTTTACACTTACTGGCATCGTCAATAAGATAACCATACATGTAGTAGTGATTCCGAAGAAGCAGAATAAAAATATATAAAAATATATGCCTTCAAATTCTTCTTTACTCATACATCCTACCGGTGTCTTTTTTGTTTTTAGTTTTTATAAGTAGTAAAATAGTTAGAATAATTATTTAATTTGTGTATTTGAAATTTTAAAGTATAACGTTGAAAATAAAGACTTGTTAAATTGTGAAAAGTGTTTTGTCAAGCTCGGTTGTTTACAATAGCATCGTCAAAAATCTACTTCCAGCTCTAAGCTGTAAAGGGTCCTGCTTAGCAGTTGGTGACTAAAACCTGCAGGTGGGAAGTTTGCTCCCAAGGTCGGTGGGGTAACATGTATCCAGCTATCCTGCGGGATCCCCAGGCACATGTGGATTTGTGAGCGTATAAATAATTCATTGTCCCTTTCGTAGGGCACCCGTCTGAATCATATATGACCAGTGGATTGCCCTGGATGTGGCGGAGTGGTGATTATATTCGCATTAATGGAATAGTTAATCGTGGACGGCGAAAAAGAACGTATGGGTCTGTGGCGGGAACGGGATTAGGTGGATGAGGATTTGATGGGATCTTGTATCGGGTTAAATGCGTATCTTTTATTTAGTAACGGTTTAGGGTAAGGACCGTACTCAGTGTTACACACATCTTGTTGAAAAGGCGTAAAGATTTCAGGATGTGATTGAGTCATTTTAGGTCCGCATCAGCTTAAATTTTGAGTAATTTCGAGATCCAGGATGAGCTCAGCTTCTTAGCAGTTGTTTAGTCCCCTTATGAGTGTTGGTTACCATCTTCATAATTGTCTATTTTATCTAATGCTATTTATTTTTTATCCAGTTGCAAGGTTGTACTGGAGATGACCACTTTCAGTGGTCAAAAGCGCTACGTTTTTTATTAATATAGCCGAGCCGTAAGAATTAACATGGAATAATTTTATATATACTTCGACTCAGAAATGGATCAGTTCATTATCTTAACTTTGGTATATGTTAAAAGAACATAAAACTTCATATTTTAGCTATATCTTCATGGCAATGGTGTTCTACAAGAATGCTTTATGATATTTTTAACAAGAATGGACATTTTTTCTGTTTCTGTTGTTCTGTCCACATAGATGCAACGTTTAGTGACGCTATATGACGGCTGTTATACTTCTGTCACGGTCTCGCAGTCTTACGAATCCTATGATACCACGAGTAGCGTAGATTATGGCGAACTAAAAAAGTTTGGTTTGTAAAGCCCTCTAAGTATAGAGCTTAACCTTAAAAAAGAAGTTGTAGAATGCAACATAATTATGATTACATAATAAGTAGTACTCAAAGTACTCAAAAGGGTTTTAATATTATATTGCTATGAAACCATTTTATAACTGCTTAATACTAATCTTTATAATACTTCTGTAACAATTTTTAAAACTGTGCTATAACACTAATTCTATTATAGAATCTGTATAGAGCTAAAATGCTTTATATAAATATGCGCGTTATAAACGTTTGCTTGACTATTATAAACCTGTTAACTGCCAGTTGGGGTAAATAGAGTGTAAGATTCATAAAACGTGTTTGTAGGTGCTTATAATAGCGTGATAACGACGACAAATAACAAGCAAACAAAAAACAAACTTTTCACAGGTATCTCCAAACCACCGCGTGTTATTCTCATATTGGACATCTAATTAAAAATTTGGTTTTGGGAAACTGTACTGTATTACCATCAGGGTCAAATAATTGCGTGCCATTTGAAGCGATGCAAACTATGTTAATTACCGAATAGGTATACTTACACACACTGCAAATATTTTCACAGTTTTCAAAACAACCACTAACAAAACAACGTCACACGCACGAAACGTTGACCGGTGACTGAAGCTTCTATCCTGCTGTCACTCGCCTAATTGGATATTGTGGCAAAAAAAAACAGCGCTACTCGCTGTTCGGTCAATACAACGCCTACGCCGTTTTAATATCTTACGAAGTTTTTTGTACCGCTTGATTTGGAATATGTTTGTTCTGCGTTGTGTTGAACGAAGTATTCCAAATTTGTGGCGATCTATGTATTATGTATTGTAATGAAACATGTATTAACAGCATAAAAGCGGTAAATATAATGCACTTTTGAGTTTTATATAAGTTGGCACATTAAAATATTTACAAATAGGGTATATTAAAGGTGTGAAACGTTTTGAACCAAACAAAGGGCACATGGACTTTTAGTTTTTAATGTGGTTTTATCCCACTTCCGTTTAACTTACACATTCAGTTAGATATGACATCATCGAAAATTATCTTAAATAGCAACAACTTTTCCTCAGCAGAAATCAAAAGATATCAGAGGTATCGTTTTTTTCGAATAAGATAACATTTCAAGTGTGCTACCTAATGTTCAGAAATTGGATGAAAAGGTCAGCAAAGCATAACGTAAAAAATAAAGTTTGACTTGAAACATCTTTTAAAGCTTCAACTTTGTTTCAGTTTGGCACAGTAGAATATCATATTTCTTACTTAAAAATTTTCCCAATGTAATTATATTAACAAAGGTACAGGGTATTAAAGTTTTTTTGTTTTCGATATTCCTTAATAACTTTTAGAAGAAATGAAATATTTAAATGAAATTTGATAATCTGGGTTTTCTTGGGCAAGTATATAAAATATTTGCATGGATTGACTGATACTGGCATGTGTCACCAACCTACGGGTATAAAATGTCATAACTTTTGACCACTACTTTTTGGATGTATATCAATCAGTTCATCTATCGCTGTTCCACAAAAAATGTTTACCTTGCAGAACTTGCTAATCATGTTATACATGCGTTAGTGTACACCTATAAATCGTATAAACTAAGCAAACAATTCTAGCAACTTTTGTCTCACTGAACTCGTTGAAAACTTGTCCTAAAAAATATCAAAGTTACTGTTGGACATAACATAATTACATAAATTAAATGCCATTTTCATGGCGCAGTTGAAATGATGTTGAGTGGACGGTACACTGTATTAAAAAGGAACAGGCGATCTGCTATTAACTCTGGGGACATTTTTGCTTATCCCATTCAGAAAAGTACTACTAACTACTTTACCGCATATAATTTTCTGCAAGAAAACAATAGATGCCAATTCTCGTATACTCTCAAGAGACTTCATTAACAACATTTAATAGCGCGCTCTGATCACAATGTCTTGTAGGGTAAACATCAAACCTTTTAGAGATACTTGGAAAACTTTCTTAAATTATTTTCCAACAGATCAATATATCGCCGCTGGTAAGAACTCCAAATTACACTGCAGTATTCGAGCTAAATCTCACTAAGGCATAAAACAATAACTTTATAGCAAAAATGTTATTGAATTTAGAAGTATTTCGCATAATAAACCCCAGAGTCTTAAGTGCAGCAGCCGCAACATTTTCAATATGCTGAACAAAATACAACTTACAGTCAACGATAACACCCAAGTCTCTAATCTCATCACATCTGGAAAGTACATTCCCTGAGATATTGTAAAAAAGTTAATGCTTACATTTTTTCTGCCGAAGGGCACTATTTTGCACTTATTAATATTTAATTCAAGTTTGTTCGTGAAACACCATCTATTTAAATTGTCAATATCCTGCTGAAGAAGCAAGCAATTCGAATAAGAACCTATAGCCTTCAGCATTTTTAAGTCATCGGCATACAAATAAACATTACATTTAAGCGATTTCACTACATCGTTGGAAAGTATTACGAATAATGGTGGGCCCAGGATCGAACCCTGAACCACTCCACTAGTTACATGAAAAGTATTAGATCTGAACCCACCATGCTCAACAAATTGCCACCTATCCATCAAAAGAGACTTAACAACGGACACAAGTCCATCGCAAAAACCAAAATTTCGCAGTTTATTCAATAGAAAGCAGTGATTAACATGATGAAAAGCCTTTTTCAAATCAGTATACACAATGTCGACCTGTAAACGTTCATCGAGAGATTTAGATACAATATGTGTAAACTCGCAAAGATTAGAAGCCGTTGATTTTCCCTTAACAAATCCGTGCTGTTCCGGTGCTATATAGGACTCAATATGTGGGTAAATAACTTGAGACAAGACCAACCCAAATAAATTATATAAATTCATTTACCACTTTTACTTACAGAACATTTTTAAAACAATAGGTAGCATAAAAATGTCTTGTATGTAAAAGTGATTATTAAATATTTCAATAAAGATCGAAAGCTTGACAGTGGAAAAAAAGAGTATTCTTTTACTGAATTGGCCGAAAGTCGAATAGTCCCGAAACAACTAATAATATTTACTAGTGAGACTGCTACTTCCTTTCGGTTATTATTGTAGATGGATTTCTACATTCAGAACGTAAGGTCTAACTGGGGCATACAAGCAGTTAACCTACTTAAACAATAAAGTAAATTGAATAAAAAGATGACGAATCTTACTAACAGAAGAATTTCCTTACACAAACGCAAGAATCATGATGAATTCCAAATTACGTAAAACCAGTTTGAAGAACATATATAGACCATTTGAAAAGGGAAGCCAACGGATACAAAAGAAAGTCGCAGATTATAATTTAAGATTGAAGTTTAAAGCTACGAACCTAGGAATAAGTCACGTAAATTTTTAAATTAGTTAAAAATCAAAACTAAAATTAAGAACAGTTTCATGGCAGCAATAATTTTGACTATAACTGAAGAATGTAAAAGAAGACAAAAAATAATATTTATTAAGATATTTTGTACCACAAAACTAATACATTCGTATATACACTATACACAAAATAAATGGTTCACTAATTTGTCAAATACTGTAATAGCTTAGAAAGTTAAAACAGCGTTAGCCCTTGGTCCAAAATTTTGTTTTAAGACATCAGCCAAAGAAAGCTGATATAGCAAACCTCGCATTGGTTATTGAAGAAGAAGTTTCTAAGGAGCCAAAGTAACTAGATAATTTATTAGTTATATGCATAAGAATAAAGATGTAAAAAACCTTTAAATTTTTTCTATTTATTTCTTAATAACGCTTTCTAAAGAACGTCCACGACCTTGTAGTCTTATAAGTGACAAGGGAGGAGTAAGTTTTATGGAATAACAAAATAAACAAAAAAATTATAACCTTTTATCAGACACTAATAATTTTGCAGTTATGAAAAGTGATCCTACTGGTACAATTCAAGCAAAATATAAAAAAATATAAGCAGATTTCAATTTTTCACCCCAAAAAATCGCCCTAGCCGAATATTGTGCCAATACATCAGTTAATAAAAAATATTTATAAAAAACTAAAAGCGGATTGAGTCTTTGACACCATATCTCCGAAATCATTCGTTCTTGGACTGAGGTCAGCTGGGTTTAGAACGTTACAATTTAGCCGCAGGAATTTGTGGTAGCATTTTTCCGTAACTTTTTAGAGAAATCCCATATAACAATTTTTTTTAAATATCAAAATTTAGAAAAGATAAATAATTTTACAACCGTGTGTTCTAGACCAAAGTATGTTTCATAAAATCGCATTGAAATTAAAAGGGGAATCCAAATATGCAATAATACACATGGTGCCATATTTAAAAAATATGCATAAGCATTTATTGAACCCCCTCCTATATTATGGCGCTTGCAATTTTGAAAATTACAATAACAAGTCCATAATCTTTCGTCCACCCCATATGCAGATGGTATACGTATGTAACTACAATTATTATTTGGAACAGCAAACAGAATTACTTGTGTGATTGTTGCAGTTCCCTGAACACTGCTCAATTTACGTCGTAACTATATGCATCCACTCCAGTACAGCACTGATCCACGTATAGTTGTCATACTACACCGAGCAGGTTAGTTATTTGCCAAATTCCAATATCAATATACTCGGGTGTTTCGCATACACACAATGTGTTTAATCCAAAGCGTCAACTGCTTCGTGGGACGTTACAGCATATATAATTGGATGTTTACTGCAAACAAATGTGCACTGTAACACTCGCGTGTATATCCTGGTTGCAATCTTCTCCAGCATTGTCACTTCGCGCATACCGATGCAACATAAGCAAAGTTGTGAGACGTGTGGATTTTGTTGATATGCAAACTATGCGTCGCCTGCTAGGATCTCCTATAAAATTAATAGGCACAGTCCTGTACAGTGACAAAGTTTTTGTTACAGACGTCAGGTAATGTTCACGGGGAGTTGTCGGCCCCTTTTCAAAACAGWAATCGTGAGAAGTTGAGAAACTTGTACATTTAATTGTTGGTGCAATTATAATAATTGTTCATCAGAGGGCAGATTAAATATACTCCTGGAAATGTTMGTAAATTCAAGTTGTTAGGTGCCAGTTTTTCATGTTTTTGTAATGTGGTATTCTAAAGAGCATGGGGCTCATGCTTGGAGGTCTGGTATTGATTGGAAGGTAATCTGAGATGTTTATGATGTAGTTCTCGCTGTGATCTATTTTTATAGTATAACTGATGCTGTATGTTAGTTGTATGTTCGTTGTAAGTGCAAATCGTACAAAAATGCGTATGGAGCGAACTAAAAGTGACACAATTAATCATATTTATGCTAATTTATATTACGTAAATATTTGTTAAATTTGTTTGCCTGTAAAAAATGAYCCAAAACTTGATCTTCATTATATGAATTCTGGACAAGAAGGTTTAATACTTTAATTATTTATTTACAAATCTTGTATTCTATTTTTATTTTATTCTGTTTTTATTTGCATCGAAAATATATGAGTTATCTTGTAACCTAAGTTTTTCTTTATTCCTGTATTTTCCGTTAGCAATTAACTACAATAATGGATTAAAACAAGTATTTAAAATCTTTAGAAACTGCTGCAAATTTTCATAAATTTGTTTAGTGCAATTGACTAAACAATAATTGATGAAATCTACAAAAAGCCATGCAAATTATGAAATAAAATACTATAAATTACAACGGATTCTGTAAAAGCCAACAGCATTACTTACTACACTTTGTAGCTCAAAGTGATACTGTTTATATTAAGCAATTTAAAGTAAAATATACAGTGTTCACTAAACACTATGGGATAAAGMTTTGCTGCAATTTATAGCTCTGTGTATGATATTACATGTACTACAAATCCAAAGAATTTTATCTTACTTTTTGCACTTGCTGCATATAATCCTAAAGATTGTAATATATAACGTTGCATTTACAGCATTTTATGCTACKAATTATTTTCAGTGTACGCAAGTATTTGTTGACTATTGTATTTGCGCTCACTTGAGAGTACTCTGTAAATTAGAATGTGTACGTGTATCGCACGTAGTTTACAAATTAAATTGTATATTTTCGGGAACAGAGGTAATTTTTTACGAAGAAATATGCGTTGGCTATCAACGGGAATCGAACCAGATCTTCTGGATTTAGCGTCTGTTATGCAGACACTGCGCTATGAGGGTAATGTCAAAAACTCGGCAAAGGTGTATTATTATCTGTTTACTTAGTGAATGAGAAAACAATTGCAGTTCCCTTAAAGAGAAAATTAACGAGATCGAGTCAACAGCTTTTTGAATTTAAGAACTAGTTTCAATTGTAGGAACAAACGCAAACCAACGTAAAATGGAAAATGTCATATCTCATTTTAAAAGATAACGTTATGGTACTGACTTGGGATAACTGTTATGTTGGATACAGATCTGGTTGCAAATGAAGTTGAACGTCAAACTTGTTTCAGCAAATTTACCAGAAAAAAGGTAGGTCACCCTGTTTATGAAAATGTTCGGATACCAGTGAAAGCAAATCTTCCTTTTATAGAAAAGAACGATCACTGCCAGTCTACGTTGACCGAATTGAAAGACCAAGCTTTCGGACTATGACAATAATATACTTAGAAGATATTATTTAAGGTACAGTACTAATATTCATGGTGAAAACATCCCTATAAGCACATTAAAAAACAAAGTTTATTTATCAACAACACAATTATAAAGTCAAATGTCAAATAATCTACATCAAACCATGATAAGCATGGATGACACAATGTGGCCAAACGCAAGATGGCTAAAGAGCAGATGAAGATTCAAACCAGTAGGTCAAATCGCTTTCCAACACCAATAAACTTCTAAGAGACAGAACTGTCAGATCTATATAGATGTCGGATAAAAGCAAATGAGTTAATGATGCCATCTATGTTGTCATCTTGTTAAGCAATTCCTCTTACTGAGAACTTCATTTCTGAGATGGACGAATGTGGTTTGCTTGGCGATTAACTAACATATTCTAAAAGATTACTGCAAAATGTTCATAACCTTTTATTAAATATGTCTAGCAACGTAATAAGGACAAATAATTCATTCAAAAATTGCCAAACGAACCCCCGGAAAATTTACAAAAAAAATATATGAGCCGTATTCCTAAGCGGAAACGAGATAAAGCTTGTAGAAGACTTTTCGCAGATGATCAAACACAAAAAAAGAAAAACAAGTTTGTTGGTCCCGATTGAGATCATGGCCAAGTCAACAATGAATCTGATGAAGAAGATGTCATCGATGATGACTATAAAGAGCAGCAAATGGGAGAACTGCTTTCAAAAACTTCAACAGGACTTGATGAAATAGAAAAAGATAACATAGGTGAATCTGCTAATCTGAGGTGGTTCCAAGAACGATCATATAGATTAACTGCTTCCAATGTTGGTCGTGTTGCATTTTGCCGGAATCCCAATACCTATGACATTTTTGCTAAAAGTTTTGTTCGTTCTCCCTTCAAAGGCAATAAATATATGAGTTGAGGCAGTGGTAATGAAGACTTGGTAAAAAAAATTGAAACTTTCACTGGATTTAAAATTAAAAACTGTGGTTTATTTATGCACTGCGATCATCAAAATATATTAACAATAACTGTCATTTGTCTACATTACTTTACAGAAACAAAAATCATTTTTTTATGATTTTGAGTTTAAGTTTCAACCGACTTCTCTCTTTATGTAAAAAAAAATCGGCTATTAGTATTATTAATAGTAAGAATTCACTTGGGGGTAAAAAGTACAAGTCAGAGTTGTAAGAATGTAATAAATTTACTTGGTGTAAAATTAATTACAAGTAATTCAATTGAATTAAAAAAAGAGCTTCACCAGAAAATGCAACTTTTGCCCAAATGGTAAATTACCGTGCTCATAAACGGTTGGTCTGTGTGCAATATGCTGTCAATACTCGAGTGACATGTTAGGGGATCATAACTTATCTTGCAGACCAATAGTGCAGCTGCAATATAGTGACATGCTTTGTTACGTCCACGTGGACTAATTATGTTACCGCCCTAAAAATTTGACTTGACCCAAAACGTATGAACAACATTAATGTTTGGCTAGTTGGCTCATTTCAGGCATTATAAGTGGAACATTAAACAAGATATGGTTAAATAATTTTTGTTAATAAATATTTTGTAACAAAAATATCGTATTGGTTAGAAAGGAAACTAAAATTTCTACCTTAGCTTATGGATTTTCTACACCAGTCCAATATAGTGACATTACGATGCGTACGACTCAGTCTGGTGTCCAAAAAGGGGGCAGTATCTACTTCTTTCTCCAGCGTGAATTGAATGTTAGGATTATAGTTATTAAAAGTGTCCAGGAGTGTCTTCCAATTCAATAGCCAATTCAAGGCCACCGACTTATTGTACTTGTATACTACTCCCTTACACGATAACCTTATGGTTTCGAAGATAAACTTTAAACGGGAAGAAATTTTGCCAATCGAACGTTTCAGTGCAATTGGGTATTTGTCATATATTTATATTTTATTAAATTGCATATTAATAGCTAGCATCTAATCCACAAAACAGCTGTCACAGCTTATAAATTCGAAAAAATGAATCGTAAGGTGTATTTTTAATATTAAAAGTGTGAATATTTAAAAGGACCGCCAAAACGCGAACATATTGGCCGTGACGTCAGGTGTCTTGTAAATGGTCGCTTGTTTACATCTGGGGTCAGCGCGGCACGCGTCAGCCTGAGCCCGTCAATTTATCAGTTTGTTGTTTGCGTTCATTTTGTGACAAACGAATTAAACTACGCTAAGAAAAGGTGAAATACTTATGAGTTATGACTTCTGAAGGCATGTTTATTGTTATGGAATCTGTGTACAGCGACGAGCGGTTCAACGCGGCGGAGATGAGGAACGTAAAAGCAACAGCATAAGTGAACTTTTTATCAAATTAACGTAGCATTGATAATTTGATCACAGTGGGTTGTTGGAAACATACTATTTTTAAACATAAAAATGTAAGAATCAAAAATGTACCCTAAACTTGACATTTATTTTACAGGTCAGAATAAATATTAATTGCCATTTATTTTCAGGGCTCTTGCGCCTCGTTTCCGGTCTGGTTAACAGTCGAATATATGGGGAACAACGTCGTTCTTTATTATGACATTTCCCTTTATCAACTTAAAACGCACATAATTTTTCATATCCTCTTCAAGCTATAACAAAATGGAAACTGAATGGTAAACACTTATAACCCCAAAAAGAACAATAAAACTTGCAGTAAGAATTTAGATAATCTCTACAACGGAAAAACAAACTTTGCGATTTCGGCATATCACGTCTAGGGGCTTTAAACAACATTTTCATACGTTGATAATGTCGAGGAACGGTTACAAACATTTTGTTAGCTGTACTGACTGAAGTACTTTTATAACCATGTACAAAACAACACCTGTTTTGTTTTCCATACATAATAGATGCTTGTGAAACTACACAAATTACTTTTTGGTGCGACCTCTTACACTGTCCTTTCAATAAACACCACAAAAAAGCTTTTCCAATACAAGAATGATACTACACTATTAAATAGTACACTGCTCGGTAATGTTTACATTACACTTGACGTCACGAATTGAATAACCTTGGATAGAAGCGTTCTGGCGGTGACTCCTAAGATTCGAATTTCAGACCTGAAATTCTCTACCTACAAATATTTCTTTTGTTTTTTTAACATGGCGTACGATATATATGCACTTCAAGATTCATTTTACGTAATTTTCAAAAAAAGGTGATAATATTCAATTCAATAGGCTGACACATTATTCGAACACCACTAAAAAAACAAGTGCATTTGGATTCTTTTGAGATACGCCTTAAAATTGTTGCCTAACTTTATTCAGTATCATCACTGTGTATGAAAATTTAAAGCAGAGTGTACAGATACACCTTTACCTTTAACGAATGTCCCAACATTTTGTTTAAGCAGTTCTTGTAATAAATAAAAAAGAACCATTGCATTCTCTTAGACACTCCTAAGTTCATCGCTGCGGAATTTTATTCATTCTTCATGATTTTCTATTTAAATCCCGAAGAACGACGATCGACCAGTACGAAAGGTTTAATTTATATGTAATAATAGTAAAACACAAAAATATATTTATGAACGTGTCTTACCTTGTTAAAATGAATGCACCTAAAACAAAAGAGTAACAGTTTAAGGTTCAAATACAGTAGTAATGATATGAATAAACTTTATTTGATAGATGTATTTCACAATTTATCTTATACTGATGTCCGTGTGGTAGGCACGAATCGTCATCATAAAGGCTGTAGAGAAATAATCAAATTGGCGTTGGCACAAATATTTGCTTTCCGACTTTACTCTCGTCGTCAACTACAAGTTTGGCACCCGGGTAAATCTGTCCGGTTTCGATGACCAAAATCAATTTTTTATTAGCAGCGGTAACTACAGTGCCGTCTGCTTGTGCGTACCATCTTTGATTGGCGTATCCATTCTTGGGGTACGTAATAACGGGGGATTTCGGCTGAGCGACACCTCCACCTTCTACGTCTAATACGTTACTGTAAAACAGGGAACATATAAGATACAACTTATTCTGGTTACACCTGTTGTGTTCTAGCAGAAGAGTAACATTTAATGGAACTTTGACAATTTTTTTATTATGCGGTAAAGTATAAGCGGGCTAACCGCATCCTTCGTATTTTATGAGAAGCATCACAAACAAAATCAATTTTAGTCGCTTACCCACTGCCGGAATTCTGAATGATGAAAGTACCATCGTTCTGCGACTCTAGAATCCATTCCTGGCGCTTATCACCTGTTTTGCGTTCGTTAAGTATTAATCCTGCACTCGACGAATCTTCTAGGAAAAAGCCTGAATCTGTATTTACAATAAGAGCCATCTTTACAAGCTATTGAACGAAGGTACCCAACCTATAGAAATTTGTGCAGTACTACTGGCTTATATAGCAGTTAGTGGCTAAGAGGCTCTCATATCTACAACCAATTAAATTGACAAGGAAAATATTCGATAGTTTTTAAAGATTTCTAATGCAGCTACTTGTAAGGTACTTATACGCTGGCGTTCTTAGAAGTTTAAAGTTACGTCATGTATTAGTGTGATTTACCACCTGGATGAAAGCTAAGCCTTGCCAAATTTAACCTCAAAATTGAGACATACTGATATGTCGTGAACTGAGACTGAGTATACCTTACATGTCGTACTGCACGTGTAATGCGACCATGATTACAGGTACATATTCAGTTTAACAATGAAATTCAAAGGTAACATAGTAGGTATTTTGCTACAAGTGATACTTTGTAGCTGCTGAGCTGCATATTTAGCAATTTACTTTAATCGCACCTAAAATTTAAACTGCTAAAAGTGCTTTCACAAACGTGTAATACAGTAGTATCTTTGAATACAGAATGTTCTATATTGTATCTTCTATATTCAAATTAGTATATACACCAACCATTAAGTGGCCGACCTGAATTACGTCTTAAGACACAAGCAGTTGTGATGTTCTGTTCTAAGCTGTTGAAATAAATTCCAAGCCACTTAAGCCTTATGCTTCAGCAGTAATAATTTTAGCCGAGTAGATTTCAAAGTCAAATCTGAACAATGCAACTACAAAATTCTGCCCAACGAGTAACTATAAAATCACTCAAAAAATAAAGCCAAGAAGCAGTCAAWTGGGATACCTGCAAGGGACAACCATCGTCAGTCTGCGTCCATTTACRTTTACTTCAAAAATTCTTTCGATTTATAGGTGATTACGTGTTAGTTGGTTTCTTTGCTGTCGTTTCGGCTACCGCTGCAATAAGCATTTCGAAACTAGTTTATCGTGGATATAGTTGCCTTTGAGCAAACATACTGTTTGCTCGAAGACGATTAATTCAATAAAATAATGCATATTCCTAAGTAGGATATCTAGCATATATATTAGAAAAATTAAATTACCTTGAGATTATTTTTTTAAGTTTGACAATAACACGGGTACGATTATATTATAAGAAGTTCCAATTATTAATGCAGATAACAAAATAAAAAAAATATTTAAATACATTTTGCGCATATTACCAGTAGTTTTATTAATGAATCCAATAATGGTGAAGTATTGTATAGGTATTACTGATTGTTTTTAATAATGTCAAAACCAACTAAGACTTATTAGTAGATAATGAGTTTTTCCGATTTAATAGTCGACATCAATAAAGTATTCTGCAGGCACATGCTTAAATTGGAAATAAGTAATATTTTTATACTTTTACACATGAGGTGTAATATTACAGTCAAAATAGATTTAAAAAATCGTACAGCTAATTTGTGAGATATAGCGGTAAAATTATAATAATAACACAATATTAATATTCATTTATTTACAACATTGACAATGATAATTCTAAAAAATATGTATAATGCTAAATAATAATACTAGTATTTCCATTATTAACTTCATATATTGTTATATCTACATCTACATATATTTTGTTAATTACAGTCTTTTGAACTATCGATGTTTATGTAGCAAATATAATATTTGAAACATTATATATTTTATTGGAATTAACTACGTATCTTTCAAACACTAAATCGTATTCAACTTGTTCCAGCTTCATTAATGTAGTGCTGTTTAACTTGTATTCAAAGCTTTATTAGTCATAAGTAAATTTTTAATTTAAATATAAATGGCGACAAAAATTGCAAAATAGAGCAACAATTATTGCATCAATGCTAACACGCTTATCATTATAGTGCATGGTTGGTGGTAATACGCATTTAATGTCTCTGTATTTAGAAATTTACAAATTTCGCAACTGAACTTTCTGTGTAATTATAAGCTACTCTTCCAAGATACTTGAGATGGGTGCTAAGCACATAAACCATCATCGTTGCCTTCACCTATGACAAGATGAGGTTTACCTGCTAAATTCTTTTCATTTATATGTAATTTGCCTTCGCCACCAGGTCCCGACGCTTTCGCGAGGTAGATTCATTTGTGTTCTTTGATTGTGTACCGATTTGTTGACATCAGCAACAGCTACCAACTTTAGGCCTTCATTTTCCTTTTCTTCGGCCACCTCCTCATTAACACAGTGAGCAGCAGAATTTTCACGAAAACACAACTTTAATGGCAAAGTACTATGTGATCTTTTACTTTTCTTGGGGACATTTCCATGAAGTAACGCATTGCATCAAATCGATATTGCTGGATTTTAGAGTCTCAACTTGACGTGTCAACTCAGGGATTTCTTCATGCAAATATTCTGTGGCTTTCCTGACAGCAGAAGTATATAGCAAAATAAGAAATTGCCCGCTCATCTGCAAAGTGTTTTTTTCTACACTAGAACGAATATGTAAGCGTACATTAGGTTTATGTATATGTGTACCTTTAACGTTCGACGGCTTACATTGTCATAATCTTTGTGGAAAAAGCTACCAGTATGCAATTATTATATATAAGAATTTTAATTGTAACGATAAAGACTGTAATATTTATTTGCTTTGTTGTTTCGTTCACAGTTTGCTGATGTAAAAGTGGTAGATATGATAAAGTCACGATTTCATAGTTTTATATTTAACTGGTATATTTTCCTGCTATTGCTGGAATCAGTAATGCGTACATAAACTATCATGAATAAGTGCTGATAAGCCAAATGTGGAAATTTTGTTACCACGAATCTAAAGTATGCTGGATAATAGATTTAAAAATTTTTAAATCTTTATTAGGCAATTTCTACGTGATACTTGTAAGTATATATTGCTATTGCTTCGCCTAAGCTAATATTCTTTTTTAGTTTTCTTTCATACCACTCATTTATCCATCGTTTATCTAACAAACAATTTCATTTGTCCATGGAAGAATCATTGATAAGTTAATTATGTAGACTTTACATTTTTAGGTATTGAGAATGATAAGACTATTACTCAAAATTGTTGGTTACCTTTATTTTATTTTTATATGTTTAGAAATGTTATAACGTTTATGTTATCCTCCGTTACAGTTTAGTTTTGTTTCTTAACAAAAAAAATAATACCTTATAGAAATAGACCAAAATGAAAATAGTTTGGATACAAATATTGTAAGTTCAAGCAGGTATCCAGCTTCACGGCACATTCATTTCCAACCATAAAAAATCTTTTCAAAACTAAACTTCAGCGAGACTTTGATAATCCGCTTTTCGAATGCCTTCTTCCCAAGCAATTGTAAAAATAATGACAAGAAGATAATAAAATAAGAGGTAAAATACGTAACAATCGACGTCGCAGAAATAAGATCTGAAGTACCAGTTAGGCAGTTTGGAAGCAAGCTAAGAATGTGCTTTGTTTCATGAATCTTATCAGATATCATTGGATTTCGAAGGTTCTTGAATATGACTGTAGAAATGATCATCGTTGCTATCTGATGGAACTCGTAGAACAAAGCGCATTCAAACAATCAGCTTTTTCTCAAGATTCCCAATTAATTCAGAATGCTTCACAATGAGTGCACCTCATTATATGTAAAGTAATAGATGTTTTTGATACAAGTCGAAAAATAAAACAATTGAACCCGATAATACCGACTGAAAATGTAATATTCGGTTTTCATAAGCTTGATCTTCAAATAATGCTGACACCATTTTCTCCAATTTTATTCTTATTTGTATTTTCCTTTCAGGTTTAGTCGCCAGTCAGAAATAGCGGTGTTATTTCGTGTTAAACTATCAACGTGTACGCTTACGACTTTCAAAAGTTTTATTCGGCTCGAGATTTTGGGGCTTGTTTTCAGACTACACTGGAGGTGGGAGGGAGGGACCAGTTCGACACACTAGAACTCCACCACAGCATCCTTAACTTTATTTAACTCCAGTGAACGCTTAACAGAAAAAGACGGGCATTTTTGAAGGGACTTTATTTTCGAAGGTTAAGACGACAATACGGTAGAATAAAAAGGGTACGGCATGTAAATCTACAGATTCAATTTGTTGGTGGAGCTAGAAACAGCATTGAAGGACATGGCCAACAAGTGCATCAACATAGGTGTGCCTTGAGCAAACTTATGAAGGCTGAGATCCTGGAGAGAGACAGATATATTCGATAACGATAGAAAGAGAACAACCTATTTTTACAGAACAGCACCATCTAAAAACTACTGAATATTTACGGATAAATTAATGCTTATCTGAAAGATAGAAGACTTAGCTAGAGTTTAAGTTATTTCACAAACAAATATACTTAAGATTTTTGGCTAAAATAATTGCTAATTGGGTATTTGCCATCTATTTGTATTTTATTAAATTGCATATTAATAGGTAGCATCTAATCCATAAAACAGCTGTGATAGCTTATAAATTTGAAAAAATGGATCGTAAGGTGTATTTTTAATATTAAAAATGTGAATATTTAAAGGAACCGCCAAAACGCGAACACATTGGCCGTGACGTCGGGTGTCACGCGTCAGCCTCAACCCTTCAATTTATAATTAATTAATTGCGTTCATTTTGTGACAAGCGAATTAAAATACGCCAAAAAAGTGAAATACTTATGAGTTATGACTTCTGAAGGCATGTTCATTGTTATGGAATTTGTGTACAGCGACGAGCGGTTCAATGCGGCGGCGATGAGGAATGTGAAAGCAAAAGCAACAGCATAAGTGAACTTTTTATCAAATGAGCGTAGCATTGATAATTTGATCACAGTGGGTTGTTGGAAACATACTTTTTGTAAACATAAAAATGTAAGAATCAAAAAAAAATTGCCATTTATTTTCTGGGCTTTTGCGGCCGGTCTAATTAACAGTTGAATATATGGGGAACAACGTCGTTCTTTATTATTACATTTCCCTCTATCAACTTAAAACGCATATAATTTTTCATATCCTCTTCAAGCTATAACAAAATGGAATCTGAATGGTAAACACTTATAACCCCAAAAAGAATAATAATATTTACAGTAAGAATTAAGATGAAAACAAACTTTGCGATTTCGTTATATCACGCCTAGGGGCTTTAAACAACTTTTTCATACGTTGGTAATCTCGAGGAATGGTTACAAAAATTTCGTTAGCTGTACTGACTGAAGTACTTTTATAACCATGTACAAAACAACACTTGTTTTGTTTTCCATGCATAATAGATGCTTGTAAAACTACATAAATCACTCTTTGGTGCGACCTCTTACACCGTCCTTTCAATAAACACCACACAAAAGCTTTTCCAATATTAAACAGAACGCTCCTCGGTAATCTTTACATGACACTTGACGTCGCGAGTTGAATAATCTTGGATAGAAGCGTTTTGGCGGTGACTCCTAAGATTCGAATTTCAGACCTGAAATTTTCTACCTACAAATATTTTTTTTTTGTTTTTTGTAACATGGCGAACGATATATATGCACTTCAAGATTCATTTTACGTAATTTTCAAAAAAATGATAATACCCAATTGCGAGATTTACCTTTCAGATTATTTTTAGCCTACACTTTAACGAGTTTAGCTTATTAGTTTGTACATAAAAAATAGCTTACGTGAAAATGTCGATAATGAGCTTTCGAATAAGACCATTTTCAATAATATGGGTGCAGTAATTATGGAGTGGTCGTTTTGTAAAATAATCGTGGTTCTCTTTCTATCGTTACTTTGGATGGACTTTTCTTCTCTCTCTAGAGAATTCCAGCCTTAACTGTAATAAATCTGCACGACTTCTACTAATTCTTGGCATGTTTTTGAGGACATGTAGGTGTTAAGTGAGGTAGTTACAGAATTTTAGGTAACATATTGAAAACCCTTAGTAAAACAGTTTATTCCTACAAAACACAGCTTAAGGCCAGGTATTTCAGTGAGAGGTTAAGCTTTGGGTTAAAGTAAACTGGTTTTATTTCTAAACCAAAAGTTAAACCCATGAGCGTATTTCAGTTCACAAATCTGGTTTAGTGAAAATCGGTTTAACAGTCGACAGTTTTAACGTAGGTTGGCGGTACTTTTGTGGTTGCGCCTGCGTCGTAATGCTCATAAGCTGATAGTATGTTTACGCATCAGTTCGTTGACCTATAATACTGTTACGGTTCTAAAATGATATTGACAGTATGGAACTTGCAGTTGACCGTTAACCCTCGTATTAATCCGGTTCGAAATTTTTGGATTAGGAACAAGTTATATATTCGCTTGCTTACCTTCATCAACAAAGAAAAGTGCCAAGACAACAACTACAATTTACAAAGGGATCATATTCAGCTGGTTATTCTGGGAAAAATACCGGATTGGGCTTTAAATTCTTTCGTCAGAACCACCAATGCCAAATTTTTTTGTTAATTGCGAACAACTCCTAACTTCTTGCTCTGCAATACCTACATAAATCTTATTTTGAAGTAGTTTTACCAAATCGATTCCTTTGTTTCGAAATTTTTAGTGCGAAAGTACGTCGTTCTTCATTATTACCAAGGGCTTTTTTACGAGTGATATAAAAAGTAACCCACAAAACAGAAATATACGCAAAACACAAAACTGCACGCTGTCACAACAAACCGAAACGAAATGCAGTTAGTTCAACAAATTTGAAGTCCTCGTTTCGCGGAGTGCGCAGGCTTAATCCAAAAATTTGGTTTAACCCTCCTCGACGGGTTGGTTTAACTTGCCAAGGAATTTAACCCGGTTATACTCGTAATCGAGTACTGAAATACGCTGCGCAACTGGTAAACTAGTTTATCTTGACAATTTTGGTTTAAACCTTGACTGAAATACCGGCCCTAATTCTGCTTTATACTGAGTGACATTTATTACAGTTTCCATTCAAAAGAAATCAAATTTGTGGCCTGCCTGGACATTTAGATCACGAGCATCCGGTGATATGGAGCCTAATCTATTCTCAGTTTCTAATTATATGCGTTTAATAACCATCAAAAATTAAATATAGTCAAATCTATTAGTTCTCATTTTTGCTAATAACCAGGACGTTTTAAAGCCATCTAAGCATATTCTAATACATTCTGGTAAGGTCAGCAGGTTATTATAATTTTGTTGTGGGTGAAAAAACGCCTTGCTGATCTTGTGAACGTGACAACTTTAATAATCAAATACAAGGCTTCATAAAATGGCATGATGAACCTGACACAGGCAATTCCTCAAATATGGGTAGTTTCGCCTGTTAACTACGCCGAATTATTAAATTCGGTCCCTGGTTGCCGCGACAGTAAAAACTTGTGTTCAGTCCCGCGAACGGGCAGCTTTTATGTGTATTACAGCGCGAAATGCCTGCGTATGCCGTCATAAAGTGACTTTCATAGTTTTTTAAATGGACGCCGGCGCTCGGACTAACTGCATTTATTTTTAATGCGTTGAACTTTATGGCCTGCGACGTTTTATGGGGCATCCGCTTGTGTGCGTCAGCGATTTGCATAAAAACTTGACGCTCACCTATTTCCGAGGAAGAGGTCTTTTATGGATCAGGCAGGGGTCGGCAACGCACTCTTTTTTCGAGAGGAATGCTTTTGTTATGGAGAACTTCCTTTGCGCCATTCAGAAAATCTTAAAATGCAATATTTGCGAAATAAGGTCGAGGCGGACTCATGTCGACAAAATATTAGCCAAAAATCTGCCGCGCTTTTTGTCATTGCTGGATTTGTTTTTCATCACTGCGCTTATGCTAATTGCGGGTGAGGTGATTCGTTCCCATTGTGCTGACGTTAAGTGAAGTTTAAAGACCTGTGATTAGGGGATGAAATTTGGCACAGTCAAATTCTTGGATAAAGAGACGACCTAGAGTTTGGAGCACTGCTTACTTTGGTTCCTAAGTGAAACAACTACCCCTAATTGCCGCGAGGCGGCGGGGGTTAGACTGGAGAGTACCATTTCACTGTAACTGATAAACATAATAAGACACGGGGGATGGGTAACATTATGTACCTATTTAATAAAAAATCAGTTTGAGTTCAGTGTTATTACTGCTATTTATCTTATCTTATCTTTTCCTATCGTTTGAGCGTTAATTTTTTTAGCATAAAGGCTGAAGAGTACTCTCTTATTTTAAGTGAAGGGAAAGAAAATTTCTTGTTTAGTAAATTACAATTGCTGCAATACGTTCCACGACATATCTACAAGACAGAGCTCTTCTACATAATAGTAGAGCTGTTATGGAATTGTTTCTTCAAAGCTTCACAAATAAGTGGACTAGTCATGATGAAAGTGGTAAACTTTTTGTTGTTGTTGTTGTTGTTTTCTCTGATGCTATAGATGCATGTTGAGGGAAATGTTAAACAGTGATATCATGCCCTTGATACAACAGACTCCAGAACTTTTTAACACAATTGTCTTTTCTTCTTTAGCATCATTCATTCTTTACTTCAAATATACAGTGACTCATTTAAAAATGAGGAAGCGTTTGCGTAACGATTTCAACAATGTTCTAAACTGAACATAACGAAATGTAAATACTATAGAAATATAGAAACACGACGAACTCCGCAAGAGGCGCACATCAGATTTTTTTTGAAATTGCGAATATCCGCTATTCTTTAATTTTATTCAGAACCATCAGTTTTAAGAAAACGCCTGTGAGTGTGTATTATCAACATATTCCGTAATGTTTTGTGGGATAATTAACTTTAAGCTTGCAGAAAGCGCACATTTCGGAGCTGTGGTGCAGTGTTGCCAGGCCTTGCTTCATAAATTATGGTAGGTATCAACTTCAAAATATTATGGTATTTTGGCACAAATTATGGTATATGCATTATCGTTGGTTGACGATCAACGACATATACAGGGTCCGCCACTTACAACTCCCCAGGCTCGTATTTTCTTTATTTTTTTTACGTACAACCTTAAGTTATATCTCAAATTGTAGGTCTTTTTAAACACTTTGAAGATAGCTTGGTGGGTGTTCAAAAATTTTTTTTGCAGATTATCATATTTTGTATTTAAAGTTCGTTTTTGTAAATATTTTTTAACCTTACCTCGTATAATAAATATTGCTTTACAGTTGAATGCCGACTTTTGTCTTTTTCAATTTGTGTCATTGCCATGTATGCGTAATTTTTACTCCTTCTTAGGGAAAACAAGAAAAACTAGTCGCCGTCATTTTCTTTAAATAGGGTTGTTCAGAATTTTTAGGTGTTAGTTTAGTAGCTTATTACAGTACAAGTTGTGCCTACATACCCATCGCTGTACAAAAAACCCCAAAATTTTAAGTAACTTTTGAATAAATCAAGTACCAAGTTTGCTCTAAAGAGAGAGAGGCTAAGAAATGAAACCCTATGTCGAGGCTAGTACGCGATGTAGAAAACCAAGCTTGCCGTGATGTAATTTTTGTGTTATATAAAAAAAAACTGAAATTGACTCTGTACAAATTATGGTAAAATGTGGATACCATGATAGTTTATTATGGTATATGGTATTTGCCATACCATTATGGTATATATACCATAATTATGGTATGGATGGCAACACTGCTGTGGTGTGACATTGATCTGCAACCTTCAACTACTATCGCCGTGCATATTGTAGCTTGGCAGCAGTTACAAAAAGGCGGCACAAAGAATTCAGAATTCAACGCCGCCCGCGTTGCATGAATCATTAATAGAAGCACTGCATTTATAACGCACTATTGGAAAAAACACTGATATGTCAGATGTTTCGAATTCCTATTTTGAAAGAGACGGGCTTATCTCTGTATTTGGGAGCTAGGTTGGATATATTCATAAGCTGGCAGTTAATGAGATGTTATGAAAAGAAGCAATGTCCAAAAAGATTGTAAGGAGTTGTTTAAGTAGTTACTGCACAATTGTGCAGTGTGCGATTAGAGATTGACATGTTCTCTGTCCGAAATTACGAACACCAGGCTGTTCATGTTAATAAAAATAACACCAGAAAATTCTGGTATGGACACGGTGTTGCAGTTTTAGACGCATCGAATAAAGCACTTACCAGCTGTAAATTGCAACTGTGTAACTTGCATTTGTTTTCCTAGAAGAACAGGTAAACTGCTTGTTTCGTGGTTCTGATCAGCATACACCTATTACATTCGACGTATTAATGTGTTTAAATCAATTTCATCATATTGTTTAGCGATTTCTGAAAATTTCAATATTTCCTTTGGTTTTCATAGTCTGGTGCTTGTATGTACATTTTGTATGTGAAATGGGTGAAGGAACTGCTCTCCAGTAATTCTATTTGTACTGCTTCTGCTAACACCCATCTAGGTTTCAATTAATCTTGAACTAGTTCCTGGATCATTTTCCAATATTTCCAAAGTATTCTAGTGTTCTAACATATTTTGTGCTATCAGAAAAGTTTTAGTTACCTTTGAAAAAGCGATTTTCACAAAGGCGCTTTTACGATACTTCTCATTACAAAAACCCAGCACCAATAGCATATTTTAGTGAGTTACGTTTAAAATTGGTAGCAGGTGTTTTGACAGGTATTAGTTTCTTTTTATTCGTTAAATTAAGTTGTAATTGTAGTTATTATTTTAATTGAAATTCAATTTATTTCTATTATTATATATTATACAGTGTGTCGCTTTTAAGATGAAGAGACCCCCATATTTTAGTTATTTAAAGGAATACAGATCTGTATTTTCCTATTTTCGCACAGTAATAAACGGTGACGGGTCATATTTTTTTAAGATACTTAACCAAATTCTGAATTTTAAACTCGGCCTACTACGAATTGACAAATAGAGCCAATTTTCAATATTTTGTTTCGCGTTAGAGATATCGAAAAAAATTATTAGAAAAAGTTGTTCAGAATATTTTTCTAGGTTCGTATACCAATTTTCATGGCAAAATTTGCATTCTTAATTTTTTCAATATATTGATATTTAAAAATTATTACGTTTTCTTTTTTTAATTTTATACTTTATGTGCCATGGAAAATAATAAAATTGACAGAAGTGTCAACTACTAGTCAGTTTGGACTTTATTGCGTAAATTTTTAGTTATAAAATTTAAAAAAAAATGTAATAGTTTTAAGATACCAACATATTGAAAAAGTTTAAAATGCTTAAAAATTGGTATGCGGACCTAAAAAAATATTCTGAACAACTTTCTCTAATAACTTTTTCGATATCTCTAACGCGAAACAAAATATTGAGAATCAGGCCTATCTGTCTATTCGTAGTAGGCAGAGTTTAAAATTCAGAATTCGATTAAATATCTTAAAAAATATGACCGGTCACCGTCTATGACTGTGCGAAAATTCAGGTCTGTATTCCTTTAAATAACTAAAATATGGGGGTGTCTTCATCTTAAATACGATACAATGTATATATTATGTCTATTATGTTTATTATCAGAGGCAAACCTTGTGAAGATTACCAATAATACCTCAGGAGTCCGCTTGACGCCTTTAAAAAAAAGAACCACATGTACTCTCATTTGTTTAGCCCGCTATAGCTATTTCTTATACCATAACGTAGCAAATATTCCTTATAGCTCTATATGGCACGCCGTTTTGGATACGTAGGGATTACAGAAGGACTTGGAGTTAAGTTTTTATAGTCATACTACATAATTCTATATTTAGCACTTTTAAAACAATCTGAGCTAGTAGGGTGTAAAGTAACTTAGTTTATAGTTGGCAGGTATGGCATTAGCATTAAGTGCAAACAATATAAAAAAGCAAAGTTAGCTAAGACTTTAACAGTTATTACGAAAAATATCAGCTTGGACCTCATTACGTAGATTTGCTACCAGTCTTTTTCATCAAAGCAAACACGAATAAGCTCTCAAACAGCTCCCAAACTGCACCACATATCCCCTGAAGCGTTGCTAGCCCCATTCCCAATAAAACACCAGCTCTACTCGTCCGCAACCGGCTTAGCGTAGTAAAACATTAACATCGACTAATTTCGTCTGGACTAGATAGACGAGCTGGCTGCTTGCAATGCAGCCCAGCCAGACAATTGAAATTTAAATAATTAAATCACCAGTGCTCTCTGCAGGTGCGCATAATGTATCAGCTCATTCGACCAGCAACGCTGCACTTGGGGCCGATGCAACAGACATCAAAGAAAATGGGATGATGGTCAATTTCAAATGCAAAGCCCTGCAAGATTTGCTGGTAGCTTTGAGCAGGTTTTGTCGTTTGAAGCATAAACCAAAAAGGTAATATCAGAATATGGTGTCGCTTTGTAGAATAAAGTAACAGTTAAGGGTCATTTTTTCTCCTTTCTTTCCATAGTGCAGTACCTATTTATTAGGCCAAAGGTAAACATGCGCACCTATTAAATAAATTAACATTTGTAACATTATCAGTTTTGTCTGCATCAGAACAACCCGTGAACAGCTGTTTCGACTCATAAAGCCTCCTCAGCAATGGCAATGTGTATGCGAGAATCATAATTGTCGGAAACACCATGCTTATATTGCCAACTGACGGTGTCATCCAGCCGCCACTGTGGGGACCTGTAATCTGAACGGTAACTCACTTTGTAGTGAGCGTTTAAAAACCGACAGAGGTCCCCAACGACGGCGTCTGTAAATAGTGGAGTTCTTAGCATTATAACAATATTAGTTTATGGTAAGTCGTCTCCATCAGAACAATATGTTGACACATGTCTCGGCTATTAAAGCCTCCTCAGCATAGGTATAGATAACTTGGCGTAGACTAATATTATTATTATGCTGAGAACTGCACTCCTTGCAAAAATCATTGATGGGGACCTCTGTCGGTTTTTAAACGCCCAATATAAGGAGGGCTACCGTTCAAATTACAGAAAGCATGGTGTTGTCCAAAATTATAATTCTTTGACATGTGGTTTTCAGGGCTGGTTCCCACGTTGGTTATTAGCCCGGAAAACCACATGTCATCGACAACAACCACGGAAGGCTTCAAACCAAAATTATAATTCTTGTAAATTAAAATTTATTTAATAATGCAGAAGCAAAAGGACTACTTTGGGTTTCTTGAGGATCGCCAAGCTGTATATTTTATCAATCGCAACCTACAGCTTTATAAAGTTGCCAAAAATAAGATGACGAAAGGTACCTAATTTGTGCGGATGCTTAAACGAACTCCACATTTTATTGGTAAGCGAGAGCCGTCGTATGGTTGAGCATCAGCACTGACCCTAAACATTGCGTACAGAAGTCGCGCTGGTGTACTCTGATCCACCCCACTTATTAACCTCAACAGTTGTCAATAGCAAGGAACACGAAGGTACAATTTTGTTTATAAATAAGACAGTATATTTGCAATTGAAAAATCATATAGAGCTCTCAGGACGTTCCTTTACTATTTTGTTTTTACAACATATTTTTTCAGAATAAATAGAATATTTTGACATTTTCTTAAAACTACTTGAGTTACTTTGTAGAAGATATACTTATCAGGTGTGGCTGAGAAGAGCCGTTTCAGGAAAAAATCTATTTAAATTTAGCCCTCCGTCCTAATGTAATAAGCGTATTTTAATGAACTGACAGTCTAATCATACTAATTTAATAAAACCCAACATAAAACAGTGTAGATTTGTTATGTAACGGCAATAGGAAGGGTAATACTAATAATAATAAAAATAAACAATAGCAGTAATCATATGTAAGCATAAATAATATCTATACATTTATTTAAAAGGTGTTAAAAATGCGTAGAATTCAACTCAAAGTATTTCAAACACCTTTTAAATAAATAGGTATATATTAATTTATGCATCGATATGGATATCGTTATTGGTTTTTCCTTTTTTAAATACTACTCTTCATATTGTATTGTGCTGTTACAATATAATAATTATATTGTATTTTATCTTGAAAGAAGGTATAACGGTCGTAATTGTTAAAATATTGAACTATATTATATTATATTATATCATAGGTTGTATTTAATTAATATGTTTTGAGCTGCCAAGTTCTTCAACTTGCAGGATTAATCGATTTTATTCAAATTGTAAGTATTCTCTTATTATTATTTGGAATGACTAGATTTACCTCTGTACCAAATTTGAATAAAATATCTTCAAAAACAAAAAAATACCACTTCGTGGAAATATTCGCATAATGTACGTGTTGAGTGCAACAGCTTAATTATAACTAGTACACATAAGGTTTGAAAATGTTTCGGCGCCCCTGGTTATGACGAACGTAGTTGTGTATGTTAAAGTAATCTTGAGTAGCTTTGTACAAATAAATTATTGTTATTAGTTACAACCTTCACTACAGTATATTGTGCGAATTGTAGCTTGGCACCAGTTACACAAAGGCGGCACAAAGAATCCAGAAACCCCGTATAAAGGTATAAAGATTTGTTTTTGTTCTTCTGTGAATCGTATTTAAGGAGCTATCGTTATGTGTATATTTTTGGTTGGGAAGTGTTGACCCCATTTTCTGAACAACTATTTTCCATGAGGGTTGCCTATTGTTAAACTGAGAAGTTCTTGCTTCCTTACCCATTGTCTAAATTTGTCGTTTGAACAATATAGGCGTGTCAACTTCAATCACAAACAAGGGTTTCTTTTTATTTGGCAGCAACAATCTTATACAAATATCTCTAATAATATATCTTTAAGCGTTACTTGGAAATATGCACAATCTACCTTAAAAATATGTAGATTATTTGAAATTAATCTGAACTTGAAAACGAGCACAATAGTATAGATACCCGACGATCCTATATGTGTTAATCAATTTCAGAAATATGCTCTTTTAGCACGCATTTTTCTAACTCAGCCAATGGACAGTGTACATTACGCTTAAAGTAAATCTACTTAATGGCGCATTCTATTTAAAATTTAGACTGATTGGGTGAAAAATCCATACTATACAGCACCACGTAAAAGTTTAGAACCAACCAAAGAAAAATACATTACATACCACAGTTTAAGTTTTACTGCTCTTTTGTTGGGGGTTGAGTATGTATAGTTGACTAACCTGTAACAGAAAAAATACGTAGTTACTATATTACCATAACAGCTATAGGTTTGCGTTACACACAGCATACACCTCCACCCGATCCAATTTATAAAAAGGATCGATATTTAATAAAAGTTTTTGTCCCCCCTCTGCCACCCTTGATCACGTCCTTTTTGTTTGCCGCTGAGTTGTAAAACAGATCCCGAAACGAGGACGGCCAGAGTTTTGAAGAAGCCCACAAACTTATTTAAAAGAAAGCGAACTTCTCGCTCAGCTGGATGCAAGGTTTTTTTTGTACCTGTCGGGGCTTCGCCTTCAATTAGGCTAATTTCCCAGCAGGTTAAAGGAGGGGGAAAACAGTGTTCCGGCCGTCGAGGGAAACGATGAAAACAAGAGATGACTTTGTAAATTGAGGCTTATCGTTTGAAGAACTTAAGAGTGGTTGGGATTCGTGATTTAATAGATTTCAAAGCACGTCTAGGTTAGTGCTTTTTAAATTAGCATGCGTCAATAGGTTCAGAAATATCCGATGAATAATAAAACGCACAAAAAGGTAAGATGAAAGATTAAAAAATATATGATAAGTTTTCTATATCTGACTTCTTATTGATGCTGTGTAAAACAATCTTTTAACTAAATAAGGCTTAGAATAAACAATTTTGGCATTAAAATTACAAGAATGACTTGTGTTCATACAATGTTTAGCTAACACAGATTTGTTGGTTCCCACGCGTATATCTCTTTAATTTTCGCCTATTCTTCTTTCGAAACACCTTTTAGTTTGGCCTTAGTCAAAAATAGGAAAGAAAACTGGTTAATGGCAGTAACATTTACTTAGTCTTATACTCGGTATAAGTAAGTAGGCAACATGTACAGGATCTACACTGTTGTTCTATATCCTCGTCATCGTGATCTATACAGAGTTACAATTAAACTGTCAATATTATGTAGAAAACACAATAAAATGGTCAAAAAAATGTATTAATGGAAATATTTTCTCCAAATTTAATTGAATTGTTACCAATATCAAGGTAAGCGTAATCGAGGTGTTAAGTGGTCCATGAAAAGTCTTTATGCTTAGTCTGTTACAAAAGTGGACCTTCATACTACAGATTTTTACGAAAAGTTCTTAATCTATCCTTGTATAAAATATTACAGCATTTATTACATAAAGTAGATGCAGGCGTCCAGGAGCGGTATTGTGTAGCATTATTTAACGGAGTGCTAGTAAAAGATGGATCCAGCGTATTGCGTTTTGAAAGGACTGCAACAAACAGCCAGCAGTACTATTGCTTCTATTTTCCACCAAGAAGGTGCCAATATTGCAGCAATAAAATGTTATCTTCTGAATTCAATCTGCAGAAGATAATCTAAACAAATGCATGTGTAACCATTTTATTATAAAACATATTCATTTTAACAATAAAGTTGGTAAGATATAAACATATTTTTCGTTTACACGGAACAGTAGAACTGGCTCAAAATCAACAGGGTCCCATATTTGGCCGAATCGGAAACAAATTAAAATTAAAGCGTAACTCGTTTAAAAATGTTTCTAGCCTTAATGGCATTTGAGTTTATAGCTCACCGATAAAAATAGCCGTTGTTTTGCTTGTTCACAATTATATCATTAGATCTTCATCAGCTGAGGTGCAATGTTCATACAATGGTTAATCCATGAATAGGATATTTCCCTATCATTACAGATGATGTGTATGTGTAGATGTTATTACAGATTACACTAAGCGTATTTTCAATTGCTCTAATCGCCTATTATATGTTGCTTATCTGTTTTATCGCCTTCATCAGGTGAGTCAGTAACGCGATTTGCATTTCATAGTGACTACATCGTCATGCGCTTTACCGAAATAAAGAACAATTGATTGCTTCTCATTTCTCCCCAAGAAATCCCACAGTGGAACAAATATCCAAATTAAGTTATAAACGAACAATTAACTAGTAGATAGTTAAGGATAACCATTTTTAATCTCTGACTGTAATCTTGTCTCATAGATATATTTCACACGTATAAAATTAGCTCGTATGACGTACTTGTTTATAAGATTAGGACAATATTATGGTGCTAGTTCAAAGGCGGCTCGTTCATTCGGGCTACAGTTGGGCATTTCATTAGAGTAACAATTAAAAAATTTATCACCGTCTCGTTGATTATTGTAACACATGAAAAAATGCACATCTTGGCAAGGATATTACAGTGCGTTGCTACTTGTGGCTGCGTTATGGTTGCCCTATTGACAATTGTCAACGTCAAGTGTCAAACAAGCTGTTTGTAATCGATAATCTTATTGTGTTGTAAACGGTTCGTATCAAAATAAGTTTTCAAACCTCAAAGCTGCAAACGCCTCTTGTATATGAGTGAGACGACCTCTTAAAACAAAAAGTCTAAGACGACAATCTTCGCATTAAAGGGTTTTTCGCAGACTGCTGTAGCTCTCGTTCTTCGGGTGCGGCCTTCCTTGAACCACACTCAACAACAACCCACTGTCGTCTTTTCATTTTAGCAGCAATATCTCTGGAAAACAAACCGCCATCTCACAAACTCAATATTCGCCCCCATATCAAAATCGCTAAGTTCAGAACATCCTACACGTCTTCTAGCCCTAAGGATACAGACAAATTTAAGAGGACTTTTGAAATACCGATATTGCTAAATGGAAATGTGACACCAAAATTCCATTCGCTGGAAATTAAACGTCATAAATCGTACTACAACTCTTTTATTTTTTTAAATATCTATGCCGAGCTTTATGTCGTTGAAGAATCAAAACGCTGGACGACCTCATATCGGAAAAATGACAACTTAATACTTACATTACTGAAGAGATTGTATAGATAAACAGAAATTACTGCAACTATCGTTCTTCGAAGATATAGCGAAAAATCGGTTTTTCTATCTAGTAAGCTGTCTTGTTAAATGGGAAATTTCTATAAAGCTTAGAGCCGGAGCCTACTTGACAAGTCATGCTGTTGTCGAATTGGCAACATTGCGCGTAGGCCTACTGGTTTTCTCCGGTTAACTGATTTATCAGCTGAGCACCCTGTGTTACATCTATTTTTGATTATATACATTCTTATTAAGCTGAATGAAATTGTTTGCGGTCGTTTACTTGTCAATATTAATCTGAAATATCTTGGGGGAATTCGACCTGGTGGTAAAGATCAATGGGTACTGTTTATTTTGGCCAATAAGATTGTAATAAATCAATTGAAAGCTTGGCCAAAATAAAGAGTACCCATTGATCTTTACCACCACGTCGAATTCCCCCAAGATATTTCAGATTAACATTCTTTTTATGTATATTCAAATCATCGGTGCTGTGCAGTCTATAATTATTTTTAGAGAACATGTTTTTACAAGCTGTGTACTGAATACACAGCCACAGAATAATTTTAAGACAGACGATATTCTATGAAAAAGGTCTAGGTGCCGAAACAAACTGTAGTTACCCTAATGGTTTGAAAATTGCTGGTATTTATGGATCTATGATTTCCTAAAATTAAATATATTTCAGATTCAGAAGATAATTTTAGTATCAAATTTTGCTTAACAAAATGCAAGTACCAAAGGCATGCCGTGTACGAGGATACAAATTGAATTATAACGGTACATTGAAAAAAAAATGTTCAATTGGTGATAACTTTGGTGTTTCCAAAAGATGCAGACTCAATGATAATTGGACTTCATCTACTACTGCTGTTGTGCGGTAAGCATTTTTATGAAAAATACGTTATAAGGTTCTAACCATACCGATAATCAAAGGGCAGCCTGAAACAATTGACAAGGTACTTACTTGTGTGATATTAATATTATGCAAAATAATGAGAACTCGAATTTCTGCTTAGTTACAGATTAAAATCCGTGATATATTTTTGATGGATTATGTATGCCTTCTGAATATATTCCATTTCTCCCACATGCATGCTATATTTCAAAGGAATTCAGCAAATAAGAAGAAATTAACTAACTATTTATTGTATTTTAACGCTGTTACACTGACGTAACACATTAACGTATGTCGCTTCACAAAAAATATTAGTAGATACAAGCGCCAGAGAAATGTTTTATGTTTGCTCGACAAATTTTTTGCCTGATTTACATATGTTGCTGTTGTTTAGAAATAATAAAGGTAAGCCAATACATACTACAGTTTTGAGAAAAAGGACCCCTGGAGCTAGCAGGACTTTTCTCGTGAATTCCCCCACTTGATACAATGGATGAATGCTGACGAAAACTGAACGTTCAACAATAGACAATTGAAGCCTTCTTCCTAAAAGAATGATCGTGATCTATTGACAGATAATGCCAATAGTAACCAATATATTGCATCCCTTTTTTGCGCTTTCTTTATACGTCAGCAAATCATAAGAGACTTGATGAGTTTTCCTTTTATTTTATATATTATATATTTATTTTATATATTTTTATTTTATTATATTATTGTGGTGTTGGCAGTTATATTCATAAGTTTTGTACCATTTGCTTCCTTTTTGTGAAATATGGTATCCTAAAATCGTACTGGTATTGAAATATACATTGCTTTGACTGAATGAAATTGTTTGCGGTCGTTTACTTGTCAATATTATGCTGAAATATCTTGAAGGAATTCGACCTGGTGGTAAAGATCAATGGGTACTCAATTGCTTTATTACAATCTTCTTCAGGACTTACTACAACAATCCAGTTTACATTGAGTTTACAAGATGTGGAACAACAACATGTTACTTAGTAATTTAAGTTTTAAATAGGCAGTTATATTCGGGGAAAGGAATCTTCGAAAATTTAAACTAGTATATGCTAAATGTATAACACATATAACTTAAACCAGAAATTTTACATACAATATACTTAGATAACAAATAATGTGACATATACGTCGTAGTCACTAGTCAGATTCACAAACCACTTTTATTTTAATTTCAAATTTCAATTACTAAACTTTTCATTATGTATATTATTAAAAGTTTCTTATATGTTATAGTAGTTATTAGTGATTTCTTTTAAAATCTTTTACAATTGAAGTTCATTGTACCATAATCCTTTAGGAAGTATTGCTGCAATTTTGACATTAACATATAAGAAACTTTTAATAATATACATAATAAAAAGTTTATGAATTGAAATTTGAAATTAAAATAAAAGTAGTTTGTGAATCTGACTAGTGATTACGACGTATATATCACCTTATTTGTTATCCTCATTATATTGTATTATATGTGTAATACACTTAGCATATGCTGGTTAAAGTTTTCAAAGATCCCTTTTTCTAATATAATTGCCTATTTAAAACTTAAATTAGTAAGTAACATGTTAAAATGCATGTCTATGCTGTGCTGTTTACACCTCAACCAACTGCAGATAGATCTATTTCGCTGTCATTACAGCTCATCAGTGCAGTTTAGGTCTAGTGTAGACAGCACGGCATAGAACTGGTTTTGCTTATATGCCAAAGCAATGGTATGATGTAAGTAAGAAATTAGGATAGCAATGCCATCTGTCACCATTACACTGACATGATGACAAAGCCACCTAGTAGTACCCGTTAAGAGGGGCGTTTACCTAGAGCGAATCGGGTCATTTTAAGCACCTACCGTTTTACATTTTACCGCGTTATTCGAAACTTTTTCGAAGTGAAATTTCGACACGGCAATGACAAAAGATGTAGCTACAACGTAGAGTTCGAGTTTTTTCTGAATTTGGTACGGTAATGTAAATATTTGTTGTTATATTTTGCTTAAAAATGCGTATTTTTGGCGAGTTATATCTCGAAAACTAAGGCACATAAACGAAAAATTCGAACTCCACGTTGTAGCTACATATTTCTTTGTACACTACCAAAAACATGAGCATGATAAATAAGTAAAAACATTCAAAAAATCTAAAACCGCAAACCCTTTCGCACGAGTCAGTCAAGAGAGCGGAATGCGAATGCCCATCCCCACCAGATCCGTCGCGTGGTATTCAGAGAACAGTGAGGCTTAGATGCAAACCTGTCGGGAATGATCGTGCGGTATACGATTTATTCCGATATGACCGGATTTCTAAGCTTTTATGTTTAATGTTAAAAGCTCTTTCACATTAATTTACTGAAAATTGTTATAAAAGTTCCTCCAAAAATCATAGTCGACATGCAGTTAGAATGAAATGTTATATAGTTCATAGTTACAGAAATAAATGGGTTATTCCATATTTTGAATAACCTGGTATAATATCATAGTAAGTTACTAATATCATGCTTACTTTTTTATGGACACGCTACAGTCAGCAATTTTCCGAATATTAGTTTAGCCCGTCTGATCTTTGCGTAATTTCAACCTATCGGCTACCCTCTTACGTCCCATGTCCCGCTGGTAACATGGGTTGCATAGTTTACATTTTGCCCGATAGCTCCAAGTAAATGCCCCTCTTAAGGCAGCTAGGTGGCTTTGTCATCATGTCAGTGTAATACTGACAGATGGCATTGCCATCCTAATTTCTTACTTAGTAACATGTGGTTGTTCCACTTCTTGTAAACTTAATGTATACTGGATTGTTGTTGTAGTAGGAAGCCCTGAAGAAGATTGTAATAAAGCAATTGAAAGCTTGGCCAAAATAAAGAGTACCCATTGATCTTTACCACTAGGTCGGATTTCCCAAGATATTTCAGCTTAATATTTACATTGCTTTGATATACTTGTATCAGTATAACAATATAATTATATGATTCCAATTACTTGTTTATTTTTTGATGAGACTGTCCGAAAATGTAAATATGTCATTTCTATTTTAACTTATACCCGAATTTGCGTTGGCAAATTTAACTGCATGGCTTATGAAGTATAGGAAGCTTTGTTCATGTATATTGTGGAAACTGTCCCCGGCATAATTTTATTAATCCCTCTTGAAACACCACTGTGCGTTCTTATCTCTGATGACACACTGCAAACAATGACTAGGGAAAGTGAGAATAAATAAAAACGGAATCAGGCGTACCCGATTATGTCAGTATTATCAAGAGCAGGAGCAGTGTATACTGATAAACCAAGGTTAGTTATACAAGTTTTCAATTGTTGTGTGTTTCCGCTTCAAGAATGGTCCTAATTGCATTTGCGGTGACAATCATCGTGCTTATATACGCGTACTACAAATGGGCGACTAGCTACTGGAAGCGAGTTGGGGTGCCCCATTTAGAACCAAAATTTCCATTCGGGAACATCGGCGGCCCGATAGGACGAAAAACGGCGATAGCTTTCGAACTGAAGCATATATATGAAGAACTGAAAGGAAAAGGTGCGAAGGCTGGTGGATTTTACATAGCAACTTCCCCACTGATCATGCCGATCGATGCAGAAGTGGTTCGTGCGGTGTTAAACAAAAACTTTCAGAGTTTTACGGATAGGGGCATCTACCACAACACAAGCGCCGAACCTTTGGAAGGTCACCTCTTCTTTATAGGAGGAAAGAAATGGAGAAACCTCAGAGTGAAGCTGACTCCCACATTTACGTCCGGGAAGATGAAGATGATGTTTAATATACTTTTGGAATGTGCAGGACCATTCTTAAAGGCAATGGAAAAACATGCAGACGAAGGAAAGCCGGTGGATATAAAAGATATGTTGGCCTGCTTCACCACCGACATCATTGGATCTTGTGCGTTCGGACTTGAGTGCAACAGCTTCAAGGAAGAAGAAGCTGAATTCAGAAAACAAGGCAGGAAGGTTTTCAAGCCTTCCTTGAAACGACAATTGAAAGTTCAACTAGTAAACATTTCCCAATCGTTGTCTAAACTCTTAGGAGTCAGCCTTCTTGATAAAGAAGTATCGAACTTTTTCCAAAAAGTTGTTGCCGAAACCGTAGATTACAGAGAACGAACGCATTTCGAACGCAACGACTTTATGCAGCTGTTGATCAACGTAAAGAACGAGTCCGAAAACGGTAGTAAACTGACCTTGAACGATCTGGCAGCACAGGCGTTCGTGTTCTTCATTGCTGGCTATGAAACATCATCCACTGCGATGACTTTCTGCTTATTTGAACTGGCTGTTAATCCTGAGATCCAGGAAAAGCTTAGGAAGGATATTAACAGGGTGTTGGCTCAGCATGATGGAAAGTTCACGTATGAATCTGTACAGGATATGAAGTATCTGGGACAAGTATTAGATGGTAAGTATTGCCTGCTTATCGTACGTAAGATGGTTAAAAGCGACTGAATTTAAAGTCGTTTGACTAACACTTTGAGGAGATAGTTGTACCGTTTGACGTAATTTCATTAATGAATCATCTCTTTATTTTTAAAATACTTATCTCTTAAAGATTGGAAGCTAGTCAAGCTGTACTGGTTAAAAATTACTTAACTTATTATGGAAAAGCAAGAAACTCCTGCTTAAAATATGGTTCATCCAAGCTTGCATTAAACAGATTTTGTACCTGTTTTCGAAGCCGTGTAAACGTCTTCCAACAGCACAGCAGCTCAAGTAGCTTTAAAAGCAGCTCAACGAATATGGCTAAAGACAGAAGTGAAGATCCACTACTAGGACCTTAATTTAGTTAACATTTATTTGAAATTTTTGTATTTTAAATTGTCTTCTCTGCTTGGTTATATTGAATTCTCTTGCTTAGATTATAAGTTGAGAGATATTATTTCATATGGATCAAGCAATCTTCATTTCAAGCTTAAAGATAAGCTAAAACAATCTTCGTTTTCGCCAGAAACACTATAATTTTAATACTTTTGGTTCTTACCATAATTTAAGGTCTAGAATTTCCGACACTGATAACAACTTACCAAATTTGTGTAATGATGAAGTTCATAAAGATTTGTTAAACTATATTCGGAAACCAATATTCAAAATTCACTCTGTTTCACTCAAACCGTTTGTAAATTTTCGACCGTTATAATTTTCATTAGAGAATCCTAAATTGATCAAGTGCTAGTTTTTCAGATAAACAGCTACAATTTCTAAATCAATCAAATCAAATCAAATCTTCACTTACGTTCCGGCTAATGTATTTGCACAAACATAATCTCAAATTTTTTTTTTGTAAAATACATGTTTAAATTAAAATGCATGTCTATGCTGTGCTGTCTACATCTCACCCAACTGCAGATAGTACTATTTCGCTGTCATTACAGCTCATCAGTGCAGTTTAGGTTTAATGTAAACAACACGGCATAGAACTGGTTACTTACATGCTTAAATCTTCTAGAAAAAACTTAAAGCACAGAGTAATTATATTTATCATTAAATCCAATGGTGCACGCAGACCTACTGATTCATACATTCGATAAACTATCAATATTTCATTCATGTTCTCCAAATTTTTAATTGCCTTCACAAAACATGTTTTTACACGCATCAAACATATTCTTGTCATACATTTTTTAGCTATGTATCCTATAAAGTACACTTCGGAACATATTTCCAATTTCGTCTATACGGATACTTCCTCTGCCGATTCGGAAGATGTATAATCTGAAGATGAGGTAACGGGATCGTTACTGTTTCAGTTTGGGATTGCAACTTTCTAAAAAAACATCGTCATTGGGTTCGCAGTTAGCTTGTCCTGGAGGAGTCATTAAATTGTTAATGGTAATTGACCAGATTGCAGTACGAAACATCCAGACTGTGGGATTTGGCGAATATCCTTCCTTTTGTCTTATTATCGAAAATAGATTTTCAAGAACGTCTTGATTTAACCTTGAAGTTAATAAATACGCGCTATCATTTTTGTTTTTCAAATTCATGTAGTTAAAGAATAGCGTTAATTTTTGTTACAAAGCCGCCAAAACATGGTGGTAGTGTTATTTCCTCCCCTTTGTCAATCTTCTTAATACTTTTAAACAATTTCTCCAACAACCACGCTTTTTTTCAGACAGGATTACTGCTGAATAACGTGCGACTATTTAAGCTATCAAATAAATTATTTACTATATGTATAAATTCAACAGTATTTAAAGCAGTATTAATAGCTCCACTTGCTGTTCTTGGGCAGCAAGCTTTACAGACAATTTTTGAAAAGGATTAGGTTGTAAATGTGTTGCAGTTATTTTCACTAAACTTCTTGCTCTTTCTTTAGACTCCCGATCTATGTTATAAGTTCTACGTATATCATTAAATTTTAATAATTATTTTCAACAAGATAATCTTTAAGCAAATTGTTCCTTAAACTTTATAACAAACGTGGCACATCAGCAGTCAGTGAGTTAAATATGTGACCTCTGTCAATACACATGCACCACTAGTGGCGATTTTTCTCCGTTTTTAGAAAAAAAAGTTGTTATGTAACGTCAATTTAGGAAATTCATTAACCAGCCGTTTGGGTAATTTGTTACGAGCATTTACATGTCCGACTATATGACGATATTTATTTACGAAATGCATTTGTGGTAGACCATAGCTTTTGATATTAACAGATTTTTTAACTTTAACTAGTATTTAAGATTACAGTCTATCTGTACATATATTAACAAACCTATTATGTAACATTCTGGATAAAGAATACATGTTAATTAAATGCTCTACATACCAAAAAAGCACACTGGTCTAACAAAACGTAGGTAAGTTAATATTAGATTCAAAAAAACAATAGAGGCAAAGAAGTGTTGGCACTATAACCGCATAATATTGAAACAGATCACGGATTTAACATAACCAGAGTCAAAAATATAAAACCGTCAAAAAGCGTCCAACTTATCTCATCAGAGGCTGTTTACATCGAACGCATTTTAAACCTCCTGCTAAACACAGATCTCACGCCCCTAAATAACCCACTTATCACAACAGAATAGCCAAAAATGTAATATAAACAAATTCTTCCCCACACTGTACACTGCTCCACAAAAATATACGTCCACTTGAAAATTTCGTATTTTTTCCAAAAAAGCGTGACATTATACATTTTTTTACTCTGAAGCAAAATGTCATATTTCAGACAAAAAGTCGTAAATCCATACAAAATGGCGCCCAAAGACATATGTATACCGCAATTGGCTTGCACAAAAATATACGTCCAGTCAAAGGAAACTGTTAAATTTATTTAATACCGAACAAAATAACAAAAAATAACTTTTAATAGTCTGTGGCACCTCCGTTGCGCTGTATGACTTGAAATAGACGGTTGTCCATAGACGCAACTAGGCGCCTTAGTAAATCTTCTTCCAGATTGTCCCAGGTGGACAGTATCGCTTCTTTTAATTCTCGTACACTTTGGTATTGGCGATTATGGGCATAAACCCGACGCGCAAGGATTCCCCAAACGTTTTCAATAATATTTAAATCTGGCGAACGCGCTGGCCATTGCACAAGTGGCACTTGCGCGGCGGCGAACCAGTTTAATGTGCTTGTGGTGAGGTGAGCCTCTAGAAATGGCACTAAACAACCCTCTAGCAGTTCCTGATACTCTTCGGAGTTCATCCGGGCCGATGGAAATGCCAAACGCAATTTTCCGTGAGCGCTAAATGCCGCCCAAACCATCACGGTTCCGCCACCAAAATTGCGCAGGGAAAAAATTCGCGGTTCTTTCCGCAAGTCCCTCCAGTAGGAGTTACATCCATCAGGCCCGTCTAAATTCCATTTTTTCTCATCAGACCAAATAAACTAAATTGAAAATGTGTAAAAATAACGAGGTAGACAGTAAAACTTAAGTGATATTACCAGAGTGAAATCTGTCCGAAGATTTTGCCGCGCGAACTCCAACCGCCGCATTTTGTGAATGTCTGTCAGTGCAGGAGCGGTAAGCATTTTCGATCTTTTAATTACACCACTGTTATGAATAGTGCGTCTTACCGTTTCGCGTGACACATTGAGTTCTAGCAGATTTCTTATTTCTGCACAAGAAAGCATCGAGTTTGAAGCAGCAGTCACAACACGTCGTTTTTCTCGGCCGCTAAGTTTCTGTGGCCGCTCAGGCGACTTCTTTGTCCCATATTCGTCAGGGTTCTTCAAAAACGAATTAATGACATCATGACTTCGATTTAGTTTCTTGCTATCCAGCGATGTGAGCGTCCGTATCCGTGATGAATGAGTATCTCTGTCTTTTCAACCTCAGAAAGTAACTTTCCTCGTGCCATTTTAATATAAAATGACAGGAGGAAACAAAACATTATTGCCGAGCTTGATCATGGCTAGGCCGATCCTTGCGCTCATGTTTAGGATACGTATCGCTAATATTAATTTGCCTGAATTGAGTTTTTTTAGAACTGGACGTATATTTTTGTGCAAGCTAATTGCGGTATAAACATGTCTTTCAGCGCCATTTTGTATGTACTTACGACTTTTTGTCTGAAATACAATATTTTGCTTCAAAGTAACTCACTGAATTAAAAATATGTATAATGTTACACTTTTTTTGGAAAATATACGAAATTTTCAAGTGGACGTATATTTTTGTGGAGCAGTGTATTATTACTCGTTATATAACTTACATCAACACCAGTTCCAGTCATACTTATTTTTGTCTCTTTGCCTAAAACCTCATTTACTACATAGTCCACGAAATAACAAGCATATTCTTACCTGACCTACCCTCACACGACCTATCTTCGGAAATCTCGCTTGCAAGACTAATTATATTTTTATTGCTTGTTCGATTGTTTTTCGCCGTATGGCGACCATCTGTTAACGAATAAATATAATCTTAGATTTGAACTGTTGAGGTTCAGTAAACGGAATATACTACGATCTGTTTTTTGTCTATTAGACAAAGTACCTACCCATATACCCACAAGGCTGTTACTATGCCCCCTTATGTCATATTTCTCTAATATATTGTGTTTGATCGTATCCAACGCCTTTGAAAGATACGCATTTCTTGTGCTCATCTAAATTAGAGAATGGGGTATAAGACAACTATTGAAACTGAACAAGACAATCACTTACAATGTTTCTATTTTGCTTTACTATCCTAATACAACCATCAGATATTTAAAAAAAATTACATACGAATAGTTTATAACAATTACAAATCTGAAGGGTCTGTTCGTCCTGGTTTCAAAGACTTGCCGAATTCGCGCTTCTTTTCAGCCAATCGTATTCAGTCTGTTGCACACTTGGCATCATTGTATGTCCTTGCCAAGTTTATTTACATGATCGTATGTTTATGTAAACATAACCTAAACTAATGGGTACTTTAGAGTTGTCGAAAACTGGGTGTGTTAATACCATATCTCAGTTTGTAGGCAAAATATCATCAGGAAGCATAAAGACTGATTCGAGCAGCTTACCGCGTATTGATCACAACATCAAATAACAAATAGCAAAATCTGCGAGTACTATACATAACCAAACACAAACACGTGCACTTTCGTTTTTCACTGTCATGCTGTCATTTGTCATTGGTTACGGGCATGTCCGTCAGCTGATTGCCTTTCTCTGTTGTCAAACGTTCGACCAGTACATACGTCATGATGACGTATGTACTGGCCGCGTTTAAAAAGGGGCGTTGTCTCCCGCCAATTTACAATAATTTTTTTAGGGCATTAAAACTCCACAGACGAAAGAAATATTTTGGAATTAGCATTAGCATACCTTTAGCTTCACAAAACATATTATTCCAGAAAAGTGTCTTATACCCCATTCATAAAGTTGAATAGGGTAGTTTCCGTACTTCTGTTAGGTAGAGTGCCATGATGTGTCGATCAAATTTGTTATAGAGTATTCTCTCGAATACTTTTGAGACTGATGGCAGAATTGATATCGGCATGTAGTTGTTAATAGTGATGGGCGTTTACACGTAAATTATAATTTTCTACGTTACAAAACCTACCAAAACTAAATGGAAATTATTATGTTTCTAATTTCCCTGTTTTTTTTTCACTTCACCTTGTGCCGACTACAGTTTTATTTCATATTTGTATTACAAACTTGCAGATCATATTTGCATAAGTCATCGTGGTATCCAACTGGTATTCTTACTTCTTTGGGACATATAAAAGACAAAGCATATGTTTTTAAATCTTTTCTTCCATGACTATATTAGGTTTATTTCTAAGAAGGCTATTTTTTACATGCTACAAATTCGGAACTACATGCTTTACATACAAGTTAATTTTTCTCCAAAGAAAGGTATTTCCTACGACTAATTACCACCTGTCACTTGCGTCCTGAGATCAACATGTACCTAGCTCAGCAATAAGAACTGCTTATATACCCTTTCAACACAGCACAATAAAATTGACCTGCGATTAGAAAAGTTGCGGTAAAGAATAAGAGTAACCTCTAAAATTGCCCACCTGTTTCCGTTTATAGGGAAATCACATTTTGCAATCATTGAGGAGTCCACTTGGTCTACTGTCTACTGAGGGCTCCGAAGTGCTTTTGACAACACACTCGTCCTGCTTAGTCAAGTCTTCTGCCCCTGAGCAGTATCGGTGATAAATACCATTAAAAAACTAAAATATTTCTAGAATTCTGTTTATCTACACATTACTATTGTCTACAGTAGATTTTCAAAGTAGAATATTACATAGTTTACGCGTAGATAACGGCGTAATCTACATGGCGTATTCTACGCGCCCATCACTGGTTGTTAAGATTATCTTTGTAATCTTTCTTATGAACACGAACTACTTATAAGTGAACGGAAAAGGCTTTGTTATTATTTGGAGTTGAGTAGGCAGTGTAAACTAAAAGTAAGATGCCAACGTCTATCTGGCACGGAGGAATATAGGGTAAAAATGATACAAAATAGTTGTCATTAGAAGAGTTAACCAAATCACGCATCCTTTTTGTCTATTGTTTCACCAGAAAGGTCACCTGAGGTACGAATGCACCTAAGCAGTACGCCACTGTATTCACATATCTATGATGAAACGCAACAAACAATGACTGGAGAAATCTAATAATAAATAGAAGCGCAAACACTCGTAGGCGATTATGTTAGTATGAAGAGTGCATCCAAGGTTAGCCGCACGTAAGCTTCACTGCTGTGCATGTGCTGTGTTGTGTACTTCCGTTCACGAAATGTTCATTACGCTAGTAATAACAGCTGTTGTGCTCATATACGCGTACTTCAAATGGGCAACCAACTACTGGAAGCGGCTCGGTGTGCCCTATGTGGCAGCGAAATTCCCATTCGGAAGCATGGGTAGCCCAATTCGAAGCAAAAAGACTATAGGATTCAAACTGAAAGACATATATGATGAACTGAAAAGAAGAGGCGCCAAAGCAGGGGGGTTCTATCTTATGGCTTCCCCTCAGCTTATGCCGGTTGATGCAAACGTTGTGCGTGCTATAATGAACAAGAACTTCCAAAGCTTCACTGATAGAGGCATCTACCACAACACAACCGTGGAACCTTTGGATGCACACCTTTTCTTTTTGGGAGGAAAGAGATGGAGAGATTTGAGAGTTAAGCTGACTCCCACATTTACGTCCGGGAAGATGAAGATGATGTTCAACATCCTTCTGGAGTGTGGAGGGCCTTTTCTAAAGGCAATGGAAAAACTCGCGGAGGAAGACAAGCCGGTGAATATAAAGGACATGTTAGGCTGCTTCACCACGGACATAATAGGATCATGTGCTTTTGGCCTTGAGTGTAACAGTTTTCATGAAGAAGAAGCTGAATTCAGAAAACAAGGTAGAAAGGTGGTTAAGCCATCCCTGATGCAATTAATAAAGATACAGTTTGCGAACAGCTTCCAAACCTTGGCCAAATCTTTAGGAATTAGCATTACCGATAAGGATGTCTCGAGTTTTTTCAGGAATGCTGTTGCTGAAACGGTCGACTATAGGGAAAAAAAGCACATAGAGAGAAACGATTTTCTTCAACTGATGATCAACATAAAGAAGAATTCTGAAAACGGCAACGAGCTAACCTTGAACGATATAGCGGCGCAAGCTTTTGTCTTCTTCGTTGCTGGCTATGAGACGTCATCCACTGCCATGACGTTCTGCTTATTTGAACTGGCTGTAAATCCCGAGATCCAGGATAAGCTGAGGAAAGATATTAACAAGGTGCTAGCGCAGTTTGATGGACAGCTTACGTACGAATCAGTGCAGGAAATGAAGTACTTGGGGCAGGTTCTAGATGGTAGGAAATGTGCTTTTGTCATTATACTTACTCATCACTATTTCACAGTCATAGCGGGCCGTGTCGAACCACAACTCTAAGCGAGGTTTTTACTATTGCAAACGCAAGTTCTGGCATGTCTCTTTTACAAGATATAAAAGCATAGTGAATGTGGCTTATAAGATTTTTAGGAATCGCTTTCGAAACTGACAAGTCAGTAGTTCATGAAATTGCGATTATATGACACGGACAAAACACAATAATATTATTAACAGGTTACAGTCGTGCGCTTCCAAAATATTTTCGTTATTTCTTAATGGAGCTTCATTTTTAGAACTGCATGTTTATTTATGCATTGCTAAAAGTAACATTACGTCTGCTTGGTCTTATTAAGGTGTATTTGGATCCTCCTCCAATATATATGCGATTTTCTACTATTTGTGGAAGTCAAGTCTATTCTACTAACAAGCGAAGTAGGCGTTGGTAATTATTGTTTTCGTTTAACATTACTTGTGGACATATGTTATTTTGGTACTAGCTGTTGCCCGAGGCTTTGTCTGCGTAGACGGATAAATATTTTGAAACAAACGCCAGCTATCAAATGGTAATGTAATTTCTAACCAAATGGTGTGTATATTTAAACTTTAAATGAAACAGTTAAAAACTTATATAGGTACATCCCATTTCACATACATGTGTCTCACCAAAAGCCTGCGTATAAAAGGTCATGTTTACTTATTATTATTATTATAGGAATTTTCTTTTCGTTTTCACACCTTTAGGGGTGGAATTTCCAAAAGAGTTAAATATGTGTGTATTAATTTCTAAACAATGGCCGAAGTACATAATACATTTTAGTTAGGTCACGAATAATTCAACTAAAAAATTATCCCTAACTTGACACCCTCAGATGTGGAATTTTTAAACCGTTGGAACGCGTCCCTATTGTAAGGGATGATAAATGTTCGTTGATTAATAAATAATTAATTGCTGTTTATTAAATAAACATGGGACGTATTTGCATAAGAATACCAGTAAATAACATCCCAAAACAAAGAAATCCAATACACTCCTTCCACCTCGTTCATGACATCCAGAAATTAATCCATCAGTGGCTTTTTATGGACCAAATGGAGTATTCGTTCACGTAGTAAACACCGGAAACAAACAGAACATTCTTTTACTGTACTGAATTGCACAACCAAATTTAGATAACTCACCGGGGGACAACAATGCCCCCAGGCTAGTCACAAAGTGTCTTCTCGCCTGGGCCCCCCTCTTCTTATTACCACTTTTGGCCTAATTTCCTAGGTTATTAAACAAAAACAATAGTTTTCAACAACTACTAACTATTCTACCAAGCAGCCGCATCGGCAAGCGATAGCGCATGCATGTGAGTTTCTGACCATCACAAGGTCTCCTCAGAAGTGCCCATTCTGAGATCAACATCGAGGATTAACAACTGCGATGCGTCAAGGGGTTATCCTTAACCCCAGGCACACCAGTTGTCGATTTGCGCATCGGACATTAACTGGACCGACGGTATACCAAATACCATCGGTTCCCCCGTTGCTGGCAGGGCACTCAGATGCCAGAATCATACAACAATCTCAAAACTGTCCCAGTTTGGTAGCAACATAAAAACCTGACGTCAGGACTTTCAACAACAAAAATGCTACCCTTTGAATCTCTCAAAGAGACAACAATCAAAATACATTTCAGTACTCACTACTTTAGTACTCCGGCAATACTCCAATTGTCCATCAACTCTGGTCCAGCCACAAAACAAAGGAATAATCACAACTAAGAATTAACCAACTAACACATTCCAGCACCCTTCTCATACTAATGTCGCGCTGCTCCGAAAAGGGTCTCGCCCAGAGGTTTCTTTCTTGTAAACAAAACATAACTCATCTGAACTGTCGGTTCATCCTCGACTTAATAAACATATAGTCAAAATAATCTTATAATCGAACTTAAAGTCAATATTGGTATAAATCAATAACGAAAATAAAATAAAATGGATATTAATAAAAGTAAATCTAATAGAATAGAATTAAACAAGGGAAAAAATGTCGCCTTTCACTATTATTTTCTAATAAAAGCCCAAATAATAATGTTTAATGCTTTTAAATTCAATTAACTTAAAACTGACAGAATTCCCATACGATGTATTATCCCTTAAGGGTAAATTTACGATGAAACACGTGTTGTTTATTAACTCAAAGCCTAAATACTAATGTTTCATGTTTTGAACTGATGATTGAAATAATTGTAAAACTTCCATACAAACTTTTATTGTCTATTTCAACCCCTTAACGGCAAAATTAAAAAAAAATCGCTGAAACAATTGTGTATTTAGTTCTAATCAAAGGGATAAAATTAATGTCTCATGCTTGAAATTCCGGAATGCGTAAATAGCTTATTTGCTTTAGGGCCAAAATTTAATTTAAGAACAAACTAAGAGAATTCGGCATCCATAGATTAATAGCAAACTTAGAATATATTATTAATAACACAGATAAACAACAAATAAATTTTGTGAAAGCTAGGGAAAATGTTGTAATAACCTATGGTTTACATTGATATAAAAATCAAAAACAATAATTGAGCTAATCCTTCTAAAAGTAAAAAAATCTTGAAAGAAAATAATATAATAATTCTAAAAAGTATGACAAAGTGACTGTAGCTATGACTAAAGAGCACAAATATTGGCATTACTTATTTCATGTTTATAAAACGATTACTAACAGAACAATACTAAACAATCAAGCGGTAATCTCTCTAGGTGTGGATAATTTATTTGGTAACCTCAGTTTGAAATTAGTTAAATTGCCAGATACCTTTTATCTATATTCGACATTAAGTGAGCTAAGATAATGTTGATTCTTAGATAGATCAATCTGTTCTTCTACCAACAAATAATGTCTTGCCGATTTCCTTTAAATTTCCATTAGTATAGTTTTCAGTATCATTAATTTTCCGAAGGTATTTTGTATAGCATGTCAATATTTACGTTTGCTAAACAAATGAATAATTCTGCGGTAAACCTTTATATAGTATTTATTCTCTATCGTATTAGATTTCGCTTAGACTTAAACACATCCATTATTTTACATGTCAGGAAATTTAGGGATAATTTCAGACGCATGACTCTGCTAATGCCATAACACTTTATCTGAACTTATTTGATTTATATCATAAATTTATCCATGCATCTACAAATAGTTACAAGGACAACCAGATTGTAAAAACACTCGCTTTTAATATTTAAATTAATACAGTTCCTAAGATGTTTCATTTTGCATATCTTGCGGTGATTTATTTAATTACTATTCGAGTTACATTAAAACCTGCATAGCATTACACCGAATTCCGGCAAATTCGCGTTCTCCTTCCACTCCTGCTGACTGTCAGCTGTTAGTGCAGTTCCAAAAAACTCCGTTGTATTTCAAAATCATTAGTTTATTATTATTGTTGGAGATAAATGAAATATACGACTATACTTTTGTGTGGGAGGATGATGATGATGATATATAGCATGTAAACAATTTTCTGTATGCTGATTTTCTGTAGACTTTGTGTCCTAACTGATTTTTTGTTCTTGTCCAAAATCTTCTACAAACAAATTGTCTACTATATAACTTAAACTGAGTAATATATGTATGTAATTTAGCATAAAACAATAAGGTATTTAAAAAATACAAAGAARAGCGATTGCAGAAATTTAAGGGCAACTTGACAACCTACAAGAATTTTTTTTACTTTTCAGAGGCTCTTAGAAAATACCCACCAGTTCCTGCCCTACATCGTAAGTGTACAGAAGATTGTTACTTAGAAGAAGCCGGTATTACCGTCGAAAAGGGTATAAGAGCGCTAATACCAGTACTTGGTCTTCACTATGACCCGGATTACTTCCCGGATCCTGAAAAGTTTGACCCTGACCGATTCAGTGAGGAAAACAAAGGAAACATATMGCCGTATACCTAMTTACCTTTCGGGGAAGGTCCAAGGAACTGCATTGGTAAGAACACTACAAAATTGCCTCATAACTAAAAGCTGCATAGACTTATTATTTTAAGGTAACATCTTTAATCATAAATTAATAGCAAAATAACTCAATATCATAAACGAACACAGATAGACGCTATAGTACATTTCAGTCGTTCTTTGTAAAACGTTAAGGCTGTTCATACGTTTTGGGCCAAACGAAATTTTTAGGGCGGTAACATAATTAGTCCACCTGACAAAGCATGTCACTATATTGCAGCTGCAGTATTGGTCAGCAAGATAAGTTATGACCCCTAACCTGTCACTCTGTATTGGCGGTATATTGCACACAGACCGACTGTTTATAAGCACGGTAAATTGATTAATCCATCTGGACTGGCAGCAAGAAATTGGTGATTGCAATGCACAAATAAACCACAGTCTTTAATTTTGAATCCAGTTAAAGTTTCAAAATTTCTTTTTGCGAAGTCTTCATTATCACTGCCCCAACGCGTATATTTATTGTCTTTAAAGGGAGAATGAACAAAACCTCTAACAAGAACGTCATAGGTGTTGAGATTTCGGCGAGATACCACAGGACCAAAATTGGAGGCAGTTAATCTATATGATCGTTCTTCGAACCACTTCGGATTAACAGATTGACCTATGGTATCTTTTTCTACATCGTTAAGTTCTGTTGAAGTTTTTGAAAACAGTTATCTCATTTGCTGCTCTTTATATTCATCATCGATGACATCTTCTTCATCGGTTTCACTGCTGACTTCGCCATAATCTGAATCGGGACCGGCAAACATCTTCTTCTTTTTTTGTGGTTGATTATGTGCGAAAAGTCTTCTACAAGCTCTGTCTCGATTTCGCTTAGAAATACGGCTCATATAGTTTTTTGTAAATTTTCCGGGGGTTCGTTTGGTTCGATGAATATAATAATTTTCGTTGCAATTGAAAGACAACGCAGCAGCGTTGCATCGCACACTATAATTGTCCTTCACTGAAAAATTTATACGTTTTCCACCTATAAATTTATTTACAACAGAATTATATGTCCCTGCTGCGTTGTTAGTGATGTTTAATAAAAGGCTATGAACATTCTGCACTAATCTTTTAGAGCATGCTAGTAAATCCCCAAGCAAACCACATTCTTCCATTTCAGAAATCAAATTCTCTTCGTTTGGCTTGGGTCCTGTGCAAAAGTAATTTTCACAATTTTTATGATCACCAAACGCATGCCTTGGACAATTTTTAATGTCTCTAGATAATCCTATCAATTGTTCATCAAACGAAACATCCTCTGTTTTTCTGAAATTTAGGGCTTTCTTTATTCCACCTCTCATTCGCTGTATGTTACATTTCAAACTTTTTCGCAGCTTTACAGGTACAACCTTATTTTTCGTCGTACTTAAACGAGTTTTTGCTATTTGATGCGATTTTGAGACAAAGTTTCTCAACATTTTCTAACCACTGTCTTGTTTTTCTAAAAGGCGGCATTTTTACCGTTCACAGTAAACAGAAACACACTACTCTTCCCGCGTGTCTATTCAAAACTAAAACCTTAGACTAGCATCTAAGATTTCCCTAGTGGTAAAAGCAAAAGTAGGGACAGTTTTAAGAGGAGACAATAAATACAGGTAATTTACGACCACAATGCTCTATCCCGCAAATTATAAAGGGTATACAATAAGTGGTACATCTGCATAGTTTACGAGCGCAAAGCTCCGCCCCGCAAAGCATTAAGGTTGTTAACTCCCGCAGTGGTAAAACTGTTCAACTTTGATGCAACAAAAATTCATTATTTTTGTTGTGATAAAGAAAAGAAAAATGTTTTGCGTGAAAAATTAAATTTTCTCTGGTGTTCTCGTTTTATTTTTTTTGGCTTTAATCTTTATTTTTCCTCTTGCACATTTTTATTTTTTTTCCGCAAAAGTCAGTTTGAATTTCGAAAAAGTACGATGACAACTCCCGAGAGAAATAATTTAAGCGCCCAGATAAAAAATCTGAAATCGATATGATGAAAAATACGGATTTTATCCTGCATAAACCATGTAGAGTAGTACGTATAAACAGCCTTAAATGCGGAGTAACGTTTCCAAACAGCAAAAGCGTTTTGTTACTATTACAATAACCAAAGAAAATTTGTTCACTCTGCAACCATTTGCCTTCCTATTCACGATCTAAATATATGTACATATAATAATATTTATTTCTTTTTTTTTTAATTTGGGAGCTGTATTCTTGCATAATAAGTGTTCTAATATTCATAATGTACAATCTACTACATGTACTCTAACGCACAAATTTCCTTTTCTAGGATCTCGCTTCGGACTTATGCAAAGCAAAGTTGGACTAGCCCTGTTGGTGAAGAATTTCGAGATATCTTTGAGTGAGAAGATGACACTACCACTTCGTATGAACCCCTTCAGTTTTATTCTAACCACACAAGGTGAAATGTGGCTAACTGTGAAGAAGATCCAAGAGTAAAGTGCACCGTCACCAATGAAAGCTGTGAATATAAGTAAACTATCTGCAACTGCATCATATTTTAGTGACTTATGTAAATTAACGATCGAAACGTAAAGTTCCATCATTCTAAAACGGTTATGTGATGATAGCTATTAGAATACCTACCACTAAGCATTAACAAAAATTTTTTGTTCTCTTACCATAATAGTAGTATATTGGCAGCTTCTCGGTAGAATATTTGTACAATATTTGTGCGTCGGCGCAATATTAAACATTTTAAGTCTATATTAGAACCAATATATATGTAGCCAATATTGATTTTTTTTATACTACTACGATATTGTACTAACATATAGGTTAAGTCAATATTGAACGAATAACTGTACTAAATATCTAAACAATATTGAAGTTTCTATGTTACTACAACATTGGCTTGTTGGAAACACAATATTGATCAATATCACATTAAAAATTTAAAGCCAATATTGAACCGATAACTGTAATAGATTTGTAGTCGATATAAAATTTTCTGTTCTATCACAATACTGACCGTAAATTATTATTGTGAGAAAATATAGATGCAACATTGGAAATACATTACTGATCAATTTTATTGTTAGCTCACATATCGTTTAACGTATATAACGTCCGCTAAAACACACATAAGTTTGTGCTTTAATTTGGTTTGTTTCTGTGGTTTTCTCTTAAGCAAGATAATGTTAGTAGTGTTCAAAAAAACACGTTACGTGTACTCTCGAAATGAGTAGAAATTTTGCGTTATATTCTGCCAGTCTAAGGATTCTACAGTTTGAACACATTTTTGCTGTTCGTTTACTCTGAATCATTTGTGCGAGTATACACATAATTTGTGCTATACACGTTTTCAGTAATATTCAAAATATTGTAAGTTAAAAGCAGAGATTATGTTGTGGTTAGGTAGTGATTAAGTGATTAGGTATTAAATTATTTAACAATCATTCAGTTCATCACCTTCGCCCCAATCGTGCATAAATAATAAACAAATACTTTTAAATTTTCCCGCTCGAGATTTCTAATTTGAGCGAATGTTCATGCGATGTAGCAATATAGCTTGTTTGACGTCATGGTTGCCGTTGGTACGATAATTGCCGCACGAAGTGGATATATGTATATGGTATACATCTGTTTTCTGTTATCGTACTCTAAAAGTACACGGTAATAATTTACGGTCCAAGGTAAGTACTTACGTACGCATAATTACCATTTGAACATGCATATACAATATATCTTTCTGTAAAAACTTGATACAAATGTGCCTTTCCTAGTTTTGGCGCTATCTAACGTACAATAAAGATGAATATAAAAAATGAAATTTATGAAACTTACTATGTAGTTAGCTATATATACATATAGCCTAGCTTAGCCTACTTGCGAAGCTACTTAAGGATTTGCAGAGAATGGTCGTCGCTTTATTTTATTAGTTACTTAAAAAAACATGATGTTGTAGTAGTGATTCTTCTCACCGAAATTTCAGTAGAAGTCACGAGTGACCGATTTGTTTTAATAGGTCGGCCATAACGAAATATGTAACAGTGACAAGTGACAAAAAAGCTTAATTCCAACTAGTCTTGTACGAGGGTAGATCATTATATACCGTCCCTGGTGTAGTAGGCGTTGAATGACAGTGAAATTCTTTGACATATTAAAAGTTTATTTATTTGCTGTGACACTTGTTCAATACCAGTCTCGTCATTCGTTGTTTGTTAAAATAATTTAGAATTTACGCGAAGGCGTTTGAATAATTTTCAACAATGGGAAAATCTGAGATTCGCGCAGTTATAAAATATTTGCAAAAGAAAAGGTTGTAGATAAAAGAAATTCATGAAGATTGGTGGGCGTATTAGGTGAGAGTGCTCCTTACCAAGAGGTAACAAATTTGTCTGGAGAATTTAAATTGGGAAGACAAACGTGTGAACATGCACAGGGTGCCGGACGACCAATAACTGTCACTAATCAGGAAAATGTTAATCGTGTACATGACATGGTAATGGCAGATAGGCGAATGACCATTCGTCGGATAGCTGAAATTACAGACTTTTCATACGGCACAACAGAAAAAATATTAACAGATATTTTAGGTCTTAAAAAGTTATCTGCACGAATGTTGACGCCTGTGATCAGAAACGTTCGAGAGTCCTGCATTCTGAAGTCCGTCTGGTAAAGTTTTCAGCAGACTCGGATGAGATTCTCCCTCGATTTTTAACTGTTGATGAAACATGGGTCCACCACTTTGACCCAGAGTCAAAACAACAGAGTATAAAGTGGCATCACCTCCTCCTCCACCACGCAAACTTCGAAATGTGCCCTCTGTCGGTAAAATTATGGCCACAATTTTTTGAGATGCGGACGGAATTTTAATGGTTGATTTTTTGGAACGTAGACGCACAATAACAGGTTTTTACCATGCCAACTTAATTTCAAATTTACACGAGCGCATCAAAGAAAAAAGGCGGGGAAGATTGAGGAAAGGGATTTTGTTCCATCAAGACAATGCTCCTATACACAAATGCCATAATGCAATGAATGCTATCCACGACGCAGGATTTGCATTGCATGAATATCCTGTGTATTCACCAGACCTAGCTCCCAGCGATTACTTCTTATTTCCGAAATTGAAAGAATATCTGCGTAGGATCAGATATGACGATGATTATCAAGTGATGACAGGAGTAAACGACTGGTTAGAGGACCAACTACAAGAATTATTTTCTAGAGGAATCAAATGCATCGAAGTTCAAGGAGACTATGTCGAAAAATAAACATATAATTGTTTTCATGTTTTGTGTCTTTCTATGTCAGGAACCGTAATTAATGATCTTCCCTCGTATGTGGCGATTCAACGTTCTATTAGATTTATGACAAATTAAACTATAAAACTAAGAGTAAATATAATAAGGCATTGTAAAATACATCGTGCAACAGCAACAACATTGATCAAGTCAGTAATTGGTAAAAGTTTATTTGAGCGAAGCATATTCCTTTCTCCCTCATTATAGATGAGAGCGTACTGATATATCCGTAGTAAAACATTTATATGTCTGTGTAAGATACTACAGCAAAGCAAGTAAAGAAATTTATATGCAAAAGTTACTGACAAAACTAAAGTTGGACATCAAATGTGTCATTAGGTACAGAAGGGGCCGCTAATCTCTGACATTAAACATTTCTTATACACTCATTTAAAAATATAACCTAAGCTMGTAATTAGTGAAATGTAGTTSTCATACACTTGATAATGCATCATTAAAAACTTGTGKGGTATCACCTTCAAATTTAGACTTCTTATAGCATAATTTACAACTGGTTTCATAGCAGCGTTTTAAATTATTTAAATATAAATGACTTTTTGAAATCTTGAATATTAAAGAAAAAGTTTTTCATATTTTTTTTGCAAATTAGTAATACTATAATAGATGATTATGTCACTTTAACATTACGAGGAGTTAACGTTACATTTCAATACGAAGAAAAATGTAATTCAGCCAGAATTATCAAGGAAATGTTACAAGGTCATTCAAATTACTTATACTTTTTATATTAAAACGTATTATCCACAATATTTTTACCTATACTAAAGAAAAATAGGTTGGAATTGAAAAAAATCGGTGTGGATTAAGAAATTTAGTTTTATTCCTAGCAGCAGAGGTAATAAAACATACTTTTCTTGATCAAGTAATGGACTCTATCATTGTACACTGTAGCAATGATTTAGCATAATTAAAAGAAAATGAAGTTGGTTTTGGTATTAAATATTTACAAGCTGTGCGTAAATTGGGTATTAAAAACACATCTGCTATTGAATGGTGAACTATACAAACAGCTTTTGAAAGAACTAGTTAGTAGATTACCTGTCAATATCAAACTTTTTGAAAACTGCAGGCGTTAATTTTACGTTTATTAGAGAATTTGTAAATCACAGTGACTTGCGGGAAGTAGAAAATAAGTGCGGTAAAGAAGTTATTAATTAATACAAAATTTGACCAGTTGTAGCTCAGTACACTGCTAACGCCGGAAAACAACTAATAATTAAGAAACTGTCTGATTGTGTGTTGTTGCTCTTAAGCTTACCAGTATCAAATGCAGTTGCCAAGCGTGTATGTAGCACAATGAATTTGACAAAAACAAAGTTAAGAAGTCGTTCATGCAAGCACTTTCATAATCATTACTCATAATTAAAAGTACGTTGTTTATGACAAATTTTGCTGTAAAGATTTTGAATTCATAGAAAAAATGTTAGAAAAATTCAACAAATGGATGTATGTACTAAGTACTGTATAAAAACGACCAAGAAGATGGGATCCCCAGAATAATTGTGGATATTATTATGCAGAGCTTTCCATGTAATTTTATCCAAGAACAGAATAACAAGAATAAAGTGATGAAGTAGCATTTGATGTTTTTATTTTTAATACTTAGCTTTGGTGTTGTAAACTAACAGGACTGGAGATAAAAATATGTATTAACGGAGGTAACAATCATATCATAATCTCTTCTATCTATTAGAAAATAGAAAATAAAAAATATTTTTAAAAAGAGTGCTTGTATATTTCCGCCCTAAACAGTAATAAATAAATAATATAAAAAAGCATTGTTTAAAAAGAATAATTTTATATTATTTTTTTATGATAAATACCATCCTCCTCATGAATGCTCAAGTACTTAACTCATGAGCTTCAATATTTTTATTATTATTAATAGTATATTATGATACAAGTGTATAAGAGGGCCTTTAAAGCACGCGCGACATATTTCAAAACACGACGCGCAGCGGAGTGTTTTGTAAGTCGCAAGGGCTTTAAAGGCCTCTTATTTATACACGCGTATCATACGCTATTTTTTATTACGAATGCATCATAAGCTCAAAAATGTTTTAAACATTAAACATTCTCTTTTACAATTTTGTAATTATTTTTAGTAGGCTTAAATCATAAAACTTGGTTGTTATAGAGATTTGTTGATTTGTTGCTATAAATAATTTGCGTGTTTTGAGTCAAATCAATTTATTTATCGTCGTTCTCGCGAATGTGGAGTAAAAAAATGACCCAGAAGGAATCAGAGGAAGATTTAGTGTCAATTGGTGAGCTTGCAGAAAAAGCAGAGTTAAGATTGGTTCCATAAAAATCAAAAAAATGTATATTTTAAACAATATGATCAGTTACTTGCTTGGATGAAGCGGAAAAAATGTAATAATATCGATGAAACAGTGATGCTGGCGTACATGATGGAAATGATAAGCAATATACCTTTACCTATATTATAGTATTAAAAGTTTTTCAATGAGAAAAAAAGGAATAAACATAAAACTGTTTGGATATTTGGCAAGAAATGAAAATGACAATAACATTATTCAAAATTTGCTAGTGTTAGGTGGGATATACCTGAATTTTATTGTAACGCAAAACACAATACACTATGCTCATTTTACGCTTTGTTTCAGTCTGGTGTTTATAAATCCTCCTCCATGTGGTGTATACATTCGAAGTTACAAACAATGCTAAGGATTAAACACGGAATTGACTTGGCATCCTATCATAAACTGCATGCTTTTATGAAAGGGCTAAACAAAGGAGTTGAACCAAGAAAGTCGTATGTTTTTACTGAGAAAGAGATCCAAAAGTTCTTCACTGAAGCTTCTGACGACAATTTCTTGTTCTTAAAGGTAATGTTTTGCGCTAGTTTAGAATTTTAGAAGTTTAGTAATTCGTTACGTTTCGTAGGTTGTTACTATTTGTGGCGTATTTGGTTCGTGCAGAAGAGTTGAAATGTGCAACTTACGCATGTCTGACATTAAACAAGAAGGCGCTGCATTGTTGATTACCATACGTCCATGTAAGACTGACAAAGGACGCAAATTTGCTGTAATCGATTCGAATATTCCATATGTGCAGCTATTTAACAAATACCTGTCTTTACGTCCAGGAAATTTAGAAACAGACAGAGTGTTTCCAGAAAAATTGCCACATTAGTCAACGGATCAGAACCTGAGATGCTACCTTGTGCGTCTACATTACCTGCTAATGGAATAGGTAATAATTTCCGGATTCTCTCAGAAAATAATGCACTTAAAAATGCGGGAATTGAAGTATCTAAAAATACAAATTGTACAATCAATGTTTATTTAAAATAAGAGTATTATAGTTACTTAGAATAAAGAAATGTTGTTTTTAAAAGTGTTCGTTCATTTTGATATGGGTACAAAAGGTATACCTAGTAATTTAAACGGCAGGTAAATATCTAGGTAATAAAAAAGTAGGCGCATCATAATCATCATTTTACACACGCTGCAGCGTGCGATAATTGTTGATTATGATGCATGCGTAATAAAACAATAAATAAAAGCATAAAGGTATTGATAATATTCTTAATGTCTGTTGAAATGCCCTTGTAGTTTTTTAGTTTGTTGCATTTTTGAGGCTTAACGTAAAATTTTTATCTACTTACCGACATCCTTTACTTTGAAAAATTTGAATTTATCTTTTTAATTTACAATAAGTTTAAAAATGGCATACTATTATCTCCATTCGCGTTCTTTTCTAAGTTATCTGAATTGTATCAATTAGGGTTTAAAGGTCCGTGTGTCGTACTTCATTAGTAATTAACGATTTGACTTGGTAAATAATAGACTGAACTTCGTTGCACTATTGATTTCTTTTAAAATACCTTTAATCTCTTGGAAAATTGCATGTAAAAATATACCCATCAAAGACTGTATAAAGTTAATATATGCGTATTACCATGGCCACCTTCAATAAGGCCGCGGCCGTAGTAAATGGCAACAGCGCAATGGCGCGAGCACCAGGCCGATTCGCCGTTATCCGTAAACCGGGCCCTTAATATATATAATGCTATATCTCCATTATTAGTAGCAATTTATTTTTAGGGATCGAGGCATTATGAGTATTCTTTTTAATTAGCAACATTGTTGGCGGCAAAGTTGTACAAAAAGCATATCGCGATAACTCAAAAAGGAAGAAACTATGTTACTTAACTGTAAATTGTTAATTTTACTCCTCGTTATATTGAGATATGCTTTATTGTAATAATTAACTTCTTGAAATGCTGATAAGTCATCCAACTTATTCAAACTAAGGGATTATTTAACAAGCATTGCCTTAATGGGTTCTCGACATACGTTACAAAGAAAATTCTATATACATTATTTTTAATGAAACAACTACTTCCAAGAAGTAACAAAAAATAAACTAAATATTCCACAAATAATATGGTGAACACATGTAGTTAATAAGAGATAAGATAAATATACAATGTATATGCTATATGATATGCCAAGCAGTTTGGTAAGATTTCCTGAGATGCTAAAACATGTACGTAACAAGAGAGGAACTATAAATATATTTAGATAAGTATTTCTAAAAATAAAGTATTTATATTTCTTATATTTAAATCTGAGGCTACAGTTTATTTGAAGGTACCTTGAAATAATTATTTAACAAAGCATTACTAACAATTGACACGAGAGATTTTATTTTACATTTTACACCATTATTGCATAAGTAGCAAAATAGTTGATTCTCAAAAAAGAAAATGCGATTCGTTCACTTAAAACATTTGAAATAACCTTTTGCTTTGTAGGTACTTGCCGATATAAACAATCTCTCAAATTTTTCAGATATTCGCATCTGCATCGCGCACACATTCAACAACAAATTTTATATGGCACTCCACCATTTATTAAATTGTAATAAGGACCTGGCCAATGATCATTACCTTTCATTAATTTAAATTTAACGCATTCATTAAATGAATTCAAAAGCAATTACGTTTTCGTCTAAGTTTGAATGCAACAGAATCGCTAATATAAAATATACTTGATTCGTCAAACGTCTAGGTAGTTGTAGTTAAATATCCCAAAAATACCAGCTGATGCAGTGTCTTCTGAATTTAACAAAACAATGATTGGTCTTTTGAAAGTACTTCACAGACTATCTCAAAGCACGAAGTGGAAAGTTGTAAATTGAGCACTGAGTAGATTGTAATGCAAGTATATATTATTATTATTATTATTAATCCGCAGTTTAGGTTCTGAATCGAAAATTTCATTAGCGATTAAACCAAAATTTCTGCCGACCATTTGCCAGTAACAGCCTAATCTAGATTCCAAATTATAGGTCTGAACACTGTACTAGTGCAAGGAGTACGTCATGTATCAATCCATTCGATTTAAACAGAATCGGCCTTGTGAGCGCTGTTGCCAAATTGATCAGGCCGCGGCCTTCTTAAAGGTGGCCATGGTATTACTCAAGTTCAAGGGGAGTCGCCTCATGCAATAAACGGTTACATATAGTTAACCACACTGTTATTTTGTCATCCATTGAAAAGTAAGTAAATGATTTCCATATAATTTTGGTTCATTTGAAATGATTTTGATGTAGACACACTAGACACCATTTTTTTCATTTTATCAGTCCAAGTCAGGAGAATAGCGAGTTTTTTTTTTAGGAGGCATGCTCTGAATGCAATTTTTGTATCAGTGCTTCGGTAGGACTTGCCCACTGTATTGCAATATGCCCTATATTCCAAAAGAAAATGGAGTTGCATTTCAGTTTGGCAATTAACTGTAACACACCGTACTTCCTTTGCACGTCACAGTGCGTCTGATTACTTGAGAATAATGATCAATTTATTCAGCGTTTTACACGAAACGTTATCAAAGTTAATAATAAGTAAAAACGCAAGCGGTCAAAAAACGTTCGCATATATTCAGGCGACAAACAGCAACAGTATTATGCTAAATATGCTGTTGTTAGTCATTGGAATAACAGTTATAGTGGTTATATTCGCCTATTACAAATGGGCAACCGCTTATTGGAAGCGGCTACGAGTGCCCTACGCAGAACCAAAATTTCCCTTCGGAAACATAGGTAATCCTTTTGAAGGCAAAGCGGTAGCCTGTAAGTTAAAGGAAATATACGATGAATTCAAAGGAAGAGGGGTCAAAGCAGGTGGACTGTATATATTGGCATCTCCACAGCTGATGCTTGTTGACAGAGAGGTTGTCCGTGCCGTCTTAAACAAAAACTTCCGTAGTTTTACAGATAGGGGCATATACCACAACCCCAACGTGGAGCCTTTGGATGGACATCTATTCCTGTTAGGGGGGAAGCGATGGAGATACCTCAGATTTAAGTTGGTCAGTGCGTTTACCTCAGGAAAAATCAAGATGATGTTCAATTCATTTTTGGCTTGTGGAGGACCCTTCTTGAAAGCTGTGGAGAGACACGCAGAGGAAGGAAGACCAGTAGACGTAAAAGAAATGGCGGCCTGTTTCACCACAGACATAACAGTGTCATGTGCATTTGGCCTTGAATGTAACAGTTTCGCGGAAGAATCCCAATTCCGGAAACACGGAAGGGAGATCATTGAGCCTTCCTTCTCGAGATCGATAAAATTCCTATTTGCAAGCAGTTTCCAAAAATTAGCTGAACTATTAGGAATTGGCCTACTTACTAAAGAAATCTCTACTTTTCTCAGACAGGTCGTTGCTCAAACAGTTGATTATAGAAACAAGACGGGTGCAGAGCGAAACGACTTTATGCAGTTGTTGATCAACATAAAGGAGAGTTCCGAAAACGGTAATGCGTTGACTTTAAACGATCTAGCGGCACAGGCGTTTCTGTTTTTCCTTGCCGGGTATGAAACCTCATCTACTACAATGGCGTTCTGCCTATTTGAGTTGGCCGTGAACCCTGAAATTCAGAATAAGCTAAGGAAAGACATCAACAGAGTGCTGGAAGATCATGATGGAAAGCTTTCGTACGAGTCGGTGCAGGAGATGAAGTATTTAGGACAGGTTTTAGACGGTAAGAGATTTTTTAGTGTATTATGTTTCCTCAGTCAGAAATGCACAAAACTACTTGCAATAGTATAAAAGCAAACCTGAATTAATCACGTGCTAAAAATACAGGAAGCTCATTAATTGCATAATACATAATTTTGTAAAAGAATCGTTAAAATGTACGGACCTAGAATGGTGGACACAATAATACCGCACCAAACATTAATCCCAAATCTGATTTGAGGTTTTCTTTGCTGCACGTTGCAAGTGTTTTCTTATGCCCAGAGATGTTCATTATGAAGGTTAAACATACCGTAGTTTGTAAGCCTAAGTTATCGTAAAGCCTTTTAAATTGCTTTAAAGAAGGCCGATGGCGATTTTGGTAACTATGATAGCAATACAACGTAACAAAGTAGTTTACCTTCAGTAATTGTTCATGCTGCTAGTGATTTTTTCAATTAATAATACGCCGCATTTGTTTGCAAAAGCTGAACGTTCGGATATTGTATTTGTCTATTATTTTAATAACGGGAGTGTATTTGATGCATCTGAACAATGCCGTAGTCGATTTTCCGATACCGCATCATTGTTAAACGTTTTGAGCGAATATCGATGTTTCCTAGGCAACTTTGAAACTATGAAAATATTTTTTATAGATATTATTATTTTGAATTCAGTGGCGTAGTCAGAATCAACGTATACATTGTTAGGTTTATTTTTACTAATTTTGTTTCATAAAAACACAGAATATAGTTTATACTATTAAGTAAAAAAAAATAATGCATTAAAAAAATATGCTTATTTGGATACATACGTAAGACTCCTAAAGACGCTCATACAATTTTTTTTCGGTTATCTAGGGCGCCTTGTGTTTAACAAAAAAAGTTGTTTATTTGTATTATTTAGCCTTACATATTTACATCCATTTTGAAAAAAAAACGTAGTCTTATTGTTTATTACTACAAGAATAAACGTAACAATTTATACATTTCCTTAATCAAAAAATTAGTCTTTTCGATAATAAAAAGGCCAGCTATAAATTCCGTTTAAAAAAATTTTGTACATGTGTAATGTGTAAAAATATTGTGTTATATCTCAAAAAATATGACCCCATAAAAATTCTGGATACCCTACCGGACTCGAACATAAAGACATAAAGAAGTATCTACACAGTAAGATATCGAGAACTGAAGAAATGTTACATTAATCAGAAGTTGGCTGTAACATTAAAACAAAAGGCGATATAAAAATCCCAATGGCACAGCTCAACTCACAATTACAAAGTAATGCAGTAATGTCCAAGTCGCAAACCCTTAGCATTAATACTTACGCAGATACCCTAGAATTACAACGAAACTGGGACACCTGTATATATGCAAATTACGATTTATATGTTTAACTACAAATTTCCACATATTTTAGCTTTGGACATAATATCTTATTCACATTTTCTAAATATTTTTGCAATGCAAATTTAAAACAACCATGAAATATTAGTTGAAATATAATTCACAGTTACCACAACTTTTTAACATTGATCTTCAAAATGTCCTGTTGTGCTTTATTTACAGCAATTTTACTCACCCTTAAAAATGATTCATAGACATCGTAGTTTAATCATATTCAATGACAAATCACAATAAAAAAAAAGTTATTTGAAAGTTTGCAATTCAATCAAATTTGAGGTAAATAACTAATTGTGGATTCAACCTACTGCTTAAAGATGCGTCTGTTTTCAGAATAATCTTTTAGAAAATATTTCGAAACTTCGTTCTGTAAATACTTCTTTCATAGTACACATATTGCATTAACAAAAAATCTAATTTGTCTGACCTCTTGAACCGCATATACTTACTTGCTGATCGATTTACAATACTAACTGTGTACTTTATTTTCAGAGACTCTGAGGAAGTATCCTCCTATTCCAGCTCTGCACCGCCAGTGTACAGAGGATTGCTATATAGAAGAAGGCGAGATTAAAGTGCAGAAGGGTCAAAGAGCGATAATATCAGTGCTCGGTCTTCACTATGATCCTGATTACTTCCCTGAGCCTGAAAAATTTGACCCTGAACGATTTAGCGAGGAGAACAGAGGTAACATAGTGCCATATAGCTATTTGCCATTCGGGGAAGGTCCTAGAAGTTGTATTGGTAAGAACATATTGTGTTTGAGTTGGATCCACGAGCACTAACTTTGACATCATAAAAAATTTAGCTTTTATTTTCATAAATGCTGCGCACATATTTTTTATATTATACCGAGACGCCCGCCAAAAGTAACCCATCAAAATTTTTGACATTTATACTCACTTTATAAAGAAAAAAAAACGTTCGAGAAGAGCAAGAAATTTAAGGTGAATATTTGAATGTGTACTTCGAGTTCGCTTGGCTTCAACCTTTTAAGAACGACATCATCTAATGCTCGTAATTTCTTAAGGGGACACGATCATACCCTAGTAAAGTAAAAGTGAAAAATAAGTTAGTAGAAGTATTTCTTTCCCAATATATTACATTAGCTAATAAAAAAATCTCGCTTTAAAATTACATTTCGTTTGGGTACGTATTTAAATTTAATTTAAATGCTTCAAACAGTACAGTCGCTGTCCAAAATGTTCTCAGACATTCCACACAAAACTTCAACAGCAAGCCATAGTGGAGCTTCTAGGCACTGCTGACGATGTTCTTGTGCTTAATTTCTATGTTGTTAGATCCTACACGATTTTCACGGTTTCTTTTTTTATTTGCTTCAGATTTAAATAAACCTGAAAGATTGGACTACTTTTGATTGTTAGTTTAATCCGCTATATAGCAAATTTAGTTCCCATATAAAAGCTTTGCAAACATGCTGAACCTACATTTAGGAATTGTAATAATCAAGATTCTTTGAGGATGTATTCCACTATATCCACGCGTTTTTTTATAAATATAGAAATATTTTGCTAATTAGCGTGATAATGCAACCTTCGGAAGCATTTGTACAGTGATTAAATCTTATCGTGTTTCCAAGTTTCTGACTATAATTTTAGCACGTTTTTCTTCACTAATAATAAAATCTAATGTATTATTTCTCGACCAATATTGTCTTTCTCTTTAACATAATGAAACCTAGCTATTGTGTTAAATAAACAAAAAAAATATATATTTTGATGAAACTACTATGTATTATTATTATTATTATTATTAACATAATGATAAATTATAGAGACAAGGCCTATACTATAAAATAAACTAAAATAACGTTCGAACAGCCGCAAAAGTAATGTAAAAAACAAGAAGTAAATATAGATAATCAGAAATAATCGAACAATTAACAAATTCGTTGAGAGATGCGACACGCACCGATTGGGAAGACTCGCACAAAACAGCAGGCCGCAGACACGCACGTACCGCACACAAACATTACTCCGACGCTCTGAACCGATCCAAGCGGTGTTTGAAGGAAGCAATGGTCGGGGCACAGACCACATTTTCAGGAAGAGAGTTCCAGAGTTCGAAACAGCGGTTTGAAATAAAATGCAGCCGGTGAGAAGTTTTAAAGTTTTCCTTCTTTAATTTAAACTGGTGACCACGTAGACGGGCATCAGTGTTGAGAGCGACGATACTGCGAGCTGAAGAGTTGTGGAACAGCCCGTGAGTTATTCTAAATAATTGGATTAGTTCGGCTCTCTCTCGTCTCACGGAGAGAAGATCAATGCTCATTTTCTTAAGCCGCGTCTCATAAGGCAGTGCAGAGAAACCCCTGGGCCAGCGAGTTGCTGCGTGCTGAATCTTGTCCATGCATTCGCGGTCCTTGATCAAAACCGGGGACCAGGCTGGTATTCCGAACTCCAGAAGCGGGCGAACATATGTCGTGTACAGACGGGCTGCGAGACGAGGATCCGGGGAGGGAAAAGCTGTTCTTAAAGTGTATAAAGCAGCGTTAGCCTTTCTTGCAGTCTTCAGGCAATGGGGAGACCAGGAAAGATTACTGGTGACAGCAAAACCAAGATCTGTCTGCTCAAACACAGACGCCAGCGGCAGCCCATTTATGGTGTAATTAGTATGCGGGTTTAATTTGCCCATGTGTAGAATAGAGCACTTTGCAATATTTAAAGGGATCAGCCAAGTGCTACACCATGATGAAACGCGATCTAGATCGTACTGTAGGAGGCAAGAGGATGGGTTGCTGTATAATTTGGTGTCGTCTGCATACATGGAAATACTGCTTTGGATGCCAAGTTGTAGGTCCGAGGAGTAAATAATAAATAAGATTGGACCCAGGATTGACCCCTGGGGCACGCCACTCAAAATAGGGTAGCATCGTGATTTTGCGTCCCCCACCCTTACTCTAAAAGTTCTTCCTCGCAGAAAAGCGGCAAGCCATCGCAGCAACAGTCCCCGCACTCCAACATGTTCTAACTTCACAGCAAGCCTTCGATGGGGCACCTTATCAAATGCCTTGGCGAAATCGAGATATATCACATCAATTGGCTTTCCCTGATCCAAAAGCGATGTCCAGTCGTTGAGAGAAGATATCATGTTGGTTACTACTGAGCGGCCGGGAACGAACCCGTGCTGAGTAAGAGGAATTATGTTGTTTGTCAATAGGAAAGACATCAATTTTGAGGCAATAATCTTCTCCATTACCTTACACACAACGCTTACGAGGCTAATGGGACGATAGTTACTAGCATCCAGCTTGTCGCCCTTTTTGAAGATAGGCGTGACGTTAGCGGTGAGCCATTCATCCGGCAGGATAGATGAGGTGAAAGAGGAGCTAAAAATGATTGATAAAGGATAAGCAAGGCCTGAGGAGCATTCTTCTTCTCTTTAGGGGCTGAAGTGGCGCAAACGCTAAGTACACATTCCACTGTTTAAAATGTTGTATGTGGTATAGTCACATACAAGGCACATTATTCTTTTTTTTCACAGAACTATACTGTATAAGGAACGTCCATATAATTACTGATACATTTTTTACACAAAAATGGAATCATAATCACACGCACCTGTTCAGTCATCGCCTTACTTAAGAGGGCAGAATTTCGTTTTCAACCGACATAATAATTGTCTATATTCTAACTGAACTCCATTCTTTTAAATCGAATTGCTCGTCATAACTTGAATCTGTGTTTCCCAACACTTCAGCTTGAAATTTACTTTAAGAAAGAGTGGGCATATTGTCACTACTATTAATAGCAGTGGTCCATAAGTAATGGTACAAGTAAAACCACATATTCTTTGCACAAAAAGGTTAAGATTGAACCAAACTTATCTTAATCTAAAAGCGAATATTAAACTTCAATATTTTTAACCTAACACTCCCATCGTATATTGAGTGGTGTCACGTACAACTTTGTTTCAGGATCTCGCTTCGGACTTATGCAGAGCAAGGTAGGACTGGCCTTGGTGGTAAAGAATTTCGAATTTTCTTTAGGTGGAAAAGTTACCTTACCCATTCGCATGGAACCCTTTAGCTTCTTTTTGACTACACAGGAAACAATGTGGCTAAATGTAAAAAAGATTCAAGCATGAATTAGTATTAGGAAATTGTGTACATTGACTTTGTATATTTATTGTTATATCTACTCAACAATAGTAGTTATTTAATTTATTATTGTAAGATAAGAACCACAATAAAATATTATTTCTCACCAAATGGGTTACCATAGGGCAGCTTCAAATTGAAGTATCTCTGAACAAATCTACTTCTGAAGAAGACACCGACATGCATGTCGAAACGTCAAGACCAAACAAGCAACGTGGGAAGTATCCCGGAAAACAAAATGTCATCGACAACAACAACGGAAGCCTTCAAACCAAAACTAAAAACGTTATATTTTGTTGTAGAGGGGAAGCAACACCTATCGTGTATTTGGCCATCTGTCGTATACATTCTCGTAAATTTACATAGTTCCAATAAAGACACTTTGACCAAGATCTTACAGATACTTCTTATATTAATTATTTACAAAAGCAAGAAATCTCTCTTCATTTATCGTATAAATTGACTTCAAGAAATAGATTTCGGTGCTTACATAATTTTTACGTTTAAAACGACTTATCATCAATTAAGCTATAACTAGCAATTAGGATTAACCCATTATCATTATGTGCGCATACACTTACGTGCAAATACATTGATAAAATGTGTTTTTTATACGGGAAAATTGACCCGAAACAGAATCGCAACTATGTATGAAGCACTCAAATAAAAATACATACATAAATTAAACAAACAAGAAAAATTAAAGAAATATGACAATATGGATTTATGACAATCTTAAATCAATGTATTCTGTCAATTATAGCAGTCGTAACAATCAATTCTTGTAGGCCGGATAATAGACATTACAAAATAGGCAAATTAGTATAATCAAAATGATCTGAGCAAATGCATTGTTGATTAATAATAGTGCATTCGGGATACAATGTAGCTGAAATGAAAAAATATTGGAGGTCCAGTTAGTTCTTATGTGATCCGTGGCTGTGACATGTCAGTTTGTCAGTGTGAATACTGAAATTAAACTTCGTATGGGTTGGTTTATCACCCAGCCGGTATACACCTGGCAACCATGAAGACAAGTGACTTTATACTAATCTACGATCTTACTTTAAAGTTCTTTGAACAGACGTATAAGTAATTAGGAAATAATTGATGACATAAGATACTAACTTAAGTAATTGTCTTGATTTTACATCAAATTTCAAAACTTTTTGCAGTTGAAGGACTGCGTTGCGATATTCGCATTTTTTGTACGTTTTGTTTTTGGTTTGATTATGTTCTGCGGAAAATATAATTGTCTCATGTATGCACGCTGAAAACATCCACCCTCGTATTTCTCAAACCCTTGTGGAGAAGATCCATTACACACAGTTAATTAATTCAAAAGGAGACACTGTTTTCTGTCTCTCCTTAAAATTTGAATATATACGTGGATGCAAATCTTAACAAAATTAATATGAATAATTTTCGATGTAATTTTTGAACAGCGCAGATTGCAGTGCATCGGAAAATAATGGAAAACCACAGTTCAGTACTCCTGGAAAGAAGAGACCGACGAAGAGTAGCCTGACTGCCGATTTTCCGCAATACAAGAAGACTGATTTGCGTCATATTGTGCACGAATTTCACAAGACCGGAGGAAATCATGTGACAGTAGCACAATTAAATCAGAAGATAGGAACTGATTTGGATTGGCATAGATCGAACGAGACATTGATGGGATTCAGGTGGAGGAGAACTCAAAATAATCGGAAAGTGCTAATCGAAAGGCACATCAGATCACTTCGAATTTCTTATTTGGAGAAAATAAAATACTTCCGAAGTCAGAATACACTAATTGTATATCTGGACGAAACTTACCTGCATAGTGGACACACTTCGTCGAAAAACTGGACGGATGATTCGACAAAAGGGTTATTTGCAAATATGTCCAAAGGTCAGAGGCTTATAATCATACACGCAGGATGGAAAAAAGAGTTCTTACCTGGATGCCTATTAATGTTCAAGTCGGGAACAAAAAGTGGTGATTACCATTCAGAAATGAATTCTGGTAATTACGGAAAGTGATTGGAAAACATGTTAATCCCCAATTTGCCAAGGAATTCAGTCTTTGTTATTGATAATGCGCCGTACCATAATGTAAAAATCAATCCAGCACCGTCGTCGAATTCCAAGAAAGCAGATATGGTGCGATGGCTTACGGATCATAACATTTATTTCGATCCAAACGGTTTGAAACCAAAACTGTACGAGATTATTAAAAATATCAAAAAGCGCCATGTAACTTACAAGTTTGACAACTTGTTACGAAGTCTTGGACATACCGTTTTACGCTTACCACCCCCGTATTTGAATCCCGTCGAATTAATTTGGGCCATAGTAAAACACAACGTTGGTGCAAGAAATGTCACGTTCAAATTGGATGACGCAAAGATGATAGCCGAAGAAGAATTCAGGAAGATAACACCCGAAGATTGGAAGAAGCGCTGTGACCACGTGATTAAAGTAGAGGACAAATATATGAAGCAGGAAGTGTTTGTTGATAAACTCAGTGAAGTGGAACCTCTAATTATTAACTTACAAGATAGTAGTGATAGTGACTGTAATAGTGATTAGATAGTGCATATGTACCTATGTATTAATTCCCTTCATTGTATAATGTTGTTTCGCTTGTTTTCTTTTTCATTAGCCTTCAATTTCTTGTAGTAATTTGACAACCCACTCGAATGTGTGATTTATTATTTTTGTTTCTCTTGTTTGTACTGAGTAATTAGTTCTCTTTATTGTACAGTCTTATTGTTTCTTCTAAGTACGTTTTCTTTTAAATTCGTTTTTTGGTTCCGATAGTAACTTGACAACTCACATGTATGTGTATGTATTATTGACATTACTTTTCAAGTATTTCTTTTTCCCAKACACCACTTTGCGTGCTAACCAAAAAATTTCAGTTGCGCCGCCACTGCTACGCGAAGGTCGACACGACCTGAGGCGCCAACGCGTCTCATCCCCACCGCTCGCCATCATTCGCCTAATTTGCAGTATGTTCCTCGTGCAGACACAATTTAATAAAAGCATCTTCCTTCAAATTAATACTAATCTTAGGTATTTTGCTTAATTAAGCTTAATTAAGTAAGATGTTTAACAACAGTTGTTTTGTTTTTAAATAGCACACAAAACACCCGAATGTAAGTGAATGAATAAACCAATTCAAAATGCGATGCTCTGACTTCTGGGCCCACCCGATAATTCGACAACTTACTGTCTGACAGCTCTCGCATTACATACCGAAATCCACCGAATGCATTATAAATTATGTACCTACACATTCTGCAATCCATTAGCACTACTAAAACCAATACTGTTGCCAATTTAAACGCAGATTACATTTACCTACATGCAATAAACGGTACGTTTCATTAACGAGCTCTGTAATCCGAAGATTTGTGCACACAGCGTTATTGTTCGAAATCGACAGACGATAGGTAGGTGTATATGGTGGTATCCAAACAATAGGGATCAAAAACTTAACGAGCTCTATGCCAATGGGGGAGTATACAAAGTACGAAGCGAAGTGATACATCCATGGATAAGCTCATTATACAGGCACCTAGCTGTACAAAAGGAGAATCCTTTGACGCAGTTTGTTATAGAGATGTGGGCTCAGCACGGCTCGAAAATTAGTTCGTTAGTAGTTTCAACTGACAATAGATTGGATTTGTGTAAGGGAAATAAGAAATAAAAGAGTTTCATGCAATATTTATAAGGATCGAGGCGATGATATTCTAGAAGATTTATATGCAAAAAGCATACGTAGTTATAACTTTAAAATCACGGATTCGAACCGTCACTTTTTTTGCTCCAGTTCAAATGAAAAATTAAATATCGGTTTGGTTCCCGTCCTCGTTACAGCAAATATGAGGTTTTTTTTGTCTTCAGTTCAGTGTTAAATGACTACGTAACGTACCGCAAAGCACTACAGGGTGGGAAGGAATTTTTCGGCAAAATTCAAAAACACGTCACGTTTGTTTGTCAGGGTGCACATTTTGGCGCAAAAGCATAGTAAAACCTTCAACCTCCTAAGTATGGGTGTCATCCCACAAATTTTTCCAAATGGAAAGGGAAGAGCGTTGAAACTCCCACAATAATATGTGACGAAAAATGCCCACATTGATTCAGTTTTACCTTCAAACTTATTTATTAGTCGAGTAAATGCTCACATTGCTGTCCACCTACTTACATACAGTAGTACAAGTTATTTACAAACCGTTTGTTGAACGTTCTGTCGGATCTAATGCCTCCCTGTTGCATCAAAACTGCTACAAAAAGGTGCTGCTGAACAATTGGGTATTATCACTTTTTTTTAAATTACGTAAAATGAATCTTGAGGTGCATATATATCATACGCCATGTTAAAAAAAAACCAAAAAATATTTGTAGGTAGAGAATTTCAAGTCTGAAATTCGAATCTTAGCAGTCACCGCCAAAACGCTTCTATCCAAGGTTATTCAGCTCGTGACGTCAAGTGTCATGCAAACATTACCGAGGAGCGTGCTGTTTAATGGTGTAGTATTATTATTGTATTGGAAAAGCTTTTGTGTGGTGTTTATTGCAAGGACGGTGTAAGGGGTGGCACCAAAAGGTTATTTGTGTAGTTTTACAATCATCTATTATGTATGTAAAACAAAACAAGTGTTGTTTTGTAGATGGTTACTCGAGATTATCAACGTATGAAAATGTTGTTTAAGACCCCTAGATGTGATATGCCAAAATCGTAAAGTTTGTTTTTCTGTTGTGAAGATCATCTTAATTCTTGCTGTAAGTTTTATTATTCTTTTTGGGGTTGTAGGTGTTTACCATTCAGTTTCCATTTTGTTATAGTTTGAAGAGGATATGAAAAATGATATGCATTTTACGTTGATAGAGGGAAATGTTATAATAAAGAACGACGTTGTTCCCCATATATTCGACTGTTAGCCAGACCGAAAACGAGCCGCAAGAGCCCCGAAAATGAATGGCAATTTATATCTATTCTGACCTCTAAAATAAAAGTCAAGTTTAGGGTACATTTTTGATTTTTACATTTTTATGTTTACAAATAGTATGTCTCCAAAACCCACCGTGATCAAATTATCAATGCTACGTTAATTTGATAAAAAGTTCACTTATGCTGTTGCTTTTACGTTCCTCATTTCCGCCGAGTTGAACCGCTCGTCGCTGTACACATATTCCATAACAATGAACATGCCTTCAGAAGTCATAACTCATAAGTATTTCACTTTTTCTTGGCGTATTTTAATTCGCTTGTCACAAAATGAACGCAAACAACATACTGATAAATTGACGGGCTGAGGCGCTGATGCGCTGACCCCAGATGTAAACAAGCGGCCATTTACAAGACACCTGACGTCACGGCCAATATGTTCGTGTTTTGGCGGTCCCTTTAACTATTCACATTTTTAATATTAAAAATACACCTTACGATCCATTTTTTCGAATTTATAAGCTGTCACAGCTGTTTTGTGGATTAGATGCTTCCTATTAATATGCAATTTAATGAAATATAAATACATGGCAAATACCGAATTACAACTGTATATTACACAAAACAGTATTCTACTAAAACCAACAGTCTGGCTTCAGCCAAACAACTTTAGCATAGCCACTGCACAACATAAGGTAACCCATGAACTTTGTAAGCCTCTTGATGAACGGAAAATACCTTTCTCAATGCTGCTAGATTTAAGCAAGGCCTTTGATTCATTATCCCGTAAACTGATTACTAAGTTACTAAACCAGTACAACATATCTGATCTGGAAATCTATGGTTCATTAGTTACTGGGTACGTAAACAAGTAGTTTGGAGTGGACATTCCTACTCAAACAGTGTTCATTTAAGAAGAGGTGTACCACAAGGGAGCTTACTGGACCATATTCTTTTTATTATTTATACAGCTCGAATTATAAAGTGTTACTGAAAGTCAGATTGTGTTATATGCACATGAGAGTAAATATACCACCGGGATATCAGGGCATAGCGTTTGCCGACGATATAGCATTATTAGTGAGGTTGAGGGAAGATTTATTAAGAGCGTTTAAGAAGTTGGAGAGCAGGGCAGCAAAGTATATGTTAGAAGTAAAAAACAAAAAAGACGAAACATGGCAAAAGAAGGGGTTAAACAGAGAAGTGGTAATGAATAGTGGAGTTTTTTGGAAGTTATTAAATAATAATAAAACACTTGTTTAATCCTACTTCCAAACTTTTATTTTTGGCAAAGCCAAATGCCAGCATTTCAACCGCCAAGCGGCCTTCTTCGGTGGCTTAACAAGTATAACTAAATTAAAACAGTAAAGACATTTAAACATATTGTAAACATAGATAGGTAACAGAGTAGTGTGGTGTGGGAAAAGAATTTGTTTATATTATATTTTCGACTTGACTATTGCGATAAGTGGGTTATTTAAGGGCGTGAGATCCATATTTAGCAGATGGCTTGAGTTGCGTTTCATGTAAACAGCCTCTAAGGGGTTCAAGTTGACGCGTGTTGACGGTTTTATGTTCTTGACGTTGGCAATATTAAATTTGTGACCTGTTTCAATATTATGTAAAGCTAGTGCAGATTTTTCTCCATTTCTATTGTTTACGTGGTACATATGTTCTTTGAATCTAATATTTGCATTACGTTCTGTTTGGCCAATGTACTTTTTTGGGCAGTTACAGCATTTAATTTCATAAATTCCAGATTTGTTTAACATATCTTCTTTATCCAGGGTGTTACCTAATAAGTTCTTTAATGTGCAGTTGTTTCCAAAAGCAAGATTTATATTAAATTTAGAAAATAAATTTTGAAATTTATGCTCTATTGAAGGATGGTATGTAAATATTCTATGGAATATGATTTCTTTTTCGGGACTAAGATGCGTGCAAGATTGTAAATTTAATTTATATTTGTGTTTGTTCAATAACTTACTGATCATTTCTTTTTTGAATCCATTTGAATTGGCTAAATTATATATGTATGATAATTCGTTTTTATAATTTTCTGTGGATAATGGCACATTTAGCAATCTATGTATTAAGCTATTAAAGGCGGACATTTTGTATTTGAAAGGTGTACAAGAACTGTTTTTTATGTAATTATATTATGTTAAAACACGGCTTAAAACATGCAATAAAACCAAAATATTTTCCTTTAGAAGACATAATTAGTGATATAGAAAACGTGATTGTAAATTTTAGTGAAGAAAACAAATCGGAAGTGAGAAGGAGAAGCAAAAAAATTTTAGAGAAAGAAATACATGGAAAACATCAGAGACAATGCACAGTTTCATCACAGACAAAGGTTTTAAAAAGCTTAAAAGGTAAGAGTTGTTTTTATGTAAAAGCTGATAAGGGAAATTCCATAGTCATTATAGAAAAAGATGATTATTTTAATAACGTTACTTCTATGTTAGAAACCGGTCCCTATGATATAATAAGCAAAAACCCGTTAAAAAAATTCATAAAAGAGGTGAATGATACTTTGGACAGTTGCAGTTTGTTAATTAATAGTAATCTTAAATATAAATTAAAGCTAAAAAATCCGTTGATATCAAAAAGTTATGCTCTACCGAAAATTCATAAACCAGGAAATAAATATCGCCTCATAGTGTCAAACGTAAATTACCTATTAGCAAAGTGGTTGGTTAACGAACTCAATAAATTAACACTAAATAACGACTGTTCAATAAAAAATTCTCTAGATTTAATAAATAAACTAAAAAATTTTGAAATTAAACACAATCACAGACTAATATCTTTTGATGTCGAATCTTTGTTCAATAGCGTACCAGTACCTCAAGCTTTAGAATTTTTGGAAGATTTTCTTGAAAAAAATAAACTTGATAGAGCGGTCATTGACGAATACTTAAAGTTAACAAAAGTGTGCATTGAACAAAACACATTTATATTTAATAAAAGATTTTATAAACAAAAATTTGGATTGGCAATGGGCAACCCTCTTTCACCTTTCTTAGCTAACCTTTTCTTAAGCTACCTGGAAAATAATGTAAAAATACAAATGAATTTCCGATACTGTGGTATAGATATGTAGACGATGTCTTTGCTATAATAGATAATAACTTTGATATTAATAACTTTACACAAAAATTAAATTCATTATATCAGTCGATAAATTTCACTTTTGAACTAGAAAAGGATTCTCAATTGCCATTTCTAGATTTATTAATATCAAGAAAAGATGAAACAATCACGTTCAATATTTACAGAAAACCGACACATACAGATAATTACATAAAAAACAGTTCTTGTACACCTTTCAAATACAAAATGTCCGCCTTTAATAGCTTAATACATAGATTGCTAAATGTGCCATTATCCACAGAAAATTATAAAAACGAATTATCATACATATATAATTTAGCCAATTCAAATGGATTCAAAAAAGAAATGATCAGTAAGTTATTGAACAAACACAAATATAAATTAAATTTACAATCTTGCACGCATCTTAGTCCCGAAAAAGAAATCATATTCCATAGAAAATTTACATACCATCCTTCAATAGAGCATAAATTTCAAAATTTATTTTCTAAATTTAATATAAATCTTGCTTTTGGAAACAACTGCACATTAAAGAACTTATTAGGTAACACCCTGGATAAAGAAGATATGTTAAACAAATCTGGAATTTATGAAATTAAATGCTGTAACTGCCCAAAAAAGTACATTGGCCAAACAAAACGTAATGCAAATATTAGATTCAAAGAACATATGTACCACGTAAACAATAGAAATGGAGAAAAATCTGCACTAGCTTTACATAATATTGAAACAGGTCACAAATTTAATATTGCCAACGTCAAGAACATAAAACCGTCAACACGCGTCAACTTGAACCCCTTAGAGGCTGTTTACATGAAACGCAACTCAAGCCATCTGCTAAATACGGATCTCACGCCCTTAAATAACCCACTTATCGCAATAGTCAAGTCGAAAATATAATATAAACAAATTCTTTTCCCACACCACACTACTCTGTTACCTATCTATGTTTACAATATGTTTAAATGTCTTTACTGTTTTAATTTAGTTATACTTGTTAAGCCACCGAAGAAGGCCGCTTGGCGGTTGAAATGCTGGCATTTGGCTTTGCCAAAAATAAAAGTTTGGAAGTAGGATTAAACAAGTGTTTTATTATTAGAGAATTGGTAACCTGATAATAAAAGCAGAAGTGGGAACGAAATGCAGTTTCGAGGAAGTAGAGAACAGTTCGACTATTTGGGCGTAACAATAACCAATAATAAAGGCGAAGAACGACCAGAACTTGAAAAAAAGACTTAGTTCGGGGAACAATATGCTTGGAGATCTAAGTGCGATACTCAGAACAAAAGAAATATCTAAAAGAGTAAGTTGTGGATTTATGCAGCAGTAATCAGACCTGTATTCATCAGAATGCTTACTAAACAGCAAAGAAGGAAGGTTAGAGATATGGGAAGAACGATTAGAAGAAAAATTCTAGGAGGATGAATCGAGAGGTGGCGGAAGAGCATGGAAAGCCAAACATAATTCAAGCAGTAAAGAGAAGAGTAAGATGGTTGGGGAACAATATCCACAAGCCATGAAGAAGGCTGTGGAAGAACGGGGAGGTGTAAGAAGTTGCAAAAGACGACCCAGGAAGAAATTAATACAAGAAGTTGTAGAAGATGAAACATGGAAGCAAGTAGCAGAAGGCCGGAAAGAGTGAAGGAAGGTGGTGGAGAGGATTTAAGCCATGGTCCTGGAAGGCCTGAAGCGCTAAACTATATAAACAACAAAGAAATTAATAAAAACTTTCTATAATGCAAACATAAAAACAGTTATAAAAAAGATTCAAGTTTGTTTACAAAATTAAAATCCAAAATACCATTGAAATTTCAATTGGGAGTCGTTTATTGTTTAGAATGCGATACATGTGCAGACAAGTATATTGGCCAGACTTCACAATGGCTATCTAGTAGATTGGCAATGCATAAGAGTGATATAAACACAAAACGTACAAGATGTGCTCTAGCAGAACATGGATTAAACAACAACCAGAACATAAATTGGGTATCAAAATTTTAGAAAAAGATCAGAGTACTAATAAAAGACTCTTTTTGAAGATGAACATTATTAATAAAAAATCGGATACACAAATTTTATGTAATATATACACATATTTGTTATCGACAGAAATTTTACAAAATCAATATAACCTATATTGAAGTAGTCATTGACGATTTCTTTTAAAATCTTTCAAAATTGATGATACACATAGGAATCAAAATTCAAAATTAAAATAGTATAAGTGGTTTGTGAATTTGACTACGACGTATATGTCACCTTATATTTTTTCAAAATTATGCATTGTGTTATAACATATAAGTACTTGGTAAATTTCCTACATAATAGAGCTGCATAGTTAAAACTCAAATTTGTAAGTAACATGTTGCTTCACTTTTTGTAAACTTAATGTAATTATTGGCTTGTTGTTGTAGAAAGCCCTGACGAAGGCTGTAATGAAGCTGTCGAAAGCTCGGAAAAAATAAAGAGTATTCATTTATTTTTACCACCAGGTCGAATTCCCACAAGATGTCATACCTTGATATAAAATAATGTATAACCGTTAACAAAGAACGTGAAGCCTCCGGTGCAAGCGTAGTATATTGCAACAAAATAAAGTTATCTACCAATGATGTTATATCCATTCACTGGCATGGTATCAGAGGTTACGGCTTCATCTGCTAAAGATGGAAGCTGTAATCAACATTTCCAAATGATAAATTCTTACGGTGACGGAATCGACGATCGGTTATCTCTTTTTAATCTGGGGCTGAAAGTTCTCGCCAGATTGGAATTCGGGTGGCCGTTCAATCGACGGTTTAAATTTAAATTGGAATGTCGTGTTCATTTGATCTATTAAATAAAATCGCCGACAGAGGTCCCGCTGTTCGTTATCGTGATTTATGTGCGCACGGGTGAGGGAAGTTTTGGGAAGTTGAAAAAGTGATTAGATAATTAAATGAGATAAAAGGAGTGGGGTGCCGGTGTTTTCCTGTGTAACTCAATCATAGCGAACGTTGGAGTAGCGGTAAAAACAATCGGTTCGTTGATTTAGTGCCCGACTAACGATTTGGACTTTTAAGTGCAGAATGGAATTTATAAAGTGTGATTGCTACCAAACTGCGGTTTGTTAACTTTGCGTAAATGAGGTGAAGATGCAAGTATTACTGTGAAAAATAAAAATGTGCCAAGTGACACTGTGAACTGTTCAAATATGCTTAAAACGAATCAGTGAAGTAGCAAACAATCGCTAGAAATGACCGAACAAAACAACTGACTCGAGGGCCCAACGAGGAACTTGAGAACCGAATTTGTCGTCTGTATCTTCGGAATCCTTCAATGTGAACCAGGAATGTCGCAAAAGAGAAGGAATCAGTCAGCCGTATGTAATAAAAATTACAAAGAAGGGCCATATTAKAATCCTAAAAAGAAAAAAGCCGCGAAGCGAATGCCAGAACAATAAAATCGATTGGTGTGAAGGGCAAAGCTTCTGTATTCCTGGTGGTGGAAATGAAATTTATTTTATAGTAAATTTGAGGTCACTGCCTGCTGATTAGTACAATTTTATTGTCTTTAAATGAATGTGACATTAAAAATTATTTGCAAGAGGTGCTTKATTATGACAAGCAATGTACGACCTAAKATCTACATGTAGACGAGTTTATAAAAAKAACTGCTATTGCCTTTTGTAGAAGAGCTCTAGATTCCAATAATAGTTTTGCCTGGCTTAAACCGCATCACATTATTAATGAGAGCAATAAGATGGTATAAAACAATTATGTGGAAGTGGTTCCTGAGCCCATCTAAGGATATTGAGCTAACTACGAAATTTCCAGAGACTTGCTGGCTCTAAAGAGCGTCAAATTTGTCATTACATGACGGAAGAAGCAATTAAATCAGTCTCTAATTGAATTCAAAATATAAACAGGAAGTTTTCATCAACGTTAAGTCTGTAAAACAGGATCTGACGTCACGTACCGCGACGGTTCCGAAGACGTGTGTGGATAACATCGCATTCAGAGCCATAATTATAATATATTCTCGTGGTTTTAAATTTCGTACACATTTTCCGTTTTTTAAAGGAAAATGAGTACACTGCTCTGTCGTGTAGGAAATATTGAATATTATGTATGCAGATTAACCGGGGTGTTCCGTTGAAGGGATTCGTTAGTGAAAATAAGATCTTTGTTGGAACAACACCAACGTTTGTGTACGATTAAATTAACATAATATTATTTATATATTTTTCGATATTTAAGGAATCAGTCAATACACTCAAATATTAAACAAATTAGTTCATAGAATCGATTATCAGACAATTAAAAGAAAAACATCTATTTAAGACATTACTACAAGTAAGAAACAATTTGCAAAACATCGTGCTTACTTATTTGTGCAATCCAAAGATCGGTAACACTCTGAATTACATAGCAATTGATTTTTGTGGCAAGCACACCAATTTGTGGTACGACTATACACCTTCTAAGAATCAGGGGATGGTTTACTTGTTGTCAAACGTAAAGGTATTTTTACAGCAGGGGCATCTTCTTTCGTTAATATTTTCCTTTACAAAAATAGAATTCTTTCACTTCATCTTTGTTATAAAATCATACCTTCGTTTTGTCATTGAAAAGTTATTACGTTTTCTGTAAAATTGGTTGGGGTCAGGAACTAAAAATAGCGTATGAAGTTGGCTGCTCTTAATGTTTAAGAGGGGCATTTACTTGGAGTGATCGGGCAGAAATGTAAACTATGCAACCCATATTACCAGCGGGACATGGGACGTAAGAGGGTAGCCGATAGACTGAAATCACGCAGAGATCGTATGTTCGTATGTACGAGCAACAGACGGGCTAAACTAATATTCGGAAAATTGCTGACTGTAATGTGTGCATAAAAAAGTAAGCATGATATTAGTAACTTACTATGATATTATACCAGGTTATTAAAAATATGGAATAACCCATTTATTTCTGTAAAGATGAACATTTCATTCTAACTGCATGTCGACTATGATTTCTGGAGGAACTTTTATAATAATTTTCCTTCCGCCTCCCCATTGCTTCGGCAGACAGTAAATTAATGTGAGAGAGGTTTTAACATTATGTCACGTGTATTTAGACATACAATCTTAGAAATTCAGTCATATCGGAATAGATCGTATACCGCTCGATCATTCCCGACCGGTTTGTATCTTAGCCTCACTGTTCACTGGATACCACGCGACGGACCTAGTGGGGATGGGCATTCGCATTTCGCTCTCGTGATGGAAGGGTTTGCGGTTTTAGATTTTTTGAATGTTTTTACTCATTTATCGTGCTCATGTTTTTGGTAGTGTACAAAGAAATATGTAGCTACAACGTGGAGTTCGATTTTTTCGTTTATGTGCCTTAGTTTTCGAGAAATAGCTGGCCAAAAATACGCATTTTTGAGCAAAATATAACAACAAATATTTACATTACCCTACCAAATTCAGAAAAAACTCGAACTCTACGTTGTAGCTACATCTTTTGTCATGACGATGTCGAAATTTCACTTCGAAAGAGTTTCGAATAACTCGGTAAAATGTAAAACCGTAGGTGCTTAAAATGACCCGTTTCGCTCTAGGTAAACGCCCCTCTTAATTATGTTGACCAGTTTAACAAGGCTATGACAGAAGACAAATTGACAGTATAGAAACACGTTAAAAACAAGATTATATATAATCTTACCATACAAACTCGCAAACCGCTATTATGTGTCAGCAATCAAACGCAATAATGCACTATCAAGCATATCAAATGTGATTCTGCATAAAAAGTAAACAACTAAATTTCCTAGTCGGAATTGAATGTCAAATGTCAAACAGTTTGTGAATATGTACAGTTGAATACAAAAACCAAACGTGAAACTCTACTGTCTATTTCTCTTTTGCTGTAGCCTTGATAAATTGGCCAATCAGCCAAGAAACGTCGGGATGTCTTCAATTTACTTACCAATTATATGTTTTAACGACACAGAAACTGTTAATGGGCACATCGCCTATAAGTAGAATATGGAAAACCCGGGTTTTTATACTTAAACGAAGCAAATCAGTTAAGCTGCATATTAGATAATTAAGAACCTTCGAACGATAATATATACATCATCAATGTATACCAATAAGTAACTACTGACRTGCCAAATGCGATATGAGACACAGAACATAAAAAGCACTGCTACAAAGCACAATGCYCAAATGCTTAGCTAAAAAGCAATCKAATACAACAATAACAGTGAGCTGCATGATGTCACAATTAATGAAGTTTAGTGGTGATCTCGTTTTAAGGTTGTAGTGTACTGTATCTGTATTATTTCATTTTTATTATTACACATTTTCAATCTTGCCAAAAATATACTTGTTAAACATAACTAAACATCTACCAACCTGCCACAAAATGGATGTTGCGTCAAATTATTCAAACCTTCCATAATGTTAGTTTTTATCTACTCTAGTGTATAAATAATAAATTCTTTTTTTTAAGAAAATTATACTTCAAGTGTAATCCACTTTATTCTTTTATTGGAGTATAAATGTTCTAGTGTATAAATGCTTTTGTAGCTAACTGTAAAAAAGAAATAGTTATATGCGACTCCTTTAATAAGGTAGCAGTTATAAAATGTACGAGAGATACAATATTCCGACATAGCGTGGGTAAAATAAATACTGAAAACATATTGTTTGAGGCAACATAACAATACAGAGGCAAACATTTCAAAGAACAGCAGACAATAAGGAGACAGAAATAGTACGTAACTTATTCAAAACAAAATTGTTTCTGACATTCTGTTTCAAGTTCCCTCGAAGTAAAAATAACCGGCGAAGTTTGATGTGGTTATTTATAAGAACACCGAGCTTCTCATAGTGTATTCTGGTAATATGTTTTGTGCCACGATTGATGAGTGTTAGAAAACACAAGTTATTTCTTTTATCATGGTAAATAAAGGTGAATATAATAAATGTGCCTAGGAGCATCTGCTAAACTATTCGACCTCAGTTGGACATCATAGCAATTGGAATATAATAAAAATTGCCTTGCAATTTGACAGATATATGACCAAACATATATATACTAAATAAATAAATGTATTTTGTGATTCGAGAAGGCCACAAAATTAATTTACGTTGCATCATAGAGCTGGGGCATCCATTAGCTGTTTTAAGCACTTATTTCTATTTTATGCTAATAACTTGTGGAAAGTGGAAAGCCAATCAGCATCTTCGTATTGCCTAAAATTTGTTCAGTGTAATCTGCTTTTCCCAAGGGATTATTTTGTTGATGCAGCAAGAAAATAAAATTTCTCAAATCTGAACCTACATTTTATTGTGTTCATAACCAAATTTTACGTTAAAAGTAACAAGAAATGTCCGAAATAAACATAATAGTCAAAGCATCGCACCAGAAGGATATAAACATTATACACTGATATCCTAAGCATGAGTTGGGTGACAAAAAACAAAACCTCACGGTTCTATCTGCAGTTCACAATTCAAAACACAAACTTCTAAAATATAAAACAACAAGTAGATATGTACACCAAGTATTTTTTATAAATTGTGCTTACAGCTTACACCTGATATACCTATTTTATATAAGTACATCGATGATATTTTTGATATCGTCCATATTAGTTATATAGTTATATCAACACACTACTTACAGAATTCAAACTTTACAGACAGATTACAATTATAGATCCTAGACATCTTTTCAAATATTACCATATCATTTTAGATATCAATTCAATAACTAGCTAGAAAAGATCGCAGTGTAGATATCCGAGTCAAATATATCAAACAGGAAAATCTCGTACACCTAAAATTAGAAATTAAATAGGTATTAGGGCTAGAATTGACCTTCTTGCTTGAAGAACTTACAATACAGTAAGCAAAATGATCTTAACTACGATAAAGGATAGTGTCCGTATGGATTTAACTAATAATTTAGTGTATTCCGTGAAATGTAGAGATTGTGCCGATTTCATTGACATGAGAGACTGGTCAATACTTATCTAAGACGATGAAACAGCATAAATTCAACTTTAAGAAAATGAAGCCTTATGTCAGCACGCCACACAGAAAGAACATGAGATCAATTTTTCTGATGACTAAATATTACATCATGAAAAAGAGAAAAACAAAATACTCATTTTAGAAAGCTTATATATCTCTACATTTCACAATATCAACCACAAAACCTTTCGAAAGTGTAAGCACAGTTTATAGAAATTGGGGGTGTATTTTCCTTCTTGTTGCTTCGTATATTACAAGTTTGTATTTTCAATTGTCAACTGCAGATGCAACTGTGAGATTTGGTTTTTTGAAAGCCTACTTATGCCTGATATATCAGTCTTCCCCTGCAAGCAAATTAAAATGACTGTTTATATTCTTCTGGTAATATTTACAGTGTTTTGCTACTTTGACTAATATCCTTATTCTGTGGCTTTCCTGTGATGCATTTTGTAGAAAGTTCTCAATGTTTTTCCTTAACACTGGGTTGGATTTATGTCCGCAGTTCTTCAGTTTTGTATTATTTCTATAGTACAAAAGTTTTCATACGTTTTGAATCTTTTCAGGGAGCAAACTCTCATCTGCTCTTCCAGCTTCTTGCTAAAATCATATCTTCATCATTGGTCATTTTTTATTAGATAAAACTACAGAACTTATGGCTCGTTCATAACAAAATTTTTTTATACCTCACAGCAACCGTTGCATATTTGCAAATAATGCAAACTTGACGCCTCGGTCATGTTTCTTTTTTATGAAATCAGTCAGGTCATTTCCCTAATTATCAAATACCAATTTTGAATGAAGCTGAGAACTACAAAATCGGGATGATTGCAAGTAAAATAACATACACAGTACACATTTCTGTCAAGGCAATCATTCCTATAAATTAATATACATCTGCTCAGCGCCATCTAAGCGTCAAACTGCATACTAGGTGGGTTACAACAATGGTAATCACTTACGATCTATTGCAGGTACCTTCGATAGTACTAGATTGTAATACCCATAAAAAGTACATGTTGATCATCGTTAGGCCAAGACCAAGATCTGTCCAACGAGCCTGAACCACTGACAATACAGGCTATGAAGTAAAATTGGAAAAGACTTTAAAATTAAACAAAAGTATAAAGAAAGTGTTGTAGGTGATAATATTAATGCATTCCTTTAAGATGCGCTAAACAGTAGAATGGATCAGCTATCAATTCGCAAAATACTGCTCATTTAAAATTAATATTAATAATAAGTAATTTTAATAATACTTAATTTCTTTGTATTTGTCTTTCCGAAATTATTTACCTACTCAGAACAGACGAACGTAAATAGAACAACATATCATAGCAATAATCTAACTCATATTTATCCAATTTCAAGTGAATCGACAAACTTGTAGAACAAGAAAGCTTCTAGCGCTACATACACACCAACAAAACCAATACATTACACAGCTAATAAAACTTTATCCTAGATCGATAGCTGCGGGAGAAATAGGTCACCTGGTTGCCGCCAGCAAGTTTGAAAAATGAAGTTTGCTCTCACATTATTGCATCGTGTCCTATGGCCCTAGATATTCCTTTACAATATTTTACGCTTCTTCACGAGCACGCTGAACATGTCATTGCAATATTTGATTAACTGCCGTGGCAGGAAGTCAGCGTTCCATTGTGTGGAAAAATGATTGCTTCTAGATGACATCAAGCAATTTAGAGTTGCATAATACTCGCATTATCATTTCTTTCCCCAAGGGCACAAAAGTAAGTTGACAACAACAAAAAMTAGTACAARAATAATTTGCTAAGGACAATTTTTATTTGCTGCGTGCTAGTCAAATAACAACTAAACCAGTCTAACGTCAGGAAGTAACTCCATTTGCAGAAGGATAATGGTTGACCTTAGAAAACCTTGCCAAAATTTGTGTTCACTGACCTCTTGCTTAGATGAGTAATAATAAAGTGGCTATTGAATTCTGCTGAAAGAGCCATACTGCTATGAGAAGATTATATATTATTTAAGCATGGAAAACTAAATTGCCGACAGTGGATAACGGAAAAGTGGGTCGAGAGTATTCTATGCGCGAAACTGATTTGAGAAAAGGTAACGCATGTGATTGCTTCCAGAAAGAAGGAAAAACTTATTTGTTTCGGAACGGAATTAAAGATATATAAAGAGGAACGAGTATAAATTGAACGCAGCAAAGGGTGAGGACAGATGGAAGGTAATAGGAACCAGGACTTGGATGTAGATCTAAATAGAACCAAAGTTTTCACCAGCTTATTCAGCGTGGTTCCTGCGGGCAATAACCTAAAGCTAAAKTCCCATATCTCGCAGTATGATGTCTCGGCATTTTGTACGTGGAGACGCTATGCTGCCATCGCAATGCCTTGTGTTCGTAGGAGAACATCATAACTGTCACGAAGCATTTTGAGCTTCGAGAGCAACCACGTTGTAGGATATTCTTGGGAGCCTAACAGCCTTTGATCTCTGCTAAAGGCATTGACAACAAGAAGTCACGCCAAATAAAGCCTGAAGTGGCCTAATACATAAGATCGATACCATTAGACAAAATAGGGGCATGTGAATACAATAATTAGCATGTATCACATTAAGGACACAGTAAATAAATTCAGAAAACAAATACACATAAAACTAGCACACATACTTGGGTGGCGAAAATGACAGTATTGAGAGATTTATTTATTTATTTATTTATTTATTTATTTATTTGGATACATCACCAAACAGCAGAAGCCAATTACAGGTGAGGGAAATAACAATAATAATAAGATATTACACATAAGGAGGGCATACACAATTCTCGATTTCACGAACACTACTGGAGAAAATGTCAAGTAAATCACAGACAGAATTATAGTTACTGCACATAACGTACACAGGAGAAAACTTAAGTAAATTTGTATAAGCGTAAGGTACATAAAAACAATCGATATTACGACTAGCTGGTCGCGGAACTCTGAAGTACAATTGCACAGATATTATTTTATATAGAAATATAATTGAATGAAGCTTTCTACGAGCAAATAAACTGTGCATTTCAAATTTTTTTAACAATAGATCGTTAGGGTAACCTACAGCTGGATAGACACCATTAGAAGTAAAAGACAAGAATTTAAGAAAACGTCGTTGTACACTTTCTAAAATTATCGATGTAGGTGCCATATCCTGGAGCCCATACGACGGAGCAATACTCTAATTTTGAGCGTACATACGCAAAATACAAAAGCTTCAGCGCAGCAACATCCGTAATTTTTTTTACGTGTCTAATAATGAAGCCTAACGTTCTATATGAGCGCGCAATAGTCAGTTACATGKGMGACAAAACTCAAGTTCCTGTCAAAGATAACTCCAAGGTCTTTTATGGTATCGCGTCGGGATAGCTTGTTCTCGCCTATAATGTAGTCGAAAATAATTGGATTATGGACTCTGTAATATGAACATGCAAAACATTTTTGTATATTCAGCGGTAACTTATTGACCAGACACCAATTTTCAATACTTCCGAGATCGTTTTGAAGATTATGTGCATCATTAAGGGATTGAAGAGAGGCAAAAAGCTTTAAATCGTCGGCATACAGTAAACTATGACACATGTCCGCGGTACCCGACGTACTGCCGCCGACCCACTAAGTAGGACGAGAAAAACTGCAAAAGTGACGGAGACAATCCAGTTGTAGACAATTTACGTAAGAGTATAGTATGATCGAGACGGTCAAAAGCACTCGAAAAATCCGTATAGATTGCATCGACCTGCATCCCACAATCAAGACACTCAGATATGAAATTTGAAATACACGCTAAATTTGTAGCAGTCGATCTATCAGAAGTAAAACCATGTTGATAGTCTGACAACAGCGGTCGTACGTGATATTCCAAGTGTCTATGCAACGCAATTTCGAAGACCTTGGCAAAATTTGACATAATTGCTATTGGGCGATAGTTTTCAACTAATGTCTTATCCCCTTTTTTAAAAACCGGACAAAGTCTTGTTACTTTCCATGTGTTAGGAAAAGTATTAGTGTTCAAGCACAAATTAAATAAGATGCATACAGGCACGACAAATGCAGTCGCACAATCACGAACGATAAACGAAGGAATACCATCTGGGCCTTTGGTAAACTTACACTTGAGTTTTTTGATTGCCAAAAGAACTTCATCTTGGGTAAGTGATGTCAAACTCAAAACGTATGAGGAATGAACATTATCTGCAACATTATAACTTGTAGTATTTGAAAGGTCAGGGGTTGCAAACTTAGATTGAAAGTATGAGGCAAAGGAGTTAACAATTTGCTCTGGAGATGATAGATGTGACTCATTATAGAACAACTGATCGGGCATTGAAGATGTGCTGTGAAAGTTACTCATATAGGACCAGAATTTTTTAGGATCGGCCTTAATCTGATTTTGCATAAGCAAAATATAATTCTCATGTGAAGATGAAATATTTTTCTTTATCTGAGCTCTTAAGGCCTTAAAAGCATTATGAGTGTCAACACTACCAGACTGTTGATACTGTTTCCATAACAGCCGTTTATATCTAAGATATTATTAAAATGCCATATAAGCAGATTTTTTCTATGAATCTGTTAGGTAACTAGCGTCTTTTCCGTGAGATCCCCAGCTCGATAACCGTCGTGGCGGGTTCCGGCTCGGTCTGGCGCTGTCGTCGCCGTGGACCTGGGGTAGTATGGGACCGAGCAGCACGCTTCAATTCGGTGTGTCGATCAACTACGGTTACTGTCTTTGTTCTGCTGCCTGCGTAATGGTGATCTCGACGTTAATGTTCAGATGAGGATAGGTGCGTTCCAGAGGTCACCTAGTCCACGGAGGACTTAGCAATGGAGGATACCTAGGGCAAACTAGGACTGGTACTTTCCAAGGGGTCACCTGGTCTACGGAGGACCTATCGTTAGCAATGGGAGTTACCAAAGGGAGCGAGCTCGGTTTCTAATTGAACTACCACAGGGTCACCTCGTTCCCAAGGGACATAGCGTCAGCAGGTGATAGTTACAAAACGTTACTTAACTCAGAAAGTTCGAGCTTAGCTGCGATTCAATCTACCACATGGTCACCTAGTCTGCGAGAAACTTAGCGTCAGCAGGTGATAAATTCAAACGTTTCTTAACTCATAAATCTGGAAAAGCTATGTCGATATTGGACTACCACAGGGTCACCTATCCCCGAGAGGATTAGCACCAGCAGGCAGTAAGTTCAATAAGGCTTTGGAGAAGTGGTCGAAACCTGAAATGGTTAAGTAAAGTAGGGGTCCTAGCGCCGCTGTTTTTATGGTTTTCTTGGGGTCCAGATTATATGGTATATAGGGGTAGGCCGGCGCCAACATATGTGCGCGTTCTTGACTTCTTTTCCGAGCTGAACGTGGTGGGAGGCTTCAGGCAAGAATGTAATAGTATCCACAATAATAATGAAAAATAGCACCTAGGAGTGGTATGTATGATTATTTAACTCATTTTCACCGTGACTAACTTAAATAACAGAAATCTCTGCTCCGATATAAATGCCCCTAATTACGTCAACCGACTAGAGCCTCCGTTCAGCCTTCAGTATCTTTCCATTTTCCTTATGCCCTTCGACGTGCTCGTCGGCCCCAGTTCGTATTTCCCGTCTGTCCGTTTAATTAACATCCCGACATTCTGTTTACCTTGCGTTTCTCCATTACGACTTAGTAGCTTGTTTACACTATCCACGTTCTCCAGGCATCTTTTGTCAAGGAGCAACAAAGGCGGCTCCGCGCTGTTCACTAAACCGTGCACGCCGACAAATAGGCAACCCGACATTCTGTTTACCTTGCGTTTCTCCATTACGACTTAGTAGCTTGTTTACACTATCCACGTTCTCCAGGCATCTTTTGTCAAGGAGCAACAAAGGCGGCTCCGCGCTGTTCACTAAACCGTGCACGCCGACAAATAGGCAACCCGACCTCTACCAAAGGCAACATATTGTTATCGCTTAAACTAAACTCGAAAGTCAAACTGCAATATCTCCCGGCTCCCAGCAGTACATATCACGCCGTCGGGGAAACGAGCTGTTTCTTCATGTGGGTATCGATCTCGAACAAAGTTTTATTGGCATTTTGCTTGTCAGGTATGTGGTGTTTAGAGCCTTTTCTGGCGCACGAACTTTTCTGCTTATAGAAAGTTGGCGGCGGCGTGATACGAGTATAACAAATGAATAGGTTATTGAGTCTAGCAACACTTACTGAGAGTTATTTCTGTTCCAATATAAAGTCATGCAGGGTATTTCATGATAAGGGAATGTTTATTTTTTTTCTTGAAAATTGTAATGATTCAAAATTTGGTACATATTATTAGTTAGTTGAAAGCTATTTTGCGGTGGTATCCTTCTTTTAGGTTTTATTTATGAAGTATAGAAGCCAATAACCCCAATATTTCTTTCTTTCAGAACTTTTTTAACTTCTTCTCGCAAAATCTTGCAAAAAATAAGAAAAGCTAGTTCCAGTAATGAGAGTACATGCAATATGCGACGTAGTAATATATATATATACATGATATATATGTTAATTTAATTTAATTTTCTTTGGGAGGGCTCTAGGACAGCCCTCCTTCAAGAACCACCACTGTTAAAAACGCGTCAAGATATCAACAACCTTTTATTAAAATATTTGGCCAGGAATTGGCACAGATGCAAAGATCTGGAATTTTAAAAAAGCCTTTTTGATTCCAACAATTCAACAAAATGTTATGCAAAAAGGTCTGTAGAAGATATGGGAGAAATTGTTAATAGCATTCTGATATATGAGCACATGTAGCGGAAAAATCCTTTTTACAAACTGTGTTTGCAGTAGTGTCGTTATCACCATTTATAGGTCAAAAAAATTAATAACTGACCGACAAATTGTTATAATTGTCACTTTTACTAACGAAATTAGATAAATTAAGTATCACAATTTGTCATTGTATTCTTTAATAGGTCGGAACGTTTTATTCCATCCACATATTGTCAAAAAATAACAATACACAGCTATAGACTAGCAAAACTAAAGGTAAAAGTCACCTACCAGCAGCAGCAAGGGAACTGAATGGCTTCATAAATAGGTAAGGGCTAGTGATATACTTATGCTAACATAGTGAAGGAAAAAGAGACCAACTTACCTTATTGGCTTTAGGTTCAGATCTCCTGAAACGAGAAACAATGTGTTAGTTATAGGTCACTAATTTATGTACGTATCTCTATAAATTGCAAATCGAGCATTAATTTTTTTACAGGACGTTCTTACACTCGAATCTCTTAAAGCTATTTGCTTACGTGCGATAATTAAAAAATTTGCTATATCTGTGTACTGAACAATAAAGGATAATTGAGTCAGTTTTGAGATGGTTGCTAAGGTAACACCAAATACACTGGTAAAGGCGCCGAAATAGGTAGAAATTCAGGAGCAATACTGTCGAAAAGCTAAACATATTGTTCCTGATTTATTTCCACATAGTATGTTGTTTTGTTATAATTAAATCGGGATGATAAAAGAATGTAGGTATCAGTGAATAGGATATTTCGACGTGATTATGGACGTTGTCAAACATTATTCGCCATATTGCTAACAGAGTTCAATTGTGATTATCCGTGGTCCATCTTGTTGAAAACTCTGTAAAAATGGAATCTAAAAAGATTTGGGTACACCTAAAGATATACTGGAGTGTGCGAAAAAGATATCTTTAAATTTTCACCCAAAGAAATCTCGGGAAATTAATGAATAATTTGTGGATTAGTGCACAGAAAAGACATTCTGTTGTATTCAAAAGATGTACTGATTGTATTTCGCAAACTTAACAATTAAAATATAGCCCTCTACGCTTGACACAATACTCAATGTTGCGGTCAACGTTGGATATAAAGAAAGGAATTGATATAAGTATATTCAAAATTGGGTGTTTTTCTCAAGAGAAAAAAATCGCGAGTTATTATAAAGGAGAAAATTGATCGCATTTGATAATTTATATCTGATGATGAAGGTAAGCTATGTCAAAATTTAAAAGATTTTTTATGTCATCTTAGTATTGGGGGTTAGAGGCGCATGTCGTCCTGATGAGTGAGTTCATTTAACAATTGATAAAGTTGATGTGAAATTCGCTTTGACTTTAGAAATTCATAATACCAAAACCAAGTGACCGACCACGTTCTTTTACTATGCTGGGAGAAAGTTATTTAATAATGTACATAAGATATAGTTAATAGTTATTTAATACACAGGGTGTTGCAAATTAGTAGGTCACCCCGTTAACCCTAGATTCTTGAGGCCAAAATATGACGATTTTGTTATTGGTAAATTTCTGCAAAACGCTTCATTTAAAAAATACAGGGTGTCAAGGTTGAAATTTAAAAATCTTCTTTTTACGATATATACCACAGTTTTGGAGGCATGGAGTTGAAATTTGCTACTAGTTTGTAGTATTTACATCTAAATATATACCTAAAATATTGTTAACATTACTTTAAAAACAAGTAAATATCGAGGGGTTTGAAATTTTCTATCCCCTCCAACCTTTTTTGACGTACGCCCATGAAAACAGCGGATATTTTTTCTAATGCAAAACCTCATTGTCAGTTTTTTTGGTCTTGTAATTTTCAAACAAAATGCTCAGATTCGGAGATAAACGTCGTTTTGTGAAACTTTCCGCCTTGCCTATTAGTAATAAATGTCTTTTTCCAAGCCAACCTAGAAATCTTGTTAACTATTGGTTTGATCATTAAAGACACATACCTAGACGACAAAAATATTTAAAAAATACATGATTTGGCTTTACATGCTACAATGGAAAATATCATATCAATAATATTAACCATTTACGAGAGGAAGATCATTATTACTAATAGATAAGGTGAAAAGTTTCACAAAACGGCGTTTATCTCTGAATCTAAGCATTTTGTCTAAAAATTAKAAGAGACCAAAAAAACTCACAATAAAGTGTATACTAGAAAAAAATCCGCCGGTCTTCTGGGTGTATGTCAAAAAAAGTTGGGGGGGGGGTCAGAAGGTTACAAACCCCCCGATAGTCATTTGTTTTTATAGTAATGTTAAATAATTTAGGGATACATTTAGATGTAAATACTACATATACAAATATGGACAACTGGAAAGAATACCGAGTATATGCATGAGCAAAGAAAATATTGCCAGGAGAATACTGAAAGTAAAGTAAATCAAGTGCTGTTGTCATTTCTGATTTCACGTCTGAATATATTATAACTATTAATGACAAGGAATTAAGGATAGCTCTAACAATGATGGTATCGGCAGTTCCAGTGTATTTGTTGTAAATAAATGGTTAAATAAACCTTTTCAAATTACCAAGTTGTAGTCTAAATCAACATATTTAATCCTAAAACTAAAGGCAACAATTTTAGCTCCTAAAATTAAAAATTACTACTTTTGTTGTTGAGAGTAATTTTTTTTAATCGTAAGAAAAATGTCAGCATTAGATGTTCCTGGCTGAAAAAAATATACTTTTGTACCGCTTAGAAAAAAACCTAGGTATTGAAATTGATGCATTGTGAAGGTGTTTTCTAAAACGTGATGCAGTATGGTATGATAAAAGAGGATCGAAAGTGTTAGCGGAAGAAGAACTTAACAAACCATTATAAGACGCCAAAAATAAAAAGTATGTTTGCCTAAAAAGGCAACAAAAGTTTAAGAATTACTTTTGGGGAAAGCATATGTTGGTTTATCATCGTATACCTATGTTATATTTATTTTGTGAAGCATTTGTTGTGCCGCGTGTCATTATAAAGAACTTTAGCCAAAAAGAATCATAATGGTAAATTGGATAAACATTAATGAATTTGAAAACAGTAAGCAACGTGCCTATTTGCCCTAAAGTTATTAATAAGATAACAAAAGCATGGGCACAAACTTATTTTCATTATTGTTGGGTGTAAATGGTTCACGCACTTTTTACGATACCTAAAAGTTACTTCTTTTTCTCACACACTGATTGTTCATGGCAGATGTACACTTTTTCCTACAAGAATATCAGCAGTTGAAAGCGAGATCCGCCGAAAAAAAAAGAAGATCTCAAAGGTGCCGACTCGTCCAATTTCCTTTATGAAACGACTTCCCACAATCATCTTCCGCACGAGGCACAAGTTCACAGACTGCAAATATTTGCTCCTGGTGTCGTCGCGCGGAACGATTTGAACTTTTTCGGGTTATGTAATTTCGTCGCGAACGACTACATGGAGTTCTGTGGGAGTATACCCTAGTAAGGGTTACAGAGGGAACTGCGCTCAAACGAGTCTTTTTTAAATTCTACCAAAACAGATCGACGTTTTTGAAGTAATAAACATGTATCTTCAAACTTTTACAGCGTACAAGCTACTGCAGCATGAGTGCTAGATTTCTCAGACGTCTAGCTTATTTTTTTGTGAGTCTTAGCGTGCAAACTACACTTAAAAATATATGTTACTATCTTTTTTTATTTAGACACACTAGTAGTAAAAAGTAAATCCAACATCTTCTAATAGACATATTAATATTACTTCTCAACATAACATTTCATTAATATAAATTTAATAAACAAATGAAGCATATAAGAGAACAAATATGTCATATAGGCTAGAGAAGAAAAATCTAAAAGTACTTCAAAATTTATTAATACAATATTCTTGTCCGAAATCAATAATTCCAAAAAATACTATATAATAAATTTAGAAATTCAAGGGAATATAATAACAGAATTGTAAGAAATCAAAATCCACTAAACTTAATACAATATGCAAGTTTACCCTATTATTTGAATTTAACTGATAAAATAATTTAAAGCAAGAAACATTAAATTGGCTAGAAAAACCAGTAAAAATGTACATAACGATTGTTATACCTATATGTATTCAAATATTCCACATGTGTAGAAGTATATTTAGGACAAACTTCCCAAAAACTAAATCGTAGTACATCTATACACAAAAATTATTTTTAAGGTAAACAAATAAGAAATATGTATTAACTAGCTATGTACTAAAAAACCGCTGCAAATTGAATCAATACTTCCACATCCAATTGTCAAAATGACATTTACGTTTTTATTTCTTATACTGTAGGATTAGTAATCAGATTTTGAGCATTTTATCTCTCAACACATATTTTCTAAGACAAAGTCCTCGTGATATTAGCAAAAATATATATTTTAAAATCGTTTTTTCAAATAACTCGAAAATTATTAACTTAACTTAACAAAAAAATTACAAGCGTGCTTTCTGATCAGAAATTTGATTTTCTATATAATACCAAAATTAAAAAAAAAAATCGTACGAGCAGGGAACAAAATAGGTTTTTTGGAAATATTTCCAAAATGTCAAAATTTTGAATAAATTTTCTAAGACAGTTTTTGTGAGAAATTTTATTTCCTATCTGATGACATTTTCATTTTTTGAATATATTAAATATATTCGGAGATATTTAGGAAAAACCGTTTTCTTTAAGTGACGTTTTTTTGCTAATATCTTCTAAACAGTTTGCTGCACCGAAAATTTATAAGAACGAATAATACTCGCAGTTATACTACTAATCACCAACTAAAACGACAAAAATATAAAAAAATAAAAATTTGAAAAAATGGTAGTTAACCTCCAATTTCGCCCCCTTCCCGATATCGTACTTACCCCACAAGCAATAGGTCGCTTTGGGTAGTTGAGATTTATACGTTTGCCAAATTTCAAGTTCATATATTAAGTCTTTCGAAAGTTATCGTGTATACAAACAAAACCACAGAGACACAGACAGACAAGAAATTTTTTGCTCAAATTTTGGTTTTTGCGTTTTTGATCATTTTAAAGCGAATAAGAAAATAAAAACTTTTGAAAATTGTTTTCGCCATACAATACTTTCCATTCGTTGGATGTGGAAGTAATAACCCTTCAGAGATGAATATTTTGAATATATGAAAATTTCAGATAAGGAACGAGAGTATAAAAGATCAAAAAAATAATATTAACAAAAAAGTGTCAAAATTTAAATGTGATTTATTATTATCGATTATGTTATCAGAAGGGTACCCCACATGAATAAAATTGTAGAAAAAAAAACATCTAATTGGATTTAAGGTTTGATTTCGTTTGTTTGATTAAAACTGTTCGGTTGAAAACAGTATGACATAAACAAAAAGAAATTTTATATCAAATTCTAAGGTTACAATGTTGTCAGGTAATCCCTCTTAAAAAATTTTTAACATGTATTTTAATTTATTTTATATTTACATATAACGAATTGTAATGCTAATTCCCTAAAAGAAGACTAGAAATAAATTCAGTCGAAAGCTTGGATAATATAAGAGAATGGTCATTTACTTTAGCTTGAGGTCGAAATATTCCTGATTAAATAAAAAACTTAAACAATAAATTTTGCATTTTAAAGACTTACTTCTGAAATTCGCTGTTATTCGTCAATATTGATATTAAATAATGTGCAGTTTGTCCTGCAGTTTGCAGAAATTGGAAAAGTGTTTTGGAGTGGTTTTGTTTCTATTACAATAAAATCGCTCCCAATCCCTGACTTTGGGGTGTATGTAAGGGAAGCCAGACTTGTGCCGTGTCGTCTACATTGGGACTAGAATCGTGCTGATGAGGTTTAATAATCAGAAACGGTTGTCCACGGTTGTTTAGATGCAGGCAACACAGACATATCAATATTTGTTTCTTTGATAACAATCGGAGAAAACTTTACATTTAAATAAAAGCTAAACTATATCATTTAACAAAAAATTAAAATTACATTTCGAGTTCCACAATCCACTTCCGTAATMTTCGCTCTATTTTTTTTAATTTCTCGGGTATCTCACTGATATATTTAACTGCCGCAAATCCTACTGCTTTTAGTACTAATATTTCTATATATCTTTGGTAGTATTTAACCGTTTTTTTTTTTGGTTATGCTATTAGACTGGGAATATTGACTTAATTGCTAGTAATGGTGCAAAAGCGAATTAAAAACACGAAGATTGCTTAAAATTTAAATACAATTTGTTGCCAGCACTATTCATCAACGTTGTTTTTAAGAAAATAGTTCTACCGGTCACCTGTTCTACCTTCTTATCCCATCTCATATTGTAGTCTATGCAAACTCCTTAGTATTTACAGTGATTAATTTGTTTTATGGGTTGTCTATCTATGCATATGTTAATGTTGTTGAAGACACTATCTCTATATATTCCAAAAGCCATTAACACATTTTTTGGCTACATTTAAAGAAGGTTGGTTCGACCCAAGCCAGACACTAACTTTCCCTTTATCTTGAGCTTCTTCCCAAAAGTTTCCAGTGCTCAAAATTGTAGTATCATCGTCATATGACACAATAATTGTCTTGTCTGGTCAGTACAAAAATGAAAACCCCAATATTGCCCCTGCGGGACTCCTGTTGCTACTGTCTTACAACCACTGTAACTATCGTTGATGCTAACAGTTTGACGTCTATCTCACTTATAGCTTTTTAGCAGATCATAAGTTGTTCCCCTCATACCATAACAGTACAATTTCTCCAATAACATGTTGTGATTCACTGTGTCGAAAGCCTTAGCCAGATCTATAAAAGCAACTATCAGTGGTCTACCCTGATAAAATGTATATCTATGCTGTGCTGCCTGCACCGCAACCAACTGCAGATAGATCTAATTCGCTATCATTATAGCTCATCAGTGTTTGTCACATACTCCAGAGCATCTTTAACTTAACTTTAACTTCAAATTTGCAGACTTTAAAAATATGTTAATGTGACAGACTGAGAAAGTATTTAAGTACCTAACGGAACTATTTCACAAAGTGAAGCTTTACAAGATAATATAAAATTCTTACAGCATGTCGACAAAATGGATTACTTAAATATTAACGGCACTTCTGCATGTATGCGATCTATAACATTCTGACAAAGGCATACCTATAACCATAAACTCCCTACACGAAACTCACTTGGGGCCCCAGACAAACTAAGTTGGCCACACCCTCCAAAACATACGTCCTCATTTATTGAAGAGCAGAAGGTCCCATCCGTCGTGCAAAGTGAACTTACGACGGTCATACTACATGTTTACGGCACTGCGGACCCTCAGACTTTATCAGCGTTTGCATGGCAAATTTTACAAGTAGTTTGTGCAGAGTGGGCCAGTAGCTCGCTGCCGTTTATGGGGGCGGTGCGGAACTACCGCGCTGGCAATCTCACGGAACGGTGACTGTTAGTGAATCGTAACGTTAAATTTGCACTGCAGGGGACATTGTAAAAAGCAGCTGATGTGTAGAAGCGCCGCAGGAGTTTCTGCACAGAGAGTATTATTGTGTAAATTCTTTTAATGGTTCATTCATGGGCGTACCCAGCTTTTGGTCTAGAGAGGGGCAAAGCAAGAACGTCCTGTAGAGTATAATTCAACATAAATATATAGGTACTTAAGAAATTAATGAAGTATTTATTCCATGAATAATCTTCGTGGATTTTCTGCAAGGCGACTTAAATAATCTTCTGTGAAATAAAGACCCAAATTATTTATATGTTTTCTATGTACACTGATCATACAAAGCCACTTTATTACTAATTTTGTTATTGATGAACTCAGTTAGGTGAGGCACATTCAGTTGCAGCACTCTCGCGTTTTAACAAATAGTGAGTTGACACATTTTATTTGGAAGAATAAAAATCTGCGATCCACATAATGTATAATGATATCATACGAAGTACTAAAGGAATATAAATTTCACCTTAAAAGTTATACTAATAGGAGCACCATTTCTGATTCAGAATTAACACATATCAAAGCCTAATGCATTAACCGATGCGCTTTTAGTACACTTTCAACTTCTCGCACCAGAAGCTTCAGAAATTTAAGCTGGGAGAAACAATTGTAGTAATTTTTACTTCCCATGGTAAGAGACTCGATGGATAACTAACATTATTAAAACTCAGAATGACAAATGCCCCAGCATTATGCAGCAAGCCAACCTTCTTAGATTGCCAGTGCATTACTCTCAAAAATTAAGACTACTTACACCTGGTTTTAATCCGTGCTGATAATGTTTTTACTGGATTCCTAAAACTTATATTAAATAAATTGACCTTCATAAACGTGAGTTTGGATGGATTTTTAGTTTTTTTTTGTTTTAATTGTTAAAATGTAATGTGAATTTAGAAATTTGGTACAAAAGTTAGAGTTATCACCGAATATATGACAGATTCTGATGTGATTCCATATAACAGTAGTTAGTTGAACAATCTTTATAGGAAAAAGTAGAAGAGCTGAACTAAGCAGAAGTTGTGTTATGACTCATCCTGACAAAGATTGTCTTTTAAAGCTATATACAACGATTCGTACCGACAAGAATGTTGCAGTTACAGCTTCAAAACGCACATGACATCGATTAAGCTTGGAAACCATTTGACAACGACTTATTAGAGAAGGTCATTTGCAAGGGTCAAATATGAGTTCTGGATGAAAATTGTGAAATACACTTGCCTATAAATTTTACTGTGTTTACAATTTTGTAAATAAGACAATTTTTAGGTGTACACACATAATTAACCAGCTAAATGTGTGGGAAATTGGAAGGGCTCAGAGTTGCTAACCGAGGTCCAGGGGGGTAGTTGCCCCCCCTTCGGTACGCCCATGGGTTCATTCGTGCAACATTGGTTTCTGTTGCTAAGTGCCTAATTTAGAGTCACTAAACACTATGTTTATATGCTGAGTTTTATAAAATGGGATTTCCAGAACTATAAAAAAGATAGGCCTGTCGACTGAGAACATATTATTTATGCAACGGTAACTAATACGAGGGCCATGCCAAAATTCCTGCACACAAAAACAGAGCTCTCAAATGAAACGTATTTTGTTAAAAATTGCAATAAAGTCGTTCAATATAATCCCCTTGGCGTATCCAAAGCACGTTGCCATCGCTTCGGCAGTATTTCAACCACACTAGCAATCAATACTCTCAGTCGGAAAATATTTGCAGGATTTGAATCCAAAAATGTCACCTATTAGCTGCTTAGATCTGTCAAAAGCGTTCGATTGTGTGTCACCAAATATATTATTAAACAAACTGAGGTTGTATTCTTTTGGTTGTAGAAGTGTGAAGTTAATAGCTGATTACTTAAGGGATAGGGAGCAATATGTGGATGTGCATCACAGCACGTCTTCTAAAGATAAAATTAAACTTGGAGTGTCCCAAGTATCAGTTCTGAGTCCTACCTTTTTTATAATATTTATAAATGATTTGCCCACAGCAGTCATCTTCCAATTTTATACCATTTGCAGATGATATTACATCATACCATTCTAATTATTCGTTGGAAGCTCTTGCCGACCAAATGCATAGGGATCAACTTAGAGTAATGGATTAGTTTACTATAAATCGTTAGCTAGTAAATCATAGTAACACACAAAATATAATTTTTTCAACCACAAAAGTGATCTCTTATAAGGAACCTATCAAATTGCTTGGAGTTCTTCTTGACTCTACCATTATTTATGCTTCGACAGTTAACTTCACGTGTTTCTGATTAAACACTAATTACCGCCTACTATGCTTTAATTCACAGTTTAATCTCCTCATGCAAAAACGTATTTAAAATACAAAGAAAGCGTATCAAAATCATTACTAGACTGGGACTTCGAGATGATTGCCATGAATCTTTCAAAATGTTTAAAATCTTGACAGTTCCATCTACATATATATTGCAGAGCCTTGTATTTATACATAATAATGTGAACTGCTATGAACAGGGCAGTCGCCTTTATTATTATTTATTTAGAAGTCGTCATTTAATAAGATCAATTTAAATCTGTTGTAAAATATATATTAACCCAGAATTCTTTTTATTCCTTGGATGAATTTACTGTGTTCATGACAAGTGTAATTTTTTTGTAAAAGCGAAGCGCAATAAAGTTTTTATTATTAATATTATTATTACTATTATCATCATGAATATTATTATTATTGTAATGTCGTAAAATACGCCATTTTTTTGTTTCAGCGGTGGGAGTGCATATGCTGTTACAGGGATTTTATCCTTCCAAGTCAATAAATCTGACTTCACGAAAATCTCTTTTCCACCGGAGGAACAGAACGAAATCTGGAGTTCTTTTTTGCAAACTTCTTGGACCGACACTGCTTTATGCGATCAAGCGTTATCGTACAAGAGGATTGCGCCGCTGTTCACATCTCGCCTACACTTTTTGGAATCATATACTTAAATTTTCTACAAAGAAGGCAAATACATTTGTCTGTTGGTATTTCTCTATTGCTTGTTCGTCCACGCGGTCACCTTCCATTATTGTAGCCACAACAGCAGCAAAGGTGTTGTCGTAGCAGTACGAGGTCTCCAACTTCTGTGGTCACCCTTTTTTCCAACGCTCTGGAACGCTTACTCAATCAAGTTACTGTTGAATTATCCACACAGACCTCCTGGCAAGCTTCTTGTAACGCACCGTGAATTTCGGCAACAGTTTATTGGCGCAGTGTTTGAATTTTGATATACGCACATTAATCCCCTACAGTGACGCGTTCCATTGCATCAAACATAAACCGAGTGAACTACCCACACTGTATATATAGCTAAGTAGATGTCCCAATGATACACTTTTATCATTTGACAGCACTTGTTTTTTCACCATCGCCTGTTCAGCGCCAGCTTGATATGTGCAGAAATTATGACATGATCCTCGTACTTCAACTCCAAATAGCTATCATTTATCACCAAAATACATGTCACTGCACAGTCCCGAAACTGTTATAATTTATAGTCCAATAGATAATACCGAGATTTATAGAAGCTTTGTTTGATGGAGAATGTCGTTGCGTGATATAAGTAGCAGCATTACATTAAAGTGCAAAACTACCGCTGGATGAGACTGTAACGCTTTCGTTTTCTAAAGCTACGATTAACTAATCTCAAGGTTTACTGGTTCTAAATGAGTATTTTTGCTGGTATTAAACAATCTCTTTAGAGACGACTGTACACCTCCTGACGCTTACATATCTGTAGTCTCTTAAATAGATGATTTTATAAACAAACACATATGTAACTGATCTAGCCACAAGGAGTCCTTTTATTTTACCTTCTCGGTAGATAAAAATAACTTGCAAAAAGGGCTGTATGTAAACGACGCACAATTATTGTTTATTTTTTCCCTTTCAACTCCGAACTGCTCTCCAGTAAACAAGAAACTTCTTCTGAGATTTTGGCATTCTCGATCTCAATACAGCATTCTCAATTGAGAATTTCCTATTTGATCGTCAAAATAAACACAGTTTGAATTGATTTGTTAAATTATGGGGTGTTATGAATTCATTCGTATCGTTCGTATTTTACATTAAAATATGCTCTTTATATCTTTACTTTATAATTCTGCGCTCGACAGAATATTGGTTTTCCGCTTAGGTTACTTATTTTTTTTGTTTGGCAGGCTACACCTGCACTGAACATAACCAAATAACAGACTTTCAAGTTAAAACCTGTTTGCACTATAATAGACTTAGACCACTCTCATTATACACTAGCTTGTACGGTGTAATTCTACAAATTCCTTTAACCCAATTGTTTTGAAATTCAGTCCTTCAAAATTTAAATGACAAAAGCTATTGAGGTACTGTTCACGGAAAATGTATCTTTAAAAAATTTAAATGCACAAAGTATATTATAATATTTTAATAAAAGAAAATAGCGTTAGCTTAATTCAGTTCATTGAACATGGCTTGTTCATTACGTAGGTATGAAAAATGTTTTGAGGTGGCTAAAAGATTTGGACGAATTTTAACTTAATTAGCTCTAAACAGGCGTAAAATGGATATAGGTAAAGCTTTTATTAACGAAGAATCTTTAGTACCGATGACCAGTTTACTAGGTTTAGGATAGAAATTAATTCGGGGTTTTCTTCTAGAAGCATAGGTTTTGGACATCCCATATCATTTCACTTAGCTCAAGGGAGACCACTTACAAGGATTCTTAAACGTGTGGCTGCGTTTGTTTTGATAATTCTTTCAGACACCGAAGATGACTTTTGAGCAGAGGCATTAAAAATTCCTCTTATGTGTGTAGACCATATCCCAATCCCCAGGTTCAAAAATATATCTTGGCATTTCGATATCAAAGTATAAGATTACTGGGTCTAATTATGTTGTTATATTTTTATGCATATTACCACTAAGAGAGTTGCCCTACATTGTAACCATCTCAAATGGGTTTTCAGATTACAGCGATCGATCTTCACTTAAGGCAAGTGCGTTTAACTACAATTACACCTATAAMCCCTCAAGAGTGCAGTTACAAACCAATGGGACTTGTCCGGCGAGCGTTTCGATCGCAAGTACGAGCATAAGACCTAAGCACTGCAAGTGTTCCTTAATCCATGCTTAGGAAACAACTATCCTGCTGATGGAGCGTGAGCTGCAGGCGACTGTTCAACGCCCGCCCATCACTTTGCATCTAATTCCGATTTAGTCGCCCCGAAACCCTTGCACATTCGCCACCCTCGAATCGCAAATCACTTACTCGTCTATGCAACTTTTATCAGATGGATGTTAGGAGATTTCGAATTTTAAATCACTGGCGTTTATAAACTATGCAAGAAGTGAATCGCCTAGTAACCAACGGTACTTTTTCCTAGCTTTATTAGAATTGCATTGTATGCAGACTTTCAAATATAAATATAAGTAGTTCAGTTTCAGTTCGGATTTCGTCCATTTGTGGCACAACAGAATTAAAGATCACAGATAATATACTTCGTTTTGGTGGCGATGGTAAGTTAACAGCTTAACTTTTTTCCAAAGCACTTGTCACAATAAATAATAATACTCTCGCTTTTATTTTGAAACATATTGGATTCGATTATACTGCAGTTCTATAAATAATTCATGCAACGTGGGCGGCGTTGATTTCTGAATTCTCTGTGCCGCCTTTTTGTAACTGCTGCCTAGCTACAATATGCACGGCGATAGTAGTTAAAGGTTGCAGATCAATGTCACACAAAATGCGAGCCTTCTGCAACCTTAAAGTTAATTATCCCACAAAACACTATAGAATATGTTGAAAATACACACCTCCAGGCTTTGTAATGAGATGTCTCTAACTGTAATGTCACTAGGTTGCTGAGGGGGCAACTTATTCAACGAAGAAAAGCCTGCTGGGCGATGCTTACTATACTGAACTGGATTCTGAGCATTAAATGTTTCTGAATGGTTTAGTCAAAAGAAAGATTATTAAAAGCAACAAGATGTCTAATGTTAACTTGACGCTGGTGTTTGGAATAATAACTAAAGAAAGATATATTCCTCACTTCCACAGTGGAAGCACCTTCTATCACATGATTCATCGTGTGGCTCTTCAACACACTTATAGCATTTTAGTCGACTTTTACATAAAGATTTGGTTTGAGGTGACGTGCAAGGCAGTAACACTGGAGGTAAGGACATGTGGCACGACAGAAAAAGGTAGCTTCCAATATTCAACAGATCTTAGTATAGCAGTTCCTTTGAATGTCAATAAGAGGGTCCCAGCGCCAGCACTATTTATATTTATTCTGTTCCTACTAAGTCTCCGTATATTGATAACTTTACGAGAAGATGATAGATTCCTTAAGTAACTCTATATCATAATCGAAACCAATATGTCTTATTATACCCTGATAAGAAACCTTGTTATAAAGAATATAAATATTATATCATTTCAATTAAATCTTTTAGCAGCCAAAAAATTGATAATTCAGTCGCAACACGATTTTTACATTTTACTTTCAGTTTTATTATGTCAGTTATTACCAAGGAACTCTCTGGCAATTTTAGGCTGACTTATTCTACCAACACTAATATTTAGTTTCTCAGATGTTTCAATCGTAACGATAAAAGGTCCCGTATCTTTATCAGAATATGCATTAGTAGCATCTCGACGCTCTATTTGAGAGTTCTGGCTTCTATCCTAATAAAAATTTTGCACACAGTCAACTCTGCTCAAAATCGCTTCTTTTGGGATAGAGCAATTGATGCTTAGGAGATTTCTAGATAAGTCTGAAACAATGGCGGTCCGTGGACATCTAATGCCAATAACTTTATAGCTTCCTTGGATGCATCAATGTCTAATATAAATCTGCTGTGGATTGACTGACGAAGTGGTTTCTCAATTTAAATTTTCCAAATTTTGTACCATCCTACAACTTTAGATAAATAAATAATTTTAAGAAAACCACTCTTTTTGGAAATAGTTCACACTAATGAACAGACAAATAGCATAAATAAAGGAAGTGATATAAACAACTTATCAAAAATGTATACATTGTACCCTTTGCATGCTTGACGTTATCGACATTGATGAAGCTGTATTAATTGTATCTTCTGACAATTTGTCATGGTTATCTTATTAATTTTTAAATTTAAGCCTCGTTACATCATTCCATACGTATGTGTGGTTTTGTAAATAAAGTAAATAAAAGATTTTAGGTTCTGAAGAAGTCAAACACCAACAAAAGCTAGACATTTGGTTAAAATGATCTGCTTTATTTATTGTGAACGACGCGAATCCCTGATTATCTAAAGCATCGGCAAATAATAATTTATCTTCAAAAAAGCAACAAAAAAGCACATGATCGACTGTGAGTGGGTATAGGAATGAATAACAACTGCATTTGTAACCAAATTTTATCTGTTTATACGTTTTTAATGTATATGTTAACACGTATTTTATATTTGCAGTAGTCTGTACCTGATGGGGATTAAAGCAAGGAAACTAAATACCCGCCACCTATTCATGAAGCAGTACATTTGGTCCTACGCAGGATTCTAAAGCATTCGAGAAATCTCTGAAAAATAGAACCTTTTCCATTGTCTAACATTGTGTCATCACAAAACCTGAAGATCTAGTTCGAATACACAAACCGACATCCACTTGCCGAACTGCAAATTCCCTTTACCTTGTATTGACTCTTATAAACGTTCTAACAGCAAAACCCCTGAACACGGAACACCTAACCAGGTCTCTCAAAGAGCCTTCTAATTGCAATTAGAGCTTGCTCTACAAGCAGGACAAATACCGCCCTCTGCGCGAATTTCTGAACAAAGCCCAACGAAGCTGTAAGGTGGAACCACATGGGGCCTGAGTAGTCTTATTTTGCAGAACAATGCAGTTAGCGCAACCATAATGGGAAGAGTGCCGGGTCAGCATTAATGTATGCTTTCATCGCATGACGCAAACCCGAAGTCTCGGTATTATTAGGATTATAGAGATCTTGTCACAGTATTTCACGTAGAGCAGCTTGGTATAGAAACAATTCATCAGTGGCGCAACAAAAAAATAAGGACATAAAGCGAGAATACTGCAAGTTGTCCCTTTTAAAATAATAAACACTGCAGTGAAATACAATAAGATAAATGCTTGCTGTATAGAAATAATTTATTTTTTAACGATCTTACGTAAGATTACTTACTCTGTAATTTATTTAATAGCAATTGTTGAATTGCTCTACAAATTCCAGTGTTATCCTTCGACAAAAACAGAAAAATAACTTCGTTTTAGTTTTTCTCAAAGCCTAGCAAGGTGTTTAAATTTTGTTACAAAGACTGAAATGGAAAACGATGTACGATTTAAATCTTCACAATTTTATAATATATCTGCAGTATGTTATTGAACAGAACAGGTCAAAAGGATTTGCAGCAAAATCTAAATTTTACAACAGAAATACACTAAATAAGTTCCTATACAATCCTAGTATATCTCAGAAACCAAAAAAAAGTTTGACACGGTGTAACTTTAGTTTTTTAGGTTCATTTACTTCTGCACTACTAAATGCACTTTTTTATACTGTTTGAATATTCTTCATTTCTTCAATGAACAAAAAACTTATTTTGAATATTGCGTACCTGTTTTACTAAACATGATAAAAATATGTATGTGCTTTTTACATCTGATATGTAGTATGGTGATACATCTGGTGTATAGCCTTTTTTTTGTAATCGGTGTAAAACACATTAGCAGATACTGAACATCTGTTATCTACGGTTTGTTCCGAAAGTGGGGATTTTTATAGAGCAATAGTAATTAGCTTAATTACAAATTATATAGGTACCTAATAATAAGTATTTAAAAATTAAAACACACATTCTTTACTTAGAAACCAATTTCTTTTGATCATGGAAACCTATTATCGCACAATAGTGATAAAAGCAGAGCTACAGAAGGTACGGACAAAGAGCAATACCTACAAAGATGCTTGATTTGTTGTCAAATGTAGATTCTTTTGATTTATTGAGTAAGGAGTTCAAACTAAAAGTAACAACCATATAAATCGTTTGGAAAGGTTGAGCATTGTAGTTATTAACGCGTTTATAATGAAACTACACGTTTACTACGAACAGATTTATTTTAACGTTCTTACGATGGTCTATCGGGGATGCAGCGGACGGAGCGGTTTACCGATATGCACACTATGAAAAAGCAAATACCTCACTGGCGTCCTGGCCCATCTGGCACGTTTCACAGCACAGTTGGAATCACAGGCACTGTCCTAAATGTCTTTATTGGGGGCTAGCACCGAACTGTTTTTATTGTTTATTACGGTCTGAGTTTGCCTGACCTGAACATACTGAGAAAACGGTACCCGCTACATCACCCTCCTATCAGTGATAACGTTATTCGAAAATATGTACAAAAAGATGCATAAATGTTAACACTAATAAATATACTTACATTACATTAGAAAACAATGTCAATTAATCTAAGTTATTACAAAAATGTAGTACCTAACAATACTTATTTTGAATTTAATATATATACATTTTTTTAACGAAATCCTACTTGTAACCGATCGGGGAATTTTACCTTTCTACCGGATCGTGTTTTGACTTCGTTTTTGTTTGTGACATGCTCGTTTGGGCTACTAGGTATATTATTTTCATCGGTAATTTCGTTCGCGAGAACAAATGCCGGTTTTAATCGATCGATACTGACCGTTACTTCTTTGTTGTGCCTTTGAATTACAAAATTCTTCTCCCCGCGTTGTATTACTTTATACGGACCGTCATATGTAGGTTGTAATGCTCCTCTTAGGGAGTCATTACGTAAGAATACATATGGTGACGAAAAAAGATCTTTGAAGATAAAAACTTTATTTCTTCCGTGTCGTGTGCCCGGCACTGGCTTTAAATTTTGAATATGCTCGCGCAGTCTATTAACAAATTCAGTGTTAGCCTCTTTTTGTGTCGTACTCTCAAAAATTCTCCTGGCAAACGTAAATTTGTACCAAAAACGATTTCTGCTGCGGTCGCGTTTAAATCTTCTTTCAGTGCACTTCGCATGCCTAGCAAAATGATTGGCAATTTATTTACCCAGTCATCGTTTTCATGACATTTTATTGCGGCTTTTAATTGTCGATGCAACCGTTCCACGATACCGTTTGCTTGAGGGTGGTATGGAGTAGTTCTGAGATGAGTGATACCGAGTGCGCGAGATAATTCATTAAATAACTGTGAGTCAAACTGACGACCTTGGTCTGTGGTTACTCTCAGTGGTACGCCGTAACGGGAGATCCAAACACTTAAAAAGATTTTCGCGACATTTTGAGCGTCGATTTCTGCCAAAGGGGTGGCTTCCGGCCATCGAGAAAAACGATCTATACACGTTAATATGTATCTATATCCTTGTGATACAGGCAATGGGCCTACGATATCCAAATGTACATGCTCGAATCTAGCACTTGGAGTGATGAAATTCTGGATAGGACTTGATACATGTCGTGACACTTTTGATTTTTGGCATGGAATACAATGTCGCGTCCATTCCCTCACGTCTTTGTTGACTGAAGGCCAAACGAATCTGGGGGTAATTAATTTCTGCGTGGCTCTGATTCCGGGATGGGAAAGACCGTGTAGAGAATTGAATACTGATTTTCTAAGTGATTTCGGTACATACGGTCTTACTGTACTGTTTGTTATGTCGCAATATAAACTTAGGTTAAGATCTGGAAATTGTATCTTTTTTAAATTTAAATTAGTTGAATTAGACTGCAAAATTTCGATTAATTCTTGGTCGCGCTTTTGTTCGCGTTCCATTGTTTCGTAATTCGGAGCTTGTGCAATCGATTCTACTCTTGACAACGCGTCTGCTACTTGATTATCGGTACCTTTGATGTACCTGATATCAGTGGTAAATTGACCTATATAATCTAAATATCGGAACTGACGCGGTGAGCATTTATCAGATTTTTGGTTGAAAGCGAAAGTTATCGGTTTATGGTCAGTCAGAATGAAGAATGTGCGCCCTTCTATTTGATGCTTAAAACGTTTAACTGCCAGATATATTGCCAATAGTTCGCGGTCATATGCGCTATACTTCCGTTGAGCACTAGAGAAACTTTTGGTAAAAAATGATAAGGGTTGCCACTGATCATTAACGAGTTGTTGTAAGACAGCACCGGCTGCTGTATCTGACGCATCAACTGTAATATTTAGTGGCGCGCCTGGCTTAGGATGTGCAAGTAAAGTAGCTCGAGACAAATCCAGTTTTATGTCATTAAAAGCTTTGTCGGCCGCTTCATTCCACACCAAGGGGGCGTTGCTCTTTTTTAGTCCCTTCAACATATCGTGTAAGGGTTGCATCGACATTGCCATGTTATTTACAAAACGTCTATAAAAATTAACCATGCCTAGGAAACGTCTGAGTTGTTTCGCGTTTTCTGGCTTTGAGAATTTATTAATGGCTTCTACACGATCGGGTAAAGGTTTAATTCCGTCGCAGTTTACAACGTATCCTAAAAATTCGATTTCGCTGACGCCGAATACGCACTTAGCTGTATTAATAACTAAACCGTACTGATTTAGTCTATTGAACAACGTTTTTAAATGTTCATAATGATCGTTCATGTCATTGGAAGCTACGAAAATGTCATCGATAAATACGAAAACTGACTCTAAATCCCGCGTTATTTCGTCAAGAAATCGTTGACACGTCTGACCCGCGTTACGCAATCCAAAGGGTGTGAAAAGATATTCGAACAAACCAAATGGAGTGATTATTGCGGTTTTTTCTATATCGCTTGAAGCTACGGGTATTTGATTATAAGCCTGAACTAAATCAATTTTAGAAAACACATTTTTACCGTACAGTTGGTGCGTGAAATCTTCTATGTGCGGTGGTGTGTACCTGTCCGGGATGGTGCGAGCATTCAGAGCGCGGTAGTCTCCACATGGTCGCAATCGTCCGTCCTTCTTGGGTACGATGTGGAGCGGCGATGCCCACGGACTCTTAGAGGGGCGGATGATTCCTTGTTTCAAAAGAAGCTCGAATTCTGTCTTCGCCGCCTTTAATCGGTCCGGGGCCAATCTACGGGGCTTGCTATAGACCGGGGGACCAGGAGTTGTTTGAATATAATGCACGGTGTTATGTTTTACCGATTCTCTTCTGAACACTGCTGGTCGCGTTAATTCCGGATATTGGGCAAGTAACTGATGATAGCTGCTCTCTCTGTCCAGTGTTTTAATTGATGCTATTTGCGCGTTAGCATCACTGCCTATCGCGCTTAGATTTGTAGTGGTGTCTCGTATGGCTTTGTTTCGTGGATCGATGAACAGATTATAGTATGAAAGGAAATCCATACCTATAATTGGCATTTCCACGTCGGCCACAATGAAATTCCAGAGAAATTCGCGCCTTAGTGAAAGATTTAAGTTTAAAGTAATCGTACCGTACGTTTTTATGCGCGAGCCATTTGCAGCATACAGTTCATACTCGCATACACTTGCACCTTTTACGCGTGATTTCGGGTATACACATACGTCTGCACCAGTGTCTATTAAAAATTTTATTTTTGTGTTCCGATCCGTTACAAAAATGCGGCTGCTTTTGGGACCGTCTGGTTCAGCCGCACATATGGACGGCCCTTCTAGTTTTCCGATTTTGTCTTGTATTTACATGGGGGAACGCACTTTTCCGGCAGACACTTTTCACCGAATCTGTAGTGATACCAGCAGGTGTCGTATCGTCTGCGGCTTCCGCTGCGGTTACGCGCTGTGCTCCTTGATCGCGACCGTGATCTTCCTTGACGTTGATCTCTTTGTTCTAGGACTGCATTTACCATGAGTCGCGTAGCTAGCATTTCTTCGTACAATTTTTCTAGCGTCGTCTTTGGAATGGATTCTTCACTCTTAGATGGTGGTTCTGCCACGGTGGCAATTCTTCTTCTTTCCGTGTTAGGTATATCGTGTATTCGGTCTGCAATTTCAGCTAATTTGTTGCCATCCTTTTCTGTAATAGCCGCTAGTACCTGCTGTGTTTTTATGGGGAGCCGAGTTTTCCACATCTCTACCAAAAAATCATCTGTGACAGACGAGTTTGATAGTTTTTTTAGATGTCGCCAAAATTGTGTAGGTGTTCTGTCGCCAAGCTCTTCGTTTTCTAATAGTTTTCGCACTTTTGCAGAATCGGAGTCGGAAAGTCGCTTTATTAGAGCTTCTTTGATTGTTTCATACTTTTTATTTTCCGGGAGGTCTGAAAGTATGTCTTCCACTTCTTCCAAATACTGTGGGCTGAGCTCACTAATTACGTGCATAAATTTGATGTCATCTTTGGTAATACGATTCACGGCAAACGTTGCCTCAACCTGAGTAAACCAAAGAGGAACCTTTTTTGCCCAGAATGGTGGTAACTTGATGGCTGAAACTGCTCCTATGCTGGCTGCCTCCTCTCCTCCGTTTATTTTATCTCTGAGTTCTTCCTCCTTGTTATTTGTCATCGTTCACGGCACTTCCGTATCACGTCGGGATCACCAATGTAGTTATTAACGCGTTTATAATGAAACTACACGTTTACTACGAACAGATTTATTTTAACGTTCTTACGATGGTCTATCGGGGATGCAGCGGACGGAGCGGTTTACCGATATGCACACTATGAAAAAGCAAATACCTCACTGGCGTCCTGGCCCATCTGGCACGTTTCACAGCACAGTTGGAATCACAGGCACTGTCCTAAATGTCTTTATTGGGGGCTAGCACCGAACTGTTTTTATTGTTTATTACGGTCTGAGTTTGCCTGACCTGAACATACTGAGAAAACGGTACCCGCTACAAGCATTATAATACCATAGAGGCAAAGAGTTTATTTACTATAGCATAGCATATACTAAAACGGTTTATATGTTAGTTTCACCTAAAAATGATCGCTGGGAATGCATAGAAACACATACCATATGTTCCAAATAATCCCTATAGGAAAACATATTAGAAGAGCTGAACAAAACAGAAATCGTGTTATGACTCCTGACCAGCGTCTTTCAAAAAGTACGTCATTAGGCCTTCGACAATTTTCAGTAGCGAACAAAATGGTAGTTGTAGAGTAGTGACACTGCGAAATATAGGTCCTATTATTGCTCATATTTATGTTTTAATTAATTTCTATTTTCTATATATTGTATCTGTTCATTTTGTATTTTGCTTCCAACAATTGATGACAACAACTTAATTATGTATTGTAGCACTAGCTGCCTGCCATATCAGTCACCGAACCTCTCTCCAAAGAAATGTATATATGATGTATATCGGTCTGAAGTTAGAGGCTAAACGATACGAGATGTAAAAAACTAATTCAGGTGTCAATTCCTATTTTCGATTCTAGTTCAGTTAAAAAATTGATATTGGTTCGTTTTCGATATACAGTATCCTTTTCTAATTTGATCTATATTTACTGTATTGACGCACGTAATCAGTACATTGTACTACAAATTCAATACTTTTTTGAGTCTTATTTAGCACCTTGACCAGGATAGTCTTTTAAGGCTATCCGCGGCGAAGACAACGACTCGTAACTAAGACAACGTTGTAGTCACAACTTCAAAGCGCTATGGCATCGATTAAGCTTAGTGGAGGAATTCGTTTGCATGGGACAAATATTAGTTCTGAATGAAAATTGTGAAATAAATTTGCCTATAAATTTTACTAAAAATAAAATAAAACAGTTTCTAGGTGTATGCACATAATTAACCATCTAAATGGGAGGTGGGAACGGCCCAGAGTTGGCAGCCCAGGGGCCAACAAGGGGGCAGCTGCCCCTTTTGCGCCTGCTTTCTTCTACATGCCCATGATCTTATGCAATCGTTTTGAATCCGGGTATCCTATTTGTAGATCGTTTTCCAATTCCACTTAATAACTTACACACCTAATATCGGGTTTCGCTCGTACCGAGTATGACGATAAAAGCCCGTTCAGCAAACGAGCGCTAACGTACTTTATTGGCTCTTTTTTTCTAGTGGCTGGCGAAAAAGAATCGATACCGAAACAGAGCTAAATGCATTATGTTTTGTAAGCGACAAGCTAAATAATGCTCACGGGAAGCCATTTAATAAATGGAAGGCGGGACAGCCCGGTGCATCGCACCGAGGGCTCCAGAAAATCGTTTTGCTTTTTACAAGCGACCGCAATTATTTTATCCCTTAACTCCCGATTGCGTAATGCAATATGCTTTTATCTCGCAGCTGTGGAGCGCTGTAATTAACAAGTCGCTAGTGTTTTTGCCATGGTCCATACTGTGCATCTCGTGATTTCGTTTTAATCACAACTAGCAGAGGAGCAACGTGACTAGGATGACCATAGTTATTGCTAGGAAGCAGAAAATTTGTAGAGACGTGTCACAGATTTTCATTAGTTTAACATACAGGGCGACTTAACTTATATAAAGTATAATAACTGGCAAAATATTAATCTTTCCCTAAGAACGATGTGGGGACATATAGAGCCAAAAGTGGTCCATGTCAACGGAAAAAGAAATTGGTAGTCTATAAAATGTAAATGGGTAATACCTACGGATAACACTCTACTTAAAGATAAGGTTAAGGTTTGTTACAAAAATGGACCTTTTTAGATAGAGGATGGATAGAGGTTTCATATGCCATTAGTAGATGAAGGCGCTTTATAAGTTTTTATTTGTTAGCTAATATTCGATTTGACGTAATTTAAAGTCGCTTAGAGCAGACAAATATATTTGTGGTAGTACATAAGCTTCTTAATTACTATACGTGTTCCTATTATAATATGGTAATTTTGTACTTATGACGATAAACTCAATGGCTGCTATATGTAGTTTTATAACTTGAAATTTTCATTTTTACTTACCTAAAACCTACCATTTACCAGTAAACAGGAAATTGTGTCACACTGTGCCTCACTTATTAAAAAAAATCATACTTTTAGCATGTGGCACCACCTATCCGTAAGAATTTGAATTCGCCGGCAAAGCAGAGACGCTGCTAAGCCGTTTGTTCGGTATCTTTAGTAGAGTTATCCGTAGTAATACCACATCGGGTAATAAATCTATATGGTTGACACTGAAGGAATGAATGTCATATTACAAGAAAAACTGACCAGAATATGCACAGACGTAAAACTTAAAGTACACTTTAAGAACGGATATAAGCTAGTCTGCCTTCCAAAAAGACATGCCTGTTACCCTATCCCGTATTATGGAATATCGTGAGAAAATTTTTAATTGCTTTTCCATCCTTATACCTAGCAAAAGGTGTTTCAGCACTGTTGCTAATCTACTGGACATCACTAACCGAGGAGATTTGATACTAAACCTTGACGAAATTGATACCAAACGCTGAAGCCTCAGGTTTATCCCTCTCACTAAAACCATAATTTTTTTTGTTATATTATGTAACAGACACTACATCTTATACGGTTTGTTTGAATTTGAATTTAATTAATAAAGGCATAACATTTAATATGTGTTTTAGAACTTTTTCACACTACAATAGCAAAATACCAATGTCAAAAACACATTTTTCCCAGGCTTTTTCCCATACAAATTAATTATAAGTCCATCTGGATAGAGCAACAATTGACGCTTAATACAATGCTGCCTTTTATGTCCGGAAGAATATTCTTCTTGGTTGACCATTGATCTACATTATGGGCCATACTTATAAAAGCCCAGCAGTCTTGTAATGCTGATCTTTTGTTATATCAACGTTAAAATAGTATTAGAACTTAATTAGGTTTACACGTGGAATTTGATTGGAACTGTCTATGAGGATGACCTGTTATGAAGAACTATTTCTAGAACTTTGGCGGCTATTGTAGACATAAATTGCAGTTAATCCAAATATGCGTTGTAAATCGATTGATAGTCCTTCAACATTGATGACTTTGTAGTTTATTCCAGATTTGTGGGATACCAAGGTCCCCGCAGTCTTCTAATGACCTGCTTTTTAAATCCAAAATACGCAGTAAATTCTCCATTACTTCATTACAATGTGTCTAGATTCACTCTACCATAATTAACAGATCTTAATCGAGATGGTTCAAAATTGAATCTTCAATTTCATAATCGCTTACGAATCTCTAATTACAATCACACACTTTTGTAAAGCTAATTTTGCGAGTTTATTTTGACGTCGTGGCATGTCAAAAGTCTTATTTAGGTCGTAGTCTAAAAGCATTGCGATAAATTGACCGTTAAAATTCGCCCTTAATGCATCAATCAAAAATTTGCCACTAATACCTATTTCACGTGATTTACAAGCATAGTAGTTATGATCGTTTTCTTGACAATTAAGCACTGAATATCTGCAAAGACCACTGCACAACAGCCTAGAAATTTCAACCACTTCTTCAGATGCCCGCTGCGCGCTGCAAAGGAATTACTATTAATATTATTAAATTGTTCAGTAAATATTACTTAAAAGTTAATAACAACTTTGCTGGTAGTTTCAGTTTTCCATGTAGAATATGTATTTAAGACGACAAATTTTATTCTTAGAATAGCAATAGATGGTCAAACTCTCGTTCTATTTTAAGGAACCCATATTCCGAGAAAATAATACACAAATTTAAAATTTTCCTGAAGGAAAGTTCATGTAACATTATTATGCGTACAATACCTTTCTTCTTATGCTAAACCGATCCTGAGTGATCGAATCCAAAGTCTGACAGACTTCCCGCCCTGTGTGAATAACCCCTGTCCGGGAAGTGGTAAAAGTTTAATTCAATTTAAARTTGTACGCCCTGAAATTATGCCGGGCGTATATAAAAGTAGCTTAGTGTTTGCGCGGCACAAATCCAGTTGTTCTGTAGTAAGCTGTTGAAAGCGCGGGGAACTTTCTGAAATAAGACCAGGATGACAAAATGTTTGTTGCTTAGGGGCCCTGGATGTTTTGGGAWTTACTTAGATTYTGTTCGGCTGGATTTTCATAATTTTGTCGTTAGCTGGCCCGAGCGCCCTGTTCTGGGGAAGTTACGAAGGCGGACACCTGCGGTGTCTATGAAGTGTAGTGAAGCTTTAAAAACCTAAAGCTCATATAGCAGTGGTAAGCTATTCCCAACATTACACGGTATAAAAACTGATATTAAAAGAAACATTTATCCACCAAGCAAAATTCAGGCAAATAGTTTTTATATTTTAAAGTGCCAATCTAACAACGCTCCACGGTAGACGAATGTAGTATCGATAACAAGGAGAAGTTACAGTGTCAGTCGTAGAGTAGCATTCATGTTTCATGGATAGCGGTTTCAGTTATTATTACATCAATCGATTAAAATTAATATTCTCAGCTAGATTTCATTAATATAAGATCATCAATGTCAAATAATGAGTGTGGATCAGTCGTTAGTGGTGTGCAGTTGCAAAGGAATATGAAAGGTCTGCAGCAAATGATAAGTGGGGAACATAAAAGAAAAGCGAAGAAACACAAAGAAGGAGGATCAAAAAATTACCTGAGATGGATAAATTTGTAATTCACCATGCAAAAGGCGAAAATACAAATGCAGGTGAAACCTCACAATCGCACTAAATAAAGGTAGTCAACAATTTTTTCGTAAGTTTGCAACATGCGCTTAGTATTTAAATGTATCGCCACATCCTATAACCCCATGTACGAAGGCCATGTTATAATTGCTGTACCAATCAAGTTGGCGCTGAACTAGCGATGGTGAAAAAGCAAGTGCTGTCACATTATAAAAGTCTATCATGAGGACATCACTTAGCTATATGTATATAGAGTGCAGGTAGTTCACTCAGTTTATGTGTAAAAAATTCTCAAATCGGGGTAGTTTGATGCAATGGAACGCGTCACTATAGTGGATTAATGTGCGTATATCAAAATTCGAACAATGCGCAAAAAAACTGTTGTCGAGTTGCACCTTGCGTCACAAGAAGCTTGCCAGAAGTATGTGGATAGTTACTGTTCATCTAGTAAGCGTTCCAGAGCGTTGGACTAGTGTTAAAAACGACCACAGAAGTTGTAGAAGATGTTGGATTTATTGACTTAGAAGGATAAGATAAGGTGTATTTAACGACATTACAATACTGCAGAAGTGATGGCAACGCGTTTTAGATATGCAAGGGCATTATATTGAACGACTTTATTGCAATGTTTTAAAATATACGCTGTATTTGCGAACTGTGTTTTTGTGTGCAGAAATTTTGACATGAGTCTTGTAATAATAGTCTTTCTTGCCCTTTAGCTACCCACATTAAATTTATCCACAGAGTCAGAGAACCTAGCTAATGACCAAACATGGATAATGTTTATGTGTTATAGCGTTGTACAAGGTGAAGGTTGTTTAATATAAGGGTTGTTCAAGCAGTACCAGGGTGTTAACTGCGGGCACCTCATGCTTAACTAAAAGCTAAGAAGAAGAGAGGAAATGATAGAAATGAAGATGTAAAGAGTAAACAGATGTAGAGGCGAGTAAAAAGAAGGGAAAGATAGAAAGAAGATAAGGAAATAAATAAAAGGAGAAAATAGAAAAAAGATGAACACTCCTGCGCAGTGTTTTCCTTGAATGATGTAAGAGGTCGCAGTAGAAGACGGAGAGGAATGCTATTTATTATTTTGCTGACGTTGTAGGAATATGGACGATGAAACTGGATGGTGCGATGTTGCGGAGCAGTGAGCAAATGCTTCCTTCTGATATTGATATTGTAAATCTCAGTTCTAAAGATTAATTTCTTAAAAAGGTAAGCAGGTGTTTTGTAACACAGTATTTTGTGGAACAAACATTTTTCACGCGCTGCAAACGGAGTATGTTGGAACGCGTCAAGCAGGCCCGAAATAATACACAGCAATGATTAAGGTGAGACAGTACCAACAGTTCACACAACATTTTTCTGATATAGTAATCCAAAAAAGCACGATTAAGACTAGAGAAGGCTGTTCTTATAATTTTATTTACCTGATCGTTGTAACGTAAAACTGTATATACGATTTGATCTAAGCTACGAGTGTTAGAGGTTGACTTTACTTCATTGCAACGTTTGCGACTGCCAGTGCCACCAAACAACATTGTCTCCGATTTAGCAGGATTGATAGATAAGCAAATTTTTTTTTGAAAGTGGAACTGATGCCTGTAGGCCGTTATTAATGGTTATATATACGTTGAGAGCTTCGGATTCAGGAAAATTATAGTACAAATATCTGTGCATCATCAGCATAAAAATGGTAATTACATTTGTGAAAACACCTACTAAACAACGTTACATAGATAGAATACAGTAACGGCTCCAGCAGTGAGCCCTGCGGAACGCCACTAATTATTGGTAGAGACCTAGAGAGAGTGGAATTGACTTTAACAATCTGCTTTCTGTGTGTTATGTAGGAATCCATCAAATCAAGTGCGGCTCTACCAGAACCAATGCTATGCAGCACTGCCAAAGAGCCTTGAAGAAATCAAGGAGGATTAGTGAAGTTACAGAAGTAAACCGGTTACACTATTCAAAGAAAATATACAACTGTGCAGTGTTAGAAAAGAATCCATCAAAATAAAATTCTGCTCTCTGCGTGACGTAACGCTTGTGACGGAGAACTACGCTACCTTGTATTATTTGTAATATAATATTTGCGTAATAGAACAGCTAACTACTCGTAAATGTTGTGATTAGGCAGGAGCTTCTTTGCAGCGGAGCGTCACAGGAAAACAGGCATTCAATTTCCGTAAGCTCAAGGAGGAGATCAAAGACGGAATTGCTTACGTCAGTTGTTTTCCGATGACACTCCCAATTAGTATCAAGTCAACCGCCTTTGTCGCTCCGCCGGAACAAAAGCTGTTCCGATATAATTAATTTTTCAGCAAAGCATCAAGGCGGGCGGTTGCATCCTTTGTCTCGTCGCGACCCACTTATTTGTCGGGGTTTATGACGTAGCGCCGAGGGGCACTCCGCGGTGGATTTTGAATAAACACCTGAGTCCCGGCAGGGCAAAAAATTGTTTTTCGCCGCTTGAAAAAATGCGAAGGGCGTTACGCCGGGCTTAAACGAATACACAGCGGAGCGAGCGTTTGATTAAATTTGAAAAACGGCGCGGTCCGTCAGATTTTGCTAGGCTGTTGCGGGAGAGGCAGTTTCACGAGTCGGGGTGCAGGTGTTTTCCGGTTTTAAAGTGAAATGCGGGATTTGGGTTTTCAAGTTGGTAAAATCTTGCGAGTTGTATTATGAGGCATTCTGTAAGAAAAACGCCCATGGAATTCGCAAACAAGGGCATTTTGAAGATTGACTTTCGAAATAGTACAATAGTGGATCAATTTTCAGATTTTCCCTGAACTGGTTCGTGTAAAATTACTCCTAAAATAAAAACATGATGCTCATCAATGCATTAGACGTGTACTCCGATTAGTCCAGAACAACTGTATTTCCTCTAGTACAGTACGAGAGGTCCTAAGGTCTACCATGTGCCAAGGAAGGCTGTCAAGTTTAGGAGTGCTGACGGTGAAATCGAAGTTGACGAAAGAGATAGACTTAAACGGTGTGATTAACGACTTTGCCTCAAAAAAGCAAGAAAGGGGCTTATGCTATCATAGTTGTTTTATTCAAACAAGAGTTTTTTTTAAATGTCGGATTGCCTTTAAAAAAAGGCAAAAAAGGATTTTTTTACATTTAAATACAGTTGTTTTTAATTACCAATTTGTCTTAAAAAAAGGCAAGAGAAGGATTTTTACATTTACATATAGTTATTTTGTTTCTATTTTCGAATTTGCTATAATTAAAAAGGCATGAAAAGGATTTGTTCATTTACATATAGTTGTTTTCTTGTTTTAGATACAAATTTGTCTTAAAAAAACAGAAAAGGGTGTAGCAGTCGTAGATGTTTTGTTGTTCCAAATAAATACTGTACCATATCTCCAGTAAATGTTTCTTAGTTTTTTTTTTATTTTATTTCCTATTCCTCTCTTCAAAAAAAACAATTTCGCCCTCAAATATGGTATAGGATATAGGTGCAATGACTTCATTTTGGTGGATTTCGGTCGGGTTATTGCATTGCAATTGAGGCGCTTGAAGGCAAAGAGGTGTAAGTGAAATTCATGCGATTTTGACTTACAGAACTTCAAGTTCGTGAGCTTCACGTCTCTTAAAGTCTTTTATGACTATACCTATTCTATTCGAAATTTCTTTTGAGTCAAGGATCTGATACACAAGTTGGCCTGGCAAATAGAGGAAAAAGATACAAATCGATTCGTATAGTTATCTCTGAAATTGAAAAAATCACTTACACCCTTTTGCCTTTAAGCTCCTCAATTGTATTACGAGTATTTCACATATAGTTGTTAATGTACCGATATTTTGCTAGATCCGCTATGACTTCTGACCGCACAAGCTGGACCAAGTATCAGAACACTAACAAATGTAGGCTAGACCTAATACGGAAATTTAGTGCAAAAAATTGAGGCCAAAAATGACGTCACAATGTGTGTAGGCCTAACACCCATATTAAACTTTCAGTTTACTTCTCCTTTTAGGCCCTCTTGCCGGCCCTGCACGTACTACGTACTTAGTACAATAAGAAATACCTTTTGCTATTTTATCTCCTCCTCTTATGTCATAATTCCTGCACATATCAAGCTGGCGCTGAGGAAGCAATGGTAAAAAGAAACAAGTGCTGTCAGATTATGAGTCCAATCATTGGGACGTCACTTAGCTTATATATTGAGTGCGGGTAGTTCACTTAATTTATGTGTAAAAAATTCTCAAATCGAGGTAGTTTGATGCAATGGAACGCGGCACTGTAGGGGATTAATGTGTGTATATCAAAATTCAAACGCTGCGCGCAAAAATGGTGGCCGAAATTCGCGGTGCGTTACAAGAAGCTTATCAAGAGCCGTGTGTGGATAATTCAACAGTAACTTGATGGAGTAAACGTTCTAGAGCGTAAGACTAGTGTTAAAGACGACCACGGAAGTTGGAGACCTTTTGCTGCTATTGTGGCTACAATAATGGAAGAAGACCGCATGGACAAACAAACAACAGACAAATACCAAAAGACAAATTCATTTCTCTTCTTTATAGATTATTTAAATGCATGATTCCAAAAATCTAGGCGAGATATGAAAGACAGCGGCGTAATCCTCTTGTACGGTAACGCTTGATCGCATAAAGCAGAGTTAGTCAAAAGAATTTGCGAGAAGAACTGCTGTGAAGTTCTTTCACATCCTCCTTGCAGCCCTGACATAAATCCTCCAGATTTCGTTCTGTTCCTCCATTGGAATGGAAAATTTCGTGAAGTCCGATATATTGACTTGGAAGGATAAAAGCTCTGCAACAGCATATGCGTTCTATATGCTGAAACATCTTGACAAAAATGACTAATTTAACGACATTACATTACTGCCGAAGCGATGGCGACGTGTTTTGGATATGCAAGGGGATTATTAAACAACATTATTTCAATTTTTGAATATATAAATTTCATTTGCGAGCTACGTTTTTGTGTGCAGTAATTTTGACATTCTGTGATCTCGACCCATTAAATGATCCGCTCGGCCGCGTATTCACCGATCCTTAGCGTTAGACCCGGCAAGAGAAATCGCGCGTTCTGATTGGCTAGCTAATCGTACGCGGTATTGGCTCACTAGATACAAACCCTGTTCAATTTTCACAGTAGAAGGTATGGCATTATAGACTGCGGTATGGATATTGGATAACCATGGTACTGTCTAACCTTGTATCTCATTGAAGACATGCTTAATCCTTCAGACATTGTGGGATGTGCGACAATATTTTCATCATTAGCAACAGGCTTATTTCTCCACACACTTATTTTTATACATTATTATTATTATTATTATTATTACTATTTGTGTAACGGCTTTTGTGGATGCTTTCCGCTTTTGTGTCAAATGTTCCTGATATAATTATACGAGTATATCTCTATAATATCTATAAATTTTGTGAATACACAAACTAATACAGAATTATTCTTATTTCTAATGCTGAATAGTTCCCGTTTATGGAGTTGTGTTATTATTTGTATGTGGTGGCGCCTTTCAGTAAATTTCATACACATATGCAATAATTGAAATTGTTTCTATTGCTACATTCATTTAGCTTTGCATGGGTACACTATTACCACATCCCACTGACAACCAGCGCCTTTTTTAGTAATATCGCTGATATCATGAATAGGGCTGGTCATATCTCTCATTATAAAACGCTGCTTTCATACTTGTTCTTTTTTGTTGGTACTGCAAATAATATTATCGCCACGGTATCTCACATCTCAGCAAACACGACATCCACCCTGGAAAATTTATACTATTATTTTGTGGTATTCCTTTGACAATACATAATTGGAAGGAGCACGTTATTCGGCTTGACTTTAGTGTAACCCTTCGCTGACATTTAACCTTTTGTCGTGTTGTCACAGGAATTGTCGATCCTTTACGTTAGCTTCCACATACAAGATTTTCCCTAACGAGAGACGAAATGGGGTGTCTGGTTTCAGATGACGCAGTAATAATAAATTGCCGAGGCATGTAGGTTGAACAAAAGGCGTTTGCAAGGGTGTTTTTTTCGAACCATAAAAATAATAAAATTGACCATAACTGAGAATTATATCGGCTGTGTTTTAAGCCTGAAGCTGACACATAGTTATCCAACATCTCAAAATCAGTTTGTATCTTGTATTGTAAGGAAGGCATATTTGGTTAACACGTTATAAACTTAAAGTAAAGGTGTGGGTTTTGTGCCAATTTTGACATACAGAGTATTTAAGATTTTACATGTTTTAGGAAAAATCTTTATTTCGTGGTAATGGTCACAAATAAAACCACATTTTTGGATTAGTACTCGTAGCAATTACCAGACTGTTCATTCTAATGTTATGGTGATTATAACGATATTATTTGTCAGTGTCGATAATTTTGTTGCACTTCTCTCTTTACTACATTATTATACATATATTATACACTCCTTTTTTTTTATTTTCAAGCTCTTGTTATTATTGTCATGGAGCAGAACAAATCTTCCAATGATTCACACTAGGGGGGTGCCATCCATTGAAAATATCTAAGAAAATGAGTTTCTATTTTTTAGCGATTGGTTCCATTGATAAATGATGTAAAACTAACCGGCTAACGAACTCCTTGCAAAAATAAACAAGTGGGCACTATTTTGGGAATGGCGATAAACACTATTTTTTGGAGATACGATACTCGAGTAAAAGACGAAAGCATTCTTAAAATACGTCAGGGCAAGTTTTCACGGGCAGAATCAGACTAAAATCAGATGACGTTTATATCGGTGAAACGGGCAGATCCATTAAAACCCACTTTAAAGAACAAAAATCAGGTGTGAAGAGATGAGGTATTGCACAACAGCTGATTAAATTTTATTTAAGTGAACGTAAACAGTTCATCACACAACTGGCTAACATTACAGGAAAAGTGATCGCTTCAAACAGGCCAGACGTATTGACAGGGGTTCTCCAGGGTTGTATTCCGGGCCCCATTTTATTCCCTGTGGTTCAACAAAAATTCGCTTATGCCTAATATATCCGAGACCTACCTGGTGCAATTTGAGCTTAGGAAATCCATTTCAACTTTTAATTACAATGATATTAAGATGAACAATAAAGTCAAATACCTTGATCCGCTTGTAGATGCCTAAATTGGAAAGATCTTGTGGATTATTTAATAAAAAATGTCTCCAAATTCAGGTTCGCTTTAAGAACGTTTACTTGAAATGTGGTGTCTAATTTTGAGCTACGGCGTCATGTTTTCAGGAGCTTTCCACTTGTTAAGGATGCACATCATGTTGCGTTATCGATGACGTTAAACTTTGAAGTGTCTGGTGAATAATCTTAATACACACTATAATTTCAAGAAAGCAAACTTTTTTTGCTATATGAGATGCTTTCGTCAGCTAGATGGGAAGCTTTGGAGACGTGCACCGACATTAACGAAGCATGCAGATTCCTGATTCCACTATTCCTAAATTCAGTTTTAAACCAAATGTGGGTCGCTATACGCCCTGGTTTGATTTACAGATAATCAAATGGTTACACGTTAAAACTAAGTTCTACAAACATTTTCAAGAGTTTAAAACACAATATTCCTATGATATATTCAAGTACTACAGATTTCACTTCAAGACTCATTGATATTTCCTACAAGAATTACGTGAGGAAGAGAATATTGTTGAGAATTCCAAACAATTTTGGGCGTTTATACAAATCAAAAAGGGATATTAAAGAATTCCTGGTTTTATGCACTTCGAGGATAGAGATCTACCTCGAGATCTATCTTCGCCGGTTGTCGATGCTTTCCGTGATTACTTTGGATCAGTTTTTGACACTTCTTCATTTCTGTAAACTTTGAGTCAGAATAATGATTTTTTCTCACACTATTATAAATATACCACACATAACAGAGGATTTGGTGATATCCGCTTTGAAAAGATCTAAAAACGCATTTACTGCTGGTTATGATCACGTTCTGGGGGACTGCGCAGGAGCTTTTGCTAAACCATTAACAAAATTAATTAATATTAGCTTGAGCAATTGCAAATTTTCCAGCGTTTGAAAAAGAGCCTACCTGCGCCCTATATGTAAAAAAGGTGATCCTGTTGATATTGAGAATTATAGACCCATATCTGTGTTATGCAATTTGGCCAAGATATATGAAACTGTGCATTACAACTTTTCATTCACATCTGTGAAGTCCTTCATCGCATCCAATCAGCATAGTTTTTACGAAAAAAGATCTACAGTTACTAAAGACCACGGAATTCTTCTTGACAGGTTGCATCGCTTCGATCTATCAAACCAGCTACTGAAATTGTTTCGCTCGTACCTTACGGATAGAATTAACTTTGCGTGATATAGGAACTTTTATTCCACTGAATTTTCGCCTTCCGTTGGAGTCCCTCAGCGGTTGTATCTAGGCCCATTATTGTTTTTATTATTTATAAATGATGTGACTAACTGTTTCACTACCGACTGTCTCATGCTTACCGACGATTTGAAGATTTACATGGAGATAAACTCGGCTAAGAACTGTAAAAATCTGCAGGACAACATTAGTGCACTTGTGGATCGTGGTAAGCAAAACTCTTTATCACTTAATATCGGGAAGTGTAGTGTGGTGCAACTCCGTTTAACTATCATTACAACATCTGTGGCACTATTTTAAACCGTACCAGTACCATACAGGACCTTGGAGTGACTTTTGACTGTAGGCTAGCATTTACAGGTCATACTAATAATATTGTTGCAAAATCGTATCAACTTTATTATATGTAGAAATAGTTGACATTTTAGTAATTCAAACACATTATGTACATATTTTTCACTAATTAGATCTCGTTTGAAATATTGTTCAATTGTATGGAATCCATTTTATTAGGTTCATGTAAATTTCCTGGAATCTGTTGAGCGAAAGATTTTAAAATATTTGTGTTTCAGGGAGGATAGAGTTTATTTATCTGTAAACTCGTCGACATATTTCATCTGTAAAATTTTTGTGTAATATCGTTCGTGATAGGATTGACTGTTGAAACCTGTCACAGAAGCTCAATTTTTACGTGCCGCGCTTGCATGCCGACGAAATCATTCAAACGTTAGTTAGTTAACTCTCTTCCATTGGATTGTATCATCTATTTCGATGTTATGTCAAAGATAACTAATACAATGTGTAGTATAATGCGTGCAATGTTTGTTCTGTTTCTTGTAATTGGGCGAATTCGCCTGTTGGAAATGAATAAAATTATTATTATTATTATTATTATTATTATTATTAACAACTGTGACGTCATCTTGAATTTTAAGAAAACTTATTATCTACTTATTAAATGTCGTTTTATACTGAACTCATCTAAACTTTACCCGAGGCTTCCAACTTAACTGTTACTTACAAACTAAACTACATTTTATTGAATTTCGTGGAATCTCTAATACCCGAAACACCTATCCCATCCTTAACATCCCTGGAACAGTAATTACACCTACTTGACAGGTGGCAATGCTAAAATTTGTTAAAGAGCTATTAATTAGCGAGAACGTCTTTCCCGTAAAGTACTTTCATTAGAAAGCAACTTCAAAATATGCAGGTGTTTCACCCACCATCCGCGCATCTGCTGGTAGCAAGCGAAGTAATGTGAGAAAATTTAATTTAGACGACAGCGTGATCGATGGCTCGACTAATCGAGCGTATGTTGGATAATGTTTGTTTAAGGAAATGGTTGCATTCCAGGAACCTGGAAGCTGTTTAAAATTAATACCCTGTTCCGTCCGCATGACGCTTACTTGATCTTCTTTTCAGTTAAAACGCGGCGGTTTATTTTCGATCACAACTTTTTTAATTATGCGGAAGCGGGATGCTAAAACACTAGGCTAATGTTTTCTTCAACAGTGAACTGCCAGAAAAGCAGGTGTAATCAGCTTAAAAATATTGTAGCTTGTATCGTCTTGATATTCTGTGTTAAGTCACAGATGCCTTTATTACAGTAACAGAACGTGTGGTTTACTCATTGACATATTATTAAATGGACACGACATCTCATTCATAAATACGGTTGGAACTGACGCCAAGACCAATGAGGGTGAGGTGAGCGCGGGTACGAGGGGGAGATACACTTTTCCTCCAAGTACATTGCCGTACTGTTATACAAGGGTCAACAGTGAGATAATTTAACTTTCAACTAAAAACAAAATAATAATAATATTTCGAACAATCTTTCAGTTAAAGCAAAGAAACATCTTTTTGTACAACAAACACTAATTTAATTTCGTTACAAGCGAGGAAAAAAGTTTTGGCCGAATGAAAGCATCAACACAGTTCTAACATTAGTATTCATTAATCAACACTTAACGCGAAAACACTCGACATTCTTCACATAGAAATATAAGGATCAGGCATGACTGAAGTACTTACTCCGAATGATATTCTTTGCTTCGAACACATCGGCTCTCTTCTACCTACAGATATTTATTTTTAAATCGTCTACCACTAACAGTAATCATTTTCCATATGTATTAATCCTTCACTATCAATTTCATACATTTTATAAAAGTATTCCTCTATAAAGTAACTAATTTCGCTAAATTTATCAAACGACGCCTATGACAACAAATATAAACATAACCTAAACAATGCTTAACGGTGAAATGATACGGTTTTCTCCTTAGAGCCCACCTTTTTGCATACACATCCGCACCATTGCCTGGATTAATTTTATACAACTTGTCCTTAAACAGCTCGCAATATGCTCTTTTTAATCAAAAATTTACACCACACTACTCAAGACATACAGAACATTCTAAACACCAGTAGTACAGTGGACCACCTAATGCGCGTGAAGACGAACAATCGCACGATGCATTGAGTATTGCTCTGGTCAACTGTACGTTTCTGTTTTCCTCCAATTCCACCTTAGAATGTGACTATTATGTTGGCTTCACTTGAAAATGTAAACAACTGACTTCAGACACCTCGATGGGTTTACTGATGCTACCATTGATTTGCCGCACAAAGCTCAACGCTTGGAATGGTGTCGAGTCAAATTCAATGCGAATGTAATATAACTTTGTTTCGGTGGTGGTTACTATGATAGATGTCGACCTATCAGAAGTCTTGCGGTAAAATGAAATATGAATAGTTCGTCCGATGCCTAAATATTATGTTTTTCGAGAGAAACAGAGCAGGAAAGCATGCAAATCATGTATTTAGTGAATCGAGAGCATTCTGTAGCGCGAAGATAATAATTATTAGACGTTACGAATGAAGTGAGCAAATCATTGCTGTAGATAAAAAATAACCTAGATCCCTGAGGAATACCAGAAGCTGGGAAGAAGGGATTTGCCAAAGGATGCCAAGAAAGGCGAAGCTTTTTACTGCACTTTTCTTCGCGGTAAATTTATCTCTGCCTTGAATCGATAGAAAGATCAAGGAACGAATATCGCTAAAACCCTAAAATTGCAGCAGTGGTATTAAGGCTGGTGGTGTCGAGGGCAGCTCAAATGAACAAATATTGTAACGCGGTACTTGCGGTAAATAGGGGTCACTAGCAAAAATTCTAAGAAACCCTTCTGCTATGGCCTTGCTATATGAGGCAGTGTCAAAATGTAGCCCTGTGCCACAAGAAAGGGAGCAATAAAAGGAAACAGAGAATAGATTACCATAAGGGTTTAAAGGGCGCCGATTGAAAATTGCATGTAGCCTTATATGGAATGATCAAAATGAACACGGCGATTATTGTACCGATACAACGATTAATAATTAAGCACTTAAAAGGCCGTCAAAGATGCTCGTTTCTGACGAACCCGGAATTTTCTCCAAAATTCTAGCAATTATAATATCTTGCAACAAAATAGCGGTCCTTAGGCAAAGCAGAATCATTTAAGGTAATCGGAGGTGCTGAATGGCGAATATTTGTCAGCACATATTTAAAGAGTATGTGGAGTTATTTTTTTTTGTTCCGCAACTTGCCAGTATAATATTGGTGTATCTACTGAATGTCCAAACCACGGCTATCCCCTAGTGTTTGAGCGAATCCAAACCAAGGTCAGCAAAAAACATTCTCCGTCACTGGAAATGGATCTCGATACTCGGAAAAACTATAGAAAACTGCAAAGAATACAAATACCTAGGAACGATAATATCGGATGAATACAATAGCAAGAAAGAAGTATCAAGCAGAATCGCATAAGCAGGACAAGCAATCAAAAAGTTAATCTCTCTACGAAATGCAGTCTAAAAGATTGAAATGATATGGACACTTCCGGAGAATGCAGCAGGAAAAATTACCAAAAGTATTGGGAGTTGACACCTAAGCGGAGAAGGAAACGTGGACGTTCTGCAGAAGAGTGGTATGAACTATTTACTAGAGATATGACACAAGGATAGGTTAATGATAACGATTCGGAAAATCGGGGAAGATGGCGTTTAGGATGCGATACACGGCCACAGCATCTTTAAACATCGCCATATATAAGCTACTTGAAGATTGATGACTTTGTGAGATTGTTCCCTTAGATATTTCCTATGAAGCACACGCAGAAGGCTCTCAAAAATCCTCAAATTAGTCATTTTGCGCTTATATGGAATTCTTCTGAAGGTTTTCACTCTCTACAAGTACCGCACGCCGCGGTTAAGATATCATTTTGTTTTTGTTCCTGCCTGAAGAGTTCAAACAAGGACGAAAGCGTTCTAATCTACACAAGAGGAGGAACTGGTTATTTTGATGGAACGCCTTTTGAAGCTTTATTTGACCGGGTTCATCCAGTATTTCCGAAACAAATTGAGATAATCGGTCAAGATTTTGGATTCCGTATGCGTAAAATCATGTTTGCTATGAAAAGATGTATTGTTTGGTACACTAATATGTGTTTGTGTACATAAAGTTTTCGAAGGCCATTTGAAAATAAGAGCCAGTAACACTTTTTTGCTGAAGTTGTCTCCTGTTTTTTCCTTATACTATTTTTCGTATATTTCAGTTGTTTAATTCATTTGGAATAAGATCCTTAGTCGCGGCACTAGCAGGTTTCCTCAGTTTCTACACATTGTAATTTTTTTTTCCAATTTTTACCACATTTTATGGAGAAAAAAGACCTTTCTATCGCTTTGAGGAGAATTTGAAATATGGCGAACGCTATTTACTAGTTTTCATGTTACCAGACTGCTTTTTTGTCATTTAGAGAGTGAGATTTTTACACATTTGTCACTTTGAGAAATAGCGTTGCGCCCCTCTTGCCCCTGAAATTGTGAAATGTTTCCAGAAAAAAATTTCTTATACTTTTGGTTGTCTTCATGTTCTGTTTTGTTCCGTGTGTGCTTTTTCCATGTGGAAGTTACCAGCAAATTACATGTTCCAATTTGTTTGCAGCCGATCAATCCTTAGCGAGTAAGGCATTCTAAGGCATGTGCAATGTTTTTCGCAATGCAGAAATTTTTAACGAGTGGGTGACGTTTTCACAAATCAAATTCGGATCACCTCACGTCTTATTATGGCCACTCTGATTGGTTAATGATAACCAACAACAGGCATGAAGCATCTGATTAACATTGGCAACGTTGTCTACTAATTTCCTATGTGACTTGGTGTTCATCTCAAGTCAAGAATACCAAATTTTACCGTAGGAAAATTGCAAGAGAAAGTGAAATATTATTTCTCTCCTAGGAACTGTCGTTTCCTAGGAAGTCCAGAATAGCCACCCAGGTGTTTTGTCATATTTCAGTTTGTAACTGACAGATGGCAGTTCCATCTAATTTTCTGCTAATTACTCAATTACAACAACACTCAAAATTTACCACTGGATATACCGTACAAGAAAGATGGAGCCAGATCCGTTTTATCTTCCTGGGCAATATTACTAAGCATAAAAAAACGAGCTTAAAAATTTCTCACTACGCCATCCGAGAAACACTGTCGTGTTTGAATGTGATTAATGACGACTTGGGTTTGTACGACCGTTTATTAATTAATTTATTTGCCATGATTTTGCATTGAGAAAACCAATTATCATGCTTTCACTACAAAGCCTGCTTACAAAAGATAAATCTTCAGTAATTCAAAGCAAAATTCTTATGATGAAATGGATTATCAAGTGCATATCTTTCTGAAGTGTTAAACATGTTTTCTATTTCTGGGTAATAAATTTCATCACTTAACTTTTAATATTGTAAACGTAACATATATCATAATTTGACAGTACGTACGAAAACGAGATTGATTTCATGGCAAAATTAAATGTTTTTTGTTGTTTTGCCAAACCTGCTTTGAACTTGTCGCCTTTTCGAAATTAGCTATTCATCAATTGTTTGAATGAACTAACAGAGCTACTACACCAGTAGGAAACTAACTCTGTTGTGTAGTGTAAACTGTGTATGCGACACCACACCAAAAGTTTAAGAGCAGAGACAGCTTTAGGGCTTTGACGTCAGTATGTGACTTGTTATGGGATTGTCCTGGCCGGCTGCCAACTCCATGCTTTCAACGTATGTGCAGATATTGGATGACATCGTCATACCGAAACAAGGGTAATAAGTTAATCTCGTCCGCTGGCTCGATGTGGAGGAGCAAGCTACGCCGGATGCATTTAAAGGCTTGTAGAGATCGAACTAGATTGGGTTGCGCGGAGCACCTTCAACAAGGCTGCAACTCGGTTTCTTCATTACATAACTTTATATGGATACGAGTGGCATGCTTGCGATATGAGTTGTTGCACCGCGTTATATGGGGGTATGTCTAATATAAATAGATATTTTATAAAATAAATCTTGTGAGGGTTTAAAATATCTTTTTGAATTTGAGATCTACATGTTGATAATGATGTTTTGCACTAACTGTTTGGTGTTCGTGCATTTAACCCTGGAAAATAAAACCTTCGCCTTGTTCCTCTTCTTGATTTTTCTAAAGTCTCTGCCAAACATTAAWAATAAATTTGTGGTTATATTTACATACAAAARATKAGTAAAGAAATCAAACAATTGCAAGACTGGCAAAATTATTTTTACCTGTATGATATGCAGGGTCTCTACAAAGCATGGAACCAGCAGGATATTTCAGGTTCTGTTCGACTTATTTTTCTGAAATTGCGCATGCATTTTTGCAATTTTTTCAACTCCGCGTCAGCTCTTGTTTCCGAGACATGGGCGCACTTTTTTTAATGGGACAGGGGAGGTGAAAAGCCACATCATTGAAAAGGATATTTTTTCCTGATTTCAAAAATGTATCACACTTACACAATTTATTGCTCCTGAGTCGAGAAAAGTGTAAATAACAATTTCCTTTATCGCTAAAATGGACAAAAAAGCCAGGTATTACCATTGACTGGTGATGAATTTCGTCTAGTTTGATCAACTTATTGCGAAGCGGGTACCTTAGAAGTAAAAAAGAAAAACATGACTCCGTGAAATATGCAGTATTTTTTGAGATTTAAATTACCGAAGATGCTCAAAACTTTTACTTCCTGGCAGTAAAGCAGCCTTCAGTAAAAGTTATCTAATGTTCTTTGTAGCATATTTAGAGATAAGTTCTGAATTTGTGCCCCGATTCGTCCTTTTAAATCTTCTGCATTATGTGGCCGATAAGCATAAATACGATTTTTTTCAGAAAAAAATCAAGCGGCGTCAGATCAGGCGAACGTGCCGTGCATTCTGCCGCTGCGCGCCCTCCATTTCTATCTGTCTGGAAATATCGCATTCAAATGTCCACAATTGTTGACTGCAAAATAGGGCGGTGCACTATTTTGCTGAAACCATATCTGTTCAGAAGGACTTGCAGCATTTTCACGATTAGGGATAGACGAATAAGTTCTGATGTAATGTGTTCGCGCAAGATCTGTAAATACTTGACCGCATTAAAATTTCCATCGATGAAAAAAGACCCAATAATGTGCTCACCAATAATACCACACCAGACACTTTCTGAGGATGTTGTGTGGCCTTGTTGCATCCAATGTTGATTTATGTCCGACCAATATCTGCAATTACGTCTATTCACATTACCAAAGACGCTTCATCAGAAAACATAATCCAATTTAAAACGTTTCTATCTTCATAGCAGTTCATAGCAGTTTCGCAAAATTCTATCCTACTATCGAAATCATATTTGCTTAGTTCTTATAATAAGTGAATTTTGTATGGATGAAACTTCTCTTTTTTCAAAATTTTCTGCTAATATGGTGAGTGAGAGCACGCTGTTGTACGGAACACTTGAGGTTCTCTTGCACATATAAAAGGACATTCAAGCAACTTTCCTCACTCGTAGCAACTTTTGGACGTCCTGGTTTTTGACAATCCTTAACACCGCCGGTTTCGTTAAAACGTTGAAATGTTTTAATAACTGTTGATCTGGCAGTTGGTTCACGATCTTCATGAATTGCATTGTAGAGTGCAACTACTTCCGAATAACTTTGCCTTCTATCTCCATAACCAATCATCATCCAAATTTCAGTGCGATCATGTTCAGTTAACCGAGTCATTGCGATTAAAGTGAATGAAAATTATCACCAGTCCCGAGGAAAATGGAGACACCTGGAGTTTTTGTTCTTACTTAGCGATAACGAATATGGTTTGTATCCCGAAGTTTTTTGGAAGACCCAAGGCCCATGCACAATTTCAGAAAACTCTGTCTAACAGAACCTCAAATGTCCTGCTGGTTCCATACTGTGTAGCGACCCTGTATAATGATAACAAGAGATTTAATCGGGTTTTTTGCAGGTAGATATATTAATGAAAACGTATTTCCAGTTCTGACTAGGGTTTGAACCCGAGACCCTTTGATTACTAGTCAAACGTGCTATCACTACGCCATCAGGGGAACCATTATAGAAGATTAAAAAGCAATTTTCAATTATACCACCGCACCGTTGAACTACTAGCCAATGTAACCAATATGCTGGCATTACACCCAAAGTTATTTTATCCAATGTAATACCTAAGTTAGCTGTTATTAAAGGTCTAGAACCCGGCGTTAATAATAATGAGGGAGATAAAGATGTAAATGTTAATAATATGCACAACATAGAGATAAAGATACGAGTTGAAAAATAACTAATTAAAGATTGTAAGTAACAAAACGATTTACTAGAGACAATCCAAAAATTACAATTTATAATTCTGGTAAAGGAAAAGCTCAATGTGCGGGGAAAATGGAAGAGTTGTTGAAAGATTTGATATAAACATATATGTATTTATTATAATCTAAATAATTACAATGAAATAATAAAAGCTTTATCAGATTTTTTTTGAATAATATTTTAGTCGTATAAATAAAGTTTTAGTAGCTTGAAATTCATTCGTTTTCAAAGTAAAAAATTCCAATTAAATATGTAGTCGTTTCATTAATCGCCCTATTACAGTGTTACAAGTGAAAAGTATTGTTATTTATGGATATTGGATTATTAGTTAAAAATACCATTAAGTAGTATCTTCTCCAGATATGATTTTGTTTGTTACATCTACACTTCTTCACCTAGTAGCAACTTCGCCCCTCTTTTGCGCTGCCACTGGTAATTATTTAAACTGTCGGGGCAACGCTGGTGTGCGAAGATGATGAATGACATGTATTAATTTCGGAATTTATAATTCCGGCCATATTTCAACCCTAATGAAAACAAACAGTTTTCTAGTAAGCGTCGGCAATAAAAACGTTTTACTTAATTAATTGGAGCGAGGGAAGTTCCGGCAAGTTTTTTTGCCAAAAAGGATTGATTGCTTGCTTTACGAGTCTTTTAGTGGGTGAATATTTCATCTTAATTGATAATTAACCCATTTTTCCGGTCCGCAATTCATCACGGCGAGATGTCAACTTGTATAACCGCATCCGGTAGATATGCACCTGCACTGAATTAAATACAAGCATAATTGGTATTAATGATGAATAATGTCTTACTCGCTGATTCAACAAATAAAAAATATGTTTTACTGTAATTAGAAAACATTTAGTAAAGCAAAATGTATTCTCGATGGCTATTACTTATTAATCATCAGTATACAGTATATTTGAAAACAAATTTCATTCATATGCATTTTCCACAGTGCATAATTTGAAATAAACCGATTTTCCAATAACAGCAAATTTACCATAAGTTCTCATTACTGGAGTGATCCTTATATACTTGCAATTTCCATGCAATTTTCGAAATTTTTACTTGCACAACATAGAAACCTATTCTTTCAAGACAATGGCCCACTTGTAGGATCGTTGACAATTTTTAACAGTGCGGCATTCACTTGACATACTTTTCTTGGATAGCGTCATGAACGCCAACTAATAATAACAGAATTTACAAGCACATTTTGGAATATAAAAATGTTCAATAGACAGCATTACAAAAAATTTGCCTTATTTTAATGTCGAATAAAATGAAATGATAGAAATAGGTTGTTTCCATTTGAAAAAAAAACTGTTTTTAAATTTACTCTGTATTCTCATTATTTTTTAACAGTCTTTATTAATAATTGTCAGAATATTTTATAGAATTTGCTAGTGGCGCATTCACTACAAAAAAACCACCCCATGATCAAAAATAATGTCCTTTATAAGGGAGAAACTAATTATTATTTTTCGGTGTATAGAACGTCATTTTTATTGCATAAACTTTTAGATATGTCAAAAATCGTTAGAGTTAGGTAAGGCATTATAATGAAAATAATGAAAAGAAAATGGCATCATATAGTATCCTATTTGAAATAAGCAAGTTGACATCTACCTCCGGTGTAACTGGATGGGCCATATTCTTGAAGATACTTTAGCCAGATGTCCATCATCATATGTGCATATTATCAAAGTTTCGTATTTTTCTCAACAATAATTTTTCCATATCCATCCATCGAGTTCTGGGTGGAACACTTTGTACATATATAAAAGCGTACCGTTAAGAACATCATGCTTATATAATACTAAATATTTGGAAAAAAGTAATTAAATAATTAATATTCAGGCATAAAAGTACTAGTACACAGTATTCCACCTTTGACTGTAACGTATACGGATCCACACGAATGCACACTTTAGAAAAGAATGAAACACAAAGAAGTGCCTTAGTACAATTGTACTAATTCCAAGAACCTTCTTTACATGTATTACCTAGTAAATTTGTTTGTAACCGGCAGTTGCAGTTCGAGAACTTGCAAACAAATAAGAATTAAAAACTCACCCACAAAGCTACATTCAAATAACCTGGTTGCTCTGGAATATACTCGTACCTAGAACAAAATTTAATATTAGCCACTGTAAAATACGTTAGGTGCGTAAAACTAAATATTGAAAAGAATTGCCACTTACGAAGACAGGAACTAGTCTTCATATAGTTATTTTTTTAATGTTTATAGTTATTTTAGGGTTTATTCGGCCTTAGCTTAGTTTAAAGAATACCCTTTTTTCCAACGTCAAGCTTTCGACAAGACTCAAGAGTTAAAGATTTAGATAAATTTGGGCCTCTTCCAAATATTACAGGACCAACAAAAAATTAATTAAAAGTTTTCAATCAGAAAATGTAAAAATTGCAGTCAGAAATGTTAAAAGGGGATATAATTCATTTAGCAAATTAAAATCTAGAACTCCTACAAATTATCAGTCTAATTTCGTTTATGCCTTAAAGTGTGAAGTGTGTGATAGCACATATGTAGGACAAACTTCTCAATAGCTAAAAAGTAGAATTTCCTTACATAAAAGTGATGTTAATAAAAAAAGAGACAGATGCGCTCTTAGAACACATGTTGTTAATAACAATCATTCTATCTGTTGGGAAGACGTAAAAATTTTAGAAATTGAAAGTAATTACAACAAAAGGTTGATTTTGGAAATGTTTCAAATACAAAAGACTAAAAATTCTATAAATAAAAAATCAAACACACAACAACTTAGTAATATATATACATTAAAATGCATGTCTATGCATATACATATTTGCTATCACCAACTTAACATATTTAGTATATTCAAAATTGCAGCCTGTTGTTTCTGATATATATAAATTAAGGAATAGATCATTAAATCATAAAATAAGAAATATAGTAAAAAATAGTTATTTATATTATGTATTAGTTGGTCATATTGATGTATTGGTAGTATTGTTTTGTAGTCTTGTAATAGTTTTAAATTTGAATTTGACAGAATTTGAATTACAAAAATATGTTACATTTTTCGTCCATTTTTTCATTAAATACCAGGATTACATAAACATAGAAAATAATATCATAGAAATTGCATAATCTCAAATTTCCTGTAAGTACAAAATTGTTGATTAGTAATTTAAAGATATTTTGTATATAAAAATTGTAAACTGCTTGTAGAAGTCCTGACGAAGACTTGAATATAGTCGAAAGCTTGACGTTGGAAAAAAGAGTATTCTTTAAACTAAGCTAAGGTCGAATAAACCCTAAAATAACTATAAACATTGATATCTACGACCGCTAGTTATTTTTTTAATATAATAATCGTCTCATGCAAATACAAAATAAGTATTCGTTAGAGAACGAAATAGTAACAATCGAGTTGAATAGGATAATTTCAACTCATTAATAATGATGTATCTATTCATCCAGCAATAATTTAACATTAGTCCCCGATAAAGCGAGGATTCAAGCTTACAGCAGCAAAAGAATATACATACCTCATGGTAACCGTTGCTGCGTTACAAATTTAATTCATAAGCAGTTTTTTGAAGATGATCTCGCTATTTTAAAGGTTCATTCAAATAATTCAGAAATTGTAGTAAATCATCTAAAACAATTATTGCAATCACTGGCAATTAATTGCGATCGCAATGTCGWAGATAAAATAGATGACTTCACATTATGGATGGATTATATATAGGTATAGACTGGTTGAAATAGGAAGACTCCATCATGACAGCAAAATGCGTTCTAGAATACAGCCAATTATAATTTTTTGTTAACCAAACTAAAAACGGAAAACTCAAAGGCTCCGATTTCAACGATGTTACAGGTAAATTCTCCTGAACTAGTAACAAAGCATTCGAACGCCGTAATGAAAGCATTTGAAGTGCATCATACATTAGGCATCAGAAAAACGGGAGCAATGAGTACCAAAGAGAGTCCATTCTTGTCAAAAAAGACAACACTGTATAAACCATTTACGATAACTGCTACAGACGGTTATATAATCGATATGGTCGGCACTTTATATGCCAAACAAAACGATGTCGATTTTTTTTTATTGGATGACAGTAAAGGTCTGGTTATGATACTAAAGAAGGGTGATATTTTTATCTGACTGTAATAMACTGTAAGGATGTAAAGGAGTATTTGGAAGAAAAACGTTTTTATGTTTTAATGGCAACTCTTAAAGAAAGCGATTAAAGCTTACATCTAAAGAAGCTAACGAATGTTGACGAATATCAGATGAACCCGACGGTCCATTCTAGAAATATTGAACCATTTTAACCATAGCAAAACAATATAACGTTATTTCATTTGAAGTTCTGTACTTACTCGTAGTGTAATCCTATTTACCCGCAATTCTCCATCCCAATTTAATATGCGTTTAGATCAAACATTCATTAAAGGTCGCTTACAATGCAAAGAGCGGCCCGTACAATCCGAACCTGCACCATCATCCACAAATTATATAGCTGACCCATCCCATTATAGCCGGCCCCTAACAGCGCAGTTTTAGTTTCAGCGCGGCAATTGCAGCGGCCGAAGTTTGTCCGGAATTGGCCTAAATCTGTTTACTTGTCGGAATTCAATCATCCCACGGGGTGATTGGATACGGGCGCCCGACGCTTATTCCACACACGTCTGCAGTTCGAGGCAGCGCTCTGCAACGTATTTCGCTGAATATCCGGTCTTAACCCGTCCTAATGAATTGTCTGGTTTTAGAGAGCGCAGGGCGTAAAATAAGATTGAGGTGTCTCAGAGCGGCGTCCGTGCAACGACCTATGACGACCGCAATGAAAATAACTGGTGCTCGGATCAAATTGACCATGAGTTTCAGGCTTCAAAAAATTTTTAACAAATGGTATACTAAATGGTAGGTGGGCCCTACTTTGGAGTGTTGTAATAATTATTCAAGTATAACAATTAATGTCAAATTAATAGCGTCAGAATGACAATAGTTTATTCCAAGGGTCCGATGATGGGGTTGCATTAATTGCCTCGAAACCGGTCACCATATTAAGAATAAAGGTATTTGGAGAAAAAGCATTATTATACTCAAGCAAATAGTATACTTATTTTCATCACAACGGCATTGCACTAATTGGTTCTTGCTTAAAAGGCAAACATCAGTTTGTATCATAACGTAGCATACAATCAACAATGCTTCAAATTCACTACGGTGTGTCTCAAGGCTCAGTACTTGCTCCAATTCTGTTCCTAATTTATATTAATGATTTACATCTTTCCGCTCCTTATGTCACACGTGACATATTTGCTGACGATAGAACAATTCTCGATGTGAACTCTTTGCAGCATCTATAATAATATAGATGCTTCTGAATCCAGAGTACATGAGTGGTACCTCAATAACAGGTTTGTCTAAACCACGATAAAACACAAAAAAATATATTCGTTATGGACGGTCCCCGTGTTATTGCCACCTGTTAAATCATTGGGTATATATCTAGACCCGGCCTGACTTGAGAATTATCTTCTAACCAATATATCTAAAAAATTCTATTTCCATTACATGATTCAAAGTGTTATCTTTTATGCAATTTTGGTGTGGGGCCATCCAGCTCATTGTATCAAGTTATTTAAACTCTGTTGGAAAATGGCCAGGCATATTGATGGCATTTTTGAGAAGATTGCCTCAATTCTTTCAAATCTCTCAAGACAGGACTATACTATACCCTGCATTTACATTCTGCAATGTCTTTTATCATACACACAGATGTTAATAATTATCCTTCATAAGTACTAACTAAAATATCGTGTTTTCTAAGCATGCTCTTTAATTTTTCCGAAAGGCCTGTGCCGGGTACGTCGCGCGTGCATCGACGCCAGAATACGGCATTTAGAAAATCTGAGTGTGCTTGAAGGAGGAGAAAGGACGTCATCCGTTGACAGCGGGGACGCAAAAGAAAGTGGTGTTCTTCGCCAAAGACTGCAAGTCTTTGCCCTTGTCGGCTGATTGGCGATAAGTTTGTCACTGGCTTTATCCTACTGAAGATAAAGTTTCAGTTATTGGTCATCCCCGACACTGGACCTGCCAGTGAGGACAACCAGAAACGTCGCGGTTTTGCGGGACTGTACTGGAAGATTGAAGGACAGAATCAGCTAAGTGGTTTACGTTTTTTTTTTCGTTATTTTATTTTTCGTGTTGACATTATTTGATTTTCATAAACAGGTCAGTTACGTGCGTTTTCGTTATTCTTTCAGATAATTTAGATAATTTTGATTGTATGTTCCTTATTTGAATAAGTATTGTTGTTTTGAATTGCGTTATTTTATTTGAACCCAAGCATGAGATGAGCTAGTCTGGTAAAGGCCTTGTACATAAGTGAAACTCAACTTCAATTTACAATATTTACAATATTCTTATTGCTATAACCATTTCTAACTAGCGCTGATTTAATATGATATATTTCTTTTTGTAAAGAACTTTCGTCTGAGATCCCTTGTGCTCTAACAAATAACGTCCTTATAAGGCTATTCTTTTGAGAGGGAGGGTGGTGAAATGTGTAAACCTTGTGTCCTAACTGTCCAATGTGTATTCTGTAAATTTGGACACCCAAGAAAGGTAAACTACCATTGCTTTCTAATTCCATAGTAAATTTTTTGTCAGGATTTTGTCTGCTCAAATTATTTAGAAACCTACCCAGCTCTTCTATACCGTGGGGCCAAATAACAAAAGTGTCATCTACGTACCTATACCAACATTTTGGTTTAAACTGAAAACTGTTTATCGCTACCTGTTCAAAATTTTCCATAAACCAATTGGCTACTACAGTACTTGGAGGTGAACCCATTGGACAACCTGATTTTTGTTCATAAAAATTACCGTTCCATAAGAAATAAGTAGATTCTAAACAATGTTCAAATAATCTTCGTAAATAAAGAAACCACGTCAAAACTAACTAAAATATCACCTTCTGAAATAGTTAAACCTTTTATAAAATCAATAAAGTCTGAGGAATTTTTGATGAAACTATTGGTTTTTCCTACATAAGGTTTTTAATAATTAGCACAAAATTTTGCCAATCTGTAACAAGGACTGCCAATCGTATTGACTATGGATCTTAAAGAATTCTATTTATTTTCTCGTATTTTATTGTTTAACGTTTCCTTTATTTTACTGTTTTTTCATTTACCGAAAAAGAATGTTAATATTTTTATTTCTGATTGTTTCTGGTGAATAAAAAAGAATGGTATTAATTTTTTTGTATTTTATTTGTTTTTTGTGTTAGTAAACAATATTTATAAAAAACAGTGTTTTATTAATAACAAAAATATTATTGTCAGTAGATAATATAAATGACGTCAAAGATAGTAAAAAATGACGTACAACCTTGTTAGACGTCCCAAAATGACATCATTGGGCTGTGACATTTTCTACCGTCGCTCTTACGTCATTTTGATCGTAACAATGACATAAATGCTAAAGACTTTTTGACGTTACATTGACAACACTGTGTTTGCTGGGAATTTAAACACGTCTTAATTTCAAGCAGCTTAACGTAACCCGCTAATTATCTGCGTCATATTCATGAGATTCTCCGCCACGATTGGCGTGCCGCGCCTCAATGCTTTGACACGTATCGCTCGTTATCTGATATGCAATTTCAGCATCTGCACACCACCGTGTAAGTGAAACCTGTCGTCGTATAACCGTATCGCCCCCATCTGCACGTGGCAATATTTCCCCGGTCTTAACCCGTCTTAATCAGTAACGTATGTCCCGCCACTAATATCTCTATAATCCTACCCATCTTTAAACCATAACTCCCCCCAAGATTAACGCAGATTACGGCGTGGTATATTCCCCGGTTCCTCCGCCAGAACGTGCCCGGGCATTTGTTTGCGTTTAGCGATTCTGTTTATTTTCCTTTCGAATCAGGCGGTTTTTATATACAGGCGGCCTAATCCATAAACAAGGGAAGCTACGGATAGAAATGTGTACACGGAAACTGTTTCTGGAATTCGAAGCGAACGGGAGCGGCATCCGAAAGATGAACACCGTAGAGCATTTTCATTAGCCTCCTAGATTATCGACAAAAAATGCATGAGCGCTCTTAGGAGTCTTATATATGTATTCAAATATGCATATATTATTTTTAAAGGATTAAAATTTTTACTTAATAATATAAATTATATCGTGTATTTTCTTACCCCATAGGCTCCTGGATGTAAACGTAAAATATGATTAAATTATTTAAAAAAAAATTGAATAATTCCAAAATTAGTAAAAATAAACTTAACAATGTATACATTTTTTAATCAGAAGAAATAGGCCCTTCCAACCATAGCAAAGCCAACTATGGTTTCTATTTAAAAAATGCAAGTTTGTTATATATCAAAGATGTGACCTCCTAAAAAATTACGGGGTATGTCACTGGATTCTAAATAAAAATATCTATAAAAAATGTCTACAGTTTTTTTGTATCTACATATCTAAGCGGGAAATTAAGAGCTGGAGAAATGTTACATTTTCCAAAAGTTGGCTATGGCTTTAAAACAAAAAACGATACAAAAATCGCGACGGTATAGCTGAACTCTGAACAAAAAAGTAATACAGTAATGTCGAAACCGCAACTCTCTAGCATGAATAGTTACCGAGATACCCTACAATTTCAACGAAAATGGGACACCCTGTACATTATATTACGTGCACTTTTTAACATTAAAACATTTCTAATAAATATAGTTTACTGAGCATCAAATACCATCTATTTGCATATAGCAGCATTTATTGTTGAACTGGGAAGGACACTTCCTGTGTACAAAAAGCAAGCTGATTGCTTTTTCTGTCCCAGTGACTTTGCTATGGTTGCTGGCGTGTATTGTGGTACATATTATAATGATTCCTTGTAATCATCTCTTTGGAGGATTTGCACCAGAATACAAAACTTAGTCCAATATTTTGGTGGAACCTTGTAGTGCAATGTAGTGTATAGCAAGTGCAAGGGTTATTTGTACCTTTTCTAGGGTGCTTAGCACATACTGTGCAAAAATTCAGCCATAGTGCTATAACCTTTTGGAGGACTTCGTCTTTTCTTAAATTTCATTATTGTTCATCCTTCTATTCTCGCCTTTTAGGATTTTTCTATCCCATATATTCTTCTAATTATCTTTCTCTCGAAGACCGCTAATGTATTATCTTCTTTTTTTTGTTACGCATATTGCCTCAGATGTATATGTAAATACTGGTATCACTTTTATTCTATATATTTACTTCTTTTCTTACCATTCATATATTCTTTATATGTGCTTAAAGCCCTATACACTGCTGTTTTGTTTATTTATGTTAGATGCAAGGTATTCACCTGACGTTATCTTTTTATGTGGATTTCTGTTTTCCTTCCTTACAATCTTTATATGCATTTTTATTTCCAAACCTCACTTTCTGGCTTCTAATATTTTCTTAACTTTTCGGTAAGTATTTTTTTGTTCTTTTCTGTTCAAGCTAGATCGTAATGCATCTCCTGTTGGCTCCTTTCTCTATATTAAATTATTTTAAGATGTTATTCTGTACCAGTAAAGCTGCCTTAGGATCCACTAACCTTCTTCTTATTAACTTTATTAATTTTTCTAGTATTCCCATCATTCTTGCATCTTTCATTTTTGTTGCTTTCCAACTCTTCTCTACGGGTTGCATTTACACTGGATCTTCCAGTTCTGAATGCATTCTGGTATTCCCCTATCGTTTTCTTCCGCGTACCATTTAAATCTTTCTGTCAGTATGTAGCCAATCTAGTCTATCGCTTTATAATTATCGCAGGCTTTCGGATCTCCTGTTTATTTTCAATCCAGACTTTTTCTGCCATATTTGCCTTGTCAAGTGACATATTCTCCTCTTTACTTCCTCTCTTCCTTTCTTTATCATCTCACCTACTATACTATCTAATCCGGTAGCTTTCTTATTTTTAGCTTGTTTATGTCTTCGTAACACCCTTTCTTTGATTGTATTTCTATGCCTTTTACATCTGGCGTATTCTTGTCTTCACTATCACTTCTTCTCGCTCATTACTCCTCTAAAAAACACCTTTCCCATTTCTTCCGATCGATATGTTTTGGTATAATTTCGAATTATGATTACTATAATTTTCATGTTCTACCTTTGTATTAACTTTGTACTTTCTTTTCTTTCCTCCTTGTATTTTTCCTTGTCCTGCTATGAACCTGTAGTTAACCATCTTAATCTTAGTTAGTTCTTTTATGACATTACTATCTTGATTTCCTTATCAAATTAATTAGGTAAATAAAAATTTTTAAGGGTTTTAAATTTAAAAATCAGGACAATGATTCTAAGACTGGTTCATTTGTGCCTTTGAAGTAAATAATCATATAAATATATAATAACAAATTTTATTGAGTTATTAAATACAATTATAAACCTACATTTGTTGTTGGATGCTTGAATTAGTTTTGAAAATTAATAAATATTAGAGTTACGTATTAAAATCTGACTCTCCGTAAGTAATATATAAATTGTAGTTTGACCATTAACATACTCCCTAGATCGAGTCCCCCTAAACTTGGATATTAGATGGCAACAATCGACGATTCTTATTTTCCAGTTTCCTGTATAACCCGTGCCTGATTAATAAAGACCTTCGTAAAATTGGAGCAGACATAAATGCTTCTACAAAATGTGTTAGAATCGTTACAATTAATTGACGCAAAAATTAAATCGTAAGTCGTATTAGAAGTATTGATTCGATTTTTGTAGAAGAGCTTAATAATTAATCAGAGATAACCATGGCACAGCAAATTAATGAAACAAAGGGGTTTATAGGCTACTAAAACGAATTACTGCTTAGTCACGTTAAAAAAGGCGAACTTAAAATAAATTCGTGCTGGCGATTGAGTATCTGCCTAACGAACGATGGGCTTTGGAAATCATTACAGACATTAATTCAAACCCATATGACAATCATGAATGATCATGTGTCGACTACCCAAATCTCCGTCGCTGATAGCAACTTCTTCAGGCCGTAAGATACATATCTGGCTATACTTATTTAAATTAAGCGTGCCAACAATGCGAGCTCTCTCGATATTAGGAGTGCGTTAACTCTAATTCGAGCCATTTTAGCAAAGAAAGACAGGTGACAGGCGCTCTTGATTGGTATTACGGCAGCAGAACGAAATATAATAATTTTACTCAATGGTGGTATTAACCCTAATTACTTGGTGTAATGCCCAAACATAATTTAAATACAGCATTTAGGTGGAACATTTCGTTTTGTATTTATGACTGTATTAACCGGACTTTGTGGATTTGAAAAGGACCGTGTATTCGAATATTTGAAACTGGAGTAAAATTTATTGCTGTCCTATTCAGGGTATTACCGCTTTTCGGTTGCTTTCCCGCGGCTATATGGAAATCGAGTGAATTACAACTTGCTTTACAGGATTCCACCTAAACGTGCAAAAGTACTTCATTGCAATTGGTGTAATCCTGTCATAAATACAGAAGAACTTTTGTTTTGGCTTAAAACCACCGCTCAGGCGTGTATCAGGTGTAGGTAGCGTTGAGTCGGTAAATAATCAACTGGACAATTTGTATAGAACTGGAGTCTTCTACAGTATAACGAGCCTGGAACAGCATCGCGCGACGTCAAAGTAGTGACCAATATAGTTGTAGGACTAACGAAAAAATTAAGCAAAACCTTTCAATCCGAAAATATAAAAATTGCAATTAGAAATGTTAAAAGGGGATATAATTTATTTAGCAAATTAAGATCTAGAACTCCTACAAATTATCAGTCTAATGTCGTTTATTCCTTAAAGTGTGAAGTGTATGATAGCACATATGTAGGACAAACTTCTCAATGGCTGAAAAGTAGAATATCCTTACATGAAAGTGATGAGAATAAAAAAAGATACAGATGTGCCCTTACAACACATGTTGTCAATAACAATCATTCTATCTGTTGGGAAGATGTAAAAATTTTAGATACTGGAAGTGTTTATAACAAAAGGTTGATTTTGTAAATGTTTTAAATACAAAAGGCTAAAAATTCTATGAATAAAAAATCAGACAGACAATAATTTAGTAATATATATACATATTTGCTATCACTTAACATATATTTAGTATATTCAATATTGCAGTCTGTTGTTTTCTGATATAAATAAATTAAAGAATAGTTTATGATAAAATTAATTATAAAGTAAAAAAATAGTTATGTATATTATGTAGTAGTTGGTCATATTGATGTATTGGTAGTATTGATTTGTAGTCTAGAAATTGTTTTGGATTTGAATTTGACAGAATTTGAATTACTAAGATATGTTACATTTTTCATCCATTTTTCGTTAAATACCAGGATAATACAAATTCAGAAAATAATATAATATTGCATAATCTCAAATTTCCTGTAAGTACATAATTGTTGATTAGTAATTTAAGAATATTTTGTATATAAAAAATTGTTATCTGGTTGTAGATGTCCCGAGGAAGACTTGAATTTGGTCGAAAGCTTGACATTGGAAAAAAGAGTATTCTTTCAATTAAGCTAAGGTCGAAGAAACCCCAAAATAACTATAAACATAAACGTTGTAGAGCAGTGTAAAGGAAAACGTCAGCTCATAGTTATTCGTCTCTGCAGTCATAGTGATGCGATAATTAATGTATATATATCAAGATTATCAAAAACTGTTAGTATTAGTAAGAATTTAGATGGCAATGCCATCTGTCAGCATCACACTCACATGATGATAAAGCCACCTAGCTGCCATTATGGGATCTACTTCCTAAAGGAAGTGACCTGTAGCCTGACAAGTTGGCATGAACCTGCATACTTCAATTTGACAGCAGGCCCCCACGGCACTTTTTGCGAGCGGGCAAGAACCGACATACATTAAAATGCATGATACATAGATTGGTATACCAAACCCTTGGTATATAGGCAAATCTAGTTCCATCTCGTGCTATTAATAATCACAAACAGTCTTGACAAATACTAAAATATCTTTCAAAATTAAAAAAAAAACTGACAACCAATAATATGAAATCTAGGTAGGACGAGAAATTTGGAGAGTGCAAGTAGGAAGTTATGATGACGAAAATGGTTTAAAATGGAGGAGATAGGTGCAAATTTTGGAAAGAATATTTATTAATACTATGAATTTGTCTATTGATATGGGCCATTTCAAAAAAAGACATTTCTTTAAATTTATTTCTTTATCCAAAAATATTAAATCATTAAAATTAAATTTATGGTCAAGTTCATAACAATGATTAAATATTACATAGGTTGTCTTATTATTTTTTATATCTCTTTTGTGCTATCTAACCCTGTCAATTAAGTGTCTCGCAGTTTGACAAATATATACTGATTCACAGTTACTACAATTTAATAAATATGCTACATTTGTTAAATTTTCAATAGGTGTTTTACATTTTAATTTTGAAAGATAATTTTAAATTTTTAACAAACATGTACATTTTCTATTTCTAACATAATTTTTTTAATTTTGTCGCTAATGCCTTCTATGTAGGGAATTACACAATATTTTGTTGTAGGAAAAACATTATTTAAAACCTCTTCACTTGATCCTACATCAGTTCTATCAATTTTAAAACGAAGTTTTTTTACTAAAGGAACTGGATAAGAATTWGAAATTAATTTTTTTTTAATATATTAAAATTTTTGTTTAATGGTGTAGGATGTGAAATTTTTTTAACTCTGTTCTTAATGCCAAAATTAAATTTATTTTAGTGTTAAATTTATGATAAGAATGAAAGTTTAGATATCTACAAGAAGAAATAGGTTTTATGTACCAATCTACTATTATAGAATTTTGATCATTTCTTATTAATAAACAGTCTAAAAAAGGTAAAGTTTTATTATTTTCTTTTTGAATTGTAAATTAAATATCTTTATTGTATGAATTGAAAACTGTTAATAATTCGTCACGTTTATCAAAAGGAATTGCTAATACAATATCATCAACAAATTTAACTGGAATTTAAATGGAACATCAAAATTTAGAGCAGTTAAAGCAATTCAAAACTACATCATCCATTACATATTGTGCCAAAATAGGTGAAACTTTTCTACCCATTGGCGTACCAAATATTTGTTTATAAAAAATTTCATWAAAACTAAAAATTATATGCTCAAATACAAATGTAAGTATATCTAAAAAGGCATTTAAATTAAAATCACAGTGTTGTTTAATACTATCCTACTTGCACTCTCCAAATTTCTCGTCCTATCTGGATTTCATATTATTGGTTGTCAGTTTTTTAATTTTGAAAGATATTTTAATATTTGTCAAGATTGTTTGTGATTATTAATAGTTAGTAATATTTAAAATTACCCATAAGTATTAGAGTTATATACATGAAGTTAAGACTGCTGTTCAACTTAGAATAATTCCGTTTCTATTGTATTTTTCATGTGGTTTGTTGTTCTCCATTTGTAGTTTTTTAATAAAATATTATAGGCCCAGAAGAAGGAGACAAATGATTTCCGAAAGCTTGGCATAAGATAAAATGAGTTTTATTTAGAAGACCGAAACCTAAAATATTTAAGTAACATAAATGTCATCCCCGTGGTAATAGTCAGGCAAGTTGTTAACAAACGACAAATGAATCTCATACGTATTAGAATGTCTATCATTGATTGCAAGGTTTATTTATCTTCTGGAATTGCCAATTCTTATTTTAAAGACTCTCGCGCCTCGCTTCTAATTACGATTCTGTTTTTTAAACTTGTTTTGCCTATACACCTAAACATGCTATGGCTATGAAATAATAGAACGCAAATAAGAGCACTTTATATAAACTACAGTATAGTTTCATTATGGGTATATTAATTAAAAATTGTATAGTACCAGCTGATGTTCTCTTAATAGCGCAAAGAGTGTTTCCATTAATATAAAACTTCAAAACTAAAACTGGGCAATCTGACGGCTCATGAAGTAAATTGCGTCATATCGCAGCGAACAGAACTCGAAATTCCTCGGGTGGCACTGACTGGCAATAACACGGATGCCGCGCTTGTACGACGGTGTAAAAACACGAGTAATGATAAAAGCCAAGTCGACAGCGGCAGTATTTCAAAACTTTATAAATTGGAGTCGTTGCCGAAGCAAGAGAAAACTTATAAAACGTACGCTTGGACTTAGCGCTGCGGCCCAGACTTGTTGGTAATTATGTTTTACGCGGCTAAAACCGTGGAAACGCAGGAAAGCACTTCGAGTAACACGGTCAGCTTCGTTTATGTCGTCGTAGCTTCTGAGGCATTTATTCGGAAAGGGAAATAAAGTGCATGCAGTGAAAAGCGTTTTAACAAAATGCCGTAAAGATACATGTAAAAAAGCTGGGAAGTGACAGTTAGGTACCGTGGTACTCATGCAGCACAAAAATACTAACTTCTTTTGATGTATCCATAAACACTGCAGTCCGAAAAGTACCACAATTTCATGTTCAGAAATACGTTTAGTGAATAAGGACATTAATAATCTTGACGGTAAGGAATGTGCCAGAAATGTCGAACTAGGTATATCAAAGAAGCTTGGAACAGGAAGCGTTTCCTTTTTACAAATAGATAAATTTAAAAAACAAATATCTTATTTTTAATCGAGCAGACTTACACATTTCTATACTAAATCGCCAGATCCCATCCTGAAAGAACCGTGCTGCAATTTAGGTTTAGTTATTTTCTGGAGCAAAGGACAACGATAACAAATGATGTTAATTGTGAAACGTTACGTAGCACGTATACCTTGTTCGGCATTTATTTTGATGCTCAATGAATGGCCGCACTATGCTAACGTGACAATCAAACAATTCAAATATATTTTCGACCATCCGTCGTATAGTTCGGACTTGTCACCATCAAGGATAGATTCCAGTAGAATGTCAATATGAATTTGACCGAGTTGATCGTACAGTTCACTGCTTCAATTGCTTTGGCGAAGAGAAATGAGCAAGGTAGTATAAAACTGGCAACTAGTTTACCGGTACGTGCTGCATGCAGCGTTGAAGGGATTGCACATAATAATTGATATAGGTGATCGTACAAGTACATTAGATCTAGGTTTAGTAACGTAAAAAGTCAAGTTTTGACGGGAATTTCAACGAGGAACTACAAAATTAACTCTATGCAATTAAAACCTGCAGTCAATTCGATTATTTTGTAGACCAAATAAGAATTAAACAATTAATACTTTACGACGCAATTCTAATGAAACATCTGGCGAGTAAAATATCGTAAACGCAACCTCGAGAATAGTAAACACCATCAAAAATTAACTAAAGAAGTTTTAAAGCTCGCTTTTGTATGGCCTCAATTAGCTTATTAGCTAATTCCTATAGAACGCCTAGTCTGCCCAATGTATTTAAGATTACATTTACTACATTTTGTTTCATAAATGCCTGACTTGTCTTCTTTATCTACCTTATGTTTTGGGTTTCCTAATAAATTTTTTATACTACTCGTATTATTGGCGGTAAAAGCTAGTTTTAAATAAATTGGTTTTGTATGTTATACAATCGTTCCTTGATGTTTTTGCTGTATTTGACACCAGAATATGTAATATTGATCATTTTTTGGAAACTTTAAATGCCGTTTCACAAACATCAGTTTTACAGTGGAAAAAAGAATAAAAAGGACGTCTTCCTTTTCTGGATGTTCTGGTGTCAAGAAAAAACAACAACGAAATAGAATTTGATGTATACTGGAAAGATACAAATACAAAAAGATTTATACTCGAAGAATTTAAATATTCTCATCAATATAAACTTTTGGCCTTGAATTTCTTAGTTAACAGATGAGTCAATTTTCCTTTATCAAAATCTAACTTAGCAAAAGTACTTAAACATATTAAGAATGTTGCTATTCATAATGGTTACTTCAGCGAAATAGTAAATTACTTACTTAGGAAATTCAACATAAGAAACATGTTTTTAACGCCATCACATTGTCCATTTCCACGTATCTTAAAACATAAATTCATTAAAATTCATTTTGACTTTAGACCTACGAAAGGATTGCATAAGATACTAAAACCATTTCATTTAAAACTAGCTTTTACCGCCTATAATAGTACAAAAATCTGTTAGGAAACTCAAAAGATGAAGAAGACAAGTCAGGCATTTATGAAATCAAATGTAGTAAATGTATCCTAAATATATTGGGCAGACTAGGCACTTAAAGAGTATATTGCTCATTTCAGGTTTAGGAGTCAAGTGTCGCCCAACATATTAAAGACACAGCACACCCTATATCAAAAAATCTAAAACTGCTAAAACCGGTTTCCAACAACACGGAACTTAATGCGTTCGAGAGCATATTTATTCAAGGTAATAAAGATGCCTTAATGAATTCCAATTCCGAGATCCGCTTTATTTGAACTGWTTAGGTAAGGGATTCATTCAAGCGSGAAAATTTGTTGGGATAAATAGTTATGTTTTGTTAACCTGACTCCACTTCCGCTGAAATTTTGATGAAAAGAATATCGTCCGGTTAATTCGGCCAGATTTCAAAAGGTCACCTTATTATTCTACTGAAGATGGCAGCTTAGCTGCTGAAATGCGTATATAGAATATTGTAAATTTCTAATATTGTGGTTAGGGTTATTTTTACTGTTTCGAATGTGGTCTACAAAAAGGAATTTATGATCAGATATACTTAAATATTAACACTGGATATCCTACCGTAAGCCACATTACTAACATGATAGGGATATATTGATGGATTGAGTTTGCGACTATTTGGGTATAACACTACATTTAGAAAGATTCAAATAGTTAATAGCACACCACTATCTAGGCCATCCTACAAACACAACGAATCATCTGCTGTGTCCATCCGATAGCTGAGCTGACGAATTTGTAGATATGATTGAAGTAAATTTATGAGGGAAGAAGAAAAGCCACTCCACATTACTTAACAGAACGTAATGGTCAACTTCAATGAATGCTTTTTGGAAGTTTGTGTAATGAAATCAACTTGTCCTGTATCGTCCAAGACTTCCACCACACACTGACTAAAGCAAGCTCTTATGCTTTTGACACTTTGAGATAGATGTTGACATAATGACGTTTCAAATATTATTTTAAAAATCACAAAGAAGAGAAACCGACTTAAATGTGATTTAAAATATTATCATACTTTTTAAATATTGGGTACGCAAAGGATCTCTTCCAGAAATCCGGAATAGTAGACGTCTTTAGGATAAGGCTGAAAAGATATGAAAGCGGAGTGGATAAAATTCCAGCACAATCCTCTAAGAGGAAATGAAGAATACCAGAAGTAAAGGAATTCTTAGGAATCTTCAATGTTTTGAAATCATCTTCAGAAAAATGTGAAACAAAAACAGCATTAGGAAACGAAGCTTTAGTTTCAGAAATTACACTAGATTTAGGCTTAGACCTCGACTCTGCATTTTCTGATACCACTTCCATTAACACCGCTATTGTTAATGGATGTATTCGGTGTGACACCTACTTATAAAAGCGCCACCACCAAAAACAGTTCTCGAGTTCACCAGACTGGATACCAAGCGGGAAGTATCGGCGCTCTCGCCGGCTAGCACTTTCTTTCAAGGGTCATAATTTACGATGCTGATGTAGTCAGGTCMCGTCTGGGAGAGTTTTYCTCGTTATCGCGCCTTAATTGATTGAGGTAATAAAAGCTGCAGCACTTGCGGAAGTTGGGTGGGGTCGGGATAAATGGAGGAAAACACGAGAACTACGCATCAGAAGCCGCTGGTAAGAGATCCGTGCCTCGGGAGCAAAATGTCGTGTTATACTAATCTATGAGGGGGTATTGGTGTCTATTTGACCGAAAAAGCGCCTTGTATAGAAAAGATTGGATATAGTTTTTAAGGTTATGGCTATGAAATCCACAGTTATAAGGATGATGAGGAAAACTTGGACGTTGAAAATTATTAAGAAACAGCCCGAAATATTTGCTGGCGTGACAGCAGAAATATTGGGCGATTGGTATCTTTCGTGCGTTACTATAATAAAGAATTAATTGTGGCATTTCAGTCATTTTAAGGTCAAATGGCAAAGGTGAGCATCGTAAATTTATTAGATCACTAAGGAAAACATTGATGCTATGTACGATATGGTTCCAGAAGATCAACAAATTCCGCACAATTGTTACAAGAGCGTTGCATATTTCTATAAACATGTACTTTACATAATAGAATGCAGGCTTTCGTGGCCGTTGTTCATCGTAGAAAGTCCTTCCGTGTTTGATGCCGTAGTCATAGAATTTGCTCTTGGCGTTTCGCCGATCATACTGCCAGCTTCTTCAGAAGGACTTTAACCTTTTTATGATTGTATTTTACATAGCTATCCGAGAATTAGGTAAAAAAATCGTAAGCAAAGTAGAGGTATAGTAATGCAACTCTCTTACCGTTATTACGACCCTGCAATAAAATTTATCTTTCATCTCGAACAGCAGGCGGTCCCCTCACAAGTTACCGCAAATAACCGGATTACCATAAATTTAGGTCCGATTTTCGGAAGATAGTTAAGCAGGGCCGGATTATTTAAAGTTCACTACCGGTCAAATCAAAACTAGCATTGAATCTTAGTATTTCTGTGCGCGAGACAAGAGAAGCGAAAAATGTTCCGTCCTTGGGAAAAAGCTGCTCCAAGTACCGCTCAGAATGAAGTTGCTTATGCTGACATGGAAGTGCAAATTGAAGAAAACAAGAGGAATCGTCCTTACCTTACCCAAGATGCCAAAGAAATCATTAAAAATGTATACAATTTTTTGATAAAAAAAGAGTGCAGTGCTCCGTTAAAAGTGACAAGTGAAATGGTTGGCGTCCCCTACACGACTGTGAAAGATATTATTGAAAATAAAGGCAATTCAAGAAAATCACGCAATTCGGAGAAATTTCTAAATATATCAAAAGAGCTTGGGATAGAAATCAAAAAAGTGATTTACCAAATGTATAAGGAAAATAAAGTTCCAACTACGGTAAGTCAGAAATTGAAACTTTTGGAATTAGGATATGACATAAGTTATTGCGAAGAGTGGTTCAGAAAATACTCGAGGAGCATCGGTTTTAATTATAGTACATTAAACCAACGTTTGTCCCATAATGGAATCAACTCGACTAAAAAGAATGAGATGGGATTATATAAACGAAAACAGAAGGTACCGCCAAGAAAATCGTAATATCGTATTTTTGGATGAAACGTGGTACGACACCCACGACTTGATAAAAAAAGGTCTGATAGATGGGACAAATGACTGCGTTCTGCAAGCACCACCTCCGAGAGGATAAAGAATTATAATTCTTCGTGCGGGAGGAAGTAACGGATGGGTGGAAAATGGCTTAGTACTGTCAGCGAAACAGATCCACTACCATTGCGACATGGACTCTGCACTTTTTGAAATTTGGTTTCAGTAGCAGTTACTGTCAGGGCTACCACCAGGATCTGTTATAGTCATGGATAACGCGAGTTATCATTCAAAATTAATGAACAAGGCGCCAACATCAGCTACAAAAAAAAATAGAAATAATTGATTACAAGAAAAATAATAAAATTACAATTCCGGATGGAAAAGTTACCAAAAAAGATTGTTGACAATAATAAAAAATCTCAACATACCTAAACAATATCGAGTTGATGAACTAGCGAAAAGACATGGACATATAGTTATGCGTTTACCACCGTATTATTGCGTTCTAAACCCAATTGAATTAGTGTGGAGTACGCTTAAAAAAGGAATACGAAGGAACAATACATGTCCGCGTTTAAGTTCGGGAGTTGTAGATTTAGTGCGTAGAGAGGTAAGTAGTATAACGAAAGAACTATATAAAAGCTGTATTAAGCATGTTATTGAAATTGACAATAGCTATGTATCCCCAAATTTTCAGAATTTTATAATACATGTTAATGATGATGCTAGCAGTGATTCAGAATTTGACAGTATTGATGATGATAATAATTAATATATTTAAGTTATGTCGGTGTAAACTTGTTAGACTTTTTTTGTAAAAATATAATAATAGATGTATGAAATTATCTTTTTCTATTTAGAGCTTTAGATAAAATAGTACATATTCTTATTTATTTTCTTGTCTTTTATTTACATATTTAGTTATGTTAACCGTTAACCGCAAGTTTCCAATAGTTAAAAGATTGCAAAAATATTAAAATGTATTGTTTATAATTTTCTGCTAGCAGAGCATTGAACATATTCACAAATAAATATTTAGGAATGCGAGATTTTTCTTTGCATATTAAAAAATGCTCAGATGTGCATGTTGTCTATTTAGATTACAAATTTCATTATAACTAGATATACTTTGCTTGTGCAAAATACTGTTGCTACTCATCTAAAACTAAGTACAATTCATTTTGAAGCGTAAATAAAAACGATCGATGTAAAACCTCTTATTAACAGAATGATTAAAAACTACTTAGAATAATATACATATACAATAATATACACAAACAAAAAACGAGTTTTAAAACGGCTTAAAGCCGGCACACAATCACAAAGAGAGGGTTTGATTTATGAGGGGTCGCGTGCCGCTCCAACTGTGCCTGTAAATGAAAGGTAAATAATATTGCAGTGTTGTAATAACGGTAAGAGAGTTGCATTACTATACATAATTTCACTGGTTTTAATCCTAGTTACCCTTTGTAATAATAATATAATAGAGTATATATAAAGTTGTGTAAACATGCCGAAAAGCTGGTTGAACCATCCCGACTGTTTTGTCTTGTTTGCAGAGAAATTACTTTCAAAAATCAGCGACGAAATTTTATATCGTTCGTAAGTAGTTGTTATAATGAATATTATGACTTGCCCGTGCGCCATCAATATATCTTGGGTACCTCATATATGTTGTAAATCGTGTGTTGCTCTTTTTACTGGATGGATAGCACCGAAAGACTATATTATTTCTGATTGCTACTTTTGCATGACTAATATATAAGGCATCACAAACAAATTGAGGCATACTGTAGAATATCCAGAGTTCTCGTATGCTACCAGAGAAATTCCACATGATGAAAATTTGCCTGTGCCAGAAAATATGGAAAATCTACTGCATTCGACTCGACGCATCAACAGGTGAAACTCCGTTATAAAATCAGAACAAACCAGTTTTTGAGAAAAGGCAGTTTTTTGATTTGCTTGAACTATATCATCTTGAAAATAAACAATCTATCGAACAGTGTAGATTGCTATACTTACAGCTTTCGGTAGCGAAACACTACCAACATCCTCTTGCCCCCACGTAATCCAATAAGTCAGAGTCACTAACCACTAATGAGTTCAGTTAAAATTGCACTTTTCACTCACTACCGTACCGAAAAATCACTGCATAAATAAAACTAATTCGGCCGACAAACCGCAAACTACTGAACGCGTTGTGCGCACTGATACTCGATTCGCTAGCAAAAAGCACAGCACACTCAGAAAAACAGGCGACAAAAAACTGTTATTAACCAAGGTGTCGCTCGAACTCTAAAGGACAAGCGTTTTTTGTTCGAATTTTTGCACGTAGTACAGTACCAATTCATGTTTTCGTGAGGAGGTGAGCTACGCGGTGCATTTAAAAAGTCGTGGGGCTATTAAAATCATCAAATGAAGACCAGAACTGAAAATTCACAAAATCACAAAGATGTTTGATTTACGAGGGATCGCGTGCCGTTCCAACTGTGCCTGTAAATGAAAAGTAAATAGTATTGCAGGGTTGTAAAATTGGTAAGAAAGTAGCATTACTATAAGCGTATTTCATGTTAGTGTTGAAAGAAGCCTACCGTTTTTTGGAAGTAGCTTAAAAATTTTAGATCGTATTGTTAATGGACAAAACGTGGGTTGAGCATGACAATTTTTTGCTGATTGCTACGTGCACTTTCACATATTCGAGTGCAAAGTAAAGAGAATATATTAGTTTATTCATAAACAAACAAGTTGTTCGGAAAATAATTTGCAGTATCCGTTTAGCACAAGTAAGAGGATACACTATTTTCTACCAGCAAACAAATATAAACTAATACGCAATACAGAAAGATAGGTTCTAACACAGAAGTTACGTATACTCGAGTCAACAGAAGCGAAATATGTGGCCGCTTTTTTTTTCGGAAAGACGATAATCTTCAAATCTAGCGGTAGCTTTATGAACTACGACGTAGATTGGTAACCTGGGAAGGTATAGGTTTGCGCACGATGTTCCATCTGTCCATTAAAGTCGTAGGCATTTGCAAAATATAAAGCTTATATATAGGGCACAGTTAAACAGATTAGCATGGAACAGAGTGAAATACTGTTTCACCGCACCCTACGTCTGTTTTATAGGTATTTCCTGAATAGAAATCGTTTTTGTAGTTACAAAAATGGTACTTCTCCGACCACTGAAGACGGACATAGGCAGTTTTGGTGAAGACAGCATGAGGGATGAGTAATACTAGTACAACATGGAGACAAGCTGCTGCACAAACGGGTCTCAAGGCCCCTAAAGAGAGTTGAGATTTAATACATATGCGGCCCAAGTACGAGATTAATTTTCACTAGAAAACAAGAAGAATCCTTATGCAATTATACTTTAAATTGCGCAAAACTTTTTTTATGGACTCACACCTGAAACATACAGAAAAATGGCATACGAAATGGCGAAAGTTAATAAGGCATCACAACCTTCAAGATTGGACGACGAAAAAATGTCTGGACTCGAATAGATTCGTGGTTTTATGAAGAGATATCCCACTTTGGACCTTCGCACACCAGAAGGATGCAGCTTATCGATAGCTACTTCCTTTAATAAACATAATGTTATAATATTTGTTGACAACTTGAAAGAGGTAGGTATTCTAGAAATTCCCTATGTTTGCAGATGGAACGAGGATATATAATTTGGATTAAACTTCCACTACAACAGTGTAAAAGCCTCCAAAAGTGATTGCGCAATAAGGAATTAAGCAAGTCAGCAAATACACAAGCCGGAAAAAGAAGCGCTTGTGACTACGTGCTGCATTTGCATTGGCGAGTGGTAATATAGTTCCTCCAGTGATCGTATCTTCTAGAGTCCACTTCAAAGACCATATGTCACGAGGAGTCTTGTCAGTCACTCTAGGCTTGGATAACGGTTCTGGATGGATGACTAGTGATTTATTTGTAAAAGTAACGCAGCATTCTATTTGTCACTCTAATAGCTCAACGGAGTCACCAGCGCTGTTGCCGTATGATAATCACGAAAGCCATCTTTCGATTGAAGTTTTGTATTTAGCCAAAGCCCATGGAGTCACCGTTGTCACATTCCCACCTCACAGTACAAACAAGCTCCAACCCTTGGGTGTAGCAGTCTACAAGCCTTTTAAAACCCACTACAACGTCGCGGTAGATAATTGGGTAATGCTAAATCCTGGTAAAACTCTAACCATTTATGAAGCTGCTCTCTGCGTACGGGAAGCACACGAAAAATCTATGACACCAGCATTTCGTAGAACCGACATTTCCCCCTTTGATCGGGAAATTTTTTGTGATGCTGATCTTATGTGCAGTGAAGTCACCAACCGGACAGAAAACACCAATTCTCCCTCAATAACATCTACTACACATAATACACCATCTTCCATAGCGTAAGCGTTTTCAAATTCGAGTAACGACGTTTATAATCTGACTCGATCTGATGAAGAAGATTCCGAGTCCATTTAAGAGTCCAGAAATCTTTAATGGCTACCCCAAGCCTGACGACCGCAAAAGAAACAGAAAAGGACGTGTAAAAGGAAAAAGTATCATAGCTACAAAATGCCCGAGAAAGATGCAATCGCTAAGAATAGTAACAGAAAAAATAGATAAGGTAACAGAGAAAGTGTTTAGTGAATACGAAACGGGTGAATGTGCAGAACCATTCACATTTAGAAAGCAAATTTACAGAAAGGCAAAAGGATCAAATGTTTTTTGTGCTACATGTCATGTTGCCTGGAAAATTTGAATTGGTACGGATTGGATTTGTTGAGTTTTATGCAAAAAATTGTTTTGTGGAACATGTAATAAGGTTAGCACTGATGCATTCTACAAATGCTTTTCCTGCCAAGAAAAGGATTTTGATAGCGATGGCAGCGTCAAAGATTTGGATTTTTTAATTGAGTAATGGAATATTCTCTACACCAAAGATCTCTAAAAAAATTTTTATGTTTTCATAAGGGTTTATGTGTTCAGATGTGTATTTATGTTAATAAACAGTTTATCTTCGACATGTTTCAGGCTACTCCACAGCTTGTTTCACTCTACCCCAAAGAGCCGGTACACTAACAGATGCAACAATTTTATTTAAAAAAAAACGTACCAACAACATGAGGGAGAATAGATAGGTGAATGAAGCACTGGTAAGTAGTAAATAGATCACCTAATCATATGAACCTGGTTTCGTCTTTTTAACGGTTATAGTATTTAATCATACATACATCATCAGCACTCAAAAAAAGAAAAAAGTAAACAATTGATGATAAAGATAATGCTATTACAACGCAGAACTTCCCCGCACACCAATTACAGTAAACTTACCGCTCTCACACATTAAGCAACTGCGTGTTCCTAATCAGAAGTGGGATAAACCCTCACGTTGCCCCGCGCTCTCGAAAACTTGTAGAGGACGTAGCTCGAACGGCTTCCACTTTACCAATGCTACTAATTCGCCCTGAGGATTCGCCCAGCGGAACCAACCCGTATTCGGGGGTTGTTCACGTGTAATAAATTCTTAATCCTCGCGGGGGCCCTCGCCGTAACGAGAGGACGAGTAACAAGCTTCTCAACAGGTGTTAATACGTTAACCTCCGATGTGTTCGGCGGTTTCGTTCTCGATAATTGGGTGCCACGTATTTCCGTCGCGGCAAATCAGACGCATGCATGACAATCACGCATTAGGGATTGTATCGTGAATGGGTCACGCAAACTGGGGTAAACTGTTTTCCAATGTTGGGGAGATACCAATCTGCTGGGGTGGACGATGGGGGAATAAGCGGAAAATCCCTTGGATGGTTTTTATACCGTTCCGTTTTATAAAAGCGTGGAGTACTGCATTTTATGAAAGCTAAGCATGTGTACAAAATGTAAGTTGAGTTGAACGATGATATCCAGTATATACGCATTGGTATATAAACGGTTTAATATACTTAGCGCTGGTATACAGGGTCTGCCACCTAAAACTCCTCAGACTCGTATTTTCTTTTTTTTTTAGGTACAACCTTAAGTTATATGTCAAATTGCAGGTCTTTTTAAACTCTTTAAAGATAGCTTAGTGGGTGTCCAAATTTTTTTTGCATATTATCATATTTTGTATTTAAAGTTAATTTTTGTAAATATTTTTTAACCTTACCCCGTATAATAGATATTGCCGACTTTTATCTTCTTCAATTTGTGTCATTACCACGTATGCGTAATTTTTAATCCTTCTTAGTGAAAAACAAGAAAAACTAGTCGCCGCTATGTTCTTTAAATACGACGAGGCTAGTGTGCGATTTAGAAAACCAAACTAGCCTCATCGCAGGATTTCATTTTCTAGCCTCTCTATCTTTAGAACGAACTTTGTACTTGATTAATTTAAAAGTTACTCAAAATTTTGAGGTTTTGTGTGCAGCGATGGATATGTAGGCTTAATTTGTACCGTAATAAGCTACGAAACTAACACTTAAAAAATTGTGAACAGCCCTATAACTGAACATGGTGGCGACTAGTTTTTCTTGTTTTTCATTAAGAAGGAGTAAAAATTATGCATACGTGGTAATGACATAAATTGAAGAAGACAAAAATCGGCATCCAACTATGAAACCATATTTATTATACGGGGTAAGGTTAAAAAATATTTACAAAAATTAACTTAATTTTCGAAATATCACAATCTGCAGTTCAAATAAACATACAATTTGACATATAACTTAAGGTTATACCTAAAAAAACAAAGAAAATTCGAGCCTGGGGAGGTTTAGGTGGCGGACCCTGTATATTTGCTATCAGGATATCTAGCAACTTGTATTATATTCGTATCCTAAAATATAACTCCCTGAAGTATCATCATATAATTAGTTCAGGGTTTCTATAAATGATTCATGCATCCAGGGCACTTATGGAAATTATCGATTAAATCAATTTGCCTCCTCTCAGGAAAGTGACGTATGCTTGTCATCTGTCGATTTTTGAATTATTTGATATATTTTAATATGAGAAAACACCCGGAACTCTGTATTTTGAATATGTTCCATAGTATTTTGTGGGATAATTAACTTTAAGGTTGCAGAAAGCTCACATTTCAGCTACTATCGCCGTGCATATTGTAGTTTGGCAGCAGCTACTAGAAGGCGGCACAAAGAATTCAGAAATCAACGCCGCCCGCGTTGCATGAATCACTTATAGAAGCCCTATATTACAATATACGTAACACTCTTCATCACTACAATTTTCATTTGATCACAGAATTTCGACTTTATAATGGTCTTCCATTTGATCAGTTTGATATATTTCACGATATCTTTTGAAATTCTAGAAAAATATATAAAATTTGTTATTGTGGCGTAAATATCTTAATTTCATTTTTCAATTTATCTATTGTATGATAATTTTTTATAGTTATTTTTGTCATTGCTTAAATTTAATTTATGTTTATACATCATTATCATTTGAAATGCTTTTTGTGTTAATAAATATCTTTGTGTATGTACCTGTTGAACCATTCTCGAACTAGGATTGTGACAGATATCAGTCAGGCAAGCAGAATACCTTCAATATCCCTTTTTAGATAATGCGCTAAAAAGCGCCAAAATTAGTACTATAACAATCACGAAGCAAAAAGTAAAATTGTTAGCGTTTATTACTTTTAAATCAAAGTACCCTTAAAACACTGCACATATCCTAAATAATGGGTTATTACCTACATTTATGTTGGGAATTTGATTTCAAAAATTAAAATATGGACTCAGTTATGCTAGAAATAAATATTTTTACTTTTAAATTATTCAATTTCTGTTAGCTCTCTTGATCCGTCGGTAAATTCCAAAAATCGGTTTCAACTACATAAATTAAATAAATCATTAATTGGCGCTCGTTATATACCTTCTTTTGCAATTTCAGCCATCTTAGCGTTTTTCTGTTATATTTTCCAATAAATATGGCGAGATCCGAAGCGGGTAACATTTAGAAAGTTGGCAACTGCGCTTTCCATTCCAGTTGAACTCGTATACTTTGCCTCAAATGGAGAAGTGCCAATGCATTATTAGTTTTGGTTTGGCTATTCTCGCTTGTCGTCATATTGTGTTGCGCATTTATCTTTATAAATATCCTGCATAATTCAATTTCAATTCCGAAGCTAGGAAGAATAATGAAAGAAATCGTATTAAATTACTTAACCCGCATACGTTTTTGGATAGCTCCCGAAATATGAAACAGATCCATTCGAATATCGCGAAAAGGGTGCACGATAGGAATCTTTACAATTAATGCGTTTTCTTATAGCATAAACTTGGAAAACCAGATACTCTTAAAAATGTAGCTTACAAGCCGTCCGTACCTCCTTACACAAATATTTGATCAACAATTACAATATTTCCAAAAGTTACTAAAAATATCCAAAACAAAGTCTGAACTTTAACACCTCGTATATTTATTACTATTATTTAGATTAACATAAAAAATTGTCAATTTATTTCCATGCCATGTATAATAAACCCATAAGGTGCGTTGTTTTCGGTACGTGTACGCATTATATTCTTATGCTAATGTATCGCCTTTACGGCTACCTCGTAATCTGGAAAGGAACACGCCTACGAAATAAACTATTTCAAAAACAATGTATTATTTATTTAAAAAAATCAATCAAATAAAAGTTGAAAAAGCTATTTGCCAATAGACGTAAAAGATAACATTTGATAATCGTCCTCAGCGAAACATGTGGCATAACAGTTTTTTGCTGGATAAAACTAGTTATTGTATAGGAATGAAATTAATTAGTAACTTTCTATCTTTAATTCATGAACGGTATTCATTTGAGTAGAATAAACATCATACTTTAAAGATCCCCTGATAAAAAGTAATACGGTGTAAGATCATACGATCTTGGAGGGCAAGTGACCTCACTTCTGTCATGAGCCGTCCATTAAATTTCTGACGAAACAATTTAATAGTTTCACGTGGCGTATGACAGATGGCACCATCCTGTTCGAACTACTAAAGTCAACCGTAAAAGCTACCGCCACCGGTCGCAATGTATATAGTTTTTGACCTGAACTGACCTCTATCTCGCACACCATATGGAAAAATACTATTTTAAATTTTGTGCTATATTTTTGTTATAATGTAGGTAATAAACTTTACATATTCGAAAATAGTACGTTAAACTGCCTTAAAGACGTCATGAAAAATAATGTATAAGATGACATATGTCACATCAGCGATAAATATTAAATATTACCATCATTTCTAATGTACAGGTCTCAGAGAAAAGTTCTCCCTTCATTTATTAGCAGGCAGTGCTTATAAATCACTTCCTTTGTCGCGAATTTACATAAATTTTACGTTCCAGTAACCCGGGATGAAGTTACGGTTTATGATCGCCCCTAATGTAAATGTAGATTGATATTTTCAATATAATAAAAGCCGGGCGTAAAACTTCGGCTGGCTCGATATTTATTGGCTATTTATTCTCAATATATCCTTATGCGGGCCATAAAACAAAATGTCTTCGTGTAAAATGTGAATGTTATCTGCGCTGTTGCAGTACGCTCATAAATATGACCCAGTAAAATGTACTGTACGAGACGTGTTGGAATTGTTGCAACCACGACCCGTAAAAATGGCGCGAGCTGAAGGATCATGCCACGTTATCGCAATAAATGTCGGCCATTTGTTTCAAGTAAGGTGCACTTACCTGCACGTACGCAACTCGCTTGCACAAAATGTGTATTTTGCATACCATGCGAGCAGTGTAATACAGAGAAAATTGATACATTTCCAAGTAGAATCCAGAGATGAAACTCATAATCTAATTGTACTAGTTTAATTGACGGACTATAGCTGATTTCTACCATCTAATCACAACAATTATAATTAATTAACAGAAAAAGGCACGTGACACCAACATTGAAGTTATAGTAAAAAATGGGAAATGCTTATCAGCTCTTATCTACGAGCAGAATTTAGGGCGCGTTAAAAGTGTAAAGCTAAGTAGGAAGGTTGATGAATATTAAAAATTAGTTCTTGAGAATGGAACTCTGCAGAAATGGTCGCTGGAGACCCACAGCAAAGTGGGCTACCGTTCAGGTTAATTATCCAGAAATGAGTGGATAATACCAAATTGCCACTAGATGGCATGGTGTTATCCACATCCTAATTCTCGCATGCACTTCGTATACCTTGGCGTATAATATACGGCATAGATGCGGCTTATAATATAAGGGAAGCCATATCTATGCCATGTTGTCTTCTGTGCTGCTGTGCTGAGGAGGCTAAATAAGCCGAAACAGTTGGCCACAGATTGTTTTAACGCAGACTACATGGCATAAATGTCATTTTATTGTTATTCCTAAAAATTGTTTTCTTGATTCCTTCCATTCCTACGATAGATTGTTTAAAAAAATTTTAAGCAACCTACTTAATCAAAATTGTAATTTATCTTTATCACAAAAAATAATTTGGTTTCGTTAGCGGGGTTTGTGTTAAATCAAAAATTTTCTGTTTCAATAATACAAATTATATACAAAAGTCGGGTTTAGCTATCCCTTAGTTCACTTTTAGCTAAACCTTTTAGGAATAATGTAGAAAAATATATTTTCTAAAACAGTTGTTTCTCTTCTCACATTAAATTGTGGTACCGTTATGTAGATGATGTTTTGTGTCTTTTTACAGGTAAATCTAAATAATTTTCTTACTTTTATAAATGCATTACACGTTTCTACAAATTTTAGTTATGAAACAGTAGTTAATAATAAGATTACCTTTTTAGATTTATTAATTTTACGTAACCAATTTTCGAATTTTTTTTAGAAAACCTACTTGTACGAATTATATTTACACAAAATGGCCGTTTCTCATTCACTTTCTAACGGACTTTTTTAAATACCACTGTCATTAAGTGTTTTCGAAGAAGAATTCGGTGTAATTCTCCAAATTGCTTTTAGTAACAATTTTCTAAATTATTTATTAAAAAACTCTATTTTTATGTATTTGACAAAATTTAAATTTTCTTTTTCTACCACTTATTTTAATGAAAAAGTTAAGGTTTGGTTTCCRCTTAAGTTTACTGGTCAAGTCTAAGTGCGTCTATCTAAATTATTTTCTTCTCATAGAATAAATATTGCTTTTCCTACCGTAGGCAGTATGTCTTCCCGTTTTATCCGTAATGAAGACCAAATTTCAGTTTTAAATCATTCAGGTTTTATAGTTTTTATACGATGATTAAAACTCAGCTTATGATGGACAAACTAGAAAATATATTTTTATTCTTGTAATAATTATTGAACCTTTAATTGCATGTTGTGGTTATTTTTATTTGGGATATGGTTCTTTAAATAACTAGGCTGCTTTAACACGTGAACGTTTCGGTTTGGGCCTTTTTCAACATATATTTAAAATAAAAAAAAATAAAAATATAATAATTAAAATATACAAGTATACAATTGGTTGTAAAAATATATATGTAAAAACCTCAATAGGAGTCCATCCAATTGTATAAGTATTATACTATTCATTTTTTGTGAAATGTTCGTTTTAAAAAGTTTGTTAAATTAAATTTAAAGTATTACATGACATAGAGGTATGTGATTGTCAGTGTTACGAATTATGTGGTGATGGATTGGCATATTTTAGATAACCTTTTTACTTCTGTAGGGTTGTTAATGCAATTTTTTCTTTTTGTTTATATCATTTCTGAAATATTACGTTTGTATGTGTTTGGTTCTGTACATATAATAGTTGTGTTTTGGTATTTGAATTCGTGGGACAGTTCTTTTTTGGGGTTGTTTAAAGTTGTAATCGCATTATTTGAACATTTGTGACTTTTAATTCTTTCTTGTAGTTATATGTATATTCGGCATATATAAGATTTATTACACTTATTACAGAGAATTTTATATATTATATGAGTTTTTTAAATGTGAGAATGTTTTATATTAATGGGGTGCATAGCTTTTTAATTTGGTTTTGGCTAGAATGGGCAGTGTTAATTTTATAGCTGTTATAAATACGTGCTATTTATTTCAGAAAGACCATGGATATATGTCAAAGCAACATAATTTTTAATTCCTCTCTCTTGAGGTTTATGATTTTTATTATAAAATGCATTTTTTGATAATTTGATTTATTTGTTGAAAAGGGGAGTTGTTTGACTTTATTGATGGATTCTGGACGATATTATGAGCTTGCAAGTTTGATGGCGCGATCAATAAGTGCGGACAAAACTGATTTTTTTATAAGAACATTTTTAAAACAATTCGAAAAATATAAAAATATAGCTATTGTAATAGCAAACCCTTCGTTAGTTAAATAATTATTGTTAAATAAACACTCTGCTACGCTAGACAATTTAAATTCATTAGATTTGTGCAGTAAATCATCAAAATTAAATTACTTAGAATTTTGAAAGATTATATAATAATTAGAGAACAAAATGTTACTATTCTAAACGATTCTTGTACTCTACAATTAAAAGGATAAACTAGATTACATTTCAAGTATATTTTTCTTAAAGAAGAATTAATTATTAATAACTCCACATGGAGAAATATGGATCAGCTTTCAATTTTTAACAAAGCTAGCGAAGCTGTTTTGATAAAAAAATATCCCAAATACTTATGGAAACGCAAGAAACTCCTTTCTAAGATATGGCGTATTCAATCATGCATTAAACATGACCTAGTGTCAAAATTTCTTCGAACAGTATAGCAGCCCAGGTAGCTTTAAAAGCAGCCCAAATCACTTGGTTAAAATTGAATTAAAGAAGCTGAACTTAGTAAACATCTACTTAAAATTTGTGTTCTTTTGACTATTTTCATTACTGAATTACACTGAGTTTTCTTGTTTAGACAATAAGGGCAAGCAATATTCACTTCAAGCTGAAAGGTAAGTTACGCAGCCTATTTTTTCGTCAAAAAACAATCAATTTAAGACGAATAATTCAATACCAAATTCTTATAACGTTACAGTTGGTCTGATAGTACCAAATTTGTTTAAGGATGGCGTTCATAAAGAATCTAAAAATGACAATCAAAAACTTATATTAAAAATTCATCCCAGTTCAGAAAAACTATTTTATTTTCATGGTAGAGTTTTAAATTTATTTTTTACCAAGGATTAAAATATATTCCTCCCAAGGAAGCATATATCAAAGATGTACATCCTCTGGCAGTTGACTGTGAGACAGCTTGAGACAACTTAAGCCCTGAAATTAAAGACGTCTGATTCCTCATGTTAATTCAATATAACAAAAAATCTATTAATAACATTTCTTCCCAAATAAACAACATTATCTTCTTCCTAACACCAACAATGTACTTAAGAGTATTGATTCGATGAGAATTAAGTTTTAATTTTGCAAAAGCGGACAAAGGAAACTGCGCTCAATTGTACTCATAATTATAATAAACCGCATTAAAACCCAAAGACGATTTTTCAACCAACATGGCGGAACTGACGTGCACCCGAAATAAAGATCTCCCAGACCAAGCCCAAGTCGCAGCTGTCCGGCAGCCCGGTCTCTCGCAAGTTGCCACCGCAGTTTTTCGAGCAGGCGACCACCGACAAAAACAACAAAACGTGTCCGGGATGCAGGCGATTTCATCACGAAGTTGAAATTAACGGCCGGACGGGCGCGCGTCTGCAGCGGGAATGATGAAAAGATTAATGGCGGCGGAGAATGMGTTAAATCCGGAACGYGAAAGAACTAAGAATCCGGGCGCTCGCCAGCTMGAACGCCTCGGGGGGTGATTTAGAGGCAGACTTCCCCGGGAGTATACTGCTTTGAGGTTCGCTGCAGAAACTGCCGTAAGTGCTATATAATTGCGTACAGCGTACAAGGGAATGATCTAGTCTAGTTTCGAATTAAGGGAGCTTCTTTTTAGCCTACGTACCTTTGCAGTTGTGAAGTTATAATCCTAATAAGATATGCAAGGCTTACGGACTTTTAGAATCGCTGTAAATCATTAAAAGTTTCAGAGTATTTAACTAAAAGCTGAAAGAAGTTTGAGGGCGAACAAGTAATCTATACAATATACATAGAAGCGAAGGCGTATTATTCTGTGTGTCTGTAAAAGCTCACTTTTATCTGCGCAGACTCTAGATTGATAACAAAGCAATTTGATTGGTGTTGAGTGTGAGCGCATCGGGGAACATTGCAAGCGAAGTGGAGTCCTTACGTTTCGAGACTGTCATAGAATATTCTGGAAGATTCAATAGAAGCAGGAGAATCCTCAGGTGTGGCACAGAAACCGCGAGACGGTAGAGAAGTAAGAAATTGACGGTACATTCTAGAAAATTTTACAGACTAGGAAACCCCCAAATGGCATGCAGTGCGGAGACTGTCTCTCAATGGAAAAAAATCGAAAATTGACGATTCGAGGTTTAGAATATTCTGTAAAATTTATTGGAGGGGGAACTAGAAATAACAATAATATTATATACACTAGATACACTGAAAAAAGTGTACATAATATTGATGAACACCAATCACTAAATTTTTGTACATTATATCAATGAATTAMTCATTGATATTATGAATTTCCGTTTATTGATCCATAAACTGTTCATTGGTCCAAMGAATTGMCGTTCATTAAACTTCAATATAATAAAACATTGGCCCGATGATTTAATTCATCGTGCCAATGTATTTTTTCATCGTTTTAATGTACAATGTCATCAATTCTGTGAACAGACATTCAAAAAAACAACGTACTTTGTATCAATAAATGCATTACATTGTCCCAATGAAGTGATGACCAACTATTGCTATGTACATTAATATGATGTTTATATACATTGGGCCAGTGTAACCGTACATTATTTCGATGTATACGTCTATTGTATCGATAAACGGACGAATGCCGCATTTGTCTTACTTCCTTTACTCCTAAATGAAAGTCTGGGTGACAGTAACTTTGCCGTTTCTAGGCTCATACTGAATACGGCATTAAGTAGATTTGTAATTCCTGAGCATGCTCTTGATTTGCAGAAGGAAGAAACACGCTTTTACTTTGGGCTCTACATGGTTATTTTGTTCCTAGGAGTAAAATTGTAAAGAAGAAAGATGGAGTAGCTAAAGTAGAAATAATAAATACACCATCAAAGATTCGCAGGAGTCTTTCATGTATTTAGCTAAATCCCATCAAGAGTTAGATCATTTGAGGTTCCTCAAGTCGAAAAAATATGCTATTCAACCTTTTATCATGTGCGTTGGAAGTGAATGTACTTAGATGAAATTAGACTTAGTTTTACGAGCATACTCAGGGCAGTCGATATCTGCTTCAAAACAATATATTTATTTGATCTCGATTTTCCAACTGAATCAAATATCTCATGGAGCTTTATTGAATTCCACTTCTATAATTTGAAAAAGAATAGTTCGTTCTCAAAAGGCCATATTATGTCCTAATACCTAAAAACGGAAAGTAAAAAAATGAACGTTGTATTTTTGAGTGTTTGTGTAGGTATTTATTTCTTTATAGTATTCCTTATTTGTGTTAGTTTGGATACTCAAAGATGAGTTTTCTTTCATTTAAGCAATTTGCTGTTCTTTTGTGTTTGTTTAGATATTTCAAAATTATTGTTTTGTTTGCACGTTTTATGTATGGTTTTTCAATTATAATTAGTTCCTCGTTTTGCATAGTCTGTCTGATTTACACAACTTTATGTGGGGGAATTAAATAAATGAATTGTTTATCTTTGTAATTGAGTCTGAATTTATACTTTTACTTCCCCATTTTCCAGTAAATCAGAAGACAGAACATTTTGAATATTTAGCTAATATTCGACTGGACGAAGCTGAAAAATTTTCTTGTTCCATATTGATGTGAGACAGGAAAGTAAGTGTGTAGAGGAATGTACAAGTAAGTGTAATAATGAAACGGTGCATTGAGATAATTAATGGGTACACTAATTTTGGTCCAACGTACAGGTACATTGTTTCAATGAAACTGTACATTAACTAGTGATCAGTTCATTGATATTGTGGACAAAAATTCATTGAACCAATGTATAAGTTCATTGCACCAATGAACTGATTTATTGAATCAATGAAAGCTATTCACTAGTCCAATGAATTCAGTACATTGAATCAATGAACGCGTGTTCATAATATTAATGAACTGATCACTGTTTGATGTACCGGTTCATTAGTCAATGAACGATAGTTCATTGAACCAATGAATCTGTACGTTGGACCAAAATGAATGTACTTATACATTGTCTCAATGCACAAATTCATTATATATACGTACCTTTTTGGTTCAGTGATACAGCTTAACAATATATGGCTTTAATTTTCCTATGTTAAAAATTATTTCCTGCTTTTGTATCTTGCAATTCGTAGGCATTGTCTCCTATCATAGCAGAAATTTTATACGACCTTCATAGATTAGAAATAGCTTCTTTATTTCTTTAACTTCAGAGGATGTAAGATGATTTGCCTTAACCCACACTATGCTTTCTACTTCAAATTAAAGAATTTCTATCTCTTGTTGTTTTTGCTCTGCTTTTTTCGAGTAGTCTGTCCTTTAATAACTGTAACGTTACTTGATTAATGTATTCTTCCAGGTGAATACCTTCTTGTAGCTGTATAGGTACTACTCCAGTGCTATCGTGTACACAACAGTTGATCCACACCCCAATTTTCTCTACATATTATGTTCCCCATGATGAAAGTTTCATTTACAATTATGTTTCTCAAACTAGTTGATAGCGGCTGTACTATCACTACATTGAATAGAAAGTATCATCCCTAAAAAAAAAATTTGAAAAAAAAAGCTCGCAGGGTTCCGTTTGGATGGCACTGAGGGCTTCAGCCTTCTTATTCCCGCTTACAAGAGGTAACTTTTTCAACGTTATTCGAATCTTATCTGAATATTTTAGCTTAGCGCGATCAAAAATTACGGAAAAAATGTACCCTCAAACAGATATATAACATATATTAGTGAAACTAACTGCCTCGTTGAAAATTACTTCGTAGAAAAGGTGACCTATATTCTTTCAAGTTGGCATGCAACTTAACATCAGGTACCTACGAAACTTTTTGCTATCAACTAAGGAGCACCGTACAAAAAATTGATATCTATGCCACTTGCAGCAACTACTGACATATCTGTTTCGCCATTATTGCAGCTCCTCAGTGCAGTTAAGGTTTAGCGCAAACAGCGCGGCATAGAAATGGATATGCGTATATACTATTCATTGACCCGGCGGCATCCGGCCGTAATCGCAAAATAAGGTAAAACAAGAGATATGCGGAAATCCATATACTTCCCGTAAACATGATGCCGCAGCAATTTGCCGCGACTGCCCAAGGTTCGATCACCGAACAATGCAATGGTAGCATTTTTTGCGAAAGTTTCCCGGACCCTATAGAAAATTGAAAAGTCAGTACCCCGGTGCCCACGGTCGAAGATATTTAGAAAACGTATCGATTTCGTGTCGCGTTAATTATTTCTTGTCGATTTGTGTGTAATATCTTGTGTTTGGTTAAATCGCGCTGATTTCGGGTTTACGTTAGTTGTCTGAGACTGACTGACATTGAGGGACTGAAGTTTGGCATCGCTGACTCAAAATTCTTTCTCTTTCTCTTCCTTTTTACTACTTGCCACGATAAATTTGTTAGAGATCTAAAGCTATTTTTATGTGGACGTAAAAACAGTGCTCCTCGTCAATAAATATTCTTGGTAGATTGGCTATCGAGTGTATTGACCATAATAGTTGTAATTTTTGGGTATCTTGTATTTTGCTTCTTTAGTTTTCAATAGATAAATTTGTAATAGATTCGGGAGTTTTCTTTCAAAATTGCTTTTCATCATAATTAACAGTGATCCGTTTCTTCGAGAAGAACCCGCAATCCGAAGAGGTTATATGTGATAATTTTTGTAGCTAACTCGAATAAGGTAAGATCTTAGTAAATTTTGCTCGCTAAGCGGGGTGGTGGTATGATGGTATGATTTTGACCTAACCTAACCTGGCCTGATTCGTCTTCTATATCTAACCAAAAGCACTTATCAAAACAAGCTTAGACGAAGTATCATGATTACTGTCCCCACTAAATATGCAATAAACAACCACACCCTTAACTCTATTAATAAAATAAAGGACCTGGGCGTCATTGTGGACAGCAAACTAAGATTTGAATTGCACGTTGAAGAAACAATACAGCGCTTGCTCAGAAACTTAGGTTTTATTTTTGGAACCACAACTAAATTTACCAATATAAAATCATTTAAAATTCTCTATGATACCTTGGTGCGCAGCCATCTAGAGTATGCCAGTGTCGTCTGGATTCCGTTGTATTACAAATACATTAACCGAATTGAACGCGTATAAGAAAAAATTCATTGGTAAGCTTAATTATAAGTTTAACAGAGATCTCCACACCTTAACATACAAGTACAATAAGACAAGCTTAAGCAAACGACGCGAGAATTTTGATATTATCTTTCTGTACAAGGTAGTTAACTCATTGTTGTCAACGCCTTTAATTAGTCACGTATATATTAATACTCATCTATACCCTCTTAGGACTAAGAATACATTTCACGTTTACACTTGCAACACAAGTCACTGCCAAAATTCACCGTTATATCGTGTAATTTACACTTATAACTCTGCTTATACTCATCTCGATATTCACTAATATCTCTTAAAAAGATCTTAAAAGAACCATAACCATAATTACTTCATTTAAATACGCTACCTAGTGCTTTCCTTCTTTTGGATTCTCTGAATCTGTTGGAAAGTTAGTGTAATAAATAAATAAATAAATAAATGAATAAATTACTGTATCACATTTGTGTTAAGTTGCTTGCGATCCTTGTGAGGGAATAACCATGAATTATAAAACTTTTTCTTTGTGAACAAATACAATTATTCCATAACGTTGCAGTCACATTACTTTATCTATTACTGGAGTGTGATAAAATCCTAGTATTAAAGAGGGCGTCTCAGTGGAGAATTTAAAATGCTGAAACTTTTCGTTTGAAGTAGTCAACTGTACCCCGCACCCAGGAGTTTGGGAGTTTTGAAAATTTTATTACATCTTCATTCAATGTTTTGTAAACACAGCTTGGCCGGAAACGTCATTAAAACTACACCTTTTACACACAATATTAAAGCTCAGCACAAATAAGAAACAAATGCACAAATTGTTGTGACGATGTTTATGAATTGTTAGTTTATCAGGCAAGATCTACATAAGGCATCCACACTTTCCTATCTCTAGCACTTTCTCTGATGGCCACACGCCCCGTTGACAAATAATACCTATATATAAACTTCGTTAAGGCACAAGCCCCGAGGAAACAGCCCACATTGTTCCCATCAGCGGAGACAACCAGAGGTCGTTTCAACCTTTGAACAGGACGTCGGCTGAAATATCGTCCGACTACGTTTTGTAAAATATCACGCCCGCAGCCGTATCGTTACTCACTTCCACTGCAATATACTCCAGGGCAGAAAGAAATCGCCGAGGCATTTACATCTGACAAATGCAAGCAGCAAACTCCACGTAGAATAAGTAAATAAAGCGGGGGAGATTTACAGAGAAAAATGTTGCCTCTATCCGTTTCGAAGTTGTTCCGCACTTTCCCACCTCTTTATCCCGCCGGCGGGTCCTGTTTCCCTTTAATCCCCAATTTACACTCCGGGCTGTTGGCTGAATACGAGTGGCGTTCAATTGGAACGCCATGACTTTTGCTCAAAGGGCGTTGCTTTTTCAACTGAAAGAGAACCAGCGAATTTTATAGACGCAGTTTTTTGGTTGCAGAAAAACAAATATAAGAATTTGTTACCTTCTAACTGACACTATTTGTCTATTTATTAACATGCACCATGTGCCACCAAATCGCCCTGTTCTGTATTGTAATAGCCAGAAAAGCAGTAGAGAATATTACTTTCTAAAACATAACTTCTTTCCGTCCACCGCTAGCGGGAGAAACCTACGGGATCAGGATTCTCTATTTCTAGTCAATGTATGATGCTGCAGAGTTTTAGGTCGGCGAGCTGGGCTTCTCATGTTCTTCTGGTGGAGTTCGATGGAAGCGAGATGTACAACAAGCGCACTTCTACCTCAGTGCTTTCCTAATAAACTCTTTGAAGGGCGTTGGCCACATTTTGACGTCCAGTAACGTATTCGATTTTCAGATCGTACGACTGGAGGAATATCGCCTATTTGGCCAAACCACCTGATGAAAAGCGCAAATTCTTAAGTCGACGCGGTGGTTTATGGTCGATTCCGATAGTCACTGTGGAGCCATCCAGGTAACCTCGGACTTCTGATAGCATATACAATTGCCAAGGCTTGACGTTCTATCGTTCTGTGGTTTCGCTCAGCTTGCGTGAGTAGTGTGCTCATGTAATCCGCGTATTGTTAGTCTTCCGGTATCTCCCCTGGCATTAGGCATGCTCCTATCGTGAAGGAAGTAGCATGAGTGCGTAGGATAAAAGGGCGAGTGGGATAAGGTTTCTAAACCGCCAAAACTTTGTTGCTGAGCAGTCTCCCGGATTTACAGAGTACTCTTCCGTGTCAGCTGATTTAGTGGTTGAGCAATCTCGGCCCAGAGATGCATCCTCGAAACCAGCTGCATAACTGTAGAAATGACACCAACACGTTCTTGGGTGTTTTCATCTCACTTCGGGCATCTTTTTTTGGTGAATTGAGTTGCATTCCTGATGGCATGAATAGATGACCTACTGCAAAGCAACTCCTCTGTCGATTTGCTAACAACTTGAATTCAAAAAGTCGTAGAACTGCATTGATGGTAACTAACTAACTAACCAATATCCAGAGTTAAAGTATATCGTAGATCTATAGCAAGTCTGCTGAGCATTGTGAAATAAGTCATTGTGTTAACAACGTATACATCAACACTACATCAAGCAATATGCGACGTTCACGCCCATCGGAACCTTATCGAATGATAACTGTTGTTCGAGAAAATACTGATAAGGTTTATGGTTTGCAACGGTACAAGCAGTTGCTGTATCGAGAAGAGCATGGCCGAGTACGATGGTAAGCGAGAACGTCGTGTTAACATCAGACACAAGAAGTTCCACAGAGTACTTGTAGAAGGCTCTCCACGTGGAGATTATGATTTGACCTAGCGTACGTTTCCACTTCCATTTCAGAGGATTAACGCGTAGACCCGCATCGTTGAATTTACTGGGTTTTCTACGGCGTTGTTACTCTGATGATTGGGCAGCGAATTTGCGGCAGTCGTCCTTAATATGTTTATGTTCGAATATCTTGCAAAACATAACGACTGCACTTTGTCAATAAAGCGTTTGGATCGAGTGAATATTCCTTCTAGACCGTTTTTTGCTTCGGTGAAAGCTTCAACGTCTTCCTGTTTGTTACCACAAAAGCGGGATAGGTATTTTGAAAAGTTTGAATTAACAAAATATGATGCAACTCACAGTGTGTTGGGATTCGTATCCATAGCGATATTTTACAGTAATTGTAACTATTCGAAGCTCAAACCACATTTGCAGGCTAATCTACTTATGCAGATGGTCGATCCTGTGATTGAGCTACAGAAGATTGAGGGAATCGTTTTCTCGGCATGGTAAAAGGCGTGGTTGTCTACACACATTTGCACAAACGTCGCCAAAACATTAAGATATAGGCCCTACGTAGGGCGTTATATATAACGACGGGTTTAACCACACGTATAATGTGAACAAATCAAGCTACAAAATATGTTTTAAATTAATAGGATGTGAACTCCAACCAATCTATGAGTGTATTACATCCACATCCAACGGATGGAAAGTATTGTATCGCGAAAAAATTTTTCAAAAATTTTTATTTGCTCATTCGCTTTAAAATGGTCGAAAACGCAAAAAAAATTGACCCAAAACAAATTTCTTGTCTGTGTGTCTGTGGTTTTGTTTGTATACACGATAACTTTCGAAAGACTTAATATATGAACTTGAAATTTGGCAAACGTATAAATCTCTACTACCCAAAGCGACCTATTGTTTGTGGAGTAAGTACGGTATCGGGAAGGGGGCAAAATTGGGGGGTAATTACCCTTTTTGCAAATTTTTATTTTTTTATATTTTATATGTAAAGATATTAGCAAAAAAGCGTCACTTAAAGAAAACGGTTTTTCCTAAATATCTCCGAATACACTTAATATATTCAAAAAATGAAAATGCCATCAGATAGTAAATAAAATTTCTCACAAAAAGTGTATTAGAAAATTTATTCAAAATTTTGACATTTTTGAAATTTTTTCAAAAAAACCTATTTTGGTCCCTGCTCGTACGATTTTTTTTAAATTTTGGTGTTATATATAAAATCAAATTTCTGATCAGAAAGCACTCTTGTAATTTTTTTGTTAAGTTAATAATTTTTGAGTTATTTGGAAAAAACGATTTTAAAATTAAAAAATGTGTAGAGAGACAAAATGCTCAAAATCTGATTACTAATCGTATAGCATAAGACAATTGGATATGGAAGTATTGATTCAATTTGCAGCGGTTTTTTTTTAACACTCAGTAATTTACTCACGCGCATTTGATAGTTTTGTTGTATACGCCACCGCAGCAACACAAAGCGCGGGCACATTTGAAATTCATCTGAACTGACCCGTGACATGGTTAATCGATAATTGATAAGCTCTGTTTTATAATCCAGTGTAAGGCCCTAAAGAAATAGCCAAACAGCTTTGAAAGCTTGACAGTAGTAAAAAAAAATACTTTTTTATCGGGACCGAAACTCCATTATACCACTATGTAATTTAAAATTTTTATTTTGCTAATAAGTCACCTTAAACTTGTCTTAGGCAGCTCCAAAAAATATTTCTTTTTTATAAAAAAAAATAGTGCAAAACCAAACATATCCAATACGTTTGTATGTTATTAATACGAAGTTGATTTTTATTAAACAATGTACTTGAATTAATTAATGAAGCCTATTATTAAAGTATTCGCAGCAGCAGATTTCTTTATAAAAGTGTCTGTCGTTTTATTTTTATTCCTGAAGGTTATAGATATATGCGGTTTTGTACTCCAGCTCCTCAATTGCATCAACTCGAAGGACCAAGAACCAACACTGCGGGTATAAAACCATAGAAGTGAATGACAGTATCGTTTGCCTTCGTAAGCTTTAGTTACCAGCAAAAAAATTGGCGTAACCTAAAAAAAACTACCAAAGCCAGTTAGCTAGATATTATTTCCTCGATGTTGATTTCACACCATTATAAACGCTTTAACAATATACGTTCGCCGTTTGCTTTTTTACTTCCTTCTCCCTCAGTACTAAACGTAAACTTCATTAACGGCGCGCCATTAAAAATATCTGTTCACCCCAGTGCTGCCGTAAGCATCAGTAATTAATGCCGTGCACGGAAAGTTTAAGTTTACGGCAAAGCAACTGCTGAAGAAAACAATTCGCAATGAGCGGAACGCAGAAGCTATCTGCAACCAGCGGCGTACGGTTTATAAATTCCTTCGTGCGGTAATTAGATAATATGGTTCTAGTAAAAAAAGGAGCATGTACGTGACTGTATATGCGTAATTGCGTATATTGACGGCTTCTTTAATTCCAGATCAGACCGCTTTAAAGGAAAATTGTTATATGCCGGTGAAATATTCATTATAAACGACGTCACAAGTATACACTGAAAAAAAAGTGTACATAATATTGATGAACACCAATCATTAAATTTCTGAACATTATATCAATGAATTATTCATTGATATTATGAATTTCCGTTCATTGGTCCAATGAATTGGCGTTCATTAAACTGCAATATGATAAAACATTGGCCCGATGATTTAATTCATCGTGGCAATGTATTTTCTCATCGTTTCAATGTACAATGTCATCAATTCTGTGAACAGGCATTCAAAAAAAACAATGTACATTGTATCAATAAATGCATTACATTGTCCCAATGAAGTAATGACCAACTATTACTAAGTACATTAATATGATGTTTATATACATTGGGCCAATGTAACCGTACATTATTTCGATTTATACGTGTATTGTATCGATAAACGGACGAATGCCACATTTGCCTTACTTCCTTTACTCCTACATGAAAGTCTGAGTGACAGCAAGTAATTTTGCCGTTTCTAGGCTCATACTGAATACGGCATTAAGTAGATTTGTAATTCCTGAGCATGCTCTTAATTTTCAGAAGGAAGAAACACGCTTTTATTTTAGGCTCTACATGGTTATTTTGTTCCTACGAGCAAAATCGTAAAGAAGAAAGATGGAGTAGCTAAACTAGAAAAAAAAACAAAATACACCATCAAAGATTTGCAGGAGTCTTTCATATATTTAGCTAAATCCCATCAAGAGTTCGAAGATCATTTGAGGTTCCTCAAGTCGAAAAATTATGCTATTAAACCTTTTATAATGTGCGTTGGAAGTGATATCACGAAACCGGAGGATATTATAATGCACTTCGATGAAATTATATTTAGTTTTACGAGCATCTTAGGGCAGTCGATATCAGCTTCGAAACAATATATTTATTTGATCTCGATTTTCCAACTGAATCAAATATGTTATGGAGCTTCATTGAATTCCACTTCTATAATTTGAAAAAGAATAGTTCGTTCTCAAAAGTCCATATTTTGTCCGAATACCTAAAAACGGAAAGTAAAAAATAACCGTTGTATTTTTGAGTGTTTGTGTAGGTATTTATTTCTTTATTATTCCTTATTTATGTTAGTTTGGATACTCAAAGATGAGTTTTCTTTCATTTAATAAATTTGCTGTTCTTTTGTGTTTGTTCAGGTATTTCAAAATTGATGTTTTGTTTGCACGTTTTATGTATGGTTTTTCATTATAATTAGTTCCTCGTTTTGCATATTCTGTCTGATTTACACAACTTTATGTGGGGGGATTATATAAATGAATCGTTTATCTTTGTAATTGAGTCTGAATTTATACTATTACTTCCCCATTTTCCAGTAAATAAGAAGAGAGAAGATTTTGAATATTTAGCTAATATTCGACTGGACGAAGCTGAAAAATTTTCTTGTTCCATAATGATGTGAGACAGGAAAGTACGTATGTACAGGTATGTACAAGTAAGTGTAACAATGAAACGCTGCATTGAGACAATGAATGGGTACACTAATTTTGGTCCAACGCACAGGTACATTATTTCAATGAAACTATACATTAACTAGTGATCAGTTCATTGATATTATGGACAAAAATTCATTGAACCAATGTATAAGTTTATTGATTCGATGAAGCAATTCATAATATGAATGCATCGATTCACTGAAAATCACTGAATTGATTCACCGAATCAATGAAAGCTATTCACTATTCCAATGAATTCAGTACATTGATTCAATGAACGCGTGTTCATAATATTAATGAACTGATCACTGATTGATGTACCGGTTCATTAGTCAATGAACCTGTACGTTGGACGAAAATGAATGTACTTATACATTGTCTCAATGCACAAATTTATTATATATAGGTACCTCTTTGGTTCAGTGTATGTTTGGCATTAGTGTTGTTCTTTGAGAAAAAAAAAAATTTCGGCCTCGTCTCGAAATTCGAGATCGAGACTGACATTTTTACACCTCGAATAACTTTCGAGACGAAATCGAGATTTTGCATCGAGAATCTCGATCTCAATGAATCACAAAATATATAAATATAATTTTCACGAGCTAGAAAACCCACTTTTCTTACACGTGAAACACGTAATTTTAAAAATAGATTGTTTTTTTTTGTTCTCAAAGTAATGTGTCAAGTTTTTGTCGACATGTCGACATATAAACAAAACCTCCCAATAGTAAATAAATAATTTATGATGAAGTATTCCTGGGATTAGTATCAGAAGCAGAGTCAAGTTTGCTACTTACAAAGTCTAAAGCAAGGTACGAGAAAGTTTACCAACAGTTTTGTCTCTGGAGAAATGAAAAAAATGTGCAAGGGGCAAATGAAAACATTCTAATTGCATACTTTTGTGAAAAGGTTTGTTTCCTTTATAACATTTATTAAAATAATTAATTTTAAATATTCTTACAGGTGAAAACTCTTAAGGCTTCAACACTGGTCTGTGTATTCAGTGCTACGAAGCACTATACAATTAAACGAAAACGTGAACGTTTCTGCTTATAATAAGTTGCTGGCATACCTTAAACGCCAAAATGACGGTTATGTCGCAAAAAAAGTCCAAAAGTGTTATCAATGGACAATGTAAAGAATTTCATTAATAATGCCTGATAACAACTTTCTTCTTATGAATGTTGTGACAATAATAGCATTGCACGGAGCCTGTCGCGCGGAAGAATTGCAACTTCTGACAGTTGATGACCTCGGAGATTGTGGGAATATCTAAATAGTTGCATTATATCACACAAAAACAAGAAAAAAACGTGTCTTCACAGTAAGATCGGAAGATGGAATAGACAGCATGAAGATTTACAGTACTTGAAGCTAAGACACAAACGTGTGGATCACCGTAGACTGTTTATATATTATAAACAAGATTAATGCACAGTGAAACCAATTGGTATAAACACCTACAATATAGCAAGAACCGAACAGTTTTACAGGACATTGTTTTCGCAGAACTTCAGCGAGTTTTCTGGCCGACAGTGGGGCCGACATCAAGTTTTGAAGAGACACGGTGGTTGGCGTAGGAGTGAAGCTGCAGTAGCTTATGTGGAAGATAGTATAGAAAATAAAATAAAAATTTCATAGAGTTTTTACTAACTCTACTGAGCAGCAATCTTCGATCATGTCTTCACCGTCAACATCGACAGTATCCGAAACATTAAATGGAGCAATGAACTCCAATTTATCAGTTTCTGAGTCACTTTGCACATCTTCTAGTATAGTGTTAATAATTTAAGCAATTGTAAACCTAATATTTATCCTACTTAATGAATGAAATAGTGTTGCTAACAAGAAAAGTTCCACTTTTCTTAAGTATTTTGTGTTAAACAATATTGTCCATTTCTACCAAATACTCGTAAAACCTTTTTTTTTCTGTTCATCTATTAGTAAATAAAGAAAAAAAATAAAATAAAGTTTGTAGGTATATATATTACTTTCAATGTAATCCAATCAAAGGAATTCATTTGCATTGAATATTTTTACTGCATATTAAACCTTTGGCTAATGGCTAGTTTGGTATCAAGTTGATTTAAAAACGCTTTGCCTAAAATATGGCAGTGCATAAAGTGTATTTTTGTTTGCGAAAACTAAAACGTGTGTGGTTTTGATTATTAACCAATTAAATATTATCTGTAATTCCGGTTTACGAATCGGCTACCTGGGCTAATTTACACTGAGCACTGGGGTGCTCATCGAGACTTAGCAACTCCGATCAATTAGGTGTTAGATAGAAGGCTACCAAATTCGATGTATGTTTTGGTGTGTTTTAAAAAAGATATGAAAGGATGGGATAGGTAGGTTGGTAAACCAACTACATGTTACATCCGATTTTTACAAGTTAAAAACGACGAATCAGATTTTGCTTCAGTTCAATCACAGCTTAGGGAAACCAGCAGGCTCACTCAAACGGCGGCACTTTGATCTTAGTAAGTGTAATTTTGCGATATATGGTGGTGTTGTAGTAGGAATGGGTACCCACTCGCATGCCGATGATTGCCTTACCAGGTCCGGATTTAAAAATTTGCTGTCGGATGAAAATAATAAAATAGTCAAAAACTACGTTTAAAAAATGTTTAATTTAAATTCCCGACCCTCCATATTCATTGCATCTTCTAGCCGATTTTCTAACCAAGCCCAAACAATTCTCTCTAGTCCTGCCCTGCCGAAGTAGGGCCCGGAACCCCGGGAGATTTATGTGACAACGCACCGGCGGGCCGTCGTGTAAAACGCAGCGTGTATAGCGTGCATGGAGGCGGCCGAAGTCAGCCATGACAAAAACTTCGGCCCGCGCGACACTTTTTTGTTTTCTCGGTTATTTTCCGCACATAAATTAAACAGTGCTGCGGGCAGTAAATCAAAGGAATTCGTGAGCGGGTGCGTTTTTATTTTTGCAAACTTCGGAACGGCCAGGACTCGCCAGGAACCCGCTGAAGCGTGATTAAACCAACACAAACGCATGTAAAATGAACGAGGCTTGATACAATTGAGGGCAGAAAGTTTTATATAGATGCAGTTACGTTAGCAAACTGCACATATTTATATGGAGTTTATTACGTGGAAGCACGGTAATAGATAGAGAGGTACACGAACAATGCCGTTAGTGATGGGGAAATTTTGGATATAGTTCTCCATAACTGGGCTTTTGTTATATAGATGATACAGCAAGACCCATACGTAAACTAAAGGTCAACTCGGAAGAATATTATTCCATATATAAGAGGCAGGATTACGTTAATTATAAACCCTTGGAGTGTCCTAAGGAAAGGTATAATACAGGTATATTTGGAGAGTCCATTTTGTATGAATTGGAGGCATATACCATAAAATCACTTCTGTTGCGTCCATACCCCAGTCGAAATTCACTACAGGAAGGATTAAACAATTCTACGAAAGCTCTAAGGCAAGCAGTAGATTGAAGCTTTGACAAAATAGTTAATGAATTTGCATTTTTGGACAAAACATGGTGTTGCAAAGTATTCAGACCATGTATAAAAGAACGAACAGGACGAACTTAAAGCAGTGCTTACAACTTATTCAATAACGGAATTAACATAGTATAGAATAAAGCACACCGCAAAACAGAAACTATTAAAATGTAAAGTTAATACCTATATCTTATACAACATTAACAACTAATTTATGATTATAACATTATGTAAGAAGTAAACTATCAAAATACGAAAGGAAAAAGAAAGAATTTATTGGTGAAGCACTTTAAAAATTTTTTCTCCAAAATGAGTATACAGAATCACTAAATATATAAACTTCTAAGAAGTGGGGAGTTTGCATATGCATTAGTGAATTGTACATTAAACAAATTATTAGACCTAGTGTTATACACAGAAGGCACCGAAATATTCACTGTCGAGTCCACTGCACCATTACAATGCGGTGCAGATAACGGAGATTCACGAATGAGATCAGTACACTGCAGATCTAGACGAAGTTTATAAGCGATATATCTAAGAAATTTGTTCTGAGTCCTTTCAAGGCTATTAATGTACACAATATATTGGGGATTCCAAATAACCGAACATAATTCAAAATACTATTGACGCAGGCCATGAATAAAGAATTAAAAGATTTCCATTTCCTAAATTCAGAACAAACTCTAAAAATAAATCCTACACTATTATTTGCCTTCCTCACAATATAGGAAATATGTTCACTATAAATAGAATCTTTGAACCAAATACAACACCCACGTCTCTAACTGAATTTACCCTATTCAACAAGCTACTGTTTATACTATAATCCAGTTTTATAATGCTCTTATTCCTGGTAAATGATATCGCGCAACATTTATCAATGTAAAAAATGGCTGTTACTCTGGCAGTAGGATTGCAGCCTTTCAATGTCCTCTTGGAGAAATTTGCAGTTGTCTACAGGAGAAACACAACGATAGATTTTTAAATCATCGGCATATATTAAAAAATTTAAATGTTTTAAACAATTGGAAATGTCATTTATATAGATATTAAACAACAAGAGACCTAGATGTGATGCTTGAGGAACACCTGAACTTAATCAGACTTAATCTACCAATTTTCACAAACTGACTCTTGTCAAACAAATACGATTCAAACCATGCAAGAAGAGAATCACACACACCAATGTCTTCTAACCAATAGGTTAATAAATCATTATAAAATGATCAATTTTGCTGAAATCAGTGTAGATGCTATCAACCTGTTGTTCATTGTCCATTTGTTGTAATAAAAATTTTGTGTACACAAACATGTTAGAAACCACTGAGCGTCTACCCGTGAAACCGTGCTAAGAAGGACAAATCAGAAATTGTACGTGGAAGAAGACATTATCGTATTTAATTGATTCAAAATTTTTAACAAAAGTTTTGACACTGGGCGGTAACTAGCAACAAAACCCTCTTAATGATTTATTGAAACTTATCTGAAGACTGGTATCATATCAAGGCCCATTCCCTGTTTTGYGAGAGCTTGTACTTTTTTCCTAATATCGTCCGCAGTTATTAAGGGAGCACATACATAATTATTTMTAGCCAATCGAGATGAACTCTTGCGATAAACGTGAACATCGTTCAACCTGAATTAGAACGACTTTATTTGATACAATACTTAACTTTCAGACAAAAAGAGAGGGGGTGCCTGATTCTATGAGAGGGTGGGGATGGCTATTGTATAATTGGATTTCAAAGACTGTGGTTCAGGTTGTTCCGATGTTTATAACTCTATAGCTTTTCGGAATTTTCGAGTGTTGTACGAAAGGGAACTGCTAGAACTAAGATATTATCAAATAAAATATCGTGGCCTGTTCAGATTGGTGTTCAACAACCGCTGATTGAGTGAAGAGACCTCATTTGATGTTGCATTTGTATTACGTAGGACGAGTTTTAATTGATGTACTGTTTCAACGATGTAGACGCCGTAGCCATGAGCAATGAATACTGTAAATACCTCCACATAACAGAAGATTTGTTTTATTTTTCGGAAACGGAAGATGGGAGTGGAAGTTAGAATTGATTAGTTCTTTTTTAGAGCATTTGCCGACTCTATCTGTTACATGTTGGACGTAAGGAAGTAATGCGTCAATATGTAATTCGTAGATTTGAGGGTTGGTTTGTATTCGGAATAAGGATGAAGATTAAAGGCAGATTGTATTTCACAGTTGTTATAGCTCTTGTTGTCCAGACTAACACTTAAATGTTGTGCTTCTAAAATTCTGCGCGTTGAATGAGAGAATTTGGCGGATGGTAATGGAAGAGGCGTGTAAGTATCGATCTGTGCTGTGGTATAGTAAGAGTGTGTCAAATGAGCATCTGGTAAACAAGTGACAAGGACTTAGGGGAATAGAAAAGAATTTCCCTTGTGAGTTTTGTATTAGAATGTTGTGCAAGAAACCTGTTGGTAAAACTGATCAAATATCGGGCATATGTATTGTTCCCCCACCCAGCCAAAATGAAATGCTTTTTTCCTCAAAACTCAAAAATTTTAAATAATATTTGGGATTATATTAAGCTTAACTTTGGAGTCAAATTTACAACAAATAAGGCAAGTAGAAGTAAGCTTCAAGAAATCATTCCTTCAAGAATGAACATCAGTTGTCCGTGTCAATTATTGTTATAATTGTAAATATATAAGCAGAAGCTAAAGCTTTTTATGCTCAGAAAGCAACAATCATTCCTTTTTACAATAAAAAGTGCTTCATATTATAATAAAATAAATTAAAAGTTGAAGACTAAAAAAATAACGTTAAAACAGCAAAATCTAGGTATAAAATCAAGTAAAGAAAGAATGTAGCTTCAACAAATCTCAATAAGACATATACAAACAAAATTCAGTTGCAGAATTGTTCAAAAACACAATACCGCAACGAAAACAAGGTCGTCCAGTTACTTTTGCACGAGTTCACATTGAGCGCCGTAACTACACTGTTGGGCAACGAACTCCAACTTTTCTTTCTTGAGCTAATGTCATCTTAATCTCTGATCGGGTTTAAATATAAACACGCCTTCGGGATTGTAGATTCCACTACTAAGTATGTCGTATTCTTATTATCCCCGTCAAGCGAGCGCGGTTGAATTATGCGTGAATAGTTGCAACGACTAAATATAAACCTAATCCAAATGTATAAATTCAGCTGTAGCTCCTAAAATAGTATTTCAAAAATCTAGTTTGGGCCAGTTGCATATCTACATTATGGACTGTTGCTGCACTGACACAGGTGTATTTTTATAAGCTTTTACTGCAGTTCTCAAAGAATTTCTAGCCAGTAACGAATATTTTTGATTTGAGGTATGCCCACATAAAATACAAGGAACGAGCACAGCATTAGGTGGAGCTGTGTAAACTTCGCTCACTTTGGCCATAGTGTGTAGCAGGTTAACCCGGGACTGCTTTGACAATAACGAGCCCCGATGGCTATGCTAAAATGTAATTAAAACGCCTCTGGGCTACTCGATATCAACGGAACGATTTTAAATGCGCTAGTTAATGGCAATTTCATCCAGATAGTATAATTATGTGCTTCAAAATGAGCTGCACAAAGAGGCGGCGCTTCGCCCTGTACCTGTTCCATCCATCGCCAATAGCATACATTAAAATCATACCCGGCTTAATAAAATCTAGTCAGTTGCATGAGGTAGGCACTTGTTCAGTATTATTGGATCAAATATTGCAGTGGGATATGAATTTCAATTTAAACCTCTGATATTGGTTTCTTAGCAGATTAGGGCAATTTGATCATAAAAAGGAACTTTGCACAAGTGATCCCGTTTGAAAGAGCAGCCGTCGCAGTGCTTTTGATTGAATACTCCTAAATTAAAAGCATTCATCGTGTGTGCAATGTTAACTTCGAAATTCACTTATCAAATGTTCAAACTGGTAATACAGGGTAATCTATAAGCTCTATGCTAAACTTAAACAGATTAATAATGATGATATTCTAAGTAAAAATATTATAGAAGATATGTCCTTTTGCTTTTAGTCTAGAAGTTATAAGCATTTATATTATTTATGTCAAAAATTTTATGCAATTGGAAATTCCCCAGTTACCTTTGAATCATTATTTGGGAATTATCTAAGTTGCCCTTGAATGATTACTTATTGTCAAATCCATATTTATTTGTCAAAATCACAAAGGTTTTTCTAAGTTAGCAATTATGTATGAATTTTCGACTGCGGAATATGCAGACATTATTTACACCTATGGATTAAGTAATGGTAATACTCGACGTGCAGTACGAGAATATGTACGTAGATTTACAAATCGACACCAACCTGCTAGGTATCAATTTTTAGTACATTATTTCAACGACTTAGGGAAACGGGTCATCCGGCACCGAGACATGTCCGTCTGTCTGAAATAAATGTACAAAATGAAAAAAAAATGTTATAGATGCTATTTTGAAGAACCTTTCACTTAGTACACACCGGCTAGCAAATCAATTATTGTTGTCACAAAATTTTGTGTGGCAAATAAAGAGGTTCATGTCATCATCAAAGTGTACAAGCTCTACACCTTGAAGATAACCACCAGCAGAATGCGCGTAACGTTAATTTTATTTCACTTGTTCTTTGGTCAAATAAATCATGCTTTACTACAGATGGCATAGCAAACTTCCATAATGAACATGTATGGTCTTTGCAAAATCCCCATGCCATTAGACCCAAACGATGTCAGCGACGCTTTAGTGTAAATAATTAGGGTGGCATTTTTAACAATACCTTGCTGCCTATACAGATCATAAATGATCGCTTAAATGGAGAGTTGTACAGACAACCGTTGGAGCATACTCTTTATGGTCTAATAGACGAAGTACCACTTAATGTGATCGCTAATATGTATGTGGTACCAGCATAACGGCGCACCACCACATAGAAGCAGAGAAGTATCTACTTGGTCAAATAATAATTTTCCAAATTATTGGATTGCTAATGGAGGTCCAGTAGCATGGCCGCCACGCTCGTCGGATTTGAATCTCTTAGATTTTTATCTGTGGGGTAATATGAAGCAACTGGTTTATCAGGTGGAGATTACCAATCACGAGCAATTAATACAAAAAATAATAAATGCAAGCCACGTAATAAGAAACGATCCGAATTTCGTACAGCGCATAACACGGTCTATAGTTCGAAGATGTGAAGCTTGTATTCCAGCGGAAGGTGATTATTTTGAGCAGTTTTTATAATTTATATTTAGATTTTTATTAAAAATGTTTTAGGCAAAATAAATAAATGTAAATAATTAAAATGCTTATAATTTCTAAACTAAAAGAAAAAGGACATATGTTCATAAGACATTTTTTACTTAGAATATCATCGTTATTCATCTGTTCAAGTCTGGTACAGCAGTTATAGATCACCCTGTATTAGGAATATTTTATCGTGTCTAGGACTTTCTAACCCGCGCTATACATGTCCCTATAATATATTTTTATAAAAGGTTTTCAGTAATCAGATTGTTCGTAACATCTGGGGTGCCACAGGGTTCTACTGCAGGCCCTATTTTATTTAGTATTTTTTTGTTAATGTTTGCTCTGATATATGAGCTGTTTTATATTTAAGGTTGTTAGTGGTATGACTGATTCGTCTTATTTTGTTGATAGAGTATTTCTTGATGTTGCTATTTGTAATTTACACTATAAAGTTATTTTGTATGTGACGTTACGCAAATTTAGTTACTCCTATTATTGTCCATTAAATAGTATTTTTTGGTAGCTAACAAATATTCCGGTATATTAAATCTGAGTGGTATTTCTTATGCATAATTCAGACGAGACTGCAAAAAAGTACTATATATTTAGTTGACAAAACATGTGCAAAAAGGTAGAAAAAAAACATACTTCCACGTTCCACACAAAATCGAAAAGGAAGTAATAAGAATTAGCCTCCCCATTTTCCATAATTATGCAAAATAAACGTCACCCTCGGCACATTCTTCCGCAGAAGGCAATAAAAATTAACATCAGTTTCCATTCGTCTTAATATGCAACGTCGTTCGTTAAGACAGTCTAAAGAAAGCGGCGGCCTTTTATCTTTTAAAAGCAAAATTGCATTTTCTCCAGCAGATGGAAATGCACTTCATTTAAAGCTACGACCTGTTAACGGTTCGTAGCCAGCCCATTGTACTAGTTTTCTGTAGACGTAATGAAGTCTTTAGCTACTGCAGTTCATTAAGGTGGAGTGGAGCTTTAAATATCGCCTTGATACGTCTGACTTTGATATTTCCCAGTTTTAAGCAACTAAAGGATGAGTACAGTGGCCACAATGAAAGCGGCAGAGCTGTAAGTTTTAATGAAAAAGTAAGTCGTGGAGATAATGAACAAGATTTAGTATTCAATTATAATTGTTTTTGTAATTTTATGGACGGAATAAACATAATCCTATATTATATAAATAGAAAAGGGTACGAGTGAATAGATCTCTTGCTAGAATGAAGCAAATTATAGTGATTGCCTTATTGACTTGGCGCTGTCGAATACCATGTGTAATTTTGACATTTCTTCTGATGCACTGATGCCAACTTTTAGATGTTTGTATTTACTGTCATGTGCACTATTAAATAAAAACTTTAAGAATTTGTTGCTTGTCATGCGACAGGATGGCCTTAGTTTTATATTAAATATAACTGCTGAAATCTGAGATAAACATTATTTATAGCGCCAATATAAACGGTTTGACAAAGAGGACATCTACAACGCTTGCAATAATTACTGTTTAATATAATGTTCATTCAGTATGGCTTTTTGGGATAATGTGTGCTCAAACGTTTCTTTTTTTCCTTACGAGGGCGTTCATTATAAAGACCTTACTTGTTAAAATGCATGTCTATGCCAAGATCACTTTATATTAAGCAGTATGAATATGTAGTTATGGTTCTTACTCTCTTACTGTTTAACTGCCACATTTATGACATTACTATCAATCTCAAGTGCTGCAGCTTTATGTATAAGGAAAACCTGAAACTACGCCCTTCAAATGTTTACTTTGGCCAATGTTATATAAGTATATGTCATATGGAACTCATTTTAATTTGTAAAAGGACTTCAATAGACGTTTGAGTTTTAGCTGTCACATTTCAGACGGTATTTTACAATCATTGCAAGCTTTTAATAAGGATTATTAGTCACACTGACATTTCGCATACCTTTATTCAAAATTGTGTGTTTATAAAGTAAAAAAAAACATAAAAAGTGGTACAATGTAGACTGCTTCCTTGCGGTGTATCTTTCGGCAAGGTGACCTTGGTTACGACTAAATAGACTGCCAGACTGTAAAAAATTGTCGGATACCATATTAATCCAAAATAATGTTAGTATGTACTTGTTATTAATGCTAAATTGAAAACTCAACTTATATGTAAGTAGACTGTTTGTAATACCACACTACGGTCATAAATTTTTGAAGTAATAATAATAATAGAGCAATGTTACATTTTTATCATTACAAATTTGTAGTGTAAATATTTCAATTAATAGGCTAGAAAGACATAAACTATTAATCATGAATGATTTAGAAAAGTTGATACCTAGTAAAGTACTTAAAAAATTTAAATTAAGACAAGATATAATAATATATTCAACAAAATGAAGTTCATAATATTAAGAAAATTGTATAACTAAAGAAAGGTACAAAAATACAGTTTAAAACTCAACAACATACTTTCATTAGGAGCACAATTTAGTGTACCCGTTCCATTAAACAGAGTAAACATTGGAGATTGTAATGGCCGGCATAGAATTAATATTAAACATGATCCCAGAAGAGAAAAGAGATTGTTATAGATCAAAAATTGCAAGTGCAACAGCAAGCTATTCTCACAGACATAAAAGTACACAATTCCGAATGGGGTCTGCCACAATTTTTTTTTTAATTTTACATTTAAAATGTACATAAAAATCGAAGCACAAAGACATGTTTTTGCGATTTTTTTCCGGTTCTTCTTTGCCGAGAAAAAAATGTGAAAGTATGGATTTTTCAATATCCGTTTCAAATGCCTCGATATTCCGCCACGGAGATGACGTAAAAGGTTCGCATGCTGGCGAAAGCGAGAAACACCAATAATATCCAGTGCTCTAGCGGCATTGCAAGTAATATTTGTTTACATTTCTTTGAGCTGCCTCGCGTTGCCAATGTGGGCAAATTTTTGCGATACCGTGAGGAATGTAGTCGTAAACTGGCATTGTGGCATTGCTACCTAGGTCAACTTAAGGCGTATTTGTAAAAATAACTTAAATCATCCTTCAGTCAGCTTATTCTATAATGAACAGTTCAATATAATAAGCGCATTCAATGGCCTTTTGTTGAAATACGAAAGCACTTTAACCATCGAACCTGCTTTAGAACTAATGTTTTTATTATGAGGAATTAAAAGACGCTTGAAGCTTGATAATGTTTAGCTTGTATACTTTCGTATGACAACGATATGATAAATTTTGAAACTGTCAGGACGATCTCTGGCCGTCGTTAGGAAGAAAACGGTAAAGTACCGCTGACAACATCGCACGTTCGCAAGTGCTGCATGTGTCACATGTGTAACGAATAACCCTAACAACACTAGCCATGCGTTTTTGTTTACATAGTTTGGTCAAACTTTAGAGTTTCGCATTTGTCAGATTAAGTGGTGGAGCAAGATGTTGTAGAAGTATTTGGGTAATCTGTTGGTTTTTTTTTAATTTAAAATGGCTTACGTTAAGAAGTGTTTTGTTCCGTGTTGTAAGAATACTAGTGCTGAACAGTTACAGGTTATTCCTATGTTTACATTATAATATTGACGTTGACGGTTATACTTATACATTCGCCCTCTCTCTCACTCCCATTGCAATACTTGTATGTCTCTGGCTATTAATAAAACTGACAGCAGTGAGCACCTAGTTATCTAGGGAGCTGTAACAGTGCGCATGACGGAAATTAGGAACCTTTTGCATAGTTGTTGGCGGATTTAAGAAAATGTTTGAAACAGGGTAATTTTTTCTACCGCCGTTTGTTACGAGTTGAATTAATCCGAAAGCAAAATAGATGCGTGGCACTAGTATTCATGATGTAAGCAATAAAAGGCATAGGTTAAAACTATCAAATTTTAATATTCGGGACGACCCATAAAAGTTCCATAAACAAAATCAAAATTTAGTTGTACTAAATAATAGTGATAAATGGTATGTCACGGTAGTTAAATTAAATTCAACATGTTTTAAATTGATCCCAAGAGATCCAACACTAACAATACAAAATAAATGTAACGAGTTAGTTAGGAAACTGCTAGACCAGAAAATTATTGAAAAAGATGAAGCCACAAGAATGAATGTTTATGATCAAAAAGGATGATTTGTAATTGGAATAATCACTTTTTAAGGATTGTTAAAAATCTGATCTTCAGTTCGTTTGCATGATGGCGTGCACTTTTGAACAAAAATTGTTGTTGGTGAAGTTATTCCTGAAATGGCAATAAAATTGGCGACGTAATTGTTGTTGATTGTATGCAGTAAGAAAAAACAGACAGTGCAGCATCAACAAATTGGAAAATCGTTTTTAAAGGAAATAGCTTGATCCATGTGGTTTTGAAGACATTTGGTAAACAGTGATTGTTGGAGCTGTAGCTTCAATGGAAAGCAGTTTTGATGTGTAAAGGTAATTTATGTTAAATTGGTTATAATTATCTGTAGTACGAGGTTTTCCTTTGACTGAATAAAAGCTAACACCCTGTATAAGAATAATATGTAGGGATCTTTCTACCAAACGTTAGTACCGCACTTCTTCATTTGATTGAAAGCTCTTATTTATTTATTTATTTGTATGGCAATGGTGATAATGAATGTAGCCCCAGTTGTCGGATTAACTGTCCATTAAATAGAGAGATATATCAAATTTTGTATACACAGTATCATAAGAAGGACCACATCATCTTTGCTCGATCCCGATTGCTTAGTAGGCCGTGCTCGGCCTTTGTTCGCGATTTCAATAGATAATCGCCACCGCCCTGCCATCGAACATTAATCTAGAGGTTCGCAATTAAAATACAAGCTCACCCACCGGAAATCATCTTATCAGGGACGCGATTTTTATTCAGGCCGACCCGAGAAGGACCGGGTCTGATCGAACGATCAATCTGAATGACACGACGAAAAACCGAACTTTACTCCTAATATCTCACCGTCATGGACCCTGTATCGGGGATAAGGGACAAGCAGTGCTCGGGAATAAATTTTCGGCGCGCAAATATCGCCCTGCGGAATCGGACTTGTGTTCGGAGATTAGGTGTTTCGTTTCACGATTCCTCAATGCCGCTGAAAGCGCTTACCTGTTCACTGGGTTTATCTGACAGCGCCTGAAACAAAAAAGGTGAAGTGAGTTATGGAACGGTTTTCTGTGAATGGTAGATAAAGTACTCTTTGCTTAGGTGGATATAAAGTAGAGCTGTTGCTTGCTAGAGCATTGGCTTTTTTTCAGCTATAATTTTTCGTATAGCGAATTGGGTATTTGCCATGTATTTATATTTTATTAAATTGCATATTAATAGGTAGCATCTAATCCACAAAACAGCTGTGACAGCTTATAAATTCGAAAAAATGGATCGTAAGGTGTATTTTTAATATTAAAAACTTTTTATCAAATTAACGTAGCATTGAAAATTTGATCACAGTGGGTTGTTGGACACATACTATTTGTAAATATAAAAATGTAAGATTCAAAAATGTACTCTAAACTTGACATTTATTGTAGAGGTCAGAATAAACTATTAATAAGCTAACAGTCGAATATATGGGAAACAAAGGTATTATTATAACATTTCCTTCTATCAACTTAAAACGCATATATCCTATATCTATATCCTTTTTAAGCTATAACAAAACGGAAACTGAATGGTAAACACCTATAACCCCAAAAAGAATAATAAAACTTACATTAAGAGTTAAAATGATCTTCACAACAGAAAAACAAACTGCGATTTCGGTATATTACGTCTAGGGGCCTTAGACAACTTTTTCATACGTTGATAATCTCGAGGAACGGTTACAAAAATATTTTGTACTGACTGAAGTACTTTTATAACCATGTACAAAACAACACTTGTTTTGTTTTCCATACATAATAGATGCTTGTAAAAACCCAAATCACTTTTTGGTGCGACCTCTTACACCGTTCATTCAATAAACACCACACAAAAGCTTTTCCAATATACAAGACTGATACTACACCATTAAACAGCACGCTCCTCGGTAATGTTTACATGACACTTGACGTCACGAGTTGAATAACCTTGGATAGAAGCGTTTTGGCGGTGACTCCTAAGGTTCGAATTTCAGACCTGAAAGTCTCTACCTACAAATACTTTTTTTTTGTTTTTCTAACAAGGCGTACGATATATATGCATTTCAAGATTCATTTACGTAACTTTCAAAAAAAAGTGATAATACCCAATTCCGTTTTGTCAAATAAGCTAGACCAAAATTGGCAACGTTGCTTTCAGTTGCCAAAGTGGGCTTTTACTAAATGTACTATTTATTTAGTCTACGAATATTGTTTTCAAGTACCTGATGATCTGAGTGGGAGATTAAATCAGCCAAGTTGTAATTAATAACAATATAATATGCCAGTGATTTGAAAGGGCATTATTTATAAACTAAATTAATTTTGCTAGTTTGTATTACAAAATCGTCATAAAATTCTAGTTTTTACTGCAAATACATATGAGCTTTCTTCTCTATGCTAAGCAAACTAAGGTTACTGATCCGTTCTTGTTCAGTGGTATTGCGTGAATAGTTCTAAATTATTTTCAACGCAGAAAACGTTCTTTCTCCGAAAGCAGTGAAGAAAGGAATCGCGCATATTAAGTACTTCCTTTAATGCATCTGTGAGCTCAGGGATTTTAGGCTACATATTGCTGAAAAAAAATTAACTCCGTAAGATAAAAATAAATAAGAAACTAGACCAATAAACTTAAGCGAATATCAAGCCTTTTTCTTTTTTATATAAATGTATTGCATTAAAGTAAAATGCAAAAGTAAAACAATACTTTAATTTTTACAACACTTCAATTAAATAATTGTAGTTATAAGCTATTTATAAGATCACATGAACTTCTTTTTTAAAAGCTACAATGGAAAGAGATAATAATACACCCTTTATTTAGCACTTTGCTATTTACCCAAATAACAAATAATCTTACATTTACAACTTGTAACTAATAACAGAAACTTTTCAATATGTTAACTGTACATGTATGTATGAAGACTAAATTCTAAACACATTAGTACATATTCAAGTATTGCTCCTTCAACTGTTTTTTAAAACCAGTAAGGCTTAGGTTCTTAATTGCGGCACATATATTATTATAATTCAATACCCCTTTGTGAAACACTGAATTTCTACCTATTTCATTTTTAACAATATATAGCGCAAAATTATTCTTACCCCTAGTATCGTACTGATGGTTGTCTGTAAACTTAATTATGAAATTATTTAAATATTTTGGCATTAATCCTAGTTCGATTTTATGAATAAAGACCATCGTATGATAAGATTAAAAGACAGCTAATTTATGTTGGTAAGGATATAAAGAAATATTAGGAAATAGTATTAATTATGGTGTAAATTGGGGTTAAATTAAGCAGTAGATGAGTTGGCACAACCATCTTTTCTCTGCCACTAGTGCTTATAGGATAAAACCGACAACACCGTTTTGCAGCGTTTGATCTACTGATGTGTACGGGCCTATGGATAATTAAAATGCATTTTCAGGAATTTTTTCAACTCCTTGTCAGCTCTCGTTTTCAAGATATGGGTGGCAAGTTACATTTTTTAAATGGGAAGGGGGATCATCAATTTCCTGATTTCAAAAATGTATCACACTTGAACAATTTATTGCTTCTGAATTGAGAAAAGTGTGATAACAAACTTAGGCCTCGTGACTGGTGATAATTTTCATTCGCTTTATTTGCAATCGCAATGCTTCAGTTAACTGAACTTGATGGCATCGAAATTTCGATGATTGGTTACGGAGATAGAAGGCGAAGTTATTCGGAAGTAGTTGCACTCTACAATGCAGTTCATAAAGATTCTGAACCAATTGCCAGATCAATAGTTATTAAAACATTGCAACGTTTTGACGAAACCGGCGGTGTTAAAAATCGTCAAAAACCAGGACGTCCGAAAATTGCTAGGAATGAGGAAAGAAGTTTGACTGTCCTTTTAGATGTGCAAGAGAATCGCAAGTATTCCGTACAACAGCGTGCTCATCATGTTAGCAAAAGATCTGTTCAGAAAATGTTGAATAAAGAGAAGTTTCATCCATACAAAATTCACGTATTACAAGAACTGAATGAATGTGATTTCGATCGTAGGATAGAATTTTGCGAAACTGTTATGAACATTATATATGAAGATAGAAACATTTTAAATTGGATTATGTTTTCCGATGAAGCGACTTTTTGCCTCAATGGTAATCTGAATGGACATAACTGCAGATATTGGTCGGACATAAATCTACATTGGATGGAACAAGTTCACACACAACACCCTCAGAAAGTGAATGTATGGTGTGGTATTATCGGTGAGCACATTATTGGGCCTTTTTTCATCGATGGAAATTTGAATGCGGTCAAGTATTTACAGCTCCTTCGCGAAAACATTATATTATCTTTGTTTTCAATGACAACGATTGCAAAGCTCAGTTTTGTTTTCAATACTGATATAATAGCAGTAGACGATGGGTATGATCGTGAATATTCAACACCAACTTGAGCTACCAGCAAGTGAATTTTTCTGCTGATCCAATTCACATAAACCCCCTTGTTTTCTTCAAACAGTGTTTTTTTCAGTTCCTCCATTGGATAAAATTTTATACTCTTGGTGGCTGGGGTTGTAATACTACTCTTTATTTTCTTGTTGAGATAGGCCGTTATGCATGACAAATGGTATATAAAGTCTTTTGCAATCATGTCAACACACGAATCAGCAAATCCCTCGATCTTGGTCAAGATTATAGTATCATTCAGCTCTTTAGCCTTTCTCCAAATTTCGTTTTGCCGAGAGTACGTCGAAATAGAAACCACATTTCTTTCTCCTTTACGATCTCGTTCTTTTTCGCAAATGAAACAAAAATCCTTCGCAGTAGTTGATTGCTTCCGAAATGAAGTACGTATATCCAGTTTATTTTTCTTGGAAACATATTCTTGTTCTTCATGGCAAAGTCGTGTAAAATTTCTTCTGCAGTTAGCGTGACACACTGGATTGTGTGATAAAAATAAATCCCGATTTACAATTTCCTTTGACAGTAATTTTGAAACTGCGTCGTTTTTAGCAGAAGCCGCATTAAATATTGCTTGAATTCCGCGTTCGGTTATTTGTTGTACAGTCTCGATTGGATCTCTTTGGCAAAACATGCACAAATTGTAATTTATAGAATCTACAAATGTAAAACTTAGGTAGCTTATGCCATAAGAAAGAAAATCGGTGGAATTTACCTACACCCTTCTCTTCTGAATGCCTCGCAGTTCTCTTCATTYCTTTTACCAAATGCTGKACWGTATGGAAACGTCTACAGGAAAAAGCTTCCTTCAAGAATTTWGCAGATTATTGTTCGTTCACTCTTTACAAGCCACGACATGTCATTCCCATGTATTATCAAATGCAGTGCGTCGCCCGAATAGCTGCTTTTGATTGAAGAGAAACAGTCAACCACCGACTCGTATCGTATCGGGGGTCTCCGTGGTGCGCTCTGCGAAGTAGGTGGGTGCTACCCTATAAAACGTAATCAAAAAGAGCTATCGAGATGATTCTTTCGTCAAAATTTTCTAGACATTCAGGCGGATGTTTGGTTTGCAAGAGGTATGGCTCTATCTTCAACGGTTTAGAAAATCCTCCGATACCAAAGATGAAGTTCCAATTTTTTTCGCGCGCTGCAATTAAACAATTTACACGGCATTTGTTAGAAACAATAGACAACCGGATTTGATGCCTTCGGAAAGTAGAGACTTTGAGATTTCTTCTCATGTAAAAGAAATTGAAATCGCTCGAGAAATAAGCTTGCAATTGGAGTGTAAAGATAAATATTATTAGTTTTCAATGCCGCAAATATTTTCGGAAAATATTTTTTTCGCTTTTTGCACAAAAACTGCGCCCTACCAGACATAAATAGACATTCCAAAAGCATACACAACCCGTATTTTTTTAAAATTGTATCTTCGAGTTGAGAGTTACACTTTTTAGAAGCTCCTTTTAGCATCCCAGATACCCGACTAATACCAGAACTTATTCACCTGTTCCCTAGTCCGCCCCATTTTGCAGTCAACGTTCGTGGATATTTGAATGGGATATCTCCAGTCAGATGGATTAGTAGGCGCGGAGCGATAGAATGCCAAGCACGTTCCCCTGATCTGACGCCGCTTGATTTTTTTCCTGTGGGGGGGTATCTGAAAAATCGTATATACAGGGTGTCCAGAGCTAGCGTAATTCCCTTATAGCTCTGTTGGATTTGAAGATACCCAAAAACTTTTTAAACAAAACCGTAATCAAATTATTTCCTTTACATTTTAAAATTATTTTCACTAATACAGGGTGTCCCTATTTTCCTGGACAGCCACCAATTTAATTTTTTTACACGGAACACTCTGTATATTTTTGCATTTTTGAATTCTTTGTCAAAAATGAAGGTAAGTTTATTAACCATACATGTGATCTGTCTTGTGCCGTTTTTGAGATATCTTAATTTTTTTGTTAAATTTGACATTTGAAGTGCGCCCGAAAAAGCTCGAAATCCCTGAAACTAAAAACATTAAAAGACTGCGGTTTTTTCGTTAGATAGGGCATAAAATGGACTTTATTTTCGATATTAATTAATTTATTTGAACTGAAATGGTTACCTAAAAATAAAATTAGAATTATGAAATATTTGATCATGGATAACTTGATTTTTTTAAATAGAACGGTATATTTTTATTTTCATTATCAGAACCATAATTTAAATCTTTTTGGATTTTATTAAGGTATATTAGGGTCTATCTCTTACGGTTTTGTAAATATTTGCTATTTTCAAACTTTTTGGTGGAATTACACAACGTTAAAGTCTAAGAAGGCTTTGGAAATTTGCTCGTGCATCTTTAAAACAAAAACGTTAATAATTTTTTTGTTTTAGTGATCAGAAGCAAAATTTTATTCTTTTACAATTTGGTGTAACATATTTTCTTTATATTTCTAACGGTTTAGGACATATTTAGGTTTGTTTGCTTTGACACCTTTTTTGAGGCATCAGGCAAACAGACCCTCAATTGTTTTATTTTTATTTTTTGTTTTTTTCAACATAAAATCTTAACAGCAGTACACTCTTGAAATTTTAGTGTCACTAATCGATTTTTAAAATTATTTTTTTGCATAAAGATATGTTTACACAAATTGTCAAGTTAGCCATGGAAAATATTAAACAATTTTTGTTGTGTCAATTTTGTCAGTGGGCTCTAAACCAATTAAACGAAGATGAAGACTTTTTTAAATATTTGATGTTCTATGATGAGTCGACTTTCCACAAAAACGGATTCGTTAACACTCACAATTTTCATTATTATGCCACAGTAAATCCTCGTCGTACTCAAAATATTTACTCCCAGTACCGTTGGTCCCTAAACGTTTGGGGAGGAGTTCTCGAAAATCATGTTATCGGACCATTTTTTTTTGATAGGTCTCTAACGGGAAGAACATACGTTGAGTTTTTACAGAACGAGCTTATTGGGTTGCTGGACGATGTTCCTTTGGCAGTAATACAGCGTATGTGGTTACTGCAAGACGGTGCACCTGCGCATGGAACAATAGATGTTCGCAATCATGTGGATGCAGTGTTTCCATACCGATTTCTTTTTGTGGGGATATGTTAAAAACAAAGTTTATGCAGATCCACCAACTACAGTGCAGAATATGCAAGAAAGGGTCATTGCGGCATTCAGAACAGTCACACGGGAAATACTAGCCAATGTTGAAGATTCTTTCAAAACAAGAATAAGGATGTGCATTCAACAAAATGGCGGACATTTCGAACACTTTTCGTAATGTCTCTTCTTTATGTAACGATATATTAATTTAATTGTAAAAAAACACATATTTATTATTAATAATTTTAGCAATATAATTATTTTAAACTAAAATTTTATGTGTTCATTGCTGTAAATATTTTATGTTGAAAAAATGAAACAATTGACAATTGCCCAATACCTAAAAAAGGTGTTCAAGCAAACAAACCTAAATATATCTTAAACCGTTAGAAATACAAAGAAAATATGTTACAATTGTAAAAGAATCAAATTTTGCTTCTGATGACAAAAAGCAAAACTAAAACAAAAAAATATTTTGTTTTAAAGATGCAGGTACAAATTTCCAAAGCCTTTTTAGACTTTAACATTGTGTAATACCACCAAAAGTTAGAAAATAGCAAATATTAACAAAACCGTAAGAGATAGACCCTAATATACCTTAATAAAATCGAATGGGATTTAAAATGTGGTTCTGATAATAAAAATAAAAATATACCGTTCTATTTGAAAAAAAAGTTATCCATGACCAAATATTCCAAAATTCAAATATTCTTATTAGGTAACCATTTTAATTCAACTAAATTCGTGAATATCGAAAATAAAGCCCATTTTATGCCCTAATTAACGAAAAAACTGCAGTCTTCTAATGTTTTTAGTGTCGGAGATTTCGAGCTTTTTCGGGCGCACTGCAAATGTCAAATTATACAAAAAAATTAAAATATCTCCAAAACGGCACAAGACAGACCACATGTGTTGTTAACTAACTGACCTTTATTTTTGATAAGGAATTCAAAAATGCAAAAATATACAGGGTGTTCCGTTTAAAAAAATAAAGTTGGTAGCTGTCCAGAATAATTGGCACACCCTGTATATGTGAAAATAATTTTAAAATGTAAAGGAGATAATTTGATTACGGTTTTGTTTAAAAAGTTTTTGAGTATCTTCAAATCCAACAGAGCAATAAAGGAATTACGCTAGCTCTGGACACCCTGTATGTTGATCGCCCACATAATGCAGAAGATTTAAAAGGACGAACCAGACTTATCGCCAAATATGCTACAAAGAACATTAGAAAACCTTTACTCAAGGCTGCATTACTGCGAGGAATTAAACGGGGAACGTATTGAGCATCTTCTGTAATGTAAATCTGAAAAAATACAGTATTTTTCACGGAATCATGTTTTCCTCTTTTACTTTTTGTGTACCCGGTTCGCAATAAATTGATCGAACTAGACAAAAGTTATCACCAGTCAAAGAAAAAAGGTAATACCTGGCTTTTTTGTCCACTTTAGCGATAAAAAAAAATTTTTGCAACGGAAGTGCAATGAACCTTAGAAGCTAGTAATGAAGTTGACTTCATGTAGCAACATCCAATAGTTTAACTCGAGAAATATTGGATGCTTTGCTCACTTTAAGTGTCGGATGAGGCTCACACTAATTGCGCTTCTTGTCTAACTGGTAATTAATCACACATGGTTAACGTTCTAGCGACAGCGTACCTGCAGTTCAACGTTTTGATAGCCAAAAGGCAGACTTTAATCAGTCTATGTCGCTTATTACCGTCATTTGTTACGTAGTTCGTTAAAATTGATACTAGCTCAATATGAATAGAGTATAAATACTATTTGTTACTACTTTTGAGAAAATACGATACGCATAATGCCAAGATGTTTTAAGGCGATTGATATCTACTTTAAGAATCTCTAGTGCAGCAGTTCCTAAGAAGTTCACACCTTATCATAAAACTTTCAGCAACATCACCTCGATCCATGCGCCATTTGCTAAATAAGATATTGCGATTCGCAGCTTTCCACTAATAAACCACCGCTTTCCAAGTCGCCTTTTTGTTCAGATAATGGAGGTAATTTGCACTGGAGAGCAAATTATGCGCGAGATTGGAATCTAGCGGACTGCGGGTCGCTCTACCAGGGGAAATTGATCGCAATAGGTACTAATTTGTTTACTGTATCTCAGATACAATTCGTAATTTAGCTGCTGTAGCAGACGATGGCAGATAAACTGCGAGAACAGAGGCGTGCTCCACAGAGAAATCAAGGGTAGGTATGTTCCCATTCCACTTCGATCCCCTTGGTGAATCTCATATTTGAGAAGGTAGTATTTCTGTCGAACATAGATAACACAAAATTAACTGCAAACTCACATTTACATTGAATAAGACACTGACAATCGATAAATATTAATTGGAAATAATGCACATGAGCTCGAGCATTATTCTCTTTGCAATTATATTCGTGTGACAGACGTGGTTTAATAGAACTTTACGCATGTCATGTGTCATTCAAGTTCCTATTATCTGACGAATTCATGATGCTACTTAATGCTAGTTGACGTATTTGTTATTTTTTGAACTATCTTTCCTAATTCAAGATAAGTAATTTTTTTAACACCATTTTATGCAAGTGCTAAATAATCATTTTAATGTCAAATGATATACGGATTCAATTCCTTTTACAGGATGGTCCATAAGTGGTACACAGTAAAACCACATTTTGTATTTAATTTTTTTTAAAATAAATATTGCATAAAGTTTGGTGTACTGGGGTTTTCTGAGCTGAAGAATTTAAATATTTGTATATATTACCTACTAGTTGAATGTGGGCACACTACTACATGAGGGTTAAAAATGTCAACTTAATATAAATGCCCCTCTGTCCTTTTTCCACAAATGTAAACCTTGTAGAAGCCGCTTTCGCTTACCCTTTTTCGAGCTATTACTATTTCATTAATATAGTGAACAGTAATTATTCAATAGTAGCTATAGAACATTTCAAATAGGTTTTGATTCAACACAAACCATTGTCGATGTCGTTTTTAAAAGGAAGAGATTATTATATTAGTATCTCGTGGTTTTTGTGAGTTTGTAACAAATATTTAAAGTGGAAATGTCAAGGCATAATTTATTTTTAAATTTGAAATGAGAGATATGTTTCGCGTATACGCTCAAGAAAATTTTAATAATGCTTAGTGCTCATCGCCGATATCAAGAAATTTATTTAAATAGAAGGCAGCCAAATTTCAAACTATTTAAAAATCTTTAGGATCGCCTGGGAGAAGCTGGTTCTTTTTGGCACGAGTTTCTGTACATACCGAGCTCTACTTCTACTGCTAAAAGGTGTTGCCTATTAGCACCACCAGATGCCATTGCGTGTCGATCAACTTTAAGGGAATGTACCCTAAAACTGGACTTTCTTATATTGCTGCGTTGAAATTTAAATATCAAAATAAATTACGAGTATAATAGATACTCATAGTAGCCATCTTATAGAACGGGACTTAGAAAGTAAGTGTGTTTCAAAGCAAACGCATATTAGCCATTAGTCCTTCGAATAGGTAGCCTATTTTATAATTTAAATAAAATTTCAGTAAGATAATCTACGAAACCGTTTTTAAAAGCAAATATTCTCTCAATTCGCCTCGTTACTTCTAGTTTAGGAAGCGCTGTCTTGCAGCAAATGGGTAAGCACCCAATAGCTTAAAACTGTATCTTTGGGACATATATACCCGAACACTACTGATATTATAATTAGCGCAACTAATTTAAACACTAACTTGCTGTATACTGATAACCGTAGTGTTGAGCTATTAGGCAGTCGTTCAATTTATGCAAATGGATTAATCCAAAAACTCTTACTACAGTCTTGAAGTAATTATAACATAAAGCGTACGTGTTATTTTTTTCGCTCGCGGAAATATTTAATCATTTTATGGGACGGTTCGGAATTTAATTAAGAAAAATTCTAAAAATTGGCCCAAAATATATAATTATATACAGAGTTTCTACAAATGATTCATGCAAGCAGGTCACTTATGGATAATATCGACTAAATCAATTTTCCGCCTCTCAGGAAATTGATGATTTGTGTGTATTTTTTAATTGTTTGATATATTTTAATATGAGAAAACGCTTGGGAGTGTGTATTTTCAACATATTATGTAGAGTTTTGTGGAATAATTAACTTTAAAGTTGGTTCAACCGATAATTTCGTATTGACGTGTTCCTTGGCAAACGAGCTTCAAAATCGCACTACGCCTTTTTCATTTCAAAAACTCTCACTAATCAAGCAATAAAAATAAATTGGGTATGTTCAAAAGGTAACAACTGCTTTAAGCGTAAAGTTTCTTAAAACTAGGCGTCCCCGGCATTGGGAATATTACAAGTCCATAAGGAATCTCGTAAATTCGGCCATAATTAGAGGAAAAAAAGGCATATTTAGAGCTTTGCGTTTCTGGTAGTAATCGAAGGAATGTTTATAAGAGATTAGAGTTTTTGGGTGTTAACATTAGATATAACACTTCGCGATTGCCTAATGATTTGTGTGATCCGACTGCTCTGAATGAATATTTTTTAATTTACCAAATAAACGTTTTGTATTAAGCCAGGATCTGTATAATAATTACTTTGAAAACATACTTAATAAAAAGCAGCAGGATTTTGAATTTGTGAATGAGTCTGATGTTGTTGAAGCCGTAAATTCTATAGTATCCGCAGCCGCCGGGCACGATGGTTTAACCATCGATATAATAAAATTTAGTTTGCCGGTTTTGCTCCCATTTATAACGCATATAGTCAATTTTATAATTGGGCATAGTGCATTTCTCGATGCCTAGAAACTATCTTTAGTTATTCCCTTGCCAAAAACTAAGTGTCTGCAGGAGTTAAAGGATGTGAGGCCGATTAGCATCCTTCCGGTTATGTCAAAAATTACAGAGAGAATCTTAGCTAAGCAACTCTTAAACCATATTGATAGCAATAATTTGTTGCCTTCGTTTCAGTCAGGGTTTCGCCGGAGATTCAGTTGTGAGACAGCACTATTAAATGTTAAAGATAACATTGTGTCAGTTCTGGATGAAGATATACTTGTTTTACTAATACTTTTAGACTTCTCCAAGGCATTTGTATGCTTAATCACCCATTACTTATGGCAATTTTAAAATACTTTGGATTGTCAGAAGGTGCTGTTAATTTATTTGATAATTATTTTCATCAACGTAACCAGAAAGTTAGAGTGGGGGACAATTACTCGAACGACGGAGTTGTTGTTGGTGGTGTGCCACAGGGGTCAATTCTGGAGCCTATTATGTTCCTTATTCTGTGCTTGTTTCCACCATTAAGTATGGACAATACCATATGTATGCCGATGACACCCAGTTGTATTACACGTTTAAAGTTGACGAGATTGACTCAATGTTATCAACAATTAGTGACGATCTTAATGCATTCTCCAAAGCGGCCACCGAACATGGCTTGGTGATAAGCCCCAGTAAATCTAAACTTGTATTATTCGGCAGGGAGCACGATAGTAATTTGCGATATTATATAATTAGTAAGACGGACCTTGTTATTGATAATTGTCGGCTGCAATTCTGTGAGAGTGCTCGAAACCTGGGGGTTATTTTAGACACAAAATTAAATTTTACTGAACATGTCTCCATGCTTATGCAGAAAGCTTTCTCGAATCTGAAAATTTTATATAATTCTAGAAAAATTTTGAATTATAATACTAAAGTACAGCTCTGTGAGTTATTTGTCCTTTCCCACTTTAACTATGCATCAAGCGTGTATGGTACCGGTACATCCAGACTGCTGAGCAGGAGGATACCGCTGATGCAGGATTGCTGTCTCAGACTGATCTTCGGCGTCCGCCGGCGACAGCCAATCTCGCATAAGCTGGGGGTGCTGCCATGGCTGAACATGGAATCGCGTCGCTATTTGCACTATGTTATTGTACTATGTTATTACAAACACTAAAACCCCCATATCTTTACAATAAAATTATATTTAGGACGGATGTACACAACATAAATATTCGTCGCAAGGATTTGCTTTGTGTTCCTAGACATAAACATACATATTACTGAAAGTCTTTTTCATATGATGTTTGTCGTGTGTACAATTCCGTTCCACTACATATGGAATCATTCTCCACTGCCTCTAGTTTTAAGACGTCTTTGCGCAAATTTTTGATGACTAATAATGTTTAACATGCCGGTCTGGACTTGGTGGGTGTGTCTTGCCCTTTTTTTCATAACTCTATAGCGCACCTGGTTGTGGTTAGCAATGCAAGTTTTATCTATTGTGCTACTTTCAAATTTAATGTGGTTAGAACAAGTATTTCGGTTGGGTGGAAGAGCAGTTCGCCACTTCTTTCTAGTAGCAACTGAACCATGCCATTTCATCGCTACTTGACTCGTGATTAGTTTCTTTTTGTTAATTTTATAAATAAGTAATTATTTATTATTCAATTTTTTTTATTGTACTAATGCCATTATTATTATTTTGGAACATCATGTATTTATTTATTTATTACAGGGGGTGTGAACAGGCAAGCCCAAAGTGGCACCCACTAGAAAAAAAACATAGTTATGCTAAACCTGAGAATAACCAAACGTGAATGTTACAATTTAGTGTGTACAAAACTAATAAGTCTATCTATATTAGCAAGAAAAAACAGTTATAGAAGATAAGCAAAATAGCATAATTAAGTGATAATAATATAAGTATAATATACAGAAAAAAGAAGAAAAAAATATATACATATAAGTCAGTATTCTCGAATACAATAAGTAAACTATAAAGCATTATGCAATATTCAAACTACATATAAGAAACATTGCTAAGCTAAGAAAAATTTACAAACGAAACACTATTGTCTGAATTTTAATTTAACTAAAGCTCTAAATTTTTTCAAACAGTTATGGAAAATATCGACGTCAGAACAGTGCGAATTATATGATCTAGTAATGCGGGCTAAAGGTCCATTACGACCTAAATTGGTTCGGAAGAGATATTCGCYAAATGAAGGTAAAAAACGACTGTTGTACACGGGAACACTTAAGAAGATACTAGAGAGCAAAGAGGGTGAATCAACTGAGCTATTGATTATTTTGTGGAGAAAAAGCAAATCCGCTACTAATCTTCTCTTTTCTAGGCTCATTATGTTGTACATTCGGGTCAGTGTTGTGGCATTTATTAACTCATAGGAACCCACAACTTTAAAATGAAGATACCTTAAAAATTGGTTTTGTACCGACTGCAGTCTTAATTTGTATATGTCATACTGTGGAGACCACACAACAGATGCAAAATTGAGTCTGCTATATACAAATGCGAAGTACAGGTTTTTTATAACTTCAATAGAACTAAAATTTTTAGTTGTTCGAATTATAAAGCCCAACATTCTATTTGCCTGAAAAGCTATATTATCTATATGCACAGAGAAGGTAATTTTCTGGTCGAAAGTGACTCCCACATCTTTCACATGAGAAACGGCCTTTATCTTATTGTTGTCAAAGTTATAGTCAAAGGAAAATAGTCTAATGTTTCTAGAAAATGTAATAGTACAGCACTTACTGAAATTTAAATAAAGTTTGTTCATTTTACAATAATTATAGAATTGACATAGGTCGTTTTGAAATAGTATACAGTCGGAGATATTACTTATGGGAGCGAAGATTTTTAGGTCATCAGCATAAAGAAGAAAATTGCAGTATTCAAAACAATGCTTAATATCATTAATATAAATTAAGAACAGCAGAGGCCCCAAAACCGAACCTTGTGCTACACCTGAAGTGACCCAGTAAGGTGATGATTTAAAACCATTTATCGATATTACTTGAGTTCTGCCGCTGACATATGATGATAACCATCTTAACAAAGTTCCGTGCACACCTATTTTTGACAGTTTATGAATTAAAATACAGAGGTCAATTTTATCAAAAGCCTTGCTGAAATCTATATAAACAGAATCTACTGGAATCTGATGATCCATGGAACTTAAAATAAAGTTGCAATATTCTGTAAGATTTGTTTCGACAGAACGTTGAGCAAAAAGCCGTGTTGTTGAGTAAGAATTGATGCTTTCAGGGCCCGAAATAGAACGTTGTGCACTAGAAGTTCGAGGATTTTATTGAAAATACATAGCTTGCTGATAGGGCGGTAATTCGCAACCGAATTTTTGTCACCGTTTTTGTGAATGGGCAAAACATGGGCTACTTTCCACTGGGAAGGGAATTCGCCCGTTGACAAGGATCGGTTAAAGATCAAAGTGAGAGGCTCACTAAGTGTTGTAGCGCATTTTTTAATGAAAAAAATGGGTATGCCATCCGGCCCTTGTCCCTTACTCTCATCGAGGTTAGACAGACAGAGCGCAACGCTCTCTTTCGTAAAAGATATGTTGCTGATGAGTGCACACTGAAAATTAGTAAATGAGCAGGGTAGTTGATTGTAAGGTTCAAACGCAGAACGGAAATATTAAGCGAAAAATTCACAGATTTCGGGACCATCATTGGCAAACTTATTACCAAACTGTAAGGAAGAGGGAAAACTACCGCGAGACTTTCGATTTGGTATCAAGTTCCATATGTTTTTGGCATTTTTTTGAAACCGTTTTGTAAAAACCAATAAACGAAGAATCACACAGTAAACGATGAAGTAAATTAAATTAATCGCAACCTCACTTTATATACCAACAAATCAGGTCAAAATTACGTTCGGATATTCCGTGCTGCAGCCCTTGTTCAGTATCCCATGCACGCCCCTGACAAAAACGAGGCTTGCCCTCGCTGGCCGAGTTTAGATTAAATTCCTGGAAGTTATTCCACTATGGTTATTATCCGAGAGTGGTGCACATTCAGAGTATGAGCGCTAACAAACTGAATTACTTGATGGTACCACTGAAAGGAGTTATGAAAGGCAGCCGGTGGTTTCCTTTTTACTCGACATCTGCATCCAAAGATAACTCGATTACGCTTTACTAAGGATGCTGAAAGAGCAAGGCATACAAAGAACGGCGAGTAGGCCTTGGAACACAACAATGCACGTTCCGATATGTAAGGGTTTATTGTTATCCTGCCGTCGAAAAGTGGAAATCCCTTGTTAATCAAAGGAATCAAGATTGCACTTACTGACACAGTCAATTTAATTTGAACGTTTTAAAAATTATAATAAATATGTTCATCATTGCGTACCAATCATACTGCAAATTATAGTAAAAACTATTCAAGTAAAATATAATTTACCACATTCTTTTAATCGCCCCACCAGGTTCCTAACCCCATACAGATTCTAAAGAGAATTTGTGATTATGCATTTCTTAATAGCTGCGAAAATACTTGTAAGGTTTATTAGGGGTGCATGTAAATATGGGTATGAATAGGCACCCCAAGCTTTTCGTTTTAAATCTAAACAAGTATTTTCACAACGCAAAAATTCATAATCAGAAATTTTCAGTATAATCTATATGAGATTAGAAATCTATATGAGGTTTAAGATCCTTATTTTATAGTATTTAGTCCAGTTTAAAAACGTGGTAAATGAATGATTACTCTTTATTTGAATAATTATTTTCTGCCATTTAGCTCTTTTTAGTACATTGATGATATTTTGGACAATGTGGAAATTTTGAGATTGATTTTAGAGTCTTTTTACCTGATCATACCTGAGATCACAAACTATTACACCTTTTCACAATATCAAATCGAATATACTAAAGATTGAACAAGACCAAAAAAATATGTCGAAACGTTTCAAAATAAGTACTTTCATTAATTCATTAATTCACGGAACTAGGGCCAACAAAAACAATAAGTAAGTAGATGATTTTTTGTTTGAGTCTTTTATTGACCGGTAAATGATGATTTTTAGAAATCGCGAAAGTATGCCTTTGTACGCTAGTGATTTTGTTGTTTATGGTAAGACCAGTTGTTTTCCTTTTGCTCCTCTTGTATTGTAATTGTGCTGGATCTCACTGTTAATGACCAGTTGATAGTTTCTTTTTTTAATAAACTACACAATCAAGAATATACAGTCCCGTAAGAGTAAGTATTCCACATTCTTTAAACTGATCTCTACAACTGTCTGAACATATGCGAAATATGCACTAAATGCTTGTTCAATACTAACCGATCTTGCTAAAGTTCGTAAGACGTAGCAAAAACTACGCTCCGCAAAATAACTTCCATTTTTGAACGAAAAAGTATCATTTCGCGTTTCAAAACACAAACAATATTTTTTCGAAAACTGCAATAAAATGAGATAATTGTACGTATAACAATTTAATTTATATTTGAAATCCTTTAAATTACTGTTTGAATCAAGACATTTTATATGCGGTGGCGTTGCCTGTTATAACGATAGCAACCTAATAAACAATAAACATTATTGGTGAAAGAAAGTAATTTCCGAATTATAATATATTGTAATTCATATTCTAAAGGACATGAAAGAGTGTTAAACTGAAAATGAGCTCGGAAAGTGAATAGGAGCATTTACCAGGAGAAGTACTGGAAGCGGCGCAATGGCGCAAAGTGCTGCAGAATTAATCCCCAAAAAATCGTCTTGACAGTACGTGATCGCCTACAACGAATTTAAAGCGTGGTGCAGTTCAAAGAAAATTCAAAGTGTCCGAAGCGGTATTACTGGCATTATTACGAACATAAAATTAATAAAGTTAAACCTTCGACATTATGGTCAGTATTATATGCTAAAATGTACACTAAATGAAAAAAAATGTAAATATCAGGAAATTTTCGAAACTAATACCATATTTGAAAAGCAAATCAGTTGGATACCGTCCAAAAAAGTCCAGAATTCTAAAGAAATAGTAAATTGAGAGATCTTTTACAAGAGGCACCTGATAGTAGATTTTTGCTAGAAAAGGTAATTCAAATTAATATAAATCTATAGACTTATCTAATTCTAAGCAACTTTTCAGGTCTTTAATTATTGGTGTTTGGGAAGCTTTGAGAAGAGAAGAGCTACTGAGAATAACGACAGATGATGTAAAAAACAAAAATTCAATTATTATGATAAGAATTCCTCATTCCAAAACTAATACTCCGAGKTGTTTTGTGATTTCAAGTCCAGACCAAATGAAGGTATGCTGCAAATACTGTGCTTTACATCTGGCAGTTACTACAAGTCGAATGTTTCTGTATGTCAAAGAAAAATGTGTGCCAAAAGAATGTATCTCAATTTGCCWCATCCAGAAACTTATACAGGACACTGAATATTTAAATCTTCATTGATTAATTTGTTTATGTTTTTGTTATTATAAAATATGTCAAAAATTGTCAGATATCAAATTAAATTAATCCAAAATAATGATGTTATTGTAATACGAGAATTCAACTTATATGTAAGACTGTTTGTAATATACCCTACTTCGTGACTTTTTACTAATAGACGCCCTGACGAAGAAAGCTTGGCCCAATAAAAAAAAGTTTTATTGTAAATCTATAGAGGTCCACTTCCCTAATAAAAAAACCTACAATAAACGTATAAGAAGGACCGTGAAGACATTCTATAATATAAATAAATATATAAATTTAATTCACTTCACATGTAGTGCAAAATAAATTCTAATCGTCTTGTTATCGTCTCTTTTTATATAATAGTTACTGTTTTGTTATTAAAATGTTATATTATGTAAAATGAATATTAATAATTCCATAACTAAGTTTCGAAAATATGATAAATTGTTTTTAACATTTGTTTTATTTTCTAGACCGACAAATACTTTGGCGTTCTAGAACAAAACGTATTTCGCAGCTAGGTGACAAAAAGGTTCCCTTTGTCAACTGAAAGCTTTTGAATTTAAGACTATCTTTTCACAGGGCAACGTTGCCGGTTCTAACAAGCTGGCTTTGATTCGATCCACGCTCTGGCGTTTTAGTAAACAAAACGTGTGGAATGGAACCTGTTTACTGTTCGGAACCTACAGGTCGAGTAACTATGAACATTCTATGTTGAAAACTGATCCATAGTGCTCAATGTGAGTTGAATCTTGAATTAATTCTTAAAATGACTTCACCAAGTTAAATCCACTATATATTTATTTTGGTAAAGCGCTTTCGGCTAATATGCCATCGTCAGTACAATTATAAATTATCAGAAAAATTATGACATTGTCAAAATTAAAAATCTAATCAAGCAATCTCGACTAAAAAAAGGATAAACTACTTTCAAACCAGTAACGTAAAAATTAGCGTTCAAATAAAAAATTTAGAATGAAACAACTGACATTGCAAAAATCATTTAGTATTGTCCAATTTTGGTCATTTAAAATTTTGTAGATCTCTAAAATTTCTAAAATGTAAACTTTTTGTCCAAAGTAGAAGTATGTTTAAAAGATAATAGAAGTTCCGCTAATGAAGAATTTGTAGTTACAATGTCTGTATTTTTATACTCACTAAATTGTTTTAGATTTACAGTCGTTACATGTAAAGCTATATACGCCTGAATGATCTAAAACGGAAATTTTAAATTTATTATGGACAAAACGGGAACAGACACTGCCTATAGTCGAAAAGGCAATATTTATGTCATTAGATGCAAATAACTTAGAAAGGTAAAGCGAGACTTGACCAATAAACCTAAGGGGATACCAAATTTTAACTTTTTTATCACATGTGATGGTGTTAAAAAAAACTTAAATTTTGTCAGGTATTTATAGTACAATTTTTCTATTAAGTAATTTGGAAAACAGTTATTATAAGCAATTTGAAGAATTACACCAAGTTATTTTTCGAAGGCATTTAAAGTAAGGGGAATTTTAAAAAGTCTGTGAAAAAGAGAATGAAAAGCGGCTATTTTATGGGTATGAGGGTGCACAGAAGAATAGGGGATAATGTTGTCTGTACTAGTAGAATTTCTGAAAATTTCAAAAGAAAGATAAGGAGAGGAATGGTTGTACAAAATTAACAAATCTAAAAAGGAAATTTTATTATCAACTTCTGTTTCATAACTAAAATTTATAGAATTATGTAATAAGTTTATAAATGTAAGAAAACTATTTAAATTTTGTTGATTTCCTGAGAAAATACATAAAACATCATCTACCTAACGGTACCAAAAAATAACGTGAGGTGAGAAGAAAGTATTTTTGAATATTTCCTTTTCTAAGCTATTCATGAAAATTTCTGCTAAAAGTGGACTGAGGGAAGAACCCATAGCTAAACCTCACTTTTGTACAAAATATTTATTATTGAAACAGAAAAAATTTTGATCTAATACAAATTTTGTTAAAGACATCAAATTATTTATATGTAATAATAATAAATTAGAATTTTGAAGTAGTAGGTTATTTAAAATATTTAAACAATCTTGTGGAGGAATCGATGGAAATAAATTGTTCACGTCAAAGGAAACAAGAAAAGAATCAGCTGGTATTTTAAATTTTTTAAGTTTATCGGTCAAGTCTAAATTATTTGCATCTAATGATATAAATATTGCCTTTTCGACTACAGGCAGTGTCTGTTCCCGTTGTCCATAATAAAGATAAAATTTCCATTTTAAATCATTTAGGCGTATATAGCTTTACATGTAACGACTGTAAATCTGTTTATATTGGACAAACGGGAAGATCCTTTCTTTTTAGGGGAAATGGACATCTAAAACAATTTAATAAGTATAAAAATACAGACATTGTAACTACAAATTCTTTGTTAGCGAATCATCTATTATCTTTTAAACATACTTCTACTTTGAACAATTTAAAAAGTTTACATTTTTGTAATAAATTATCAAAATTAATTTTTTTTAGAAATTTTAGAGATATACAAAATACTAAATGACCAAAATTGGACAATACTAAATGATTTTTGCAATTTCAGTTGTCCCATACTAAATTTTTTATTTGAACGCTAATTTTTACGTTGCTGGTTTGAAAGTAGTTTTTCCTTTTTTTAGTCAAAATTGCTTGTTGAGATTTTTAATTTTGACAATGTCATAATTTTTCTGATAATTTATAATGGTACTGACGATGGCATATTAGCCAAAAGCGCTTTACCAAAATAAATATATAGTGGATTTAACTTGGTGAAGTCATTTTTAGAATTAATTTATGAACATTCTATTTACATGTATGTGTCAGGTGAAATTAAGTGAAGTGTCGAAAAGAAGAATAAGAAAATTGATAGCCACAACTCGTTTGCCTTATTTATGTTATATAAATAACTATTCTCAATATTAACAGTTTGACGGGAAATCGTAAGTTTTAAGGCGAAATATGGATGGACGGAGCTTTCATATCAACTTTACGCACTTCATCACGAACCAGAACGGTTCCCGTTGACAGCCGTTCGGTGCTATTCGTACCCGGAGTTTTTCATTCCGGCAAGAGGTTCAATTCCCGTAACCGGCATTCGATTAAGCGCGCTTTGCAGTGCGTCACGTCCGGTCCCCGGGGGCCCCCCGGAATCGGTCATCGTCACCTCCGCGTTATTAACGACTTATTTCGGGTAAACATTTCGAGAGGGCGCTCTGTAAAAATGGCGTCGGCCGTGTGTTGTCCACTCGATCCGCGGACCGTATGCGATTGACAGGTCCTTTATCAACGGCCGGACCGAAAACTCAGCTTTGACATTGTTTAATGACGTGGCGGATGGGGCGAGCGCCCCCTCACGGCAAAGATAAACAACTCGAATAATCCGACGATTCTTCAATCGCCTTGACAAACTCGGGTTGATAAAGCGTGTAGTTTCAATTTCGCGTTTACGGCGTGCCGGGAAGTGAAGTATTTCGAGTGCTTTGAAGTTTCGGTTCGGAGTAATGGAGTGGATGGGAGCAAATGTCGAGCCGTTGCAGCTTGTAACGGCTGGAGTTTACTGCAATTTACAACGAGACCAGACTTTTTAGCAAAGATACTAATCGACATAGCTAGTTCTTGTAGTGCTTCCATTTACAAGTATATATTACTAAAAATGTAGAATATGTTATTAATTACAACGCTATTACTATGGGCATACTGAAGGGGGGGGGCAAGGGGGACAGCTGCCCGCCCCCCTGAACCTGGGTTAGCAACTCCGGGTCCTTCCAATTTCCCACACATTTAGCTGGTTAATTATGTGTGAACACCTAAGAATTGTCTTATTTACAAAATTGTAACAACATTAAAATTTATAGGCAAATGTATTTCACAATTTTTATCCAGAACTCATATTTGACCCTTGCAAATGACCTCTAATAAATCGCTGTCAAATGGTTTCCAAGCTTATTCGATGCCATGTGCGTTTTGAAGCTGTAACTGCAACATTCATTCTTGTCGTTACGAATCGTTGTCTTAGGGGGCATATAGCTTTAAAAGACTATCTTGGTCAGGATGAGCCATAACGCGATTTCTGCTTAGTTCAGCTCTTCTACCTTTTCCTATAAAGATTGTACAACTAACTACTGTTATATGGAATCACATTAGAATCTGTCATATATTCGGTGATAACCTTAAATTTTGTACCAAATTTCTAAATTCACATTACATTTTAATAATTAATACAAAAAAACAAAAAATCCATCCGAATTCACGTTTATGAAAGTCAATTTATTTAATATAAGTTTTAGAAATCCAGTAAAAACATTATCAGCACGCATTAAAACCCGGTGCGTTGTTAAAAATGCAATTAAATATATTTCAGTTTATTTAAATGAAGCTTAATTTGGTTAAAATATTAAGTAGTCTGTTAATTTTTGAGAGCAACGCACTGGCGATCTAAGAAGGTTGGCTTGTCATTCTGAGTTTTAATAATGTTAGTTATCCATTGAGTCTCTTTTCCTGGGGAGTAAAAATTACTACAATTGTATCTTTAGTACCTATACATATGAACTCCCAGCTTAAATTTCTAAAGCTTCTGGTGTGAGAAGTAGAAACTGTACTAAAAGCGCATCGGTTAATGCATTAGTCTTTGATATTTGTTAATTCTGAATCAGAAATCGTGCTCCTATTAGTAGAACTTTTAAGGTGAAATTTATATTCCTTTGGTACTTCGTATGATATTATTATACATTATGTAGATCACGGATCTTTAGTCTCCTAAATAAAATGTATCAACTCATTTTTTGTTAAAACGCGAGAGCGATGAAACTGAATGCGCCTTACCTAACTGAGTTCATCAATAACGGAATTAGTAATAAAGTGGCTTTGTATGATCAGTGTACATAGAAAACATATAAATAATTTGGGTCTTTATTTCACACAAGATGTATTAAGTCGTCTTGCAGAAAATCCATGAAGATTGTTCAGGAAATAAATACTTCATTAATTACTTAAGTATCTATATCTTATAAACATTTATTATTTCTATTTATGTTGAATTATACTTTTATACTCTACAGGACGTTCCTGCTTTGCCCCCCTCTAGACCAAAAGCTCGGTACGCCCATGGCTATTACATACTTTTGGTACAAAAATTATTCATTCACACTAAACACTGAAAACATTAAATAAATTTCCGCAAAAATTTCGATTTAGATTATCTGTAGAGAGCCCATCCGAGATATTGCGCAACTGAAATCTCCAATACATAATAAACATCATTAATTTTGCCTAAAAAAACTTCTCGACTGGTTAATATAATTATAGTATAGTTAAGAAAAAGATGCGAGCCTTCGGTAGAGTTGTCACAATTATTCTCATTGGAAGAACTTCGGCAAGCTATTTGTGCTCTGAAAGCCAGGAAAGTTGCTGGTTTTGATGGTATTTACCCAGAATTCTCGAAAAACTTGGGGCCGAATGCTTTAAAATGGTTGTTATTGTTCTATAATAATATTTTAGATACATGTAGGCACCTGGTCGTCTTTTGTTCTGCTTGATTGCTTTTTCCAACTGTAGAATGGCTTTTATAGTGCATATCTCGTGTACTGCCCGCCGCGTCCCAGCGCACAGTACCTAAAACAATAAACCTTGTTTGCGATGGACATAACCGCTCTCATAGCTTGGCCATGTCCACTTTATAATAAAATTCCAACGACAAGGAGAAGAGACCGTACATACCGGGACCACGGTTGCATAGCAATATTCCGGAAAGGGGTGCGGCAGTAAACGAATTTTCCTCCTACCGCTTCCATCAGCGTAGAAACGGCACTTTTATTGAATTTTCCTGGCGAATGCAAAAATTGGACGAGACTTTCAGTTCTAACAACGGAGACAGGCGAGATGCGGAGTATGTACGTTTTCGATTTGCATATTGATATCTGTGTATGACCACAGCTGATAGCGGGAATTGGGACTTCAGAATTCTGTGTTCCACGGTTTAGTTTTATAGACTTCATCTACTACAAGGTATAATACACTGGGGAGTATAACTACAGGATGTTTCACGAATGATAATGACCCTGGCGAAATTAAAAATGCAACCCAAAATACATTCTCATAACCAATGTGGTTATTTTACATTAAGGTATTATATTAAAAATAAATTGGGAATCCACGAAGGCTATGCGCTATGGTTCCTGTCATTGTTTTATTAAAAGTCAAAATGTATTCAAATGTGAAAAAACGGATATGATTTTGATTTGTGGTGAATGCAAGAACAATGCTTCCGTTGCTGCCCGTTTATACAGACAACCTCTTCCAAATAGAAGAGCCCCTGCCGATACAATTTTCAAGAGACTTGAATTAACTTTAAGGTCAAACTGGCCATCACTGAAAAAGTCAAGAGAAAGAACAGCAACAGGCCCTGACAATGAAATTAGAGTAATGAAAATGATTGACGAAAATCTTCATATTAGTCAAAGGGTAGTCTCAAGAGCAACCAGTATTAGTCTGTCTTCAGTACACCGAATATTTAAAGGCAATCAATTTCATCCGTATCACTTGCAACTGGTTCAGGCCTTAGACAGATTATCCTAAAAGACCAGATTTTTGTAACTTTTTTTGGGAACACCAAAATTTGAATGTGAGATTTTATGACAACATTTGCTTCTCAGATGTAGCAAGATTTTCTAATAATGGTGGAGTTAACAAACATAACAAGCATTATTATGCGCAAGAAAATCCACGTTGCATTCGAGAAGGACATTTTCAAACTATCTACTCGACGATTGTCTGGTGCGGAATATTGGGGAATCAAATTGTTGGGCCTTATTTTTTTCGCGATAGTTTAAACGGCAGTACTTATCTAAATTTTTTAAGAAACATTTTACCGGTACTTCTCCAAAATATAAATTTACAAGTAAGACAAGATCTATGGTTCCAACAAAATGGGGCAGCTGGGCATTATCATAGAATAGTGCGAAATCATCTTGATTTGGTTTTGCCTAACCGATGGATAGGAAGAGGTTCAATTAATCGTTGGCCACCGAGAAGCCCGGACCTTACTCCTGTGGGGAATGGTAAAAGAGCAAGTATACCAAACACCAATTGAAAGTGTATGACATTTAGAAAATAAAATACATGATGCATGTAGATCCATCACTCCAGAAATGTTAATGATTATTGAATAAACATTTTTCAAAAATAAAATTTGTTTTACAATACCGAATTTACTTAAAGCAAATAATTGAAGTTTATATCAAAATTTATAAATTTATACAGATCTCTACGTTTTATATTTTTTAAGACGATGAACAATTATCAATATTACCTCTGCAAATGTATGTATTTTGGGTTGCATTTTTAATTTCGTCAGGGTCAATATCATTCGTGAAACATCCTGTATAGCCCCACCTTGGCCAAATGCAAACATAATTTAATATAATTTACAAGAAGGATAAAACAAATAAAAATAATAGGAACTGTACTATTTAAAGTAATTTATGAATGATTTCCATAATTTAGTGAAATAATTTCTAAAATTTGCGTGGTGTTTAACTGTAGATGGTTAAATTGCTTACGTATTTCAGCAAAAGGCCAGTGAATGCGCTTATTATATTGAACTGTTCATTATAGAATAAACTGACTGAAGGATGATTTAAGTTATTTTCACAAATACGCCTTAAGTTAACTTAGGTATCAATGTCACAATGCAAGTTTACGAGTACATTCCTCACGGTATCGCGAAAATTTGCCCACATTGGCAACGCGACGCAGCTCAAAAAAATGTAAACAAATATTACTTACAATGCCGCTAGAGCACTGGCTATTATTGGTGTTTCTCGCTTTCGTCAGCATGCGAACCTTTTACGTCATCTCCGTGGCGGAATATTGAGGCATTTGAAACGGATATTGTAAAACCCATACTTTCACATTTTTTCTCGGCAAAGAAGAATCGGAAAAAATCGCAAAAAAATGTCTTTGTGCTTCAATTTTTTTGTACATTTTAAATGTAAAATAAAAAAAAATTGTGGGACGACCCCATTGTCCAAAAGAAGACACAATAAAGTGTGGATACGTCGCGACAAAAATCAGCGATCCACAAACACATTACATCTAATTATCTAGCTGAGCTGATTTTTCAAAAGAACTATATTCCAATATTGTTTAAATAGTAGTAGCGTTACTCTAGAAGCGAAACACTTCTAGTGCACATTTACGTGCTCAACCTCAAAAAGGTGAGCAAATCAGGTAATTTCTTTTGCCACAATATAATGCAAATGTTCCAGACAGCTGTCCGCAAATCCGTTCTCCCGAGGTTGTTAAGGCCGTTACGACACCCCCGTAAATTAACCCAAACAGAAATATGTTTTGCCGCCGCAACGACACGCCAGGAACATCGATGAACTTATTTAACAGGTGGAAGTCAGTGGTGGAGAATTTATGACGGAAGTGGCGTTAGATTAAATGTTCCGGCGCCCTAATAATTCCGTATAAAACGCACCTGCCGCCGGGAATTCCGATAGCAAAAATGACAAACACCCCAGTAGAATTTGGTACGGCGGGAATTGAATAAACATTTGCTTTTACCCGTGAGAGGGGGGGGCTGGGGGTAGGAATCCAACTGAAACTCTTTAAATCGTGAACATGTTGACCGTTCCCATCTGTAACTTATATATCGTGAATTCATACTGTTTGCATGTGATTGCTTGGATTTCCGCCTAATAGTACAGGCCTCGCAGGTTTTTTGATGGAAATAATTCTAAGTAAGCTTTTTTTGCAATTGCATTAGCTCTTAAAAATTATAAACAGTATTCCTACTTTTTCTTCCGATCCATATTTTTCGACTGATATTTCTCCAACGCCATCACTTACATTACCTTAAAACTGACTTGCGGGTTAGATTAAAAAAAGAAGTTACTTATTTGCGAAAATAAATCCATCTCGTGGAAATTCGAAGATAATTGTTTAATTCCTATTCTGTCGGGTAAAGAACCTTTACCAAACATTGTACGTCAATCTGAATCAGTATTCCTATCTGACAAAGCTTGCACTGTTACAGAATGTCAGTGCATAAAAAGGCTTAAAATTTTGCGACCAATGCAATTGTTTCAATTGCAATAAAAGTACACACAAGGATGTACCTTTTATTAATTAATTAATCCTGAAACCCACAAATGCAATTAAAATTTTAGATGATAATCCTTTTCGGCTTTTAAATCCCATCAGATTGGCGGTTCAATTTTTTTTGACTACGATGTTTACAACGAGTTTACTAAAGTTACAAAAAAACTTTTTTTGTGAAACTCAAAAGACAGCTTCAGGATACAAAAAAATAATTTTTAACAACAATCATTAACCAATTACGAACGAACCTTTGAAACCTCTTTAAATTTCTTCTTTTACGGCGTCCCTTATTCGATTTTTTTAATTTTTCAACATTATTTGGCCGGTTATCCCTATATATAGATGACTTATTTGGATGTACCCGCAAATAAAAATCCATAATTGTTAAATCGGGACTCTTGGCAGTGCATAATGCTGGACTATTACATTCAATCTGCTGATCTCCAAATTTGACATTTAACCAGTTAGTAACAAATTATCTGCAGTATAAGCCTCCGGCTCAAAAATACATTGTACACTGGTAATTATGTTCTAAATCATGAAGCCTACCACTAAAAAACTATGACGTATATATGAATAAAAAGAGAGAACGATATATCCATGTCAGCTGTTTCATTCTGTAACAAAAGGTAAAGATGGAAGGGGTTTATATGTATATATTCTGTGCTAAGTCAAAAAACGAATGTTGACAAAAATGGTTAAATAAAATTATAAAATATCCGCGCAACGGGTTACAAAAGGCTTCAAATGTATGATTAAATTTCGGTTTGTATATTGTATGGGTGCATTTTCTTCTCGTTCAAGATTCTTTGAATGTAAGACTATACCCAGTACCCACAAGCTTTCTAAGATTTTTAGTTGATTCTGCACAAATTCTTCTTTATCGTAAAATTTCTTTGTTCAGTTTTTTTTACCATTATAACATTGAATCAAATAAATTCTCGACTCTAAAGTTAATGGTAAGTAACTAATAAGTTTACAAAAGTAAACTGTTGTCACAAAATTATCAGAGCATGACTACGCGATGAGAACCCTAAAATTATAATTGTTCATTACTATATAAGTTCAAAATCATGATAAAATGACTTTTTTTACATTGAAACAAAATAATGAAGTTGTAATCACAAATTAGTTTCAGAACAGGGAAAACATGTTTTTCCTTTGTATTTTTGGCGTAATGTCAAAGATATCTATATTTTTTTTCTTGTTAACTCTATACTGAGATGTACTGTATAAAAAAAGAAGATTTGAACGAAGTATATTCCAAAAAATTAGTGTTAAATTTGCCAAGGAGGAGTCAGTGTGCAAATGTATGCAGAAAATCATTTATTTTTCATTATTTATAGCACAACCTAGTTAATACAGAATTTCTATATAAGTGTTTATTGCGTTCTTAGCATCTTAGTTGTTAGCTACATATGGCTGGTTTAAGTAACTCATTAAAATAAAAGTAAAACCAAAGTCTTTTCAGAAAAAATCGCTACTTCCTCTCCCAACTTTTGTTCCGGAGTCTTGAAATATACAGGATGTTTCACGAATGATAATGACCCTGACGAAATTAAAAATGCAACCCAAAATACTTTCTCATAGCTAATGTGGTTATTTTACATAATGGTATTATTTTAAAAATAAATTGGGAATCCATGACGGCTATGCGCTATGGTTCCTCTCACTCTATTTATTAAAAGGCAAAATGTATTCAAATGATGAAAAAACATATGATTTTGATTTATGGTGAATGGAAGAAAAATGCTTCCGCTGCTGCCCGTTCAAACAGACAACGTTTTCCAAATAGAAGAACTCCTGGAGATACAATTTTCAAGAGACTTGAATTAACTTTAAGGACAAACTGTCCACCACTGAAAAAGTCAAGAAAAAGAACAGCAACAGGCCCTGACAATGAAATTAGGGTATTGGAAATGGTTGACGAAAATCCTTATATTAGTCAAAGGGTAGTCTCAAGAGCACCGGTATTAGTCTGTCTTCAGTACACCGAATAATTGAAGGCAATCAATTTCATCCGTATCACTCACAATTGGTTCAGGCCTTAAAGGAGACAGATTATCCTAAAAGACTGGCTTTTTGTAACTTTTTTCGGGAATACCAAAATTTGAATGCGATATTTTATGATAATATTTGCTTCTCAGATGAAGCAAGATTTTATAATAATGGTGGAGTTAACAAACATAAGATGCATTATTATGCGCAAGAAAATCCACGTTGGATTCGAGAAGGAAATTTTCAAACTATCTACTCGAGGAATGTCTCTTGCGGAATATTGGGGAATCAAACTGTTGGGCTTTATTTTTTTTTCGCGATAGTTTAAACGGCAATACTTATCTAAATTTTTTAAGAAACATTTTACCGGTACTTCTCCAAAATGTAAATTTACAGGTAAGACAAGATCCATGGTTCCAACAAAATGGGGCACCTGCGCATTATCATAGAATAGTGCGAAATCATCTTGATTTGGTTTTGCCTAACCGATGGATAGGAAGAGGTTCAATTAATCCTTGGCCACCGAGAAGCCCGGACCTTACTCCTTTCAATTTTTTTCTGTGGGGAATGGTAAAAGGCAAGTATACCAAACACCAATTGAAAGTGTAGAACATTTAGAAAATAAAATACGTGATGCATGTAGATCCATCGCTCCAGAAATGTTAATGCATGTTAAAAGATCATTTTGGCCACGAATTCAAGCTTGTGAAAACAGCGGAGGGCGACATTATGAGCATTTCTTAAATTAATGTTATTGAATAAACATTTTTCAAAAATAAAATTTGTTTTACAATACCGAATTTACTTAAAGCAAATGACTGAAGTTTATATCAAAATTTACGAATTTATACAGCTCTCTACGTTTTATATTTTTTAAGACGATGACCAATTATCAATGTTACCTCTGCAAATGTACGTATTTTGGGTTGCATTTTTAATTTCGTCAGGGTCATTATCATTCGTGAAACATCCTGTATTTACCGCCAGGGGCCCCCAACCGTTTGAATCTGCCACTACATATATATCATATATAAAATTACAGTAAAGAGTAAGATTTTGTACTACCACAACATTAAAATTAAAAATACAAGTTATAGGCATGGCATTTAAGCAATTTACAGAGTTGTTAAAATTAATCGTGTGCAATCTAATTAATCTAAATGTTAGAGCGGAGTCAGTCAGCTTTCGATTTGGGTGTTGCCTGTTGCATTATACTGACTGCCTTCAACCCTATTTAAAAATATTTAATAATAGGTACACGTGATTAGTACGTACTTGTACAAAAATAATTCTGTTTCAACTCTGCTTTTCTGTAGTAAAAAGTTCAAAGACGATTTTACTGCTCTAGATATAAGGATTCACCACAGGCAATATTAGAGCAATATTTTAAATTAGAATGACGTTAAAAACTAAAGCTTGTTTGTTATATCTTTTATTTATGAAAACAATTTCACAAAAATACTTGTGCATTTCAATAAAAAAAACAATCACTGACTACGTGAGGTAAATTTTCAAAGTAGGTATATGGGGAGTTATTAATATGTGGTACGTTAATGGAAATACCTACACTTATTCTATTGCTCATGATCACTCTTCGTTGTTATCAGACAAATTATCACATTCTTGATCAAATGTATAAACAAGCTCGATTAAGAAACGCTAAGCATCTTCAGAAAACAACATTTCGTAAGCAGCTGATAAGTTTGGATTTGGACATAAACTTAACGTAATCAGTTATCTTTTAATGGTATCATCTCGAACGAAAATAAATTATCGGTTGTATTAATAACTAGAAAATTACAGAACCGCCTTTAAACGCGCGGTTTTAAGCGAAACGCGAAATGCTTAAGGAATTTCTCGAAACATTATCTCTTGTGAACAAGTATACGTCTAGCCATAGTTTGCGTAAATAAGCCCATAAGCCAGTGAAGAAGATAACGTATATCTTCCTTATTGACATTCAGTAGTCGTAGTTCGAATGTCGTAATCGTAGTTTAAGCTGTACATTAGAATAGTTCAAATGTATCGCAGTAGTTCAAGTAATGCCACGTGCATTGGACGTGTTTGTGTTTTGTATACCTGTTGCTTCTTTTCCTTTACAACATGTGTTTGTTTTAATTAATCCAAAGGTTTTGTAAACTTGATTATTTGCGAAACTTATTGAGTGTGCCTACGCATAGGAATTGTTTTTTTGTTTATTCTCAGCAAATGATTGCGTTATAGAGATAGCCTCTGCTATGATGACCTTTCAATTAAAATTCGTAGTTTTTTAATTGGTTGATACTTAACTTATTGATAACGATTGTTACAGCAGCATTTTGTGAACGTAGTTAACGTTAGACAACCACCATGAGCAGCTCTATAATAAGGTTGTATAGAAAATCAGCCTTTACAGAGGCCAAAACTAAAGAAATTTTAAATAAATTGGTGCAAAAGAATGAAAACGTTTCGAATCTGCAAACAGAGCTGTGTTACTACATCGAAGTTGATAAAAAATTGACGGAGAAGGAGAAGAACATTCTTAAGTGGGTTTTACGAAATCCATTCTACCCAGCTGACTTAACTGAAGAAACGAGTTTAAAGTCAACTTCGGACGCTACAATAATTGAAGTGGGACCAAGATTCCACTTTTCGACTGCCAATTCAACTAACGCAGTATCGATATGTAAGTCGCTAGGCTTGAATAATGTGGTTCGATTGGAATGCTCAAGAAGATACCTCATTTCGCTTCGCAAGAAACCTACTGCTGAGCTGGAGAATGCATTGGCTGCAGTTTTGCATGACAGGATGACAGAGTGCAGATACATTCCCGAAAACATTCCAAAAAATAGCTTCAATGAGAAGCTGAAGAAGAAAGAAGAATTGCATGATGTTGACGTGCTTAAAAAGGGACGGCAAGCCTTTGTCGAGATAAATAATGAATTGGGACTGGCATTTGACGAAGCCGACATTGATTATTACACCAATCTGTTCAAGAATGTGCTGAAACGCAATCCCACCAGTGTCGAGTGCTTTGACTTGGCTCAGTCGAATAGTGAGCACAGCAGGCATTGGTTTTTTAAAGGAAAAATGATTGTTGATGGTGAGGAATATGAAGATTCCTTGATCGATATGATTGTCGATACTCAGAAGCACTCAAATCCTAACAATGTGATTAAGTTCAGCGACAATAGCAGGTTGGTGAAAAGAAATACTCTGATTTCATACAATTATTTCCTCTATGTCCTATATTTCCCAAAAATTCTTCATAAGTCCTTAAAAAGTCTTATAATTCCATAATATTCCCCAATTTCTCACGGCAATTCCCCATGTTTCACTCACATTTACCTCAATTTTTTTAATTTCATATTTGCAGCTTTCGTAATGGAGAATATCTTTCTAATACTAACAAAAATTAAACATTGTCAAGTTTCTCAGATACACAAACCCAACCTCCCTCTTAGACCTTTAATAAATAATATACAAATACCAACATACAACCTAGCAAAATACTTAAACAGTATCTTAAAGAAAAATTAAATAAAAGCTAATTTTTATTTAAAAATCCTTCTGAATTTAAATTAATTTTCTCGTAATATCACATATTTCCCCATAGTTCCCCAAACAATTCTGAATAATTCCCCCTCCCTTTTTGACGATCTGACATATTCTTTAATTTTTAGTGCCATTAAAGGTTACATACAAAGAAACCTACGCCCCGCAACTGCTGGTTCAGTTTGCGAACTTCGGCAGGTTAACACAGAATCTCATCTCATATTTACTGCTGAAACTCATAATTTTCCAACTGGTGTAGCGCCGTTCAGTGGGGCCACAACGGGAACTGGTGGACGTATACGTGATGTACAATGTGTAGGTAGAGGAGGGTACTGTATTGCTGGAACTGCAGGATACTCGGTTGGGAACCTGAACATTCCAGGTGAGAAATTTATTTTTGAAAATCTTCACCTTTTACATGCTCTTTAATAGCTGTATTAAAGATATATAAATAAAATTCGAATGTTATATAAAAACATTGAATTTAAAAATAAAATTTATAAGATACAACTCCACACACCTCATAATACACAAATTGCCATTTATAAACAATGTTATAGATCGGTTTCTAAAACTTATATCCCCAACATACAGAAAAGGAACTACTAACAAAGCCGAATTGGTGTATGTTTTACTGTTAATATGCATTTTATCACATAAAATACAACACATACTAAAACCATACAATATAGCGATATAAACGTGCATATAAACCAGTAAACAAACCACACACATAATTTGTAACAAAATGTAAAAACTGCAACAAACAATATACAAGTCAGTCAGTACCTTAAAGAAAGAATAAAAACACCAATACATTAACAGCACTAGACAAAACCACATTGATTATTTTAATGCAACATTATTGCTATCAAACCTAATATGTTTAAACACAATTACTTGGAATTATTTACATAAAAAAACTTAATTTATATGAGCAAATATGAGCAAACTGCTATTAGGAGCATAATCTAACCACACATTCTCTGTTCCTTTTTCTTTAATATTCTATATTCACTTACCACTACCTTTTTCAAAATCTTGAAACATTAATTTTGACAATCTACAAACTGATAAAATTTAAAATATGAATATTTACAGTATCTATTTTTTACACATTTTTACCACATTACAAGGGGTCCCTCACTTACCGAAAAATGTACAGTGATTCCCTCATTTAGTGGAATATTTTAGTATTATTCCTTCATTCCCGTTATTCCCTAATTTATTTCACTTTACTCCCTGTATTCCATTAAATATTCCCCTTACTCCATGTATTCCACCAATTATTCCACTTACTCCCTGTATTCCATCTACTTCTTACGTCTTTGATAAACTCCACAACCACATGTCAATTTTATTACAAATAGTAATTCTTATGAATATAGAACCTTAATGTACAGGGTGTCCCATTTTCGTTGTAATTGTAGGGTATCTCGGTAACTATGAGAATTACTGCTAGAAGGTTGCAGTTTTGACACTATTGTCTTACTTTTTTGTTGTGAGTTGAGCTGTACCCTCGCCATTTTTGTATCGTCTTTTGTTTTAAAGCTATAGTCTACTTTTCAAAAATGTAACATTTTTTCAGTTTTTAATATCTCGATGGGATATGTAGATACAAAAAAGTTGTGGAAAATATTTTTATAGATATTTTTATTCTGAATCCATTGCTACTCACAATCTTTTTAGGGGGTCACATTTTAGAGATATAACACAAACTTGCCCTTTTTTGGAAACCATGGTTGACTTTGCTATGGTTGAAAAGATCTATTTTGTCTGATTAAGAAAATGTATACATTGTTAGGTTAAACAATGCATAAGTACCTACTCATTTCCAGATAAACAATAGTTTTCATTAGTTACAGGGCATTTAGATTACCGATAAAAAAAAAGCTGCATGAGCGCTTTCGGGAGTCTTATAAATGTATTCAAATATGCAAAGATAATATTTTACTTAATAATATAAATTATATTGGTTTTTTTTTGTTTCATAGCCTCCTGGATGTAAACATAAAATCGGATTAAATTACTAAAAAAATTAATATTTACAAAATTTGTAAAAATAAACCTAGCATTGCATACATTTTCTTAATCTGAAAAAATAGGTAATTTCAAAAGTAGGCTGTAGCTTTAAAACAAAAGACGATACAAAATTGGCAATCGTACATCTTAACTCACAACAAAATAGTAATGTCCAAACTGCAACCCTTTAGCATTAATAGTTACTGAGATACCCTACAATTACAACGAAAAGGTAGCATAACATGGGTAGCTTTCTTATTATCAGAGATAGAGATTACGGTCACCCGCCAAACAAAAAAACCCGAAAAACAAAATAATCCAATATGGCTGCCACAACAAAAAATGAACCTGAACGAAACGTTTTCCGCAAAATACAACTGCAGCAGCTTGAAGAGCATGAAAAAGTGTTCTAACAAAGTGCTTCCTATTTTTTGATCACAGGTCAGGTAACCATTTGTGAATTTTTCGGTTTTTTGGTAATAACTTGAAAATGGTATGTGTCATTTCAAATATGAGAAGATATCAACTAATATGCAGAGTACCAGGCAAACCTTTTCCCATTTAAACGAATCTCTATCTATGATAATGAGAAAGTTAACCATGTTATGCTGACTTAAATGGGACACCCTGTACACTAATTAAATAATCAAAGGTAATACTTATAAAGTTTCTATGTCCAGCTCACACTTACCTGATATTTTCGCCTAGCATGATGATGTCTTGTCTTTTACCATTTAACCATCAAAATTTTTATAAAATGAAACAAATATTGAACTATAAAACAAAGTTTTTATTTTTTGCAAATCATTTAAATACATGATTGCAATAGAGGTACAGAAAATCAACTTTTTCAACATTCACGACTTTTGCAGAAAATTTTTAAGGCTTTTGTATTGTTTATTAAGTCGTCCTGCTTTAAATGGAATGGATTTGAACCCTCTATTTCTATAGGTCCGTAAAATATGAATCGTTCTTCTACATCTGCTAGGTCATCAACTTTGGGCCAAATGAATTGGTGTAAATTTGATTTTAAAAATTTCATTTCACAAGCTGTTTCCTTGAAACGAAGGATTCGACCAATGTACCATCCCGAGTCGTAATAAGTGGCGTAGTATTGTTCTACACAGAGTTTTACGTTGCTATTTTTAAGATTTTTCACGTACACGTGCGACGCAAGGTGCGATGTAACGCGCAGGCGCATTATTTCGTATTCCACTACAATTCCCGCAGTAATCCCTGAAATTCCGCTAGTACTCCCCTAAATTCCACTAGTACTCCCCTTTTACTCCACGTATTCCACAATATTCCGTCATATTCCCCTAATATTCCACGTATTCCGCGATATTCCCGGGTTAAATGTATACCGATTCCGCTAAGTGAGGGACCCCTCGACATTATGAAAAATATATATAATATTTATGACCTAAATAAAATCGAATTTCTATTGAAGGTATGGTGTCTAATTATTATTTTTGTTACTTGTTTTCTAACTATCTATTTAACAGACTTGTTTGATCATAAACATTAGCTATCGCTTAGGTTTACAACAAATCAACCATGTCTGTTATTTGCTGCATATTGTCCTAAAAACATTAATAACTATACACTAGCACTCATATAAGCACTAACATTATCATCTGTTTTTTTAATTTACAAATTTAAACAGAGAAGAAGTTAAATTAAATTGGAAAATGCCAATAATTTTTAGACTTTTCAAACTTATTTATGTCATCATGGAAATATCTCGTTTTAGCCTGTATCATAAAATTATTAACCATATTTCATTTATTTTGGTAAAGCCTTTCTTAAGACACATTCAATTAAATATAAAGTAAATCTTTAAAAGTAAACGGGACTCCCATTCTTATTTTCAAAGTGCCACAGACAGATATTTTGAAAAGGTTATGACTCTTTGGTTTCAATTATCAAAAAAGTTCTATCAGTTATTCAGTTTTATAAATAATAATTGGGTAAGAATGGTTTAAATATAACTGTATCCAAGAGAAAATAGCACTAAGAATTCCAAAATGAGTAAACAAAGATAATTTTGATAACACCTTGAATGATATTTATAAAAGATAGATGTTTCTATTTCAGGCAAGAGTTATTTATAACAAACTTTTTAATAGGAGTAATTCAGAGAGAAGTATATAATTTTGTTGTTTTCATGCTTTAACATGACTTATTTGTTGGGGAAGTGTGCAATGATTTTCCACATTCGTTAATTGTTAACGTAAAACATTAACTGGTAAAAGTTAGGTTTATATAAAAAAAATCTAGGTAAAATTTCTAATTATAATGTCTATGTAGTACATCTACCAGAATAAGGTACAATAATTTTGTCACATAGTCATCAGACGGGAATTTTATGTTTAGCAGAGAAAAAGAAGATTTTGTACTCAGCTGATGAGAAAACGTGTCATTTACAATGCCAGCAACTTGTATCTAGCTACAAATAATTAGATAAGGTTAGTCAAAAGTATGGAATGACCAGTTCTGAATTTATAGCAAAATGTCGTTAATAAAAGCTTTTTATACTTATTATTTTTCATTAGCCTGCTTTTTTTTGTGTGTTAACACCATTCCATGGCAGTATATTTTTTTATGACAACCAAGTGATTTTTTGTCGATTTATAATGCTTTTMCTATCCTTGAAATGACCCAATGTTTATTTTGTGTAGTTTGGTAAGAAAATTTTTGCCAAAAACCATGTTCTCAAAGCCGCTTCTGCAGATACTAATACCAGTTTTTATTAATATGTATTCTAAAAAATCACTTCAGATTATGCACTGCCCTGGGAAGACAAATCGTTTGAATACCCTAACAATTTTGCCCCGCCACTTGAAATTCTAATAGAGGCCAGCAACGGAGCATCAGACTACGGCAACAAATTTGGGGAACCCCTAATTTCGGGCTTCGCACGTACGTTTGGCATGGTAGACGCCAACGGCGAAAGAAGGGAATGGATAAAACCAATCATGTTTAGCGGTGGTATGGGCAGCATGGAAGCAAACGTGACTGCCAAATTACCCCCACAAAAAGGGCATCAGATTGTCAAAATTGGAGGCCCGGTTTATAGGATTGGTGTAGGAGGGGGTTCGGCCAGCAGTGTTGAAGTTCAGGGTGATAATAAGGCGGAGTTGGATTTTAATGCTGTGCAGAGGGGTAAGACAAATACTTTACATCCTTTATTTCTAAGCGAAGTCCTTTTATCTTAAATGATGTGCTTTAAGACCAAATAATTTACAATATTTACCTACCTACTATTTTGCAATCAGATTTAAACTTTCTACAGATCGAAAATAGTTCTATTGAATGTAATTGTGAAAGTTAGATTGTAATTGTCACAAAATGTCTAATTCAATTACAATTTAATTAAAATTGTAAAGCAAGTAATTAATTAAGAATTTAGATGGCAATGCCATCTGTCAGCATTACACTGACATGATGACAAAGCCACCTAGCTGCCTTAACGGGTACTGCTTCTTAAAGGAAGTGACCTGTTGCCTGACATGATGACATGATGATAAAGCCACCTAGCTGCCAGTGTAATGCTGACAGATGGCATTGCCATCTAAATTCTTACTTACATCATACCATTGCTTTGGTATATAGGCAAAACCAGTTTTATGCCATGCTGTCTGCACTAGACCTAAACTGCACTGATGAGCTGTAATGACAGCGAAATAGATCTATCTGCAGTTGGTTGAGGTGCAGACAGCACAGCATAGACATGCATTTTAAGTAATTAATTATTGCTTCAGTTACAATGAAAGTAGTTCAATTACTTTTTCAAGTAATTGTAATTAATTACTTAAAAACACTGTCTGTATGAGCCCAAAGTTTAGTCTATAACAACAGTAGTTTTGTTTATTCTCCTAAAATGGTAGGCAGAAGCAGTAATTTACATGTTATTATCTGCACAGCTGCGACAGATAAAGTTCAGGAAGCATTGGCTTAGAACATTTTTAAGAAATTAAAAAAAAATAGTGGAACTATACAGTTCAACAATAAAATAATTATAAATCTGCGAGCTGACCCCAATTACCAGCTAATTTATCTGCAAATAAACATTCTTAGTTTTATGGTACAAAGTTGCCCTTTTCACATTAGGTGATGCAGAGATGGAACAAAAATTAAACAGAGTAGTAAGGGCATGTCTTGAGCTGGGCAAAAAGAACCCAATCGTCAGCATCCATGACCAAGGAGCTGGAGGTAATGGCAACGTTCTAAAAGAACTGGTTGAGCCAGCGGGTGGCATAATTTATGCCAACAGATTTGAGTTGGGAGACCCCACCATCAACATTTTGGAGCTGTGGGGGGCCGAGTATCAAGAAAACAATGCCCTGCTCTGCAAAAAGGAGGACGTCGAACTCCTAAAAAGCATATGTAGAAGGGAGAGATGCCCGATTAATTTTGTGGGGGAAGTAACTGGAACTGGAAAAGTTGTTCTTGCCATTGATGAAACTGAACCTGTTTTGCCATTTAATTTGGAGCTGGAGCATGTTTTGGGTAAACGTGGATCATTCGAGTGTGGTTATTTTTATTCTACAGCGAAATTTTTCAAATTTTGTAGGCAAAATGCCACAAAAAATATATCGCCTGGATAGAAAAACGCCTCTGCTAAAGGAATTGGTTTTGCCTGATGCTCTGTCCATCTTCAGTGCCTTGCAGAGGGTGCTCAGGGTGCCATCTGTTGCCAGTAAACGGTATCTGACTAACAAAGTGGATCGCTGTGTCACTGGACTCGTGGCACAACAGCAGTGTGTTGGGCCGCTTCATACCCCGTTAGCAGATGTTGCTGTCACTGCCATCTCTTATTTCGGATATGTAAGTATTTTGTTTTTAAAAGTCTCAGATGATGTTTTTTGGTTTGTTGATGCTCTTAATGCAATTGCATTCTATAGCACTCAGTTGTTTACAGATAATTTCAAACATAACGGGCCAGTTTCTCTTCTCTATGTTAAGCTAAAATCATCCCTGTTTTTTAAATCTTAACCAATCACATACCTTAATGTAAGGTGTTGTCATGGTTACTGGGTTAATTTTAGCTAACATCAACTTTACTCTGCAAAAGATATTTCGTTGGAAATGTTTTAATAAATATAAAAACACGTATTTACAGAAAAACTGTCATCTTTTAAATTATTAATATTACTTTCAGTAACTACTGGAAAATGTAATTTTTATTTTTTAGTCAGTAGTTTGCTAAAGATCAAAGTATATAGGGTAGTCCAATGTAATGACAACTACTGCAGCTGTATATTTAACTAAACTTATCTTGGTTCAGAGTCCAAAAGTTTCTCATCAACTTTACATATTATTAAAATATTTTAATTAAATATGTTATTTAGGGACTTTTTATGTCAAAGAAATGACATATTTTGACAAATTGCCATTCACAGTAGGTACTTCACTTGGTATTACGTCATAACTATTTTATGTCACACTATATTAATTTTTTTTGTTACTATATCTGTTTATCTATCCTACTATGTAGAGGTCGCTACAATCGAAGGTTTTCAAGATTTTTGCATTTTAATAACACAAGGCATTTTTATTAGTTAAAGAATGTGTAATATTTTGAGCGGGCCTTGATCTAAAAAGAATAAATGCAAACAATATATATGGCATATTTCTGTCAAACTTTCTAAATTACTTCCACATCCAACAGATGGAAAGTATTGTATCGCGAAAAAAATTTCAAAAATTTTTATTTCCTCATTCGCTTTAAAATGGCCGACAACGTAAAAACAAAATTTGAGCAAAAAAAAATTTTTTTGTCAGTGTGTGTGTCTGTGGTTTTGTTTGTGGACACGATAACTTTCGAAAGCCTTAATATATCAACTTAAAAACGTATAGATCTCAACTACCCAAAGCGACCTATTGTTTTTGGGGAAAGTAGGGTATCAGGAAGGGGGCGAAATTGGGGGGTAACTACCCTTTTTGCAAATTTTTATTTTTTTTTTCGTTTTAGTATGTTAGTAGTATAAGTGCGAGTATTATTCGTACTTATAAATTTTCGATGCAGCAAATTGTTTAGAAGATATTAGCAAAGAAGCGTCACTTAAAGAAAACTGTTTTTCCTAAATATCTCCGAATGTATTTAATATATTAAAAAAATGAAAATACCATCAGATAGGAAATAAGATTTCTCACAAAAGGTGTCTTAGCAAATTTATCCAAAATTTTGACGTTTTCAAATATTTACAAAAAACGTATTTTGGTCCCTGTTCGTACGATTTTTTTACATTTTGATATTATATAGGAAATCAATTTTCTGATCGGAAAGCACTCTTGTAATTTTTTGTTCAGTTAATACTTTTCGAGTTATTTGGAAAAGAAAACAGATTTAAAAAATTTATGTATTTTTGCTAATATCACGAGGACCGTTTGTCTTAGAAAAAAATGTGAATGTCATTTTGACAATTGGATGTGGAAGTATTGATTCAATTTGCAGCACTTTTTTAAGTAATTGCATCAAATAAAGTGTTCAAAATACGTGATATGCATTTAAGGGCTTATTCACTTGCTGCTCGTGCTATTTTAAAAAATTGTGAAAATGCCCATTTTTTGTAGGAAGGCATAGCAACCTCAATAGGCGAGCAACCAATTAAGGGTCTCATAAACAACAAATCCGGTGCTCGAATGACAGTTGCTGAAGCTTTAAGCAATCTTGTATTCGCCGCTATCACAGATCTCAAAGATGTCAAATGCAGTGGTAACTGGATGTGGGCAGCTAAATTACCGGGTGAAGGTGCAGCTCTATATGACACATGCGTAGCCATGTGTGATATAATGTCTAAACTTGGAATAGCTGTGGATGGTGGGAAAGATTCTTTAAGTATGGCAGCGAGAGTAGGTCAAGAAACAGTGAAAGCACCAGGGACTTTGGTTGTTTCCACTTATGCACCATGTCCGGACGTAAGGAAAGTTGTAACACCCGATTTAAAGGTGCCATCCATGGGCAAAAATGGAGTGCTGCTGTTTGTTGACTTGAGCAATGGGTATAGCAGGTTGGGTGGAACTGCACTGGCACAGGTTTATGGGCAGTTAGGTAAGATAAAATTTTACAAAAATATGTAATAATACCATGTCCTTTCCATGTAAATTTAGCTAAACGCTTTTGACCTTTAACCATCTTCAGTGCCAGGTATAAAGTTTTAAAAAATTAAAAACTATTTGAAGCAATTATTAATTATATATTGTAAACTGAAACATGAATTCAATTATCAAATAAAGAGTTTTGAATAGGACAACTAAAATTGGAATAATCATTCAAAATTGCAAAATTGCCATTATCTATTATTTTGTACATATATTTCCAAAATTTCTGAAGTTTGTTTTACAAGGGTCATGTTCAGTTCTCAGCATTTAAAAATACACATATTCAAAATGTGAGTTTAGAAATGTAAGAGATTTGCGAAATCTTAAATTACCAAAGTGTCAATGTTTTACATGTAATTCAAGATTTTAATTTTCCCATTTCAAACAACTTGTTCAGCTTTCTATAATAATTTCCAATAGTTTATAATTTTGTAACACTTTGTACCTGGTACCTGGAACACCCTTTGTCATATTCACATTTTTTAATAAAGTGGAGATGATTTTGAATGATTACATGATTTATTTTATAATAAATCTCCACATAGATGGTTGTGGTTTGATACTACTGAAACTTTAGGGAAAGACTCTCCAGACGTCCAGAATATTGAAGACTTGAAAAATGCTTTTAATGCTACACAAGAATTGATTAAGGATGGTGCCATTCGTGCAGGCCACGACATCAGTGATGGTGGCCTCGTTGTTTGCCTTCTAGAAATGTGTTTCGCTGGAATGAGTGGCATGGAAGTTCACATATCTCATCGTCAAGGCAAAATATTGCCAGTTTTGTTCTCCGAGGAGGTTGGTTGGGTCCTAGAGGTTTTGGAGAGCGATCTTGCTCACTGCATGGCCGTATTTCAGGTAAGGAGAGTAACGTCCATATTTTAATGGGATTTTTATTTTTTATTGTGGTCTAGAAACATAATGCCCCTGTGTACAAGATCGGAAAGAGCACTGGCTTTGGAATGAAGGCAAAGATAGCTATTAATGTCAATCATGCATGTATTGAGAGTACGGTGCTTCCATTGATGAAAATTTGGGAAGAGACGAGCTATAAGCTTGAACTGCAACAAACTTTGAAGGAATGTGCTGACTCTGAGTATAATTCTCTCCAGCTGAGGACAATTCCTAGGTAAGTAGTGTCATGATACCAAATTGAATTAAACATATTATCTGACATTATGTAGATAAAATTATCAGTTCCAGAATTTTCTTATTTATTTTGTGTAAAAGGCAAGATGTTTTGATTAAAATGCATGTCTATGCTATGCTGTCTGCACCACAACCAATTACAGATACATCTGCTTCATTTACTGTTTTCACAGCTCGTCAATGTACTTTAGGTCTAATGCAGGTTTTGCCTGTGTACCAAAGGCTTGGCAGAATACAGCTCACTTTAGGAAGTACTTTTCATTAAGGCAGCAAGGTGGCTTTGTCATAATGTCAAAATGTTTTGATACTTTATGTCATGTCATCATACTTAAGATGACTTTGCAAAGTATGATATGGTTTTATAAAAATAAAAGGCATGTTTTCTAATACTCTTGTCAAAAGTTTATTCCCCCATTTATTTTCATAAAGCCACCGCTAGATGGCGCACACCGATTTCCTTAAAATGACCTGGCAGTCGGCGACATAGGTCTCTGTACTTACAGATCTTATTAACCTACGTGAAGTCATCTGTAGTTGACTTGATAGCGATTTTTATAAAATGTACCCCCAAAGTGCACATATAAAAAAATAATAGTAATGTCCGCTTATAAGGAACCTCAAGGAACTGACAAAAACGGTTTGCTTTAAGCAAAGTTCGTAATAAACGATGAACAGTGATATCAGTAAAAAAGTTCATTCAAGAGCACAAAAAACATGGCCTAAATGCGTCTAGATATCTAAATATTCTTGAAAACACACTTGTGTAGGACAACTGGACGTTAAGGAGTATGCAACCCTATGCAGCATAGGAAAAAACACTCCGCGTCATAAAGTAGTTCCAAATTGAAATCCGTATTCCTCAAGAATGAGACGTGAGTGCAAGAAGTGAATTTCACATTCGTGTTCTGGAAGTCATTTTGTAAAGGTATGCGAAATTTCACCTCAATGGTGGGATGGGATGCTATATTAAATAATTAGCATTCTTTAAAGTGAAAGCTTTTTCTTGTTTTACTCTGAAATTGCATCATTAAAGTTTGCACGCCTTTTGCACATGGATGTTGTACCACAAGAAAGAGATCTATCCAAAGTTGTAAATGTCATCAAGCGCTGTTGCACGCAGTTACATTCTAAGTTCTAAGATGTGTATGTCTTTTTTGTGAAAAATATAGAAATTAGTGTCTTTTAATAAGACGTTCGCTATTTTAATCCTAGTAATGAATTGTATGCATTTATATGCACAATTTTTTTGCACCCTACTTTTTGTAAAATACTCACTTTTTATTTAATTACATGCACATTGGTAACCGTGATAACAACACACACAAAAGCACAGCGTTCGCGGGCAACTGCTTGTGCTCACCTGACATGACATATCTGCAGATTTCTGAGAATCTCCGGCTTGTTCGAAAAAATTCCTTTCATTTTAATCGAAACCTTTGGCTTAGATACCAAAAAATTTTTTTTTTCCCTTCCGGAAAGTACAATAAGTATCAATGAGGTTCACAGCAAGAGTTATTTACATTATTTACATTTCTGCACCTTCGGTATACTCGGTATAACTACCGAAAAAGGTGCATAAATGTAAGTAATGTAAATAACTCTTGCTGTGAACTTCAATGACACTTATTGCACTTCATGGTGGGTAGTTATATGGGTAGTCAATATTTCTTAGTTCCGTGAAGCCAGTATAATGATACTTTGGTTCATTATAAAAGAAGGTTCGCTAAAAACGGTTTTAGTATAAGAAGACATAACTGTATGTGAATCAGGCCCAATGTATTAGACGATTCATAAAATTCTCATCACTTTCTTTTTACAACTTTTAGCCAAATGACCAAAAATTTTTTTCATCTATTTTCAAGGTACATCCTTACATTCGATCCTGATGAGGAGAAACCCATCAAAGACATGTCGCCAATTCGAGTCGCCGTACTAAGAGAGGAAGGTACGAACGGCGACCGTGAGATGGCAGCAGCGCTCGTAAGGGTCGGTTTTAAAGTATGGGACGTCACAATGCAAGATTTGCTGAATGGGGACGTTACTTTGGACCAGTTCAGAGGCGTCATCTTTCCGGGAGGCTTCAGCTATGCAGGTCAGTTAAAACTTCTGAATTTAATAGGAGTTACTAATTGAATTTACAATTAGACGTGCTGGGTTCCGCGAAGGGTTGGGCTGCCAGCATCCTGTTCCACGACAAACTGAAGGAGCAATTCGAGAAGTTCTACGCAAGGCCCGACACTTTCAGCTTGGGCGTTTGCAACGGCTGCCAGCTAATGGCCCTGATCGGCTGGGTTGGCCAGCTCCCATCTCCGGAATCGAAACCGGAAATTTTACTCGAACACAACAAATCCGAACGTTTCGAATGCCGATGGAGCACCATCAAAATAGAAAAATCAAACTCGATCATGTTGAAAGACATGGAGGGCTCCGTTTTCGGAGTGTGGATCGCCCAMGGGGAAGGCAGGTTCACCTTCAAGGACGACTCCGTTRACAAGAGGCTGGTGAAAGAAAAGTGCACGGCGWTGAGATATGMGGACGATAACGGTCTACCTACCGAAGTTTACCCCCTGAACCCCAATGGGAGCGTTGATGGACTGGCCGGAGTTTGTTCTAGAGATGGGAGACACTTAGCCATGATGCCGCATCCTGAAAGGTGCGTACAGCCCTTCCAGTGGCCATACATGCCGTATAATTGGCATTATCAGAAGAGCCCTTGGGAGAAAATGTTCAGGAACGCATTTGATTGGTGCAACGATGTGCAATTCCACAGGGTGTATTACTGAACAAGTTTAAGTTTAAAGAGTTTATTTTTATGTACAATGCCAATAAAAAACTTACTTTTATACAATCTGCTTGTATTATTTATGATTCATTATTTGTGTGAAATGTGCAACAGCTGTATTGCTCAAAAAAATGGAAGTGCAGGTGAACAGGTTTGTTGATTCCATACCAAAAACACGAATGTGCAGAATTAAAGTTTTGCAGTAGCATCGAAAATACCGCTGCAAATTGAATCAATATTTCCACATCCAATAATTGTCAAAAAGACATTTACACTTTTATTTCTTATATTATACGATCAATAATGAGGATTTAAGCATTTTTTGTCTCTACACATTTTTTGAAACAATGAACAGCTCTTGTAATAGTAAAAATACATAAATTTTTTAAATCTTTTTTTTCTAAATAACGAAAATTATTTACTTAATTAAAATTTTTCTTTGACACTGTGAGAAATTTTATTTCCTGCCTGATGGTATGTTAACTTTTTGTATAAAATATTAAGTATTTTCGAAGGTGTTTCAGAAAAACCGTTTTTTTTTTTGCTAATATCTTCTGAACCGTTTGAATAGTACTAGCAATTAAACTACTAATCACATACTAAAAGGAAAAAAAATTAAAACAAAAATTTGTAAAAAGGGTAGTTCCCTGTATCCTACTTACCCCATAAACAATAGGTCACACTGGGTAGTTAAGATTTATATATATGCCAAGTTCATATGTTCTTTCGAAAGTTATCGTGTGCACACAGAGAAGAATTTTGTTTTATGGTTTTGCTCATTTTAAAAGCGATTGAGCAAATAAAAATTTCTGAAATTTTTTATCGCGATACAGTACTTTCCATCCATTGGATGAGGAAGTAATTGAATAGTTCTCTTACACATCAGTTTGTTTACATTAATAGTAATCTATAATATCCTTATGTTATGTGTAAAGGTTCGAAAGATGTGGATTTCGAACCTAAAGTCCTGTAATTAAAACTAATTATTGCCTGAATTATTCAATAACATGCAGTGTTTTTTTTCCAATGACCAGTATGGGGATCTGAAAAACTAGCAGAGCTAGAAGGAAGGTTAAATAGAGAAAGGTTCGCCGTTTTGTTGAAAAAAACTAAATTTTAAATCCATTCATCTCGTTTATTTGTGATTTTACTTAATAAAAAAAATAATGAAGTCTAATTTGTTACACATATTGTCATTTTTGAGATATAACATAAACTTGTTTTTTTTAATGGAAACCACAAGTGCCTCTAGATTCATACAGTCGGCGATTTTTTTACTTATACAACGATATAACACACAGTATAGTTATTTTGGAAAATACCAGAGTTATGGCCAATTCTCCGTATTTTTTGGTGCTTGTTTTTTAAATAGTTGGGCATGAAATACATTGTATATTCTGTCACAAAAACTTACATTTCAAAAATAAATTGAAGTAATTTATTTAACAATTAACATAACAAGAAAATGCAAACATAACAAAAAACTAAAATATGAATTACTACAAAAGGTGTTCAAACAATCCTCCAATATTTTGTATGCATAAACTGCATCTTTTTAAAATAGAGTAAGCTGCCTTCCTACTAGAATGTCCATCAATTGTAGCAAAAGTTTGTAAAACGGCAGCTCTTAAGTCATCAACTGTTTCATATAGTTCCTTAGGTACATTTTGCTTTTTATTGTACCCCATAAGAAGAAACCAAGAAAGGATAAATCTGGAGAACGTGGCGGGCAGACAACAGGTCCGTTTCTTCCTATCCACGTGTTTGCATAAATTTAGTCAAGATAATTTCTTACTTGCACTGTATTATGAAGAGGTGCTCCATCATGTTGGAACCATCCATTGTTCTACACATCTCCATGTTTAAATCTTGGAGGATTTATTCAAAATCATTTTGGGATAAATGTTCACCACATAAAGAATGGTCTAAAGTGTATGGACCTAGAATGGTAGATCCAAAAATACCGCAACAAACATTAAAATCAAATCTGATTTGAGGTCACCTTTGCTGCACATTGCGAGGGTTTTCTTGTGCCCAGAGATATTCATTATGTCGGTTAAACATACCGCAGTTTATAAGTTTTGTTTCATCTGACTATATAATCTTAAAGACTGTGGTCTTCTGCACACATATTTCTATACCAGTTACAAAACTCCAGACGCCGATGTTCATCCCCAGCATGTAATATTTGGCTAACTGCAAGCCTGTAAGGGCGAAATCTATGTATTTTCAATGTTACTGCTAGGTGGTCCATATATTAAGCGAAGTCAATCTGGGTTTCAATAATCCCATGATAATCAGTTTACAATAGTGCAACTCTCTATAGTTATCATTTACGTGATAGTCCAGGTCTTGCCTGATGTAGAGTGCCGTTCCTCTTCCTCTGATTGCGTTAACGCCATAGAGGCGTTCGTTTAAAAGTCATCAAGTTGCTTACGATTTACCAACGGAAGAAGGTGGTGCAAAAAAGGTTGTGATTTACTGCATACTACTAACGTTATCTGTCAATGTCCTGTTAAACGGCTGTGGACTTATTTAATCGAACAGAAGGTGGAAGAAGAAGAAAGTTTCGAAATGTCTATTGACGAACGTTGCTTTTCGAACGAGCCATCGTTGTTCAATGTGGTTGAATTCACGACAAAATTCGTGCTGACTGGCATAGACTTTAATCTGCAAATATAATTTTTACGGCGGTTTTTCCAAAATCTGAGCCACGTACTCGCTCAATTTGATCATTCCTAAATGACTGATCGGCTTCAACCCTACAAGCGAGTTTTAAAAAATAAGCATGAAGCAATATACCTTTAAATGTTATCTCAGTCATAAGTAACGAATTGGTTTTTTTTTTAACTAACACGTGTTACAATAATAGCTATTCTGGCAAAAGGGGGTTTGACTGGTATAGCCTTACTGATACCTAAAGGTAAATTAAAAGTCCTACAACAGTATCGGGCTACTCTAAGATCAAAGATACAAAACTTCTACAAATATGTAGAAAATTAGTACCTGTAAGTACCAACACTTCAGATGTGAAACTTATGTAGGGCAAATTATCTCCAAGTTTTCAAAAAACACCACAGGAATACACGCACCTTGACAGTCTGATGTATCTATTTTAAGATGCTTAGCTGAACTTGTGTCGGTTACTGTAGAGGGACAATTCAATCCAAGCTTGCATTTACGCCATTTGACTGGGGGATTACATGAATAAATGCAAAGTTAACTTGTCGGCATCGCTCCTCCCGAGATAGATGATCCGTTCGTTCCATCGAAAGCGGAAATTCGATTTAGCTCATTTCTGATGCGTTGTAGATTTTCACTTGGTATAGAATTCAGGATAAACTGAGTTTTCTATATACTTACGGTAGTGGAAGCTCTTTTAATACTAAAATTTCGATTCATAGCAATACCTGCATAGGCACTGCATAACATTCTAGTTATTGCCTTACAATAAGCTGGTGTTTGGTTTTGGTAAGATAGTTTATTGTGTTTAATTCTGAAGGTTACGTTGTGTCTTCTTATGTTCATTATGTCTGTAGTTAGTCGGCTATTGTCCAATTTATGTCTGTAGTTAGTCTGCTATTGTCCAATTTATGTCTGTAAAACTTTGCTGATAGATTGTAGATGTATTCGTCTATTGTCGGTAGCCTTGGCTTGTTAAAAAATTCCTTCGGTGGCAACACCGACCCTTAAGGAACGCCAGCGTTTTATATTTGAGTATATGTGGTTAATTTTGACTTGAGATGTTCTATCAATTAAGTAAGTAATTTATTAATCAGGCCTTTTTGCCAGACTTTATCAAATGAGTGTTTTTAAATCAAGTAGTAAAGGTGCAGTATTTTTACTTTTATTGAAATAAACTGAAACGCCATTAGTTACTCTGAGTACCTGCTGGATTGTTCCAAGGCCGGGCCGGAAACCAAATTGATGTTCTGAGGTCAGTTCAAACTTCTGGTTTAAATCTTGCAGTCTGGATAGTATGATTTTTTCTGTCACTTTCGCTAGGGAGGAGATGAGGCTGATGATGATAGTTGGAGGGATTTGATGGGTCCTTGCCAGTTTTGGGAATTGGAATGACGTAAGGGGTTTTCTAGGAGGTGGGAAAATAGTTAGGCGGAGAATTGGGTTTACTATTCAATGGAGTTGAACTATAGCTTTTTTTGGAGGCGTTTTTAGGACCGGGTGCGTTTTTAATGGGGAGGTATTTTAGGATATTTTTAAAATCAGGCTTAATGTAGAGATGGGTACACGAGGCTACCGTAGGTGTAGTATTTTGAAGGTAGTCTTCTGTTTCGTCGATTATAACTTGTTAAAAGTCTGTGTTGTTTGGGTCAAGATCGTGTACGTGACTGAAGGTGTCAGCCAAACTCTCTGCTTTTTCCGCATCAGTCATACGTGAGTTGTTGTTATGTGACGGAATGGGTGGTCTAGTTGTCTCTTAAGAAGTTTGGTCTTTTTCCACAGTGTCATTGGGTTTTAGTGAGTTTAGTAGCTCAATTCACTTATTGTTTCTGTGTCTCTGTATCTTTACTTTTATAAGTGCAGCCAGTCTATTCATCTCCGCCCTGTATGCCGCGTTGGCTCTTCTTTGCCAATTACGTCTAGCTGTATGTGTTTGTCTAATTATCGTTAGGATTTCGGGAGGAAGCTGTTCAAGTTCCGGCTATATTATTATTGTCTTTCTTTTGCTGCAAGGAAGGCGTTGATTTAGGAGTGTTACTTCTCTATCAATATCTTGAGTTGTGTTAATGACGTTGTTAATTGTTATGTTTTTGTCTAACGTTTTTCGAAAGTTTGTCCAATTGGTGTTTATAGGAAGTGAATGTTCTACTTGTTGAGTCAAGACTGATGCAGGATTTGTTTGTATTTAGTTGTAGAATGATATCCTCTGTGCTAGCAGATGTGAAAAGATTTTAATTAAAATATTCTTGAAGTTTCAGTTCTATGAATTTTTCAGCTGCGTTAAATTTGTCGCAACACACCAGGTTTTCTGTTTATTACCAATAACCAGTTCATCATTCCATCGATTTTTTAATAACATTCTATATGTTAAAATATGAAAAGCCGCTACTAATATTCAAAGGTTATCACGGCAAACTACTGACGACGTATAATAGCTTTGACAGTTGGAGCACTAACAATATTTTGTGTTTCAAGGTGAGAACTTAAGTTTCAAAGCATACTGTGAAAAAACTTATAGAAAACATATTGCACATTACATACCAGATAATGGTATTAAGATGTAAACCATTGAAAAGCTAATTCAACTGCTTCCTATAAATCAAGAAGATCGCATTATCGTAGAAAAAGGTTCCGCGACATTTTATTTTACGACTCGGTTAGGAAGTAGATAACGTAAAATATTCGTAATTTTTCAAAAGAAAAACGGCAAGGTTAAACCAGTTACATCAATTACTAATTTGGAACACACGTTACGTACGTTATGAAGTATTTCGTACACATATACTTCACAACCAATCAATAAACCTTTTGGGTGTTATGTAATTTTGCAAAATTAAAAAAGTACAATGGAAATAAAAGCGGCATGGAACAAATCAGGTGTCGCAGATAAAGTGAAACGTAATATATACTTATTTAGCCGTAGCTTGGAGAAGAGAAGCTTACTTTTTTACTGTAACTATTACAGTACTTATGGATTAAGTTAAGACTGATTTTAATTTTTTATACTATATACATTATAGTTCAGTAAATCGTCTGAAAAAAAACAAGACTACGTAATAAAAAACGGTTGTGGTATTTCGTATGCAACAGTTATCACAACATTCTTAAAAAAGCCTTATTCAACACAATTTTTTCATTCCAATCTAGCAAAAGACTTACCGTAGTGAGAAACATCTATATAATTTAATAGTTGGTAGGGTGAAGTTCTACTGATAAAAGGATTGCTTACCTGCAACAAAGAAATACTATTATACTATTTGAAACCGTGTCACCTCACAGCTTCAGAATTTGAGCTTCTTCTATTTCTATATCTCTATGCGCCTTTGGGATAAAAATGATCATTTTTGTCCCAAACGGTACTTCATATTTCTCCAACCTTAAATTTAATTATCTTACCAAACAAAATACTAGAGTATTGTTTTCTCGTATTAAAATATATCAAACAATTCGACAATCGACAGTTGACAAGTATCTGTCAGAGCAATGATTGTGTCCACTTCACTGAGAGGCGGCAAAGTTATTTAACGGATAATTTCCATAAACGCCCTGGATGCATGTGTCATTTATAGAAGCCCTGTGCGCATAGTATGGATATGACCTAATGAACTAGTGATTAGGAATGTTTGTGTTAGTCAGGATCAGGGATAATGCACTCCTCCTTGTATGCTAGTGATAAAGTCCCTAGATAGATAGAGTACCGTAAATGACCACAACGTTGTATCTTAAACGTGGCGCAAATTTCAAAGCATTGTGTAGAAGAATAATCGTTTATTGTTTTTTTTTGTATTTCGCATCAAATCAAAAGCTGATAACGCATCAAATTTATAAAAAGTTGGTACCTATATGTCGTAATAGCCGACATACATTAAAAAAACAAATAGTTTTACGCAAAGAAAAAGAGTGAAACTTAGTAAGACTTGTACTTCCGCTACAGCAACAGTTGAATTTCCATATAAACTCATCTATCTGTGCCTTGCAATAAATCATAAAAGACATCTATGCAAAAGAGGTGTGTGCTGCTGCTCGGGCTGCAGCGATTTACGAGAAATCGTCTGAATAAAACACGAAGTTGAACATCTGTTCAGCTTCCAGCGGGATCTGTCTGCGGTCAGTATTGGTGATAATTAGAATTCCGAACTCGTTCTCTGACACTTTGAAACTCAGGGGTGCGGTCATTCGCCACCCTCGACGGTCGTTTGAATACTGTCCCTGTGCAGGATTGCCAAGTAGGTTAGTTTGATATTTAAACTTCCATGTTGTTAAGTTGTGGTAATTTATGAACTCACTGGACTTTGTACTCTAAGAACATGAAAAGGTGTTTAAACTGAGTGTAATTAAATAGATGGTCAGTAAGGATTATACTCGGAAATCCGTTGGTTTCACAGCTTAGTAGTAGTACTGTCTACGCGGTCGATCCCCTTTTCTCACGCGGCCTCAACGGAGAAAGATGCTGCTGCTGTGCTCTGTTGTTGTTGTGTTGCCATTCTTATGAGCGATTGTTCCGTTAGCCCTCGATAAGCAGATGGATAGGCAGCATGAAGGTTGGCTAGCCTTTAAGTGAGGTATTCCCCTGGAATAGCAACTGGAAAAGGTTGAAAAGTTTCAGCCGGTTGAATCCTGTACTTTGTCGTTAATTAGATGAATACCGAACGACTAAACTAATGGAATTACGTTGCTTATACAACCTGGAACCAGTTACATAAGGGTCGACATCCAAGATTCGTTCCTAAATACACTTCCGCTCATGTGAAATTTAGCAAGAAACTGCAATAAAATTGCAGAATCTTTAATTTCTCATCATTTGTCTCTGTTCACACATGATAATGGTATAATTAAGAAAATGAAACGCAGTCCTTTGTGAGTAAATTATTTATTTTATGAATATAGCTTTGGCAGCGAATTGGTTATACAAGTCAGAACACGGAGACCGATTGCTTCTCGGTTAGTAACATATTCTTGATAATCCATTTAACCTGTAAAACTACCACTGCAAACATACAAATATGGTAGATGTTTCCTCGAGCACTACATGTTGTATTACTAAATCTCTCCGAATGACCACTCTCGGCAAAAGCGAAGTGTTTTGGATGTTGTTACTTTTCCCTACGTCTTATATTTGTGAATCTGAGGCAATAATCGATATAGTGATTACAGGTGTTGATTAATTATGTAATTGGTAGCATGGGCGTACCCAGCTTTTGGTCTAGGGGAGGGCAAAGCAGGAACGTCCTGTAGAATTCAGCATAAATGGAAATAATAAATGTTTATAAGATATAAGGTAATTAATGAAATACTTATTCCAGGAGTAATCTTCGTGGATTTTCTGCAAGGCGACTTAAATAAAGACCCAAATTATTTATATGTTTTCTATGTACACTGATCATACAAAGCCCCTTTATTACTAATTCCGTTATTGATGAACTCAGTTAGGTTAGGCGTATTCAGTTGCATCGCTATCGCGTTTAAGAAAAAATGAGTTGATACATTTTATTTGGAAGAATAAAGATCCGTGATCCACATAATCTATAGTAATGTCAAGCAAAGTACTAAAGAAATATAAATTTTACCTTAACAGTTTTACTAATAGGAGCATGATTTCTGATTCAGAATTAACACATATCAAAAACTAATGCATTAACCGATGTGCTTTTAGTACAGTTTCAACTTCTCAGACCAGAAGCTTTAAAAATTTAAGTTGGGATTTCATATGTATAGGTGCTAAAGATACAATTGTAGTAATTTTTACTCCCCAGAGAAAGAGACTCGATGGATAACTAACATTATTAAAACTCAGAATGACAAATGCCTCAGCATTATGCGTCAATCCAACCTTCTTAGATCTCCAGTGCATTGTTCTCAAAAATTAGCCGGCTACTTAATATTTTAACCAAATCAAGCTTCATTTAAATAAACTGAAATATATTTAATTGCATTTTTAACAACACACTGCGTTTTATTCGTGCTGATAATGCTTTTACTGGATTCTTAAAACTTATATTAAATAAATGGTTTTACTTTAGTTTAGTTTTAGTATTTAGTTCTTTTGATAAATTGTTAAAATGTACTGTGTATTTAGAAATTTGGTACAAAGGTTGCAGTTATCACCCAATATATGACAGAATCTGGTGTGTTTCCAATAACAGTAGTTAGCTAAACAACCTTTATAGGAAAAGGTAGAAGAGCTAAGCTAAGCAGAAATCGTGTTATGACTCATTCTAACCAAGATAGTCCTTTAAAGCTATATCCACCCTAAGACAACGATATGTAACATCAAGAATGTTGCAGTTACAGCTACAAAACGCACATGGCATCGATTAAGCTTGAAAATTATTTGACAACGACTTATTAGGGAAGGTCATTTGCAAGAGTCATATATGAGTTCTGGATGAAAATTGTGAAATACACTTGCCCATACATTTTACTGTATTTACAATTTTGTAAATAAGACGATTTTTAGATATACACAAATAATTAACCAGCTAAATGTATGGGAAATTGGAAGAGCCCAGAGTTGGCAACCCAGGTCCAGGGGGGGCTGCCCCCCCTTCGGTACGCCCATGATTGGTAGTATTGATACAAGATTTAGACAACAAAAATAAATCAGCGTATCGTCAGCGTAGAAGTGCGATTTGCAGTTTATGAAATTGTAATCTTACACTAAGGTCCCAATATTAAACCCTGAGGCACACACTAAAGATATCGAGCATCGGAAATAACTTTATTGTACTTAACCCTTTATTTCCGCCCACACACGTATTGATGTGCAAATGATATAGCTCCTTCAAAGAAACCGACATTATGGGGGATCGAAAACCGTGACTAATCCTGTAGAACGCCTTAGCGTAATCTAATAGCATTAGTACGGTAAGTTGGTTATTGTCTAGTGCAGTCGTAATATCATCGGTGAAATATAATAGAGCTGTAGCACAGCTATGTCGTGGTCGAAATCCTAATTGTTCAGGTGGGATTGTTCGATGTGTGATTTGATTTGTAGATAGGATCTATAAAAAAACCTTATATAAAAAAGAGAGAACAACTGGACGCATATTCATAAGCTCTGCTTTTTTAGGTTTAGGAAGAGAAATTATGTGCAGTAGAATTACTGATAATGTGCGTTATATACAGGGTGACACATAAGTGCTTGGACTTCGGTTTGATGTCAATATTCCTTACAATTTCTGAAAGTTATAAAATTTATATTGTTATATTTCAGTTCCACGTAAAATTGTGTACAAGAATCTTTCTGTTCTGATAACTCAGTTTTGTATTGTACAGATGAGCGCTAAAGAAAAGCGAGCAGCAACTTTGGATCTTTATAAGGCAGGCTTTGACACCAGTCCATCTTGGAGAGCAGAGTCTGTGCTACGTGCCACGAAACCGTCGAATCCGTGAAAGCCGCGTTGCAACCAGAATGGGAAAAGTTATCGATGGATACGATAGTGTCCATTGTAAAAATTTTGAGAAACGTCTTTGTTGTTGTATTAAGATTATATCATCGTTACGTTGTTTATTTGTTTTTATGAAAGTTTTTTTAATTTGTTTCAAGGTCCAAAGACATGTGTCACCCTGTAGCTACTTAATAATGTGCGGACAGCTATGGCGCATTATCCTAAGACAAATTTCGTCAGATCCCAAAGCCTCGGATCTAATCCCGTCAACCTCTCTAATGTATATTCATCGACCATTATAAAGGTGCCCTGTCTTCGACAAGCTTCAGGCGCAAGACCTGATGAAAAACCCATTCATATCGTCTACATTTTGAAGATTGTTAGGTAGTACCTACAGTACTTCTTTTAACTATTATGTATCTTTCGCTGAAGAACTGGTGAGGAGAATATCCTCTGGTTAATCCACCTAACATACCTTCACTCTAGTGAAGATGACAGCTTAGCTGCTGAAATGCGTATTTAGCCTTTCTAAATCATTGTGGTTAGGTTTTTTTATTACAATCTGATCACCACACTCAGTTTTAATTTTATTTGGCTTTGTTTGACAACCACATGTATTACGCGGCAATATCAAAATTAGAGATTACAGCAGCCTTCTTCAAATCAGGACATAAACGTTACAATCAGAACAAATTAGGAACATAAATGTAAAACAGGACAGAACGAAAAAATCTAAAGCTGTCCTTGCTAAATAAGGACGGTTGGTCACCCTAATTTTAGCATAATTACTGTAATTTCTGTGCTGCGTATAATATTCCCGATGAACTTGTAATTTAGCGGGTCTAATTTTACCTACAACTTTATTGCTAATACTGATACTTAATATTGTTAGCTATCCATGGTTGCTGGTAGTCTACATTCTAACTTATGATCAGTATACTATGTCATCAATTAGCAGTTTTCAATTTTCTGTGCCATGAAAAACTAAATATTACAAATGCAACAGGAGGAAATCCTGAAATTTGGTCCGCTGTAAGAAATAAGAAATTTGAACATTAGACAACTTAGTCTTGTAACGTAAAATAAACAAAGGCCAATTAGTGCCCGGGATATCATCATATGAAACAATAAGAAAATAGGCGGCTTGCCGGATATTGCTGATCAAAATCAGCCACATACAAGCATACAATGAGGTTAACAGAGAATGTGCTGCAACTCCCCAGCGGCACGCCGTCAATGTCCGTATCCGTGTTTAGTCCCTTGTCGCAGCATGCACAGCGTGGCCGGTATAGAGACCTCCGCCAACATGCTGCGCCGGTAACGATGTGCACTTTTCGTCCCCGAGCAAAAACTATTATAGTTCATGACAGCTCTGACATAATGGAATCTGGAGAGATACAGTGGAAGTAATAGATCCGTCTGAACAAGGATTCCAGTTCCGGCGGCTTTTAGGATTTACTTTTAACTATGGAATCTGGTGCTGAAACGACTTGAGGAAGTGCACTGTCTACTTGTTTCCAGGGCTTTGAGTATAATTAGGTCTTCTATATACACTATTGCAGTTGCAGCTGATATCAAATTGTTTCAAATACAACTTTGACCACACCATTTATTCCTTTCATACAAGTTCGCAAGAAAATTATAACAAGTCTGTAGTAATTATTCATTAACATTCCCGATTAATGACACTGCTAGTTATAATTCAAAATAGAAACGAATTTATTCAGACTTGATTTGAAAGTGATTTATCCATTTTACATTGAAGGCTTCCGTAGTTGTCATTTCCCGGGATGCTTGTTTGGTCTTAACGTTTCGAGACTCATGTCGTTGTCTTCCTCTCAGAAGTAGCTCTGAAACTGTTTCAGAGGAAGACAACGACGTGGGTATCGAAACGTCAAGACTAAACAAGCAACGTGGGAAGCAGCCCGGAAAACAACATGTTAACTGATCTGATAATGATTTCTTCCGGGCTGTTATGCCGTGGTCCACGGTGTCCTTTTTTATTATGAACACCTCCGACTACGAAACCAAGATAGAAAGCCTTTTAGGCCCAGGCACATACAAAATACTCGACACGGATCCAACTAAGAAAAATCGAGAGGAAGATCAAAGACCTGATAAATAAGACAACGTGGGATCTAGAGGTTAAAAAAGCACTGCTACCATCCGAAAGCAGAGCCCCGAGGCTCTACGGACTGCCAAAAATTCATAAAGATGGAGTACCTCTACGGCCTATTGTGAGCGCGATAGGCTCTCCAACATACCAGGTAGCAAAACACCTCGCTGCAAAGCTGAAGACGTTTATGGGCCATTCGCCACACCACATCAGGAATTCGTCACATTTCGTGGAAATTTTACAAAACATCGAGATTAAGCAGTAAGTTGCTAGTAAGTTTCGATGTGGAATCGCTATTCACGAAAGTGCCGGTTAACGATGCCATGGATTTACTACTAGCATGGTTACCCCAGGAGAAGGTGTCTTTAACAAAACAGTGCCTAACGTCGAGCTATTTTTAATGGAATGACACTTTCTACGAGCAGAAGGATGGTGTTGCCATGGGAAATCCATTAAGCTCTGTGATGGCCAACATCTTTATGATAAAATTCGAAAAGGATGCACTGGCTACAGCTACGAAGAGACCCACGCATTGGTATTGATACGTCAACCATACTTTTGTAATCTGGCCGCATGGAAAGGCCATCCTACACGATTCTCTGGACCACCTAAACAGCAGGCACCCCAACATCCGATTCACCATGGCACCATTGGTTACAAAAACACGCAATGACAAGTTGGCTCATAGGGTCTATCCAAAACCAACTCATACGGACAGGTATCTACACGCAGAGTCGAACCTCCATCCTGCACAGAAGAGAGGCATCATAAAAACTTTGGTACATCGCGCAAGGGAAATATCGCATCCACAATACCTGCAAGAAGAACTGAACCACCTAAAAACCGCACTGAGAGCCAATGGATACAGAACAAATGATATTGATAGAGCCATCAAGTCTATCACAACTGGCCTGCAGGAGTTTATACAGAGGAAGGTCATGATTTCAGTGCTTTGGTGTTAGAGCTTTTATGCCGTCAGCACTTACCAGTTCAATAAGTGAAGAGGAACCCTTTACAAGCTACTTTAAATGAATACGAAGTTCAGAGATGGTCTACAGTACTTCCTAAAACTCCAATAGATGCTCTAAGGCAATGTGACCCATTACCCAGTTGTTTATCCTGCTATAAGCAAACTGTTGAATGTTCTCTTAACCACAGTATAAAAAGGAACCAGTGTATGTTCACTCTTTGTCGGCATCTTTGATCTCGAAGAGGTTCTGCGTTCTGATTGGTCACAGAACTGGCACTACGCTTTGTTTACAATAAACAGTAAATTCCACGCAATTGCCAGCTTGGACAATTTTACTTCAGCCTGCATGTTTTATACACGTTTGTAGTTTGTGTTGTGTCTTTGATTTACTTTCATCTGCACTGTTCTGTGATTTGCAATTACGTAGATAATCATGCCAGCACATATTTGTATTGTAAAGGACCTAGCTACATTCAGAATTCAATAGTATTTGAATAATCAATACGAATGTCCATGCCTTTTATGGTTTCTTTCTACCCAAGGACATTATATTCCGCTATACTAAACCACATTTTTCAGTTCGTGCAATTTTCTATTCAAAACTATTGCAACAATCAAAAAGTAATTAGATAATCATATCAAAATTCACTTAACTTCAATATATGTTGACGTGACGTTACCGCTTCCCCGCAATAGGCATGCATATGTTTTTGTTTATACTATGCACGTACGTGGCCAGGGTAACGCGGAGAACAACCAATAGTATGCTTGCATACTGCTGTAACTGATCAGTCGTGTAAATTTAACCTTAAGAAAAGTGAGCAGTGATTTTACTGCTTCCTTCATTATACCGTGTCCCAACTCTTCCAGTAAGCTCAGCTACTGAGGAAAGGTCATTTTCTACATTAAGACGATTAAAAACTTGGCTTAGGACCTCACTGACTGAAGAGCGGCTTAATGGCCTTGCCTTATTACCCATCAGGACACTATCAGTGGTGTTAATAAAGAAATAGATCGTTTTGCCAAGAATAGTAGAAAACTTGACTTTGTCATGTAAAAATTATTACTAAATATTATATATATAACAATATATAATATTGGTAGTTTCACCTGGTTATGAATGCTATATCATTGGGTGCGGCAAAAAAAACGTTACAAAGTTTAATGTGTTCTAACACGAAAATATTGTATTGTACTAAATTAATTTTTGTTTTATCTGATTCTCCATGTTTTTATGTACCACTATGTTAAGTTTCAACTTTGTGCTAACTCATTTTGCTTTGTCTCTAGGATGTCAAACAAACGCAGTGCAATTGTGGAGCTGTTTCGTCAAAAAAAACGTCAATGTGAAATTGCGCGTTTGCTCGGTGTCTCAAAGATGATGGTTTCCCGTACAGTTAGGCGATTCGAGGAACTTGGTCACGATGGCAGGCGTCCAGGAAGTGGCAGAAAACGCACCGCCAACACGTCCTTCAACCGGCAGCTCATCAAGAAGCGGGTCCAGCGAAATCCTAGGGTCTCTCTGAGGAAAATCGCTCGAGAGACTGGCATCAGCGATCGCTCAGTCCGCCGAATAGCCAAAGACGAACTCAACCTCAAGCCGTACAAGCTGCAAAAAGTTCAGATCCTTACTGATGACAACAAGCGCATACGGCTCGAGAGATGTCGMCAGCTCAAGCGTCGGGCCGCTGGTCAGCGATGGGAGCGCATCCTCTTCACAGATGAGAAGCTGTTCACTGTCGAGCAGGCCCACAACCATAAATATAATTAAAGAGTACCGCCAGAGTTCTGTAATATAAGATTAAATTTTAATTTGCACGAAAAATGAGCTTTTTTGGATTACGTTGTATGATATCCCTTTTAAAACAAATGATAGTTGATGGGAAAAAAGTTAGTGGAAAGCGAAGATCATACGTGTGGCATAGGTCCTAAGGCTTACATGAACCCTTATCTCAGTATAATGCTAACTAAACACTCAAGACCACCATTTTTTAGGCTAATTTTTGTTGTTTGACTATATTTATAGTGCTCATATTTGTTATTAGATTTATATAAGGCCTCATTTCATATTGTTTTAGTTTTGATTGTTGTTATCGTGTGGTTTAGAATATCTGTATTATTTATACATCGTGTAAATAAAAAACTTGCCGCTTTTTCCGTATAAGTGTTATTTACTTTACAGCAAAACATAGCTTTCTATAACCCCTGCATTCAAGCAACTAAGCATAAACAAGAACTTCCGAGTCAATAGGAAGTAAGCGATCAGCTATGTGGTATTGCTAATTGCAGTAGATCTGGCCTTCCATTAAAAATGGCTATGGTACTTTTCATATCTATTTCTTGTAAGGTTAATTAATTAATAAACCCTGAAGAAATAGATAAACATTTTCGAAAGCTGGCATAATACGGTATCATTCCTACCAACCGAATGCCCAATATATTTGCATAATATTTCGTTCGTAATTTTTTCATTCATGTATGTACATACATACATACAAGATTCTGTAACCAAAAACAGCTTTCGGGTAAACAACAATTTGTTTTCTTCAAGTTATGCAGGTAAGGCATCATGAGTTTAAACGTAGCACAATATCAATTTCAATGCATCAAATTGTTGCAAAATCTGGATAGACTAACTGCAACAACAAAACAATAAACGCAACAAACAGCAACGGGAAGTAGAAAACTGAAAACTCCATTATTTAAATCCATTTGCACACTGTATCTCGTTATTATGTTCTGCCTGGCGTTCCCTTTCATAAATAAACTGCAGTGATTATAATAAAACATTAAAACTGCGTACGGGGCGATAAATTTTCGCGCAACGTCGACCCAAGCGTTGCACCGTGCAAGCTCAAATGGAACCGCCGTCCGTATAAAACGAGCGTAAAAATATAAACTCTTTTTTGTCATTGCGTCCAACGAGTATGTGTGTTAATACTATAAATTTTATTAGAGAAGCCGCAGCGAATGGTCATTATAACTGGACCGCTCTTGTAAATAGCGATAAGTCTAATAAAGTGCGAGAAAGGGTAAATGGAAATAATGCAAAGAACACAGAAGTAGATGGAATCCGCACGATGGATGTCGTTATGGACAAAATTTCACTTCCACTGAAATTTCGGGGAGAAGAATATCCTCCGGTTAATCCGGCCAGATTTCAAGAAGTCACTTTATTATTCTACTGAAGATGGCAGATTAGCTGCTGAAACACGTATAAAGAATATTGTAATTTCTAATATTGTGGTTAGGGTTATTTATTTACTGTTTCGTTTTGTCTTGTGATAGATCGGTTGCTTAACATTTTGTGGAAATCGGGTGGCGCCCTTTAGTAAAACCGCACGTTTAGACGATTTATCTACGCCCTCTACGCTGTGCTGGTGGGCACTGTTTAGCAGCCGTAACTCTGGTAAGATAGTTTCTACTGCCACCCTCTATAATTTTTTTTACTTCCTTAATTTATCGTTTCTCTCGTTTTGTACGCGACGTAAGTGTAATAATCCCCTAGAAGTCATATCACACCGCTTCTCACTAGCGCTGATTTAATATGATATATTTCTTCTTGTAAAGAACATTCGCCTGAGATCCTCTGTGCTCTAACAAATAACGTCCTATTAAGACTATTCTTTTGAGAAGGAGGGTGGTGAGATGTGGCATGTAAATATCTGTGGCTGTTGGTTTACTGTAAACCTTGTGTCCTATCTGTCCAATGTTTACTCTGTAAATATGGATATCCAAGAAAGGCAAACCACCGTTGATTCTAATTCCATAGTTAATTTTATGTCAGGATTTTGACTGTTCAAATGGTTAAGAAATCTACCTAACTCTTCTATACCGTGGGGCCATAAACAAAAGTATCATCTATATACCTATACCAACATTTTGGCCTAAACTGAAAACTGTTAATCGCTACCTCTTCAAAATTATAGGACTTAGAGGTGAACCCATGAACCTTTTACTAATTATAACGTCAATAAAGTCGCAAGAATTCTTGAAACTACAGGTTTTCCCTACATAAGGTTTTAAATACTTAGCACAAAGTTTTGCGAATCTGAAACAAGGACTGCCGTCGTATTGACTATAGGCTACTTAGCTGTCATCCCGATGTGAATCGCCAAAAGTGAATGAACTATACAGATGAACTTGCTCCAACGTGGTTGGGTTGGGGCAAAATTCAAACAGTAAAATCACGGAAAATCAATCTAAAAAACGCACTTTTATCTGCAGCTGGCGTAATGAAGTTTGCACCCAGAAGATACTAATGCAATTCCCTCGAAAACACTTTCAAATCTATAGTTAACGTCCAAGTCTAGCATCCCATGTCGAGTTAATTCAACAGTTCCCGACATCCATAAACACTTAGCCTGTAAAGTTTTATTCGTTCGATTCTGGCGGAGCCGCCGCGGAAACTTGTTCGGAAACAGGGATTAATATAAAAGTCGTCCGTGACGCTTCCGCTCTTGCCTCGTGATGTGCACTTGCTAAAGTAGTTAGCTGCGGAAGTGCAGGAAGTTTTAGCATTGTTAGTGAGTCCTTTTATAGAGTAGTCGGGTAAATAATCGGGAATGTGTACCTGCAGGAAGTTTCTGCGCCTGCTGAAAGCCCTTCGAATAAATTGAATCCAAAGTTTCAGCGGGCCAGATTTAAAAGCACGACTGAAAATTTTTAATGAGATTATCTTATTAGCTGAGGTTTTAATTGCGTAAGGACAAATAAAAGAGATCTGGAGTCTCGCTGGGGATGCCGTTACGCCAGTAATTAGCTTAAGGAAAAAAATCTACAACGCTACACGGCTTTTCATTACTCGTAAAGGAAAACGCTGGTTCTCGAGTAGTGCATCATACACCGACGTTACATTAGTGTAATTTTCTTACTAGAAGTTGTACAAAAGCATAAAATAAATTATCTAGAAAATGGAGGCAGCTAGATTAATGGAACCTAGTATGTATTCCTAATTTACCTGATTATATTCTATTATTTCTTGAATTAAGTGTTGCTGTTGTATATAGAGACCCTGTCAGTCAAAGATTTTGATCTAGAGAGTTTTAATATGAATATCCTTTTTGATTATTTCTTCAGCAAATCTTATGCAGTTTCATCACATTTGTCCATAAATTCGCCTGGTACACATCCTGCTATTATTACAGCTATGCTATTATTGTGTATATAAGTAGATGGTAAATGTGATGGTGAGAGTGTGTATTGAAATGATAGTGTTGTATGTATTACTATGTCCTTATATGTCAGTCCTGTCGTTTACACATGTGTTTAGGTTTTCTTGTATATGTATCATTTCCAAAAATTGTCTTTTACGTTTAAGTTGTTCTGTTGTAATAATTTTGGTATTATCAAAGTCAAAAGTGTGGTCAGTTTGTTCTTGATGTTTTTTTTAAAGCTATGTTGTTATTATTTTTATGTTGTTGCAGTCTGTTTTTTAAGTATTGTCCCGTTTGTGTTATATATTGTTGGTTACATTGTTTACATTTTATGCTGTATATTGTGTGTGTTCTTGTTTCTTTTGGTGTTTTTTTTAACGGTGTGTAGAATTGTTTAAGCGTGTTAATTGGTTTATATGTAATTTGGAAATTATGTCGTTTTGGTAGGTTTTTTATTTTTTGAGTAAGGGGTGGTATATACGGTAATGATACATATACAAAAAAACCTAAACACATGTGTAAACGACAGGACTGACATATAAGGACTAAGTAATACATACAACACTATCATTTAAACACACACTCTCACCATCACATTTTACATCCACCTATATACACAATCATAGCAAAGGAACAAACTCAAAGGTACCTTTTTATATTAATACATAATTGTAAATGATGTATTAATTTCATACTAGTTTGTCAATCTATAAAATAAAAATATTCGATAAAGACCTAAATTATCGAAAAGTCATATTAATAGATAAAAGTATCTAATTTAATAAAAACAGCAGCCAGAACCTACAAATAAATACACTAAGACTAGTTTTCAATGTACATACGTGTTCGCCGTTTTCTATTTTGATTATAACATTCTAGACTTTCCCATTCGTTCTCGCTGTCAGTATCCAATAGCTCCGAAACTGCTGTAAAAACAATACACATTGCAGTATTATTGTTCATTATACTGCGTTTTTTTATTACTAAATAGGTGCTAGATGACAAATGTCTGCATCGGTCACCAAAAATCGTTCGAATACTGGACAACCCGAACCGTATTAATATAATATGTATATCACAGTTATTTATTACCGGTATAATTAATAGTAACTTTGATATTATTATAATTTGGGTTGTCATTAGCTACTGGTCTCCAGAATCTGGCCACCGTAGCAAAGTCCGCCTTGAAGTTCGTAAATAAATATTTCTTATGTAAATCAGTAATTGACCATATCTGACAATTAGAAAACCTTCGTCCTTCTTTGCTAAGATACCGTTTGTACTTTATACAGGGTGATCTATAATCTCTATGCCAAACTTGAGCAGATGAATAATGATGATATTTTAAGTAAAAAATGTGAAAATGAAAATGTCTTTTTTCTTTTAGATTAGAGTTATAAGCATTTACATTATTTAAAATTAAAAATTTTATGCAATTGGAAATTCCCCAGTTACCTTTAAATCATTATTTGGGAATTTACCCAAGTTAGCTTTAAATGAATGGCTTTTGATTACTTAATTGTTAAATCCATATATATATTTGTCAAAATCACAAAGGTTTTTCTGAGTTAGCAATTATGTATGAATTTTCGACTGCGGTTTATGCAGACATTATTTAGACCTATGGATTAAGTAATGGTAAAACTCGACGTGCAGTAGATTTCCAAACCAACATTAACCTGCTAGGTTGCATCCAGTGATGGGCGCATAGAATACCCCACGTAGATTACGCTGTTATGTACGCGTAAACTGTGTAATATTCTACTTTGAAAGTTTACTGTAGAAAATAGCATTGTGTAGATAAACAGAAATATTAAGTCTTTTAATGGTAATCGTTATTGGTACTGCTAAAAAAATGTCAATATTACTTTGTATTTTATTATATTAATTCCTTGATAACCAAACGAAATACTACCTTAGCTAGAGAAATGTCTAAACAGCAAAAAACTTGTTTGGGCAAACGTTTATTAAGGCCAAAAGACCCGGCTGAGTAAGACAAGCATGCTGTCAAAAGCACTTTCGAGGCCTTAATCAGTCAGATTTTATTATCTTTTTTCTCTATAAATGAAAATAGACGGCCAGTTTCATACGCTATCTGCGGTTCAGAAGTAGGCGGTTCAGAATCTGATAGCTTGTCAAAGATAAGTTTCTTAGGAATATACCTAATATAGTCCTGTAAGGAAAGACTTCAAAACATATGTTTTTTCTTTGTGCCCAAAGAATTAAAAAACAGTTTAGACACCTAAAATATGTTGTGCAAGTTTGTAATATATAGATATAAAAACTGTACTAAATTTTAAAAATTTTAGGAAATTCGACACTGGAGAAGCTAACAAAATAGAAAAATTAGAAACAAAATAATTTTCATTACTTTTAGCGTGTAGCCAATACAATTTAACCATAATATACTCGTGTTGTGTTTTCTACTTAAAATCTACGCCAAAGTACGCTGTCTACATTTTCTACGCGTGTAACGTAGAAAATTATAATTTAGGCGTAAACGCCCATCATTTCGCCGACTTAGGGAGCGAGACATGTTCGTCCACATGATGTGGACAAAATGAAGAAAATGATGCAGATGCTATTTTGGAGAACCATTCAGTTCGTACGCGCCAACTAGCAAATCAGTTACAGTTTTCACACAATTTTGTATGGCAAACCTTCAATAAAAAGGTCCAACATCCATATCATCGTCAAAATGTACAAGCACTACATCCTGAAGACAACCAGCAGCGATTATAGTTTTTCCGATGGATTCTTCAGCAAAATACACGTAACCCTAATTTTATTTCACTTGTTCTTTGGTCAGATGAATCATCCTTTACTAGGGATGGCATAACAAATTTCCATAATGAACATGTATAGTCTTTGAAAAATTCCCATGCCATTAGACCCAGGCGATTTTAGCGACGTTTTAGTGTAAATGGTTAAAGTGGCATTTTCAATAATACCTTGCTGCCTATACAGATCATAAATGATCGCTTAAATGGAGAGTTGTACAGACAACTTTTGGAGCATACTCTTTATGATCTAATAGACGAGGTACCACTTAATGTGATCGCTAATATGTGGTACCAGCACGACGGCGCACCACCACATAGAGGCAGAGAAGTAACTACCTGGTTAAATAATAATTTTCCAAATCATTGCATTGGCAATGTAGGTCCAGTAGCGTGCCCGCCACGCTCGCCGGATTTGAATCCCTTAGATTMTTGTCTGTGGGGTCATATGAATCAGCTGGTTTATCAGGTGGATATTACCAATCGCGAGCAATTAATACAAAGAATAATAAATGCAAGCCATGTAATAAGAAACGATCCAATAACACGGTCTTTAGTTCGAAGATGTGAAGCTTGTATTCTAGCGAAAGGTGGTTATTTTGAGCAGTTTTTATAATTTTTATCTAAATATTTATTAAAAATGTTTTAGGCAAATTAAATAAATGTAAATAAATAAAATGCTTATAACTTCTAAAATAAAAGAAATGGGCATATGTTCATATAACGTTTTTTGCTTAGAAAATCGTCATTATTCATCCGTTCAAGTTTGGCATAGAGCTTATATGTAGATCACCCTGTATACCTGTAATAGTTCACTGCATGATTGATGAATTTGTTTAACTGGTTGAGGTAAAGGATTCCGATAACGTCATTAGTAAACCCATTTTATTTTCTCGCGACTTATGGCAGACGAATACACCAGAGCCTTAAAAAATATCCCAGCGAAATACAGGGTCATTAAGCGCACTCAGCAAAGCCTTGAAGCACATTCACATTTATAAATTTCATCAGGCTCCATTCGAAATGAAAACTGCAGACGTACTTTGTGCTCCTTCAGTTTGGTCGCTCCTGATTCCCGTTKAGTTTMCATCCCGCCTGAATAGCCGCGCATATTTTGGCACTAAATAATGCAGGCTAACGTCGGGACCGTTGCATTTGCTTTGTGTGCATGCACCGAATCCAGAGGAGCATGAATAAAACAGCAGGCATGTTTTAAATACTCCAGAGTTTTCACAACGGAGTTGCCGCACGGAATGATTATTTTAATATTTAAAACACTTTAACACGTGAGCAGAGCGGGAACGTATTACCACCGTCTCCCAAGTAACATTACGTACACTAGATTACGAGTATGATGCAAGTTTTGGCGCTCAATTATTCATTTTGGTTGTTGTTGACGACAAGCTATTCCGGGAACTTATGTTCCGCGGAAATGTCCTGCTGAAAGAGTATACGTGTCCTGCCAGTGGGGACAGCGCAATTGGGTTTATGTCCCTTTTTTACTTTAAGCCACTACCAACGATGGCACAGGGGAAGTAATAAAATGAACTTGCATGCATGGACGTAATGCCCAGTTACTGAATTTTTAAGCTATTCTATCTCTAACCAACTCTGCATTTCTCTATTTCGGTATCACTCTGTATGGGTTTCAGAAGTTGTAACCACTGAAGTTTGCCTCTGCTGTACAAAAGAAGGTAATAATAGCTAAAGGTATCTGATATTAAAGAGTATGTGATCGATAATCAGCGTTTTGGCTTTTGGGTAGGGAACCTAATTTTCTTGCGTGGTGAGTTGAGCATTCTTCTTACACAAGACGTGTTTTATGTTGTTTGTTGTCATATAAATTCAAAACTGCTGCAAGAGAGAATGAGAAAAAGTAAAAAAAGAAGGATGAAGAGAAGGTTATGATGAAAATAAATCCTGGTAGAGAGGAGTATGTAGACGTTCATATAGGGTGGGTGTTAGCGCCAAATTTAAAACTTTTTGTAAGCACTGGTCATGAGCGCGCCGAAGGTACAGTCAGTCAAAATTTTACCACCGTGAAAACAGTGTCTCTTCCAGTTGTTGTGCCTCCGATAGTTTTTCGTCAGCGAATTCAGAAATAAAATCTGACGGCGAAGAGGATTCCATTGGGTTTCTTCAATCCCTTCGTTCCCCCTCCTTTTGTCTGAGATCCCTAAGGAAGAGAACCTCTGGCACCCACTGAATAATCACCGGGGTAAGTCATTGCCATTCAATTAAAAATAGAATTCCAAATACATAAATATTTAAAAACCGAACCGGCGCTCATAGAAATTATGCCACAGTGGGTCAAGAAAATAAAAATTGGCAAAGCAGTCTCAAAAAACATGACTATATGCTCCTGTCACTTTGAGGAATTATGTTATTTTCCACATAAAGATATCTAAATAATTTTAGCAAAGTAAAGTAGATGCAAAATTTTAAAGGTTTAAAGCTGTGCATCGCTTGAAAAAACAGCAATACCTACACTGCACTTACCGAGTGTGATAAATGGTACACCTGATCCAAGATTAACAGAGAAAAGAAAAGTGGTAGTTCTCGGCGTAGCATGCGCCGAACAACGAAATAAATTTAAAGAGTCAATCTTAGCCGTCCACACCAGATTTTTAAACAACAGAAACTACTAAAAATGAGGATGAAGTAGGAGCTGCCGAGGGACTACTATTAATGCTTTCAGCAGAAGATGCAGTCCTGAATTCAAAATTTGTACAGGCAAGAGTGCCGGTCGAAAGAGTGAACCAGCGCTGAAAAATGTTTAAAATACTTACAAGCCCTGTGCTCTTTAGTTGCTAAAATTAACGGTATTTTTATTATAATATGTGGAATAACTAATTTTTCATCACCGATCTTTTCAGATTCATAATTTTATGTTAGGATAAAATTTTTTTGTTTCACATAAAGCATGTAGCATTTTTTCAAAACAGTAACCATTGGATATTTAGAAAAATTGCAATCATGTTCCACTTTATCTTAATTGGGTTATCAAAAGGAGCATACACTATTAAATAACGTTTTAAATTCAAAACGGTCATATCAAAGTTAACCTGCCCATAATGCTTATGTCTTTTTTTTCGGTGTAATTATTCCATTTGATATATTCAGAAACCTTGCAAATGAAACTGCTTGGTCAGTTTGGAAAGCTGCAACTTAAATATAGTTATTGCAATTGTTAGTGTTCCAAATATTTTAGTTTTTTAGTCAACAGCAAAAATGCATTTATTTCTAACAATGCCTAGAGGTGTGTTGTCCTCAAAATTAATTCCATTTGGAGAATATCCCAGCCATAGATGGTTCTTTGGCACACAAAACCAAATTCACATACATCTGCTCATGTACTTCGAATAAAAGCCATTCTGGCATCGGTTTCATACTTGAAACTGTAAGATATATATTATTTATTTCTGGAGAGTTAAGTAGGAAAAAATAATTTAGTCATTTTTCCCCAATCTTCTTTTTTTAGGAATATATCCTATAGGAGCCTAAACCAGTAATAAGGTACTTCCTTCTCTCTAACCAACCGGAATCATGGAGAGAGAAAAATAGATATTCGAGCTAGCGATAGAAAGAGAACAACCTATTTCTACAAAACAGCACCACCTAAAAACTACTGAATTTTTAAGGATAAATGAATGCTTATCTAAATGATAATAGATTTAGCTAGAGCCTAAGGTATATCAAACAAATATACTTAATATTTTTTCTAAAGTAATTGCTAATTGCGAGCTTTCAGCTTATTTTTAGCCTACACTTTTACAAATTTTGGTTATTGTACCACTTAGTTTGCACATAAAAAATAGCTTACGTGAAAATGTCTATCACGTGCTTTCTAATAAGACGTTTTTCAAAGATATCGGTCTGGTAATAATGGAGTGGTCCTGTTTTGTAAAATAGTTGTGGTTTTCTTGCCATCGTTATGAATCTTCCCTCTCCCTCCAGGATCCCACCCTTAATATGCTTCTTACTATGCAGCTAGAATTTTAGAAGTTCGACATTCCTCTTTTAAGTTATATAAATAGCTGTTAAAAGCTAGATGTATAATTTATGTATATAACTTAAAACAAGAATATCGGAAGCATGTTCAGATGTATATTAACTATAAGTACATGCCAAGTTTGGTGGGGATTGACTCCGTGTCTGATAATGATGAAAAACTATTCCTTAGTAACTCCTGCAAAAAAATGACCATATAAGATAAGGCAAGTAGGTAATAAACTAACAAAACTTTACCTGTATACACAATTGGTCTGTGTTTAACTTAACACATACTACCCAAACCTAACTGATGGCACAAACGCACAAATTTCACAAAATTAGGACAATACTATTATATTTCAGTTCAACCAGAAGTCAAACGACAGTTCAACTGTCCAGGAGCTAAAAAACTTGTTCCTTTTGTGAGCTTTACGGTGCAACTCATGCAACTCACGGCATAAAGCCCTAGAGCATTAAGCTCTAAAAAGGAATACTACTATTGGCGTGAATAAAAAAAGAAAATGTTCAGGAAGGATTGGGCCGCAGTTTAATTCCAATTGACATCTGCAGTAGCTGGTGCATCTCTTATAAGTTTTTCAGGAAAAAATCATCTTGGTTTGAATACCTTGTAGATACTGAAGACTGAAGCTTGAATGAAAATTTCGAAAACACATCATTGCTGAGATTGAAATAAAAAATATCGAAATCGGATTAGTCGTTCAAGAGAAAATCAATTTTTAAGTTCTAGTCAATGCTTAGTGGTGTGTTAATTCTMATGCGCAGTGTATATTTTCGCTGTAGTACTGTAAAACAAAAGATAAAAATGATKGCTTCAGGGTATTGCGAAGAAAAATATAATTCAGTGATGTCTTGCTATATATTGCAATCTTTGTACGTAATTTATAATGGGGTCGTCCCACAATTTGTTTTTTATTTTACATTTAAAATGCACATAAAAATTGAAGCACAAAGACATTTTTTGCGATTGCCTTGATATTCCAACACAAAGTGACGTAAAAGGTTCGCATGCTGACGAAAGCGAGAAACACCAATAATGGCCAGTGCTCTAGCGGCATTGCAAGTCATATTTGTTTACATTTTTTGAGCTGCGTCGCATTGCCAATGTGGGCAAATTTTCGCGATACCGTGAGGAATGTACTCGTAAACTGGCATTGTGACATTGATACCTAGGTCAACTTAAGGCGTATTTGTGAAAATAACTTAAATCATCCTTCAGTCAGTTTATTCTATAATGAACAGTTCAATATAAGCTCATTCACTGGCCTTTTGCTGAAATACGAAAGCAATTTAAGCATCTAACCTGCTTTAGAACTAATGTTTTTATTACGAGGAATTAAACGACGCTTGAAGCTTGATAATGTTTAGTTTGCTTACTTTCGTATGACAACGATATGATAAATTTTGAAACTGCCAGGACGATCTCTGGCCGTCGTTAGGAAGAAAACGGTAAAGTATATTTTTAATGTTAGAATGGCCTTACGTTAAGGAGTGGTTTGATCCGTGTTGTAAGAATACTGCTGCTGATGAACAGTTACAGGTTATTGCTATGTTTACATTATAATATTGACGTTGACGGTTATACTTATACCTTCGCCCCTCTCTCTCACTCCCATTGCATTATTTGTATTTCTCTGGCTATTTATGAAACTGACAACAGTGAGCATCTACAGAGAGCTGTAACAGTGCGCATGACGGAAATTAGGAACCTTTTGCGTGGTTGTTGGCGGATTTAAGAAAATGTTTGAAACAGGGTTTTTCTACCGCCGTTTGTCACGAGTTGAATTAATCTGAAAGCAAAATAGATGCGTGGCACTAGTATTCATGATGTAAGCAATAAAAGGCATAGGTTAAAGCTATCAAATTTTAATGTGCGGGACGACCCTATTGTGTTCCTTCTACACCTTCGTACAACTCCAAAATTCGTTTGAAGTAATGTGTTAAGAAAGTTCACGTTTGTTATCAGGAGAAGAGAAATCTCTATACTTCATGACTTTAGAAACTATCCTAGACCAGTTGACCTAATTTATCTATTGCAGTTATATTTCCAGGAAGCTGAACCCAAAACAGCTCGTTCTTTAAATCCGACTGATACAGATCACTTGATCCCCACGCACTTTTAGAACGCCCACCGTGACCCAGGTAACCCCAATTCTCCCCATCCGCGCTCCCGCGCCCCCTCGTCGCTCATCCTGTTTACGCGTCGTTGTCACCGTCGTTGACCCGCCGGCGCTAATCAAAATATGACCCGTTCCGCCCACCCCGGATTCCGATCCATCAGCCGGCAGATTATTTCGTTCCGGCCGTGTTTACGAAAAGTCACCCCGGACGCCGGGGCGGAAGGGCTACGCCCGCGAACACGKACCAATAAAGCGGCCCCACATCCGGCCGAAGAATATTAATTATGATTGATCCACGAACGTACACGCGTATATATATCGAAGATAGGTGAATTAGCCGAGCCAGACAATCTAATGAGCGCCATGATTGATTGAGAAGGGGAGGAGGACGGGGAATAAGGGAAGTTCGGAGCCGTGGCTCATTGTTGAATTTAAATTTTATGCCGGCGCCCTGACGATAACGAATTATTAAATCCGGACCGGCTGCGTGTGTTTGTCGGCGGCGGATAGGTATGTGGTGAGATGTTTTCGCGTGAGGGGTTGCCTTTTAACCCGCACATGTTAGGGTAAACCATGGGTGAACCACATAATTATTGGGAATTCCAGGATAAGACCTTAAAAGCAAGGTTTCTGCAAGCCTAAATTAATGGAGCGACTGTCAAATAGCAAAAGTAGTTTTTTATTCAGCCCAGAACCAATGAACTGCGAGAGAACTCATGGCAAATATACTGGTATCGATTGTATCGGATCTTAAATATCCATGATATCGGTATATCGAATGTATGCTTTAAGTTATTAGAGAAATTACTCTACCAGAGAACAGAACCTATTATTGAAGACTCACTTCCGAAGGAAAAAGCAGGTTTTAGGAAGAACAGGTGTTGCTGTGACCAAGTCTTGGCTCTAACAAAATATTATGCTGAAGCTGGTTTCAAAAAACGATTGAAAACTGGTGTAGTGTTCATAGACTTATCGGCGGCCTATGATAGTGTGTAGAAAGATGGATTGATCCTCAAACTATTTAATACTCTGAAATGTGGAAAGGCTGTGAAGCTTATCGAACGATTGCTGTCCCAACGTCAATTCAGAGTGTTTCTGGGGGAGAAAAGTAGCAAATTCAGGATTTTGAATAATGGTCTTCCACAAACATCGGTTCTGTCGCCTACTCTTTTTAACCTTCCAGTAACTCAATCGAGAAAATTTGTGTATGCAGACGACATGACATTGGCTCTGAAAAGTAAAGACGTTCTGTAGGTACTTGAACAAAACCTTTCAAGACACATCGAGATTATCAATTGCAATTTCAAAGATTTGCGCTTGTGCCCTAAACCATTGAAGCCCGAAGCAACTTGTTTTCATCTCAACAATCAACAAAAGACAAAACAACTTCAAGTTATGTCAAATAACATAACTTCTCGCCAAAGTACCTTGGAGTAATCCTAGATACGTCTCTAACCTACAGACTAGAAATAGTATCCTGCATAAGTTTTCTGGTACAAGTTGGGGTGCAAACGTTAGTGTATTCTGTACTTCTGCAACTACCTTGCTTTATAGCACTGCTGAGTCCTGCTGTCCTGTTCGGAAAAATCGTCATCACATAGGAAAAATTGACACTCAACTAAATACTGCAATGCGACTAATCACTTGAACAATTAAGTCAACTCCATTACCTTGGCTTGCGATTCTTTCAAACATCGCTCCTCCGGAGATTCGCAAACAGTTTGCTACATATAAAGCTTGGCAAAAATATCAATCAGCTCCTAATGAGTTTCTAATTTCCGGAGATCTGCAAGAGCTACCTACAATTCGGCTAACTTCCAGAAAACCTCTGTGGGCAGAAGATTTCCTTCGTGCTTTTTACACCATTAAAGATGGATGGTGTTCTATTTGGCAACTTAAGAAATATGATATATTTAATCAGCAACTTATAGACGATCCTACAGAAAAGACGGCAGGAACTGACCTCCCGAGAGTCTTGGGTCTTGGGTCACTCTGAATCGCCTTCGCACTGGTCATGGGAAACGCAACTTTTTTGTTAAAAATAGGATCCATCTATCAACCCTTCTTGTGAGTGCGGAGACTCACTCCAAATAATTGAACATATGGTTAATAGATGCCCCCGTACCTCATATCCTGGTGATGTCGCATCTATCCATTGTGTTGATGGTGTTGTAGATTGGCTTAAGGGAGATGTGATTAAAGTTTTTCTACGATTTTTCTTCAATACTCTATTCAGAATACTTTCAACGCTTTTATAAAACTCCACCGTAATCGCATGAAATTAACAGTACCTACTTTGTAATATATTAATGATTTTCATAAGAATATATACATATATCGAATGATCAAACATTAATATACCGATATAATATAGAGTAAAGTTTATGCAATAAATTAAATGCAAGAATATATAATGTAAGAAAGGGATTATTTTTAAGGTGACAAATATTGCCTATAATAAAAGGCTGGGAACCCCGTGACTGGATTTGCCGTTTTTTTTTCAGCTCATCAGACGGAAATACCGACTCGCCAGCCAAAACAGACAAAGTGCTCTGAGTACAAGAATGCAATTGGAGCAATGGGTTATTTAAAGCTATTGAACTCAGATTGCAGGACTGTGTGATAGCACAAAGACAGAAACCTTTTAAACACAATCAATATTGCAACTTAAAACGTGAGAGTTGTACTGTTTAATATAGGTAAACAAATAAAGGCAACTAGGAAAAGATCCGAACGTCGCAAAAATAAATACTATATTTAAAAAAATTATTGGCAACCCACTAAAATAGTGTATTACCAACATTTGTCATCGATATCATTTAAAAAATGCCATTTAGGTAATAATTTTCCAGAAAATCGATTTATAGCTAGAGATACCGACGATCCTGCCTTTGAAAACTGCCCTGAAAGAATAGATGCTGCTACTGGTGACAGATATTTCCTTGTTCTCCCAATCATAGGGTTACATTGCCGCTGTAAATTATTTTGCTACAATGATGGATTATTTACCACTTCAAGTCGTTTTAGAAAATACCGAAAAATAGGTTAATAAGTCCCACGTGCATTGCTTCAGTATCAGGTTCATCCCATTTGAATAAGGGTGAAACGGTTCATTATAAATGCAGAATAAAAGTAAGAAAACAACTATTTGTAACGAATATTATTCAGATTCATATCTAAAACAGTTCTAAATGGCAACAATTTTTTTCGAAACAGGATGGTAATTTTGATCCATAAAAGGTATTGGAAAAATAGTTTAGATATGCACACATTTATTAGTTTGGTCATCACTAAGGATGCCAAACTGGTCCTAAGATTGCAGCCCAATAGGACGTAGAATTTTTTTTTAAGTTTGTTCTTAAATACGATGATGTGTGGTATTTTTGGTTCAAATTCAATACCGAATTCGGAATTTATGGATACAGATGAAACCGGTAATGCATTACGACCTTAAGATTTAATTTTTACCTTTAAGAGGATTTACAATGCAAAAATAACAATCTGGGTGATGGTCACTTGGTTCCCTTCAAATTCTCGGCACTACAAACTTCATTGCTCTTTTTTTTCACCTCGGTACCAGCCTACAATAACATATAACCTAATGAATGGTTCCATATAATTACAAAAATTAGAACATAAACTCACTATCCAGAATATATGTGCAAGAGTTACATTTTGTTTTGTTTTGATTTTAAACAGGTAGATTGTAGATTGAAGTAAGCTTGACAGTTTTCGCAAATGTTTAAATTTGTATTTAAAGCATATTTTTTCTCTTACGTTGATAAAATCGTCGCAAATATATCTTGTTTACAGCCTTTCGAGGCCATTTTGTACAGGTTGATCTGGTAAGAAATAGAACACGTTATTCCTTGTTAGCTACGCAAAAAGCTGCCCCCTTACTTTCCCTTTCCGCAGAAATAGCGCGAAATAACCCGCATTAATTGGGCGCGAAAATCAAAAATGGTCAAATTGCTATAACATTATTAAAAGCAAATATTTTCAATGTCCAATCACACTTTTTATATATTATTGTCTATACAATCAGGATCTCGATAAGAATATATTAAGTCAATCCCATGTGCAAGAAATACTATTTAACTTTTGTATACTACCTGTATACAATATTCATCTAAAAGATCATTGCTGTACATAAGTAACACCGTAAATATCTTGCTGAAGGCGATTTAACTTTCTCCAGGAGTCTGGTTAGATATATAATACACATTAATAAAAAGTGCAAGAACTTTTTCAGAAAAGCTGGAACCCTATATAACTACAAAACGTCAATACACAGCATCTATCGATAAAATAAGACCGTATGAGATAAAGGAAATTGCCCGCCTTCATCCGAGTGCACTGCATTAAAAACAAAAGAAGTTTCATGACACCCCGAGGAAATCGTAAAGCTCCAGGGGTCAGAAAAACGGGCGTTTCCGAAGCGGATATTTTTATCCTTATCATAACAAACCCGTTTTACAGGTCATAACAGTGCTAGTGGTCTCGTAAACTGACCGCCGGCTGTAAAAATAAAACGGATTGCTCAGGGGGTCGTCGAGAGCGACAGTTTGGAAGTTAAATTTCCTTGTTTGAAGCTGGACGAACGACGCAGGAAATTATGTTTGAGCCAAGAGTTTTGGGAACAGGGGGTCGACGTCGATTATCGGAAAAAGTTTTGGCGGTCGAATAACAGAAATTTTTGGGGTGATCAGGTCTTAATTTTTGTTTGAAAGGTTTTGGGGGGAATATATTTGTAACAACTAGTAATTTATTCGATAATTCGGTATTCGAATGGCTAAAAATTAATTAAATGCAGTGAATGACTCGAACTATATCATCTGAATATTGTCGATTCATTTAGTAGCTGCTAGCAGCGAATGAATTACTTGAAGAATCGAAAATTGAATGAAATTCTGTGACGTCCAATCTTTAGGTGGTAACTATCAGAATATACAAACGTAATCTTTCGTGGCCAGAGTAAGATTAAAATGTTGGATTTCTTCAGTTCGACGTTTCGCCTGCTCTTGGCGTGGGCATTATCAGGACGAAAATATGGTATGTAGCACAAATATGACGCAGGAATCACGTCAGAATTCAGCAAAAATCTAAAAGCAGACACAGTGGAATTGCAACTGATTTAAGCAGGCGGTGGGGATGCTTGGAGGGTAGGAGAAAGAAGTTGTGAGGGTCGGTATCAAGGTTAGTGTATTAGATGTTACCTATATACAAATCTTTGCAAATTGGGTGGCAACAGAGGATAAACGCGTCATTATGCATGCCAGCACCTTGTATGATGCATCGCGTATATCAGTTAACCATATGTGTGTACAACTTATATTACATATATTATTATTATCATTATTATAGTTAAAGTACGTACGGTCAACCGATCGTTATTCTGTGACTGTTAGTTGGAAAATCTGAGTAACAGATGCACAACACATTGATAGTATAGAAGGCGGTCAAATACCTTTTTTGGGTGTTCTTTTAAAGAGGAGCCATAATAACATCTAACATACCGTATACAAAAAAGCAAAACACACAAACCGTTACTTAAATGCAGATTTAGGATTAAGCAAGTAGTTATAGAAATAAAACAATTCAAAAAGCATTTAGATAGCAAGCCAAAAGAACACAAACAACAAAAAACGCTAGTTTTTCCTTATGTAAAAGGAGTTTGAACAAAAATACAAAACTTTTTGAAGAGACATAACATTAGAACAGCATATAAGGCAGGAAACAAAATTGGTTCAATTCGAAAAGACAAATTGCACTTGAAACCAAGGAGTCAATACAAAAACTTAATTAAAGAGAAGCAGACCACCTCAGCCCCGTTCCAGCATACAATGACGACAGATCACAAGATAAACTTTGAGGAAGCAAGACAAATAGCTAGTGTGGGAAATTTTCTATTCAAAGTAACCAGGGAGGCAATTGAAATTGAAAAGAGACCAGAAAACCTAAACAGGAAGGATGACAGCCTGCGCTTAAAAGCAGCTTGAAAACCAGTATTGGAGGAGCATAAGTTGACTTTTGTATCGCTGTAGCCTCTGGAATACCGACTTCTCCAGGATCTTCAGATGAAACAGACATCACGACTGGTCAAGGTATGGTATGATAATAGTAACAAACAAGTAGTTGGGTATATAGTGAAGTATGCAAGCACAATTTTTATATTATAATTCCGCGATTCATGATTTGCAGTGTGGTGTAACAGTAACTCGAAAAAGGTAAAAGAGACCTCTTTCTTTTCCCACTTCTTTGAAAGATCTGTAGAGAGTAGTTCAATCAAACATCAATTTCCAAACTGTAGTATATTCAATTAGGAATACAGAATTATACATCATATTAATTACTGACAGGTGATAATGATTAACTGACTTTTTTTGTAGTGACGTTCAGGCCTACTGGTTTTCTATTTTATAAAACTAGTGCGCGTAACGATACGCCACAGATCCTATAATTAAAAAAGAATGGGAAAAATGGATAAATGGGACGCTAAAAATGAAAGGATATGTCATAAGCATTTCAAACAAGATAATTATGAAGATAAACTAATCGCTTGCCACCTAAATATTCGCCCAAAAATATCAAAGGCAACAATCTGACAAGTTAGAAGTTTCAGCAATTTAAATCCAAAATTATCTGTACTTGTGCCCCCAATGGGACGATCCGAGTTGTCTCCCAAAATCCGCAGGTAGTTTTTCAAAGGTACGAGTTGTCTCCCGCCGTAGGTCGAGTTGTCTCCGGCGTCCCCGGCAGGTAGAAATATTAGACAAATAAATACAGCCGTAAACCGTTTTCCCAGCTATAAGACTCAAACTGTATGTACGTAGTAGGTATATTTTTATCCCCAAATCAGAATATGGGGTGGGTATATAAATATAAAAGAGCTATGCAAGAAAGTAAGTACCTAATAGTATACTGGTTGTGTGCATTACGTGTCAAAATGAGTTCAGTAATTTTGAGTGAAAAAGGCAAAAAATTGCTACTTATTGACAGATTCAAGTTCAGTTTTCATAAAATGTTGGCGGGAAACATAAAAAGGTGGTGTTGTGTTTCGCGAAAAACGACTTGCAACCACTTGTGAAATCTGAGGGTGATGACAATATAATAACGGAGTCCATGTTACAACATAACCACGAAAAAGTTCCGGAAAATTTGCTCAGTGGACAAATATTGAGTAACAGTGTTAAACGCACAGCTATCGACGACATATGTGAAAGACCATTAAAATTGATAAGGAAGGAATTGAAGATATGGGACCCCGAAAACAACTACGGATATTGTAGCGTGCGGAAAAATGTGTACCATGCGAGATCATCACAGCTCCCGAGGTTGCCAAAAAATCGTGATGAATTTCATGCACTATTGGCGCAAACACAATTAAAAACGAGCAAAGGTGAAAACTTTATTACCAAAAACAATTACGTGAACAACATTGTGATTTTTTCTTGTGAAAGCAATTTACGATTTTTGTCGAGTTTGTCTGACTTTTATGTGGATGGCATATTTGACTATTGTCCGAGATATTTTCTTCAACTTTTTACCATCCATGGACTTAAAAATGGACATTATATACCCCTCGTGTTCTGCTTGCTGCCAAACAAAAATACTCTCAGTTATAAAATGGTCTTCAGTATTTTAAAAGAAGAATGTTTGAAATTGGGCTGCGTCGTTTCTCCACATACCATAACTGCAGATTTTGAAAATGCTATACATTCCAGTATAGCTGAAATATTCCCAGATACGAGAATCAGAGGATGTCGATTCCACTTAGGACAGTCATGGTACAGGAAAATTCAAGAACTTGGTCTTTCTACAGAGTATAAGAAGAAAAATGAAGAAGCAACAAATGTTACAAGATATTTGACATACGTTTTTGGCTTACCATTTTTAAGACCAGAATGTGTTGGTGATTGCTTTGCACTGGATTTTGAGGATTTCAGGCCTGATAATGAAGTTGTTACAAAATTTTCCGATTACTTGGTGGATAATTACATTGCCGAAGACTCTAAATTTCCTCCACACATATGGGCCGAACACTCATCTTCTTTGCAAAGATCAACAAACGTGTGTGAGTCTTTTCATGCAAAATATAATTCATCCTTCTATGCCCCACATCCAAACATTCATCAATTTTGTAATGTTCTATTAGATTTTCAAATTGATACTTACATCAAAATGAGAAGCGTTGACAATGTAAGCAAAGTTTGTGATAAAAATGTTTTAAAACGACGAGATTTTGTAGAAGCCAAAATTAAGGAACTGGAAACTAATAGTAACTTTAAAAATATTGATTTTGTGAAAGCAATATCTTATCATTTTAAAGTGTATCCACCGAAATAGACTGACAATTCGTATATGTTTCTTTTAGTCGTAAATATATGATTTAAATATAATTCTATGTTATAACGGCTTATAAATTTCAATAAAAAGAGTTGCTTCTGGCGGGATTTGAGATCACTAGATCTTTAGGGTGTGACTTCAAATCACGCCAGAGGAAACTCTTTTAATTAAAATTTAAAAGCCGTTTTAAGGTAGAATTACCAATATTAAATTAGACTGACAACGTTTTTTTTGTGTATTTTGCGTCAGAACTTTTTTTTTCAATTTTGTGAATGCAATTTCTTATAATTGTAAATTGACTGCACCGATTCTTTTTTGCATTCTGAGTAAATAAAACATAATGAAATTTTTATTTAGTTTTCATTTATTTGATTTTGTGAAAGCAAATTGCATCATCTTAATCGAAATAAGAATGAGTGACAATATTTTGGGTATGTAAGTATTTTATGTGAATAAAATATAATTACGTTTTTACATGGGTGTTAGTGAGATTTTCACAGACTGGTGCCTAATACCTAAAAAAAATTACGTGGGTAATAATGTTTTAAATAATTTGATGAACAAATTTTATTTTAAGCTGTCTCTACTGAAATAGACTTATAATGTTTTTGTGTGTGTGTTTCGCGTGAATTAAATACAATAACATTTTTATTTGCTTTTTTCTTTACTTTTGTACCAGAAATTTCTTATAATTTTGTCATACACCGAAATAAGTCTGCGCGACAATATTTTGTGTATGTATTTTGTGCGATTAGAATATAATTACATTTTGAGATGGACGTTGGACAAATATTCACAAATCGCCACCCAATATAATAAAATACGTGCATAATGAGGAGTCCTAGATGGGCCGACCTTTTTGGTATGCAGGTAAATTTCTTTCTTTGGGAGACAACTCGACCCTGTCCCCCCCAATGAGGGGGTCAATCATTTAGCAGGTGCTAGTAGACTAACCTCCTAATGATGCACCCTGGGTAATGTGGTATCACGCTTAAAGAGTCTACAATTTGGTCCCTGGACCTCTTTGAGGATATCCCAGCACACAAAGTCGACAGAATTGGAGACGAAGACCATTTCAGTGTACTTATTATTTATTATTTATTTATTATTTGTCGATTGCCATACGATAAATAAATAAATATGCCCTCAAGTTTATCCAAAGATATCATGTGAAATGTGAAGTCTTCGGCTACAGCCTGGTGCGAGCCTTCTACCAGGGGACCCATGAAATCTCTGTATTGAAAATAATGAAAGTTTTAGTTTTATAAAATTCGCGTTTTTTTTTGCTTGATATAAATTTGTATGTATCTCCATAACTAAAAAGATTTTACTATTTCTTTTTGTCACAAATAGTATTATTTGTCCTTAGATATAATTTTCTAAGCTTATGTTTACACGTTAAGAATCACGACGTATATAATTAAACTTGTGTGTCGTTCAATTAAAATACTTTTCTCTCTTTGTTGCAGCAATTCCATCAATTCCAAGCTACGCAAGTTCAAGAGGACTCTAGAGGAATGAGAATGAGTAGAAAGCAATAAAATGCAGTTCTGGAAACACTTATATCTAGTTCTAGCAACTTTGTGGATGCATTTGCACCAGAGAATATTGCTATTGTGGAGGAACATGTATCAAAACATTCGCAGGTCATGCCTATACTACAACAGGATAATTAAACTTACATTTGTTTACTAAGTTATAGTATATAATCAATTTCTTCCCCCCTCGACCCACAAAAATACAATATTTGCCACAGTTTGACATTTTTTTATTGTTATTACGACTTTTTTCAAATAACTTAGGCGTTATATGTATTAAAATCAAATATGATAGTACAAAATGTAGTAAATATTATGTATGATATTAGGAAAAATTAGTGCTTTCTTTTATCTTGCATGCTGCAAAAATGCCAAAAGAGCTTTACACAGTCAATAATTAGTTACCCTCACGTGTATAAATTATAAAATTTTCAGCATATATGAGCACTAATTTCTGACAGCACAAATTTTCAATTTACTGACACGGGTTACGCACCGTGAAGAAGTTGCACTTACCCCTATTAAATAGCCCATAATTAATTATTTATACCAGTGCAAAGAAGCACTAATCACTGCTAGCATAAAATCTGAATTTTCTAACATTGTTTGGGCAGCGTGAAGTTGGATCACCTCTATCAAACCGACAGTAACTAATTATATGCATCGGCACAATGTCTAAAATTATTAGCACAATTAAGAAATAATTCAGCACTAATTACTGACAACCTAAAATTTAAATTTTCTAACACGGGTTGCACTGCATGAAGTTGGCCGAACCCCTATTCAATCGCTATTAACTAATTGTAATTGTAAAATTATCAGCACAAATTAGTACTAATTGAGCACTAACTGTTGGTGTCTTGAAAACCTGAAAAATTAGACTGGTTGGTCCAACTTCAGGCACCTCCTGTTTCATACTAATTCAGCTCTTTCAGCAACAATGTAAGCATTTTCAAGCAAACGCAATGCTTTTAAATCGCGTTTCTGAGAAAATTGTGTGCCGATAAAGTCCACCTCAAAACATTAATTATCCAGGAGGTATAAGAAAGTGCAAAGTTGATAACAACAAACAAATTTGGTATATAAGCAAAACCAGTTCTATGCCGTGTTGTCTACACTAGACCTAAACTGCACTGATGAGCTGTAATGACAGCGAAATAGTACTATCTGCAGTTGGTTGAGGTGTAGACAGCACAGCATAGGCATGTATTTTAAATTTGTACTTAATTTTCAAATCCATCCTTGCATTTTTATAGCAACTTGCATTACCAGAGCTTGTACTGTAAAACTTTAATAAAAATGACACACCTAAATTTATGGTGAATATACCTTTCATTGGAGGTATCACAAAAGGTGTAATGTTATCTAAAATTTTGAAGGGGTTGTACCACCTACAATTGGGTAGGTGAAACGAATTTCAAAAGTACAGTAAAAAATACCCCCTCTAAATAAAAATTGACCTCTCTCCAGATTCGTTAGAGAACTCGCCCTGAATACATAGAAACCTATACTTACGTAATTAAACTTTTATCGAAACTTTTAACGAAAGCAATCTTAATCTGTTATTACCTTTGCCAATTACGCTTACCATTCACTTCCATGCAATAATTGTTAAATGCAATGTAATTTATTTAATAATATAATAATTATAGCACTTGGTAATGTTTCAGTTTTTATTGAGTTTAACCTCCTACATGTTTCGGCTTATTAGGCCTTTCTCAAAGAGTTTACAAGCGAAACTGTTGCTTAAAGTTAGATGCAGATTCCACGAGCCTCTATACCTACGAGTGGGTGACATTTATGGCAGCGTTGATAAACAAACTAGGGAATTCCACTTGATCGTTACAGATATTTTTGTTACGGTTGTTAATTGTTCTGTTTATTCTTCTTTATTGTTTACTGACAATGCTCCTAAGTTGCTTCTATTCACGGTAATAAACTTTATATTATCATTAGAGAGGTATCTTGACGTTTTTTCACTAACATTGCCTATGTAATTTATTGACTGCCATATTTTAACTTCAGTTGAGCCTTTGCGAATGGTAAGATTGTGACATTATTAGTTTTGATTGCTTAATACTGATCATCTTTTCAATCATTTTTGGTTCGTACCCATTTCTTATTGCCATTTGTTTAATAATGCGTGATTCCTTTTCAAAATCTGCTGTACTTAGCGGAACCTGTAGTAAATTGTGAATTAAGCTATGAAAAGGTGACAATTTTATACTTACTGATTGTTTAGATTCAGCATGAATTAATGTATCGGTAGTGGTTGGTTTTCTATAACTAAACAATAGAAATGGAGACAAATCTGAACTAGCACTACATAATATCGAAACAGGTCACAAATTTAATATAGCCAAGGTAAAGAACATAAAAACGTCAACACGCTCCAACTTGAAACCCTTAGAGGCCATTTACACGAAACGCAATTTTAGCCATCTGTTAAATACGGATCTCACACCCTTAAATAATCCACTTGTACCAATAGTAAAGTCAGAAATGTGATTTAAACAAATTCTTTCCCACACCACGCAACTGTGTATCAATGTTTACCATATGTAAAAATGTCTTTTAGTGTTTTAATTTAGTTATACTTGTTAAGCCACCGAAGAAGGCCGCTTGGCGGTTGAAACGCTGGCATTTGGCTTTGCCAAAAATAAAAATTGGAAGTAGGATAAAAATAAGTGTTTTATTATTATTATTATTTAATAACTTCCAAAATACTCTACTATTCATTATTATATGGAATGTTTACAAACGCTACCAATAATGTGTTATAATTATTATATTATTAAAAAATATTTCATTTAGCGCCGTCAAACAAGTCAATTGAAGTAATTTATTTAAATTGAAATAAACGCCTTAAATGTAGGTACCTGCTCATAATTTGCCATTTATTGTTAAGTAACCTTCATAACCATTTTGTTTTGCCTTACGGATCATATTAGGTGTGAGCGCAAACCAAAAAGCCCGATGATATACACGAAAACCGTAGGCACATCTTAAAATCATCGTTCTCTCATCATATTGTTCCATTTTAACTSCAACATCCTCAGMTAAACCGCAGCGCATTCAGTTACAGCGAAATTCCTTACACGGAACGCAAGTAAACKGGAGGAACGTAATGAGTTGAATCAAAGCAACAATTGGAATTAATTTAACGGAAGGCAGGAACATGAGTACTTCCCCGCAAGGGAAGCGGATGCGGAGGAATTCATATCATGCACTCAAACGTAATCAGATATTCAATCAGGTTTTGTACGCAACCCATAGAATCTTAATACACAACGGGATATATCATTTGACGAAAATTATGTGAGCAAATGGAATGATAGCATTATGGTAGAGAAGGATCTGGCTACGAAAGGCGCTACATTGCAGGGATAATTACTAAGTACACGGCATACTTTAGAAACCGAACATTTTTTGGATTTATGATCCCCACTCGGCGATTTCAAAGTTAAACACTACATAATTTAGCCGTAGATGACATAGCTTCTTCTTAACATTTTCCATTCTAAGCTCCGTCATTGAGATTGGCCACTGTGCATTGCATCTGAAGCAATTTTTTTACAAGTTCTAATTTATATATATATACAGGGTGCGGCAAAAGTCAGTTTAGCGATTTGCAAATTAAAAAAACAAACAATGATTGGATACAAAATAAAGTTTATACCCTACATTTTCTGTACAAATTGTAAACCATCTTCATCAATGCATTTTTGGCATCGCTTGCGCACTGTATAACAGGACAGATTCAAACTCCTCTTCTATCTTCTCTTTTAAGTTCTGTATACTCTATATTGGGGTGGCAAACACTTTGGACCAGTTTCTCTTCTCTTTGCTAATAAAGTTGATGCTAGGTAAAATCAACTGGGTAACCATGGCATTACTTTAAATTAAATTAATTAAAATAGACAAGAGAAACCGGCCCTTTATTTTTAAGTACACCCCCACAAGACGAAGTCACACGGCGTTAAGTCCGGCGACCGCGCAGGGTAATCGACTATCGCCGGACGAAGGTAGCGCGTTTTTATCTGTTTTGCTAGCGTAAACTGGCTTTTGCGCACCCTGTATTTTATCAAGGCTACCAATATGCGTCTTTATCCTGATAAACGGTTTCTCAATAAGGGCGGGTCGCTGCTGGCAGGTTCTTGCGGCCATATTGTTTTAGCAGCACGTRCAAATAATATTTCTTTCTTCTGAGGAGTTTTACTGGCGTAAGAAATAATAGAAAGTTAGCGGGAAGCAATGTTGCACCGTTTTAAACGGAGCTGACGTAGGTAACAGTTGAACGTTGGGCAACAGAAGTGTCTTTGCAATGGTTTGAACCACTGCATTTTCGCGAGGAAATGATGTCGGTTTGAACCGTTCCGGATCGACGGTTTGAAGACGGTTCATAGAAGTGGGGGAAATAAATTGTCAGAAATGCCGGCATTTGTTGACATTTACTTAACCAAAAAACTTTACGTCTTATTCGTCAAAAAGTATTTATTAGCAGACAAAATCGATTCTCTCTGTTATTAGTAATCATTAAAAATGTTTAAAGTCGATTTGAGCGACCAAATAAGTGTCATGGTAGATAAGGAAACATATGTTGAAGGGTATTGAGGTATTAGTTGCGGTACCTTTCCTCACAATCATTACCTGGATATCCAGTTTTTTGTTCAAAACTCTGAGCTGTGGTAGTAGCTTCCTGTCGATCAGGCCAAATAATATAGTAATTTTGTAAAGTAATGAATTTACTTAAAACAAATTTTACAGATTTGTAAACTGTAGATGCTTAATAAAACTTCCCCATTACCCAGGGGTCATAAGTAATTGCTGTTCCTCAGGAACAGGTTCAAAACCATCTTGTAAGTAATGATGTGTACAGTTCATTTTTATGTGTGAAAGTTTGGCCTACTTATTCTAAATAACGATAAGAAATCACAATCTAAGTACTTAACCATCTATCCAGTTGCAGTATCCGGTCATCCTCACATTTTCGAAATTACTTGCCAAATTAATTAATGTCAGACAATCCTCAACCGATTCATTACTGTGTAAAGACCAAAATTGTAATAGTATTGATAATTGCTCCAGTTGCTGACAATTATTATTAATCCTTAACAACACTAACTGCTCCATAATTTCACTTATTTTTACCAACTGACCACAGTATATCTACTACAATTGACACTGATACCAACAACACAAACAGTTCAAACTATCGCATTTTTGCGATTGACGGAACTATGATGTCAGCACAGAATAGGTTCAAAATACTGGTTAAACCCGCTGCGTCGCGAAAAAACGCCTAGAAACAAGAAACGTTTGACAAATGACAGCGTGACATTGGCAGACAAAAGCACACGTGTTTGTGATTGGTTATGCATTTCACTTGTAGACTTAGTTATTTGTAATTTATAGAGCGGCTATTAATTTAAGTTATGTTTACGTAAACGTATGATTTTGTAAATAAACTTGGCAAGGACATACATTCAACGATGACAAGCGTGCAACAGACTGAATGTGATTGGCCATTGGCTGAAAAGAAGCGCGAATTCATCAAGTCATTCAAATCGCTATGAACGATTACTTCAAATTTTTAATTATTGTTATAAACAATTTTACGTTGCTTTGTAAATAACTGTTGGTTATTTTAGGCTAATAAACCAATACAGATGATTGGTCGAACTAGCCCGATCAAGTGCCCTGCTTAGTCTCCAGATTTGACCCCACTTAACTTCTTCTTTTGCGGCTCTATCAAAGATAAATGATGGCAACTGCACCAATAATTTAGATGATGTGAAAAACGGAATCCTGTAAGCCTGAGTGTAAAATGTAAAAATTATGGTACATCTCTATTACATCGCCAAAATATTGCTTTGTAAAGATTAATCATAATACCGGTACTTATCCGTATTTTTACTGTATTATTGTAACGAACTTCAGCTGTTTATCCTATCCACACAACAATCTTCAAATTAACGAGCAGAATATCGCAGGGCACTAAAGTGTACGTAACCCATTTTCTGTTCTTTCACTGTACGAGCTTACTAACATTATAGGATACATCAATAATCTGGTCTCCAGTGTATAAATCTAGCTTGATAAATTTTCCCACACACTCAGGTAAACAAGGTAAGCGCGGGTGATCAGTTACTAAACAAATGTTTTCGACAATCCGAAATTTATTAGCGCAATACAATTTCAAGTGAGTTACGACTCGGCGACATTGCCAAATGGCATGCATTTACTTTGCGGAGTCGGTCGTTATAATGAATGGCTGGGGAATTACGTACGTATAATTGCGGAAATCTGTTACTGTTTGGTATAGCGCTGCGATGGGTTTCTGTTATGTAACAATCTGAAATTTCTGGGGCACGCTATTATTACATAGCAAAAACGTTAGCTTTATTACTTCTAAAAGGGTTAAACTAGTTCAGTGAGATGGCGTTTGGTCTTGTCAGCTATCCCTGTACATTTAAGAGGTTAATGATAATTATCCATTCTGGTTTAGCATGACATATTTGGTTGATATACCTAGATGACATAATAACATTAAATCAGACTTACTTAACCATAAGTAATGGGATTGTACCTGGATCAACAAAGGAAAAGGGATACTTCAGGGCTATAGTTGGCTGAAACCTATTATCTATTTGCTTAAAAGCTTCTGCTTGTTTTTCAAGAAAATAACCAACCATATCGAATCACAAGCTTATTGCTAACTGCAAACTATTGGCGTCAGTTGAAAAGTTTAAGGCTACAGCTGCATGAATGCTTGACGCATCTCAAGTAGCGTATAGTGCACGAACATAATTGTGTATGGAGTTAAGATAAAATGACAACCTAACTCTTATATCACTATGTTTCAAATTTAAGGAGATCTAAAGATATAGGTCTGCCTGTGTAGCATTAATTCTAATTTTTACAATAGAGAAAATGTGTAAGTACATGACAATAAAATGCGGTCCGCTGTACACTCGTATATCAAACGCAGCAAATGCAAGCAAGCAAGTATACATTCCATAAATGTACAGTTTTATGTATTTTTACGTTTAGTGTTAGTCTCCGATTTAGATTGATAGATGCTTTCAAAACTATTTCAGATGCCATAAATTTCAACGTTGCAAACATGGAACTGTAAAAAGTATGTTTCATATTGAAATATAGAATCCAGTTGTAATTTTATTCTTCAAAATTCACTTCGTTTTGGCTGCTTTTGGATGCATAGTTGGTGTAAAATCAAGCAAGATAAAGTAAAGCAGATAATTACTTTATTCGCGTAAATAAGTGTGCTGAATTAACAACCTTTATCTCCATTCGGCAATGACGCAACGAATCTGTAATAAGCATTAACTCCAGTAAGTCTCAAAATTGTTTTGTAACGCAAAATTAGAGAAAATGAAACAGAATTCCTCACATCATGTGAAGACGACAACCGGTTTTCAAAAGAGAGAGAGAGAGAGAGTTGAGCTGTGTGTTCTATTGGCCATTAATATCAAAAGAGTGTAGTAAATGCCAATTCTGCAATTGGACATAAAATGCAACATTCAATATGAGATAGCAGATTCAGCCATGACCCCATCGGGATTTGTAGAACCCTCCATCTATGATGAGACGAAAATAACCATGCAACAGTTGAAACTTAATGTCCAGCCGGCTAAAGTATGGTGCGGTACACTTACGTATTTGGTCATTTTTGCACATTTCACTAATTAGGTCAAACAACATCTCAACGAATGGTTTGTAAATATAGGAGGACGATACCTCATGCGCAATGGTCTTATAGACTGAACTGCAACAGCTTCAGACCTCCATCATTTAACTACGGATTATGGGAGTGATTTAAGGATCACATAAAGTTAACACTCGAAGTGAGCGAATTGTCGTAGTGAATACAGTTTACAATCCTAGTTTCATGTGGAGACTTACTGCTGAGTTCCCTGTTCTTCATAAGCAGAACGGGGCTTACCTGCAAAAAAAAAAATACAAAATTAACAATAGGCAAGTGACAACAAGAACAACAAGCATTCAGAATGATGTATATCATCAACGAATTCTACATGAATGATTTATCCACAAAGTTTAAGGGTTTCACCCTGTTGTGTCCATTTTTATTGTTCGTGTAGGAGAAGCAAAATGTACGATGTACGGATTAGTAATGTCCAAAATAGAGATGCAATTCTGATCACAAAGGCCCTTCAAAATGTGACGATGGCCAAAGTTTGTAGATCGCCTGTCAAAACTCCTGGCGCTTGACGTTTAGTTGAGCGCTGTGTCGATTTCGGTCTAAACCATGAGCAGTGTTTGATGTTGAATTATGCAAACCACAGAAACACAGTATAGCTACAGAGTGGCTAGGTTGTGTGACTTTTACCTAAATCAGCGATGTAAGATCCAGATTTACGACTAAAATTTTGATTTGCGACTGACCACAAATTTGGGCGATTGTGTGTTTTAGTTTAAGTTTTTCTCAAATTAGAGATGGGTTTATTATACTAGTATAATAGATCAACTACATCACCCGTATTCACATTCACATCCTACTTCAATAATTAAAAAATCAACTTTAGTTGGGTTATTCTTTATCTTAATATGGTAGTTGTATGAGACGGACCTCATCAACTTTTGATGACCTGTTGACTTTTTGAGTTATTTGCACCCAGTGGTCAATTATTCAGATATCTCTTCGTAAAAAAATTCTTAAGTGTCAAAACGGCGATTTCGCGATCAACAATGATGTTTAATAATCGTATCTTCCGCACATCAAAATCGATACGGAAAACAAATTACAGAGATGAAGTTGGGTGAACCATGCGGTCCAAGATGTAGGTTGAAATGCTCGACCAAAATTAACCGCGAAAAGAGGGAACGAATTTTTAAAGAGTTTTGGCAATTGGCATCATCAAGACAATAGGATTTTATTATTCAACGTGTAAAACACATTGAAAAAAAGCAGTATTCTGTCCCGGCCCATAAACAATCTCGAAGGATGAGGACTCGAGACTCGAATACAGCTATGAATCACCTCCAAGAAGGTGGTACATTAAAGAAGGACTTGCGTGGAAAACACAAAAATCGACCGCACAGAATTTTACCGGAAATAAAACAAAGTGTAAGAGAACATATTAAAGTATTTCCCGTAGTACCACCACACTACGTCCGCAAAAACTCCAGTAAAATGTACTTAGAAGAAGAACTAAGTATTGAAAAAATGTATCGTCTCTACATTGAGTTTTGCACTGAAATAAATTTAAACGGATAAGCTACATCTCGCCAATACCGAGATATTTTCAACGAAGAATTCAATATAGGTTTTTTTGAACTAAAAAAAGATCAATGCGAATGCTGCTCTGCTTTTGAAATGGCTTCTGATGTGCAAAAAGTGAATTTACGTGAAAATTATGAGCGACATCTCAGAAATAAAACAGCGGCCCGAGAATTGAAAGATATTGACGCAAAGAATAACAACAGTGTAGCGGTTGCTTGTTTTGATCTTCAAAAAGTCTTACCCACCTCACAATCTAATGTGAGTGCTTTTTACTATAAAAGTAAATACTCTACCTACAATTCTACCATTTATGATATCGGAAGTAATGAAGGATACTGCTATGTTTGGCATGAACAGATTGCAAAGTGGGGACCAAATGAAATTGCTAGCTGCATTTGGAAGTTTTTTGAAGCAAAAGTTGCGGCAGGAATAAAGAACTTCATTTTTTACTGTGGAGGACAAAACAGGAATAAATTTATATTTTCCATGAATGCATTTGCTGCGACCTATTTTTGGAAAAGGGGCACACGCGAAACGAAAGCGACAGTATGCATGCCGTGATAGAAAATAGAAAGAAAAGACAAAGCAACCTCTATGTGCCTGAACAGTGGATTATTCTAACTCGAATAGCAAAAAGCACTAGAAAACCTTATAATGTTATGGAAATGTCGTAAGAAGAAATATTGGATTTGAAAATGTTGGCCAGTAATGAAACTTGGAATTCCATAAAAATTAGCGCGGTTAGGGAAATTAATTTCTTTTACGAAAGTCCATTTCAAGTATAATTTTGAGGATGAAATTAAAACGTGTAAGATAAAACAAAATCGGAAATCTAGAGGAAGACCCAGTAATGCAGGCCAATTTTCTTCACAACTTTATAATGGTCCATTACCTATCGAAAATAAAAAATTAGCGGGCTTTGCGATAACACAAAAATACCGGCACTTTATCAATACATTTTACCGAAGTCTTCACTCAACAGCCACAGAACTCAATACGACTGAAGAAGATGATGTGCAGTAGCATACTCCAGTTTCGACTAATTTGTTATCAACTTAGCTATAATTTATTAATTTCATCATTTGTTCCGATTTAATTTTTCTTTAAATAAAAAATGACTTCATGCGTATCTTGTATTTTCACAGTGATTTCCCGACGGATATTATCGTAACTCAATAAAATTTCAGTATACGTTCGAAACATTAAAAAAGTGATATAATGCATTTAAAGTTATGGGTAAAGGCTGTTTCTTAAAATATTTAAAATTGTCATCTGATAACGTCCCAATTTTTCAATCAAAGTCAAATGTTCATATTGAAATATCTCGAAACCACAAAAAGTGAGATACGACAGTCTTCGTCGGAAGGGTCGATATGGAGAATTCCATGTCTAATAAGCTGGCCATTGCAACGAAAATCCAAGGTTCTGCTGGTACTAGTCACTCGTTGCAAGAAGAGACATATGCAGATTTAACAAGAACTTCGACAGGCATCGTTTTGAAACCGATGACAACTACAAACTTAATGTTAATAGCAAAAAAGTACAATGTTTATAAATATAAATGTTAATGTATTTTTTCTCTATCTCACTAGTGGAATACAGTAATTTCATTATTCTACTAGTGGATAAAGTGGTACATTGTATGGTTTTTAAGTGTGGATAAAACTTCAAATATGAAGTGATTATGGATAAAATAATTTATGTTGCTAGGTACTCTACCATCTTTTCACAGATACGTGACACAACACGTCGGATATTTGTCATAAAACACCAGACATAACAAGAAAATCTCGGAATACCGAGTGCAGAACATTAAATTAAAGATCCATTTCAGATGGACGTCCCAGACATACACCCACGTAAATTTTATCTGCTTGAGAGATTCCTTGTATGAGTTAATAATAACCACTGCCTCCATTCACATTCCCCTACAGCCCCAGCGCACGATAAGACGCACGTAATTCCGGCGAACAATATAAAGATATCAGGGGATCAGAATTATGAAATTCCTGGGCAATTCGTCTTCATCACTGTGATGCCTGTAAAGCTGTGCATTATGCGACCGCGCCGGGATTAGCAGAATTGAAATACCTAGAAAACAGTAAATTCTCGTTTAGGCCCGCACGTCTCACCCTGGCATTCCTTCCTCAGGAGGCAGGATTGCCACGCAGAGAAATATTCCTGACACGGGGGTGTCGGCTGTCTGTCTTCCGCGTGGGTATGCAGCTAAGGGTTTAAGATCTAAGATCATTCTCAATATTTTCTTTTCTTTTGTTTCCAGTTTTTCGATTAGACTTTCTTGTTTATTCTGAGATACTTCGAAAAGCACAAAACAAAGGCTTTTGATAGAGTCAAGGAATTCTACTCCGGAAGCTATCGCATATGTATCTCGTTATATCCGAGCAACATTAGGAGTACCGCAAGGATCCATTTTTGCATCCTACTCTTTGTTATTTACGGGAGTATGGGGAATTATGCGCATTTGAATTTTCGTAGACTGCCAGGCTATGAACAACAGTACTGCTGTCATATAATAAACAATGCATTAAGCAATCTCAGGTAGCAATTTTCGTTACAGTACTCTCTGTATGTGAAAATGGCCGCCAGACATCAACACTGGTGATTATTTATAATTTGTTGTCCCCAGTAACTAAGGAAGTAAGCAGACATGTTTATTTTAATAATGATCTCATGCAACTGGTTATAGAGAAAGAAGAAACGTGTAAGTGCAAGAAGGAAAATGATTCAGAACTCAGTACTGATGTTAATATAAACAGGACCAGAAGTGGTTTGAAGGCTTCCGTGGTTGTTGTCGATGACATGTTGTTTTCCGGGCTGGTTCCCACGTTGGATATTAGACCTTGACGTTTCGACATTCATGTCGGTGTCTTCCTCAGAAGTAGCTATAAAGATACAGGAGTTTGGATTATAAAGTAGAAACCGAGGTAGAAACGAATGAATTTGACACATATTTCTTCCTAGGAAAATTGTAGCAATTAGGCAAATAAAGTAGGGCGTTATTGTACAGCAGAATGTAGCGGAACTTCTAACTCAATGCTTTTTTAAAAAAATCTGCCAAGAGAATATAATCACTGCCCAAAAGACGATAGCCACTACTATACCGTCTCAAGACGCAACTTTCAATTTTTTCGGTTTTGAGGAGTTTGATTGAAGCCACTCTAGATTTGATATTTTTGTTTCAGGCTTAAAATGGTGATACAACGTTTTATCTTGCTATTGCCAGAGGAATTCAGTAGAGACCACAAGATGTTGCTATTTTCGTTCAATAGCCCAAACTTTTTGATGCTGCCGATGACTAGTGATTGGCGATACGCAGTATAGCGGCATAATAGTGAACTACTCAAAAACATTCGCTGACAGTTGAGGTTTATTATAAAAACATAAAAAGAATGCTAGAAAACAATAAGGTAGGTATTTTGTTGGTCCATAGCAACTATTCTGAAGTTCAATTGCAAAAGCATGTTATTTTTAATACTTTCCTATTAAAGGAAGCGTAGTGGATTTATTGACCAACAACCCCAGCATAACAACTTGATTAATACACCGGTACCGTCTGAATTGAAAAACCAAAAATGGGAGGAATTGTCCTATTTCCACTGAAGAATGACATAGAAGTTAAAGGAGCAAGATACTGAAGCCCTATTATTTAATGAGAACTCCTCCGCACTCACTTTCTTGTCAAATTCAATTAAATTTTCTCGAAGATGTACAAAACTGTAGGAAATCACAGAACAATTGATTATATTATTGCCCTTCCCTACGTTTGTAGAAATTAGATATGAGGTGTAATTCATATATTTTTAATTAAAGCACAATATTTTTTATGTAGTATGGTCAATGTTGTTAGGAAAAATAACCCCACATACATGTAAAACAATAACTCGTTCACATGTTGGCTACGCTAATAAAATTGTAGGTTTCGTGATTTTAGTCAAAAACGGCACATTTCATAAAGACGTTTTTTCAACAAAGAGGTATCATCTAATATCAAGATGAAGGGATTCTTGATCGAATATTTATTTATGACATTTACATACAACCATTTATTTACTAGCTTGCTACATTTTTGCAACCACTAACAACAACAAGATGGCCCGTATTAAGATACCTGCAGGCAACAGTTGCTTCCAAAAAGGTAAAAATCTTTCTTCAACTGAGTCGTATTTTGTACGCCACACAGCGCGAACAAATCAAGTGGACTGCTTTCTACGCGACCAGCTAACCACTCGAGCGGGCGGAAATATTAATTTGAATCGCCAATATTTGTGAGACCTAAATTCTTCCACTAGCAAGTATAAAGTCGTTCATCATTTCAATGTTAGTCTTTGTAGTCAAGTCTCCGGAAGTTGCGCGGACGGCAAATTTGCGACAACTGTACGGAGCTCCTTGAGCTCCTGGCACCATTGAAACAGCAAAATTTTTTATAAGGCGGAATTCACACATTGTATTTAAGATCACTGCAAAATATCGCTTGGGTTGGCTTTCATATTTACATCAACTCTGTAGTAGTTTAGTGACCAGTCGCGAGTAGCGTTGCTGTCGTTTTTCTATTGATGCCAAGTAGTTGGCGCCTTCTTTGCTGTAGTTTGTCCAATTTTGACGGTGAATTGTGCGAATTACAGCCGTTATGGTGTTGGTATACAGGGTGTCCCTGAACATGTGGGCAATATCTCGGGATCTGATAGCTGAGCTAAAAACATCACTATTTTACAGTATAACTTTTTTTGATATAACGTCCGCCTACTGAGATATTCACCCCTAAAGCTCTTTTGAAAAAATTGGTTTCTCCGAAATATCTTTTATACCGCCTGATATAATTTGATGAAATTTTCGCCATTAATATTTATAATGCAGGCGGTTAGAATAGTGCAGACACAGTTTTTCTAACTGCACGGGGAAGTTGGGGGTAAACTACCCTTCACCGTTTTTTTCTCTTAATTTTAAGGCGGGTAAGACTTTTTCCCCGAAATAGGCGTTCTTCAATTCTATCAAACTTAAGAAGAAAAAAAGGTACTCTTTATTCATTACCCTAATGTTAACCGTTTTCGAGAAAAATGCTGTTGAATTACATGGTTCACATTTTCACTTGCGTCCACACGAGCAATTTAATTTTTATAGTAGGCGCTAAAAAATATTATTAGCTGTCACTTCATTTAATTTTCCTGGTGTGATTGTTATCCAACAATCATTTTAAAATGGAATATTCATTTCCTGAATATGCTGACATGCATTTAGTGTATGGTCTAGCCCTTGGTAATAGTACAGAAGCTGTGAGGTTGTACGCAGAACGATTTCCTGACCGTAGGATTCCTGATCGGAAAACTTTTGAACGGGTTGATAGACGTTTAAGGGAGACAGGTGGGACATAAAATTATCCATAAAGGCATGTTTATATCAATTTGTAATTATTAGGAAAATTTGTAAAAGATAGCTTGAACGGTGGCGTCCAAAGAAGAGTACGCATAGTGGTCCTAGAGGAGAACGTTTTGGATAGCGTGGCTGCGGATCCTACCAATAGTATTAGAAAACTTGCGGTGCAACACAATGTGTCCAAAAACACTATTTCCAGAATTTTTCAAGAACAATTACTGCACCCTTTTCATGTTCAAAAGGTACATGCTCTAAGTCATGAAGATTTTCCTGCTAGAGTGGAATTTTCAAATTGGGTCTTAGAACAGCACACAAATAACAGGGATTTTATTAGTTCGATTCTTTATTCAGATGAGGCTGGTTTCACGAAAAACGGTGTAATAAATTCACACTATTTACATGTTTGGGCGGACGAAAACCCTAATTCCACAGTGGTTGCAAGACACCAGTTCCAGTTTCAGTCTGTTAATGTTTGGGCGGGAATCATAGGGGACCATTTAATAGGACCATATGTGCTACCTCCAAGATTAAATGGGGAACTCTATTTGCAGTTCCTTCAAAATAACTTACAACAGCTTTTAGAAGACGTTCCATTAGCAACCAGAAGAAACATGTGGTTCATGCATGATGGCTCACCACCCCACTTTAGTATTGCTGTGCGACAATTTTTAAATAATGCGTATCCAAATCGATGGATAGGTCGAGGAGGACCTGTTGCTTGGCCTCCTCGATCGCCAGATTTTAACCCTCTCGATTTCTATTTGTGGGGGCACCTGAAAAACTTAGTTTACTCTACTCCTGTAGAAACGAGGGATAATCTAATAGAACGTATAGTATTTTACTGTGATGAAATACGTAATAACGCTGCCGTGTTTTGGAGAATCCGGCAGTCTTTAATTCGTCGGGCCCGAAAATGCATTGAAGTTGGAGGAGCTCATGTTGAAGCTTCTTAATTTTTTTTTTGTAGCTCCATGTAGTTTTTAAGTGTTCTTCGTAATGTTATATTTATGTAATTATTTAATAAATACAATAATTATAACCATGTTATTCAAGTACATTTTTCTCGAAAACGGTTAACTTTAGGGTAATGAATAAAGAGTACCTTTTTTTCTTCTTAAGTTTGGGAGAATTGAAAAACGCCTATTTCGGGGAAAAAATCTTACCCGCCTTAAAATTAAGAGAAAAAAACGGTGAAGGGTAGTTTACCCCCAACTTCCCCGTGCAATTACAAAAACTGTGTCTGCACTATTCTAACCGCCTCCATTTTAAATATTAATGGCGAAAATTTCATCAAATTATATCAAGCGGTATAAAAGATATTTCGGAGAAACCACTTTTTCCAAAGGAGCTTTAGGGGTGAATATCTCAGTAGGCGAACGATATATAAAAAAAGTTATACTGTAAAATAGTGATGTTTTTAGCTCAGCTATCAGATCCCGAGATATTGCCCACATGTTCAGGGACACCCTGTACAGTTAAGTATAATATACAGTGATAAGTACTGATTTAATTTATATTAAATCAAACCTGGTATTGTACATAAAATCATCAATTATGGTTCGGATATGTATGGTTCCTGGTTGTAGACGAAAGGAGGACGAAGAAAAAATTAAATTCCATAGATCCCAAATAATGAAGAACTAATACCTTCAACTTTATTTATTAAGAACAATGCTAAAGTTTTTAACGTTCACAGCGGGCCAGGAGATCAAACGAAATGACGTTATCAACTTGGATTTGGCTATATTAAGAAGAAGTAAAAGAATTTGTGAAAGGCACTTTAGCGAGGAACACACCTTTGCGACCTACAGTAACCGGACAAATTTGAAACTCGATGGCCTTTCTGGTCAGCAGTTTGTGACAGGGTGTGAAGAATACCTGGAAGAAATGGAAACTGGTGAACCTATGGCTCGTGTACCAACTGTCGTATGTTTGTCAGCCAGGTTTCTTTTTCTAACAAATTGTTCCTTTATTGCTTTAAAATGCAAGAAAAATGATAACAGTAAGTGGCGGAATAATATGGTATTCAAATTCCGCACGCTTTTGTTTTTAATTGAGTGACCAGTCGCGAAAGGCGCTGTTAGCCGTGTATCTCGAGTTGCCGATATATACAACCAACTACAACTAACCCTCTTATCTATGATTATTATGAACTGTGCGACGGAAACATGAATTGCATGCCGTCATTTTGGCAAATAACTAAAGTGCAATGCAAAAATGTTGAGAAGAAATTGCGGCTATGAATATTCCTTTTGTCTATTAGTAAAAAAATCCGTGGTATATTTGAACTATCCATGTCATATAGTCAACTTTCTGGTTGAAAATCAGTGGAAACGTTATCGCTTCTTTTCTTCCTAAGACAAATTTAATCTAACCGATGTTTCTCCAAATATACTAACACTGGTATACTTTTGAGAAAAACACAAACTCCCACCTATGTTGTCTGAAATACGCCGCTTGCATCGAAGTTTGTGATCGTGGGCAAACTTCTCTCCAATCTATTGCGCTAATTCGCGGTTGCTCCTGAAACGTCTCCTGTATACTAAGTGCATGCACCCCAACAGATGCCAGCCAGGCATCCTCTGTCTCATTCCGATTTTATAACCCCTGAATTCGTAACACTTGAGTTACGCTCCGTAGCTCACCTCAACAATAATTAATTTTCTTTGTCGCTCCCTGAGCAATGTCAACTAAATGCGGTTATCTTGTGTAATCTAAATACGGAATACCTGATTCGAGTACTCCCTGAGAAGACGACATTGCAGCGTTGTCAGATGTGTTAGCATTCTGTAATCTTTTTGGATACTGTGTAGGTACCACAACTAAATGACAGAGACCAGAGCTCGAAATGGATCGGAACGCTGTTCCGGTTATGTAATACTTTCTTAAACCGTTCCAGTTCGTGATAAGTTAATTTCAATCATTCCGGGTCGTAAAAAACCTATAAATGGGAAAAAGCTTTAAGATTGGTAACTGTGTAATTACTTCTTRCATACAGAACACMGGCGCCGCGCGCATCAAGCGATATTTGGGCGACGTTTCACAGTAAAGTTGGCGACATTATAGGTACATTAAAAACTGGCAACCCTGTCGCGAGTACCGCCTAGTCTGCCGCCCAATCCCGTTATTCGTCACCCGTCAATCTCCGGCAATCACGCATGCGTTGTTCGTACGTATTGTACTTCGTCACATAAAATATTACAAGAATTTCATTTTTATATACGCAGTGATCACTGATTAGTGTATACAGTAAGCGAAAAATAGGACGAAGCATTAGGATGTTCAGTTTGTGCTCAAATCCAACCTTTTTCTATAAATAGTGAAAAGAACATGAGGACGTCAAAACCACGGCTACAATGTTCTGTTACCTGTACTACGGATGCATAAACAACATAAGTAAGAATTTTAGTAGATCGCATTATGGCAGCTAGGTGGCTTTCTAATCATGACGGTGTAATGCTGATAGATGGCATTGCCATCCAAATTCCGACTTACATCATACCAAGCCTTTGGTATATAGGCACAACCAGTTCTATGCCGTGCAGTCTGCACTAGACCTATTCTGCACTGATGAGCTGTAATGACAGCGAAATAGTACTATCTGCAGTTGGTTGAGGTGTAGACAGCACAGCATAGACATGCATTTTTATACACAACATATTTTTATTTTTAGCAAACATAAACTTAATGCTCTTTTATTAGTATCTTAAAACCTTAACAAGGATTATGCTTAAAACACATAAGTAGTTCACATTGAATTTAAGGAAAATAAAAGTAGGTAGGTATAATTGCTATTTTAACATCGTAGAATGTTACGCCACTGGATTGCAGTGTCAAAAATGACTTATATTTCGTATACGTTTGAGCAATTAATTGTAGAACGACATGTTTATAGTCTTAGGGAATACAAAATCCCGCTTTATTAAACTAAACGTAAATTTGGAATAAACATTGAGGGTTTTTGAAACTTAAATGGTTTGGTTAAAGTCAAGCTGATAAATAAGCCAGGTATTATAAACTCAAGTTACTTATATCAATATTTTACTTTCTCAAATGAAATTGTTCCTCACAGAAATAGAATAAAAAGGGAGTAGCAATTAGACACCAAAAGGTAGAAAAGAAGATTGAGGGACTGACGTAATCGCTTTGGTTGTCATAAATACTAAGAAAAGAGAGTATTGAATTCTCATGTGCTCAGTGGCAGATCAACATCAAGTCGTTCTCAAAACAATTCTTTTATACAAACCCATTTCAATGGGGCACCGCATTAACGGCTGCTTTGAGTTCACAGATTCCAAATGAGGAAAGCTTTCGAGTGACGGAGTAATTGCCGCTGCTAATACTTGAGAAGCTAATAATGCTAATAAAATTCCACTAGCGCAGAGCCCGGAACTTTAGTACATGCCACTTCATAAAGCTATCAACTTAATGAAATATGCCGGAGAACAATTATAACTTTCAGTGATTAAGGTTTTATAGCGTGCTCTTGCATTATTGTTTTAACTTATCCGGCGTTATGCACAAAATTATAATAGAGCTAGTAAAAAGGTCACAAAATTGCAAAGAAAATTTTTGGGTTTGAGTATACGGACAGGGATATTCTAGCTTGCAAAGTTTTTATGCTGCAAGGAAACAACTTCTTCAATATTATCTTGTGAATGAACATATTTTGTGTTCTAAACGGCTTGACTAAAATTGCTATTTGTGACATCGGATCTAAGAATGTCAATCTGTTTAGATTATTGGGAGAACATCCCCGTAATCCTTATTGTCAGGTTGACAGTCAAAGTACCTTTTTTGCTATACTACATCTTTTGCAGCATTAGGAATAACATGGACATTTTAGAATAACATGAGATTTTAAGATAATATTTTCTCGGAAAGATCGCTGTCTCTTGAAAACACTGAGAAAAAATTATTAGTCTGATGTTTCCATTAAACCTGTAACCTTTGTCAAAGACGAAGAACCTCAAAATTTCCCTGACACAAGTTCAAACAAAATTTTGAAAGTAAATAAACAAATCACTAGGGAAGCGAGACGTCATAGAAAAAACGTGCAACCTGATAAAAAAGAACCTAATGACGAAAAAGGAGTTACCTACCTACTGGATGTCCACGAACTGCTTGGTAAAAGATAACTACAAAATAGCCTTCCAAATGTCACCTAACTCATAATTTCCACAATCCCTATTAAAATTATTAGTATTCCTACACTTTTTTATAGTATTTTATAAGACGTATGTGGTAATATTTTTATCTATGTAAAATTTTTGTTTTATCAAAGTCAATCATGTGTTTAGTCAAATATGAGTGTTCAGATAGGGAAGATTTATCTACCTTTTGCAGCCTAGTAGCACGTATGACACATATGACATATGTATATCTAAATTGTATTCTTTCCTAATTTAATGAGATCCGCAGGGTGATAAAGTGATTATGCATTCCCTGTTCAATCTGCCTCAATTTGAATAACAAATAGTTATTTTTCAGTAACGGTAGTACTGGGACAGGACCCATCGAAATGGTAATTTAAATACTGTTTGCTTTAGTTATTTACTTGCAAATTTGCCCACAAAGCAGTGATTATCAGGTGGACATTAACCGTGACGTGGTGATTCATGTACAAAATTGTGGTTATTTTTAAATACCTGCAAGTTTGGTATTTTGAAACGTATAGGTACTGATCTGCTTGGTAAATTAGGTTTAAAACAAAAACAAAATTTGATGAAACACTAAAACAGAACCATTTATTTACAACAAATTGTACCTAAAGGTTATTAATATTATACACAAGTCTCAATGCGGCAAATATTGATAAGAAACATTTTTTACAAAAAAAATCTGGATATTTTTGTATCTTCATATTTAGAGATAATTTGTTCTAAAAAACGTAAGCGTTTTTTGTCTAATTCCTTAAGGTTTTAAAACCCCTATTAGCACCTTTAATTTTTGTTTATGTATCTGTTTGTACATGTAACAAGTTTTTTAAGGAAAAAGGTGGAGAAGAAGCAATGCTTGATGGAAAGCCAGGTAATAAGAAAGTGGAGATACGATTATTTAAAATCTACAGAAATGTAAAGGCAGGAAAATCGTCCGATATTTTTCGTCGACAAAACATGGTACGATGCCCATGATACAATAAAAAAAGGATTGGTTGATGACTTAGGAAAATGCAACAACAATATTCCGGCGTCAAAAGGAAAAAGAATAATGATTCTACGCCCAGGAGGTGAAAATGGTTTCGTTCCTGGAGCCCTGTATCTTGGATGCAAAAACTTAAAGGAAGCAAGCGCCGATTATCATTCTGATATGAATGCGGAAGTGTTTGAAAATTGGTTTAAAAACATTTTATTGTCCAAATTGCCACCAAACAGCGTCATAGTAATGGACAACGCTAGTTACCATTCCGAGCAACTGGATAAAATTCCAAATACAACAATTGTTGGAAGTGCTTGGCGCAAAAAAAAATCGAGGAAATTTAAAACTGGCATTCTCGCTTCTGAACGTGGATACACCATTCTACGATTACCCGCATATCATTGCATTTTAAACCCCATTGAAATGATATGGGTGAGTTGTAAGAAAGAATTCAAGGAGGAAACACCGGTAGAAAATTCAGCAAAGAAATGCTGTTAAAGATTAGACACGAAGCTGAAATAGCAAGTGTCGATGCATGGAGAAATTCAGTGCGACATGTCCAAGAATTAATGATATAAGTTAATCGTGATTTTAGCAGTGAAAGTGATAGTGAGTAATTTTTTTTTCGTTTGTGACTTTCTTGTAATGTGCTTATTAACAAGGTGTAATGAATATAATCGATACCGTGTATAAATTTTATTGTGCACTATTGTAAATTTTTTCTACATGTAAATAATTTTCTACTTGCTAATTTGTAATTTTTATATTAAATTTGTATAAATTCGTTATGATGTGCAAAGGCTTTTATTTTATACATCAGAAAATTTAAACCCAATAAAGTATCACATAAAAATAGGTGGGAGGGTAGCGCTAGTTAGCATCAGGTCTGCATTAAATAAAATTTGTTATAAAATCTTTTATGTTTTATTGATTGCTAAATTATCACAACTTACAAATTTCAAAAATTTATAGTGGAAAAGTTAAAATTTTAGCCAACAAGATTTTTTTGAATACGGCCCATTTATGAAATTAGAAGCATGCCACTAATCCCAATAGTTTAGGATGGCCGACCATAAGGCTGTAAAAACCCTCATTTACAAAACAATAGTTTACGACGGCCTACTATCAAACTGTAAAATCCTCTGCATAAGTCATTCCTATAGATCGTTGCTTGCAAGTTAATTATATTAATCATATTGTCTGCAGAGGTAGTGCTCTGCGCAAGAGTCGGTTCGATAAAGTATTAAATAGACAGGCTATCTAGTACTACGGTGCAGACTGTTTAGTCATATGCTACATTGCTATAGTTGGCTATAGTGCCAGCACATGAAGTCGGTTGTATGTGTTCTATAAAGTATTAAATAGAGAGGCTACATACCGCTACGGTGTATGTAGACTATTCAGTCATATGCTCCATTGGTGTAGTTGGACATATTGCCAGCAGGGGATGTCAACTGTATGTGTTCTGCGCAAATACATAAGTGAAGATCGTGAGTTATAGTGTAACTAGAGCAGTTGGTAGTTGATATAACACAAGGTTGCAAGAACACTATTCCTCGTATATTGCCTAATAGAACAGATTTCGTTATAAATCGGCCAATCATGCTGAATTAAGTATTGTTAGGAATTACATCCCAATACAATACACTGCATGCATGTTGCATGCAGTACATAAACTGTTTGTAAACCAAGCAACAAAAAAAAATGAATTATTATTGATAAAAAAAAAAATAGATATATGTCAAGATAGAATTGTAAATAAAAAAAGGAAATAAAAGAATTAAAGAAATACAGTCCACTTCATCATCATTACCAGCGGAAAGCGTATTTGGTAAACTAAACGCGAATCCCAACATAATGGTCCTTCGAGCCGGATATCCGAAACCAGTCAGTGGTATCTGCACAAATCAGCATTTAGAAGCATCCCCAGGAGCAGCCAAATTCCCAATCAAGCGGCAATAAGCTCTCCTTCAAGTAGTCAGCAAAAGGCAGCAAGCTTAACAAATATATCCTTTACCCAACTTCAGCGCTTAGCACTAAAGACTACATTTCAGTTAAGCAAATTATCAAGACACCTACCAGGAGCAGGTATCTTAACAGTAGATTCATCAAAGCGAGTTCATCTAGAAGCAGCATACATACGTCGGGGTTTTGGAATACAAGGGTGTGGTGGTCCCATCAACACACAAGGATACGAACACATCAAGTACAACTACAAGCGGACCCCTGTGAGAGACATTCTCCTTCACAAGAAGATGCCACCCAAGGAACCTTTGGAGGCAAGAACACTTCAAGCCTCTCTTAAGAATATTATTAGGCAAGTTAGTTCATTTAAAAATAATCTGCCAAATTCTGATCAACTATCAATCACTGAAACTGTCATAGCAAAAATCAAAGTAAAATTAGAATTAATCAGACCTCTCTATGAAAAATACAATACTATAATAACAAAGTTATCAATTTTTGATGTGAACGTTCCCCCTTGTGAAGTTAACCAATTTGAAGAGGATTATGTGACCTCAATTGCATTGGCTGAAACAATTCTTGATGACTATAACACCAAATTTCATCAGTCACACTATGGTACACCTAACAACGTAAATGCAATTCCAAATCAAAATAGTATCAATAATTTGAAACTAGCACGTTTATCATTGGAACCATTTGATGGAAATTATAAAAACTGGGTACCTTTTAGAGATAGCTTTCTTTCTTTAATCCACCACAATCCCGTTTACTCTGATATAGAAAAGTGTTTTCATCTTAAGAATGCGTTGACCAAAGATGCGCTAACCACTGTTGAAAATATACAGTTGTCAAGCGAAAACTATGCCATAATATGGGATCTTTTAGAAAAAAGGTTCGAAAACAAGTATTTGTTAGTTAACAGTCACATTAAATACATCATGGAAATACCACCGATTACTAAAGAATCCCATATTGTGTTAAGAAACATTCATGATGTTCTAAACAGTCATTTACGTGCTCTTAAGAATTTACAAATACCGATAGAATCTTGGGATGTTCTTTTAGTATACATAATTTCAAATAAATTTGACATGAATACTAAAAAGGCATTTAGCGAATATACTTTTCGATCTGAATTACCAACTATTGAAGAGTTAAACGAATTTTTATTGCACCGCTGTAAACTACTGGAACAGTTCCACAACTTTAAACCTACCGACTACCAAATACAGAAATCAAAACCTATTAGCCAAAACCATGCGTCTACTATAATTTCACCTTGTATTGTATGCAGTCAACATCATCCAATTTATAAGTGTCAGATATTTTCAGGCTTTGATATTAACACAAAACAAGCTCTTGTGAAAGATAAAAATCTATGCACAAACTGCCTAAAACGTAATCATAAAGTCACCGAATGTAAATCAATACATTTGTGTGCTATTTGCGGTGAAAAACATCACAGTCTTCTTCATATTGCCCATACCGTAGAACAATCTGAACCTCAGCTTTCCACACAGCAACCAAACACAGAAAACTCTAGTGTTAATATTGTTTCAGAACCTTCTAACAGATTTCAAATAATACTATCAACAGTTCAAGTTCAAGTGAAAGCTTTAAATGGTGATACTTTAACAGTAAGAGCTCTATTAGATAATGGAAGTCAAAGCAATTTAATATCAAAAGCTTTATGTGACAAACTGAAACTACCAATTACAGGCATTCAACACGTAATTTCCGGAGTCTGTTCAAATGTTACAAATGTTTCAAAATTCATCAATGTAGAAATAAGCTCAAATTCTTCATCATTTAAAAGACAGATATCTTGCTTTGTATTGCCGAAAGTTACAAATCCTTTGCCAAATTATACTTTTAATAGAAATGAAATAGTTATTCCAAAGGGATATCACTTAGCCGACGAGGATTTTAATGTCTCGAAACCAGTTGATTTGCTGTTAGGATGTTCCGTATTCTGGGATATCGTGGGATACCGGAGAAAGCAGTGTAAAAACATTATACTTATAGAGACCAAGTTTGGTTGGACAATCACAGGCTTTGCACGCCAACCAACCTACGACAACAATTCATGCCTTAATTACTCGCAATGTTTTCTTCTACACAGCAAAGAAAGAGACCTACTTGATAAGTCGTTATCACAATTTTGGCTTCTTGATGAACCTATGATTAAATCTCCTTTGATGTCAGCAGAGGAACGACAGTGCGAAGAGTACTTTCTTAAAACGCTTTCCAAAGACACTTCTGGTAGGTTCATCGTGCACATGCCGTTGAAATCAAATATTTCTGAACTCGGTAATTCCGAATATTTGGCCAAGCGCCGCTTTTATAACTTGGAAAACAAGTTAAACAAGCACCCAACGCTAAAATCTGCTTACACTGAATTTATGAATGACTATTTATCCCAGGGTCACATGTCTGAGGTCCCTTTAAACAGTGTTTCAGAATCATGTTACTTGCCACATCACCCTGTAGTTCGTGAACAATCTTTAACTACTAAAGTAAGAGTTGTTTTTGACGCTTCCATGAAAACTCATACCGGAAAATCTCTTAATGATATAATGATGGTAGGCCCTGTAGTTCAAAGTTCATTATTTTCGATTTTGTTAAGATTTCGCCTACATAATTTTGTTATTACTGCTGACATTAAACAAATGTATCGACAAATACTAATACACCCTGAACAAAGACAGTTACAACAAATATACTGGCGCAGTGAGCCAGAACAGTTGTTAAAATGTTATCAACTCAACACCGTGACTTACGGCACTGCTAGCGCACCCTATTTGGCCACCCGATGTTTACATCAAATTGCAATTGAACACCTTGAATCCCATCCTGTAGCTAGTAAAGTTATTGACAGTGACTTTTATGTCGATGATTTATTAACTGGTGCAAGCACAGTGCAACAACTTAGCTGTTTAACCCAAGAAGTAATGAATTTGCTTTCAGCCTCAGGTTTTGAACTCAGAAAGTTTTTATGCAATGCTCCATCAGTTCTAGATAATATAGCCATACATTCAAAGAATGATAACAATTTTCAGGTTTTACAGCTTGGCAAAAATGAGAGTAACAAGGTTTTAGGGCTCAAATGGAACCCAACAAATGATACTATTCAATACGATATCAAGGAATCATCATTTAAAAACACATTTCCCAGCAAACGAGAAATTTTATCAACAATAGCAGCGGTCTACGATCCTCTTGGGCTCCTAAGTCCCATAATAGTAAAGATAAAATTCCTAATTCAGTCTCTTTGGATTGAAAAGTTGGGATGGGATGATACCCTACCAACTAAATTTCATAAGATTTGGGATGAGTTTCACAAAGAATTACACATACTTAACCACTTAGCTATCCCTCGTCATTCTATTTCAAAGCAAACTAGTCAGTTAGAAGTGCATGGCTTTTCAGATGCAAGCGAGAGAGGTTACGGTTGTTGTATCTACCTTAGAAGTATTTCTTCTTCTGGGCAAGTGCTAGTTCAGCTACTCTGTTCAAAATCACGTGTAGCTCCTTTGCATAAAACTACTCTACCTCGCCTTGAACTATGTGCTGCTTTGCTGCTAGCCAGATTCGTCAGTTTAGTGGTTACATGTATGAATACTAACATTCAAAATATAGTTTATTACACTGATTCTGCTATTACTCTGTCTTGGATCGGTTCAGATTCGTACAAGTATAAAACATTTGTAGCTAACCGAATTGCAGAAATTCAGTCACTTTCATCAGTTAAAGACTGGATGCACATTGAATCAAAAAATAACCCTGCTGATTTAATAAGTAGAGGCACCAGTCCTTCCTGCTTATTAAAAAATAATTTTTGGTGGCACGGTCCATCATTCCTCTCACAGAGAGAATTTCATCCACCTTTATTTAATGGTGGTCATGAATATGACTCGCACACTTTGGAACTGAAACCCGAGCATAGCAGTGTAACTACTCATATTACTAATACAGAATTAACATCGGAAATATTCCATTTATATTCATCATTACATAAGCTTATACGTTTTACAGCATATTGTTTACGTTTTAAACACAATGTCTTCGTCAAAAAAGAACGAAACAATCTTAAATGTACTCAAAATGTTGGCACGTTGTCTGTTGCAGAACTAAATGACGCTTTATACAAATTAGTTCAGATAGCACAGTCAGAATGTTTTCAATCCGAAATTTTACAACTGCAAAGAAATGGTTCAGTTTCATCTAAAAGTAAAATCTTAAAACTAAGGCCTTTTTTGGACCAAAATAATATCCTTAGAGTAGGTGGTCGTTTACAAAACTCACATTACAGCTACAGCAAGCAGCATCCAGCTCTTCTTCCATATCGTCATCATCTTACTAAACTTATCTTTGAAGCAGAACATTTACGGTTACTTCATTGTGGACCACAGACTTTATTAGCAGCAGTTAGGGAACGTTTCTGGCCGGTCAGTGGAAGAAATTTAGCAAAAAGGGTCTTCCAAAAATGCATTATCTGTTTCAAAGCAAATCCCCCAAATCAACAAGCTCCATTAATGGGAAACTTGCCAGCTTGTCGCCTATCATCCACCTTTCCTTTTGCCAATGTAGGAGTCGATTACTCCGGACCTTGCTTAATCAAGGACCGAAAACTTCGTAACTCTAAACTGATAAAGGCATATATCTGCATTTTTGTTTGTCTCACGACGAAAGCAATACATATAGAATTAGTAACAGAATTAACTGCTCAAGCATTTATCGCAACATTTAGGCGCTTTATTGCCAGAAGGGGTTTACCACAAGCAGTTTATAGCGATAATGGGACGAATTTTGTAGGAGCACATAATGACATAAAAAAATTAAATAGTTTTCTTCGCAACAATAAAAATCAGGACATTCTTGTAAAATACGCCCAAACACTTAACATTCAATGGCACTTTATACCTCCTAAATCACCACATTTTGGTGGCATGTGGGAAGCTGGGGTGAAGTGCATGAAAGGTTATATAAAGCGTATTGTAGGAACCGCAAATCTAAATTATGAAGATTTTCAAACTATCTTGTATCAAATCGAAGCTATTCTAAATTCAAGACCCATTCATCCAATGTCATCAGAGCCTTCTGACCTAAGTGCTTTAACACCTGGTCATTTCTTAATTGGACGGGCATTAACTTCCTTACCTGAACAACTGCAGACAGAAGACACTCCAGATAATAGACTAAACAAATTTCAAAGGCTGCAAAAAGTCATTCTTATAATTTGGAAGAGATGGAGCAAAATTTATGTCTCAGAATTACAACAACGCACGAAATGGTACACATCCAATGCCCAATTAAAGGTGAATTCATTAGTATTAATAAAAGATGACAACTTGCCACCTTTAAAATGGCTGCTAGGAAGAGTTGTGGAATTACATCCAGGACGAGATAATGTTGTCCGCCGTAGTAGAAATTAAAACTTCTAGAGGTATCATCAAAAGAGCAGTTAATAAAATAGTAGCATTACCTATATCATAAATACATACCTAGATACACCTGATACATTATATCATTACATTGTTCAGCCTTTGTTATTCTGTTTTCTTGAAAGCTGAGCTTTCAAGGGGGGCCGGCATGTTAGGAATTACATCCCAATACAATACACTGCATGCATGTTGCATGCAGTACATAAACTGTTTGTAAACCAAGCAACAAAAAAAAATGAATTATTATTGATAAAAAAAAAATAGATATATGTCAAGATAGAATTGTAAATAAAAAAAGGAAATAAAAGAATTAAAGAAATACAGTCCACTTCATCATCATTACCAGCGGAAAGCGTATTTGGTAAACTAAACGCGAATCCCAACAAGTATTAAACTAAACATAAAATACAGGGTTTCTATAAATGATTCTAGCAATGCGGGTGGTGTTGATTTCTGAATTGTTTGTGTCGCCTTTTTGTAACTGCTGCCAAGCTACAATGTGCACTGCGATAGTAGTTGAAGGTTGCAGATCAATGTTACACCACAGCTCCGCAATGTAAGCTTCCTGCAATCTTAAAGTTAGATATCCCACAAAACACTACAGAATATGTTGAATATACACATATCCACGCGTTTTCTCATATTAAAATATATCAAATAATTAAAAAAAATCGACAAATGACAAGTACACGTCACTTTCCTAAGAGGCGGCAAATTGATTTAATCGATACTATAAATAAGCGCCCTGGATGCATGAATCATTTATAGAAACCATGTGTTTATTAAACACCGTAGCAGTACCAATAGACAATTGAATCAGATGAATAATTATTGGCTTGGAGCATTAATATGAATAGCAGAGAATTCAAAACCGCAGTAACTAACGATTCGCCAAACTATGCTGTTTTAGACCAAGTTCGTTCATTAATATTAATTTTTCAGCATCACCCGGTCGTGTTTTCAGACCGAAGACAGAGGCAACGCTTCGGAATTTAACTTGTCGATGGAATCTGCCGACTTTAGTGCGACCCCGCAGCCGGCGACCGTAAATTTTAAACTATTTTGAATTCCGAAGTCTTGATATTCCTTCCACAGGCGCTCACTTAACAGAAATAGATAAGATAGCGGAAGAGATTTATGGCAGCTTATGAAGCTGCGGTCAGTAGGCAAATATCCAGCGTATCCTGCGGACCACAAAGGGGAATTTCCGATATCTTGGGATATTGAAAACAATTTACCGTCTCCTCAAATGGTGGATACGTATCTGCATATCACAACGATAAATAAAATGGAATAACAGTGGGAATTTATTGCAATGGCATTACCCTCGAAAAGTCGTCCTGATACAATCGAGCAGATATTGAGCATGCATGCCTCTACCCCGTTCTAAATAGTTTAGGAAATACCATTATACCAGGTGGATCATGGGAGCGGAAGGTTCTGAAAACGACGTATTTCCGAAAGCTACTGTGCTTAATTAGAACAAAGTATAGCGATCACAAGATGATTGTATACCATTTTTATTTCTTACATACATCCTCGAAGCCGAACGTTGAAATTCAGCATAACACAACGTAACATATCCAGCGGACTATTAGCAATTTCTTCCTGCATATTTACTTTCTGCTTCCGAATATCTCGTGGTTTGTCAATGAACACCTTGCTTTTTAGATAGCCCCACAAAAAGTAGTCGCATGCCGTAAGATCTGGCGATCTTGGAGGCACTCAATGTCTCCGTGACTGGAGATAACACGATCTGGAAAAAATCTTCGCTGTTGCGGTATGTGAAGTAGCGTCATCTTGCTGAAACCAGCTGCCGTTCTGTGGAAAAATATTCAGAACTGGTTAATCATGCCCAGGTCAGTATAGCGTTCAGCATTAACCCTTAATGCATTTTCATTGTGATCCTCAAAAAATCTTCCCATTAAAGATATTGCGCACCATACTGTTACCTTCGGGTTATGTAACGACTGTTGATGAAGTTCTTGTGGATGTTCCAAAGCCCAATGACGTCTGTTTTGTTTGTTGGTATAGCCAGAAAAATGGAAATGTGTTTCATCAGACATCCATAAATTGTGAACGTTTTCATGCTGCAGCATCGTTTCAAAAAAAATGTAGGCGAACAGGAAAATCTTTTGGTTTCAGTTCTTGGATAATCTAGATTTTGTAAGCATGACAATCCTTGTGTAAAATTTTAAAAGTAGTCCTAAATAAGCCCAAGGCCTGGCTTTGTTTTCGACTTGAACGTTTTGAACTGCGTTATACAGATGCACGCGCTCAATGTTTCTAAGACTTCTGACACTTCTATTTGGCCTCTTATGTTTGACATTTTCAGCTGATCCAATATCTTTAAATTTACGAACCCACTCCTTTATGGCATGGGCAGATGGAACTCTCTTGTAACCGGCAATGTTGAAATTAATTCGAAATTGCCGTTGTGCTGCGACTTACTTACCACTCCGTCTTACTTAGCAGAACGAAATGGTCAACCTGATCGAAAGCTTTTTGGAAATCCGTGAATATGACATTAACATGTCCTCTACTGTCTAAGATTTCCGCCACAAACTGACTGAAGCAAGCCAGATTAGATGCAGTCGACCTTTTATGCATAAAACAATGCGGATGCATAGAAATTGTGCTCTTGACATTTTCAAATAGCTGTTGATATACTAGCGTTTCAAACATACTTTTTTTTTAATTACAAAGAAGAGAAACCGGCCTATATTCAGAAATATTACTTATGTCACCGTTTTTAAATGTTGAACATACAAAGGATCTCTTTAAGAAATCCGCAATAGTAGATGTCTTTAGGATAAGATTGAAAAGATATGAAAGCGGTGTGGAAAAAATACTAGCACAATCCTTTAAGAGGATATTACGGATATCTATAATCTACTCCAGAAGTAAAATAATTCTTAGCAGCCTTCAATCACCATTTTCAGAAAAAATGTGACACAGAAACATCATTAGAAAACGAAACTTTAGGTTCAGAAACTACAGTGGATTTAGACTCAACGTAGGTCTCCCGGAAAAATGTAGCAAGAGCATTTATAATATCCTCAAGAGCTGGAATACTCATGGTAATTTATTATAGTTTTGTAGTACAAAGAATGCGTGTGGTTACTCTGCTTTTAGCATAAAAGACCAAAATTGTTTAGGTTCATCAAGTATGGGTGTCTCAATATTAGCCATGTAGCATCTATAAACTGATGAAATCAGTGACTTCGATCGTGATTTGAACTGGTAAAACTGTCTGTGGTAGTAATAAGAATTGCTAAGAGCTTGTGATGAAGGCGCCGAATGATATCCGCGTCAAACCATTGGGGATATCTAAACCTAAGCTTAGGTATAGAACTGTATTCTTCGCTCAAAAACAATGTAAAATTTGCCACATGCCTTATTAACATGTTGAATATCACGTAAAAACGACCAATTAATTTGAGAAAGATCAGCATATAGCTGATAAAAGGAGCTTTTTTAAAATTCAACTGGTTATACTCAGCGTTCATGTCGAATGATGTTACAACCTGATGTGAAGCATCGAAATAAATGTCTAGGGCATGATGAAAAGCATCTTCGAAAACCAAGGTTCACAAAGATCTAACATCACAAGCGAAAGGGGCAAAAAACAAGATCCAAACTCCGATCATAGTAATCATCAGAGCCGTTGAGCTGTGAAAAGGTGTGTAATAATTGGAAAAATCTTTTGTGGATAACACTGTGTTTGATTTAAACAAAATAAAATTTTGCATAAAAAGCTAATGCCCTCAGTGCCATCTGTCCAGTCCAGTTCAGTCCGCACGCCGCGGTTAAAGCGACGGTCTGCTTTGGTCAACTTACTTTGTATCCCTACCTGATGAGCCTCAATGGGGAGAAACTAGTCGTAGGGTCAGATGTTTTATTAGATCATACATAATGGTCATGTGGTTACATAAATCAATCGTATATAAAAATATCACAGTTTGTTTAGAAAAAATTGTACTTTGTCAACTTTCAGTTTAGTGTTAAATTCAAAAATTTAGTGTTCTAGTTCTTATGTAATATTTTAAACTATGTAAGTATTGTTAATAGTTTTACATTAACATACATGTTAAGAGTTTATAACACTTGTAGTTCCCCGAAGAAGACTTGAGAATAAATCAGTTGAAAGCTCGAAAATTTTAAGCTATCAATTAGGTCGAAACATCCTAATCAACGACCATAACAATCAATTTAATTACGTTTCTACGAGCAATAACTAATATGTATTTTGTTTATATTTATATGCCATCCCTTTTATTATTCGTTATATAAACAATTCTTTTAATTGAACATATTCCAAACATTGAAAAAGTTCTGCTCTGTTTCGTCGTTTTCAATGTCTGCTCCCGTTGCATGCTTGCGAAAGACACTTGTTTTTCCTTTTGTCGCCGTTCATATAAGTGCGGTTTTCATTCAGCAATAGTTAAAATCGCAAGAACATGTTTACAAATAAAATTACCCCATTTAATTTTGTCAATGTCTTAACATCAGCTCTTTCTAAGAATTTCTGTTTGTTCATTGCCAATCTCGCCCAGCCTTCGCATTCAACGAAACCGAGTAAATTTTGATAAGAAAAGCGCCTCCCAGAGAAAACGGTTCGTCTTCGAAGCCTTGTTGATAGATGCGGTATGTATAAGTGGAGGTTTGTAGAGAGCGCGCCGTTATAGAAATCTGTTTTGTTCGGTGGCGCCTTTGTCTGAAATAAATCACGGTTTGTTACACCGACAAATGATGTATCTGCGATGCTACCTTCGGAGTCCGCAAATAAACAAGACTTCTAGAGGTGAGCAACGATACGGATATAAATCTGGCACACCTAGCAATCGGAATTGTGGAACCGGATTGTATTAGACCAGTTCACGCTGTTTACACCTGTATTTAATTTTTTTTTAAATGTTCATTACTAAAACAAGAATCATGGTGTTCAAATTGTTTTAAAATCGAATAAAAATATAGTACGCAAAAAAGCTTGAAATGACCTAGCTTCCTTCAAATAGGGGAATTTACCCTCGTGTTGTCGTCTCAAATAGGGACATTTTACAGTAATTGTGCTGATAATTAATTGTGATTGTATAGGAATTTAAGGAGCTATGTTCGTACCTCTGGGATATTCGTCTATTTTAAAATGTAACTTCAGTAGTTGTTTAATAGGGTTTAAAGCAAATGTCAAACAATCCTGGAAAATTGAATTTATGCGCTGTGGCTCCTTTTCGTTTTCAATAACGTGTGATCTTCCGAAACTGAGGCTTGGACATCAATAATGGGCGAAGTGCTAAAAAAATTAAAACGAGTTAGACCCGGAAAATCAAGCTAAGTACCATCGCAAACACCTTATAAAACTCGGTAGGCACAATATGCCTAAGGTGACCAACCGTCCGGATTTAGCCCGGACAGGTTTCTATTTTTGTTTATGAGTCCGTATTTAATATGGCATCCGGATTTGTCCGGATTTTCAAAAATTTGTTTGGATTTGTCCGGTTTTTTTAGGGTTTGGCTAAAAAGTGTGCAAAATATGTGCACAAGATGGCATTTTACTTTTTCATTGTTGTCAGTCTTCCCATGCTTCAAGTGTCATGCAGTCAGGCGTTGCTAACTTCATTGTTTCATCTGTCACAATAATGTCAGCCATATACATCTCATCTATTATGTAGTTGGCTAATTGTTAGAACATGCGCCAGAAAATATTGTAACGACCCGTAAGTCGTCATATTGCTCATTCGTAGGGCAGCGAATCTGCGCAGTAACTCCCTGGTTTGACAAAATGAATGGCGATTGGTGAGATGTGCGGCAGGTCCTGCTGTTTGTTGTGACGTCATGACGTTTCCGTATTATATTTTTTTACTGCGCATGCGTCTAACCCTATCTGCCCGAGGATCATTTATCACTAAATCTTATTAGTATAATATTAAACTTCTAGATATTTAGTTCTGTGGTGTCAGCGTACAATTGCGTAGCCGGCATAACCTAATGCCTGACCATTCCCCTTTACTTTATCCTATATTACAAATAGCACCGTGGAGGCGTCCGGATTTTCTGGTTTGGAAAGTTGGTCACCTTAAATATGCCACAAGCATGATAGAAGCTGATACAGAGCTCGACAGATGACGTTACTGGTATGTGCTGAGCCGCTTTTGCCATGATTTTACTGATGATTGGCAGTTGTGAGTAACAACTCTCAATTCTAACCTTTTTTGACTGTGTATTGTGTAATAACGACGGAATCAAACAGTGACAAGGTTAAAAAGAGAAAAAAATGGGGATTCAGCTCGAGATGAAAGGAAGCGGCGCACAGTGATGGGCATTTACGCGTAAATTATAATTTTCTACGTTACACGCGTAGAAAATGTAGATAAAGCATTTTGGTGTAGATTTTTAGTAGAAAATTTAAGTAGGTACGCGATAAACCTGAATGGAAACCATTTCTCTGTTTTGCTAGCTTCTTCATGTGTCGATTTCCTTTTTACAATAGTTTTCTTTGGAACATAAAAGACAAAGCATTATGTTTTCCTTCCACGACTATATTAAGTACATTCTTAAGTAGCCTATTTTTACAAGATATCAAATTAAAACAGCAAGTTTCATATACAAATTGATTTTTCACCAGAGAAAGGTATCTACTGTAATCAACTATAACCTGTTACTTGCTTCTTTAGATCAATGTACCTAGTTCAGTATACATATATAGGACAATCAAACTGACCTGCAATTAAAAACGTTTGGTGAAAGAACAAGGGTGGCATATAAAATTGGCCATTTATTTCAGTTTATAGAGAATAAAGATAATAAAATTCAAAGTGCGCCAAAGTGCTTTTGGACAGCACACTTAGCCTGCTTACTCAGGTCTTCTGGCTATATTGACGTATACCCAAACAAGTTATTGTTATTTAAACATTTATCTAGTTAAACTTAATTACAACAAAGTAGTATTTTGTTTAATTAAGAATAAGTATTATAAAATACAATATAATATTGGCATTTGAGGCGTTTTGAGTAGTACTGATGATGAACACCAGAACACCCCTAACAAACTATATATTTCTAGAATTCTGTTTGTCTACACAATGCTGTTTTCTACAGTAGACTTTTAAGGTAGAATATTACATAGTTTACGCGTAGATAATACCGTAATTTACATGGCGTATTCTACGCGCCCATCACTGGCGGCGTAGGACCTTGTGCAAATCGTAAAAACTTGTTGGTGGAAGTAAAAACTGTTGCAAGCTGCAAGTCTCGGTGCTTGCGTCCCTTATAAGCAAAGAAAAAGTTTTGTTTCACGATTTAATAATCTTAAGCAAAAAGTCAACAACAAAACAAGGACGGCACGTCAGTATGATGATGCAAGAGATAGCAGGCGACAAGCTAGTTTTTCGTTGACAAATGGAAAAGGTGACGTGGTGTAGATCTGTAGAAACACTTTATGAATGTTTTTGTAACAAAGAAACAGAATACAAACTCTCGAGTAAATAAAAAAAAAGAAACAAAAACGTAGTAATAAATCCCAAAAAAGTAAATTTATAGCGGCAGACCTTATTACTGAGCATGTTAATTTCTTTCCAAGAGATGAGAGCCATTATGGAAGAAGGAAAAGTAGTAAGGAGTATTTGAGTAAAGATTTAAATATCAGCAGGCTAACGGTGTCTCTAAGGAAAGACATCCAAAATCCAAGATTAAGTACAAGCTTTACTACTGAACCCTTATAAGATGTTTTCCGCAAATTTTGTTTCATTGTTCACGCACAAATACTTGTGATGTGATTTACTATAGCAAAACCTGGTGACAGGACCATAAAAACTCATTGTAGCGGGGCCTTTAGACATATTAATAGCAGTTTTTGATCTGTAGCTGATGAGAGTTCTACAGAGTTTATTTAGTTTTTATATAAAAAGCAAAGGGAATCGAGACTAAAAGAACAAAATAATACAAAGAATTGGAATACATGCAATTGTTAGCAATATAATGTAATCCACTGTCATTATTTCTGACGCATCCATAGGTGTTTTTTTTCTGTAGTAAAGGCGTTTACTACAGCTGGTGAAGTTGTCATTTGCTACTATCAATGTCACCCACTTTGACACCTTTACTATAAGTAACACATTAAGAGTATATACACCTTTAGAAAGTATATTTGCTTTGTTTGTATCTGGAATATCCTAACATATCTGCCATACCAGAAAGTTCTAGTTGTAACATAAGCAAACTACAATTAAGTACAGCCTAACATCTTTCATCGTTTGTTAGTCAATTGGTAAAAGTTTTCCTGTGTGATACGGTTATACCTATTTCCTAATACTGTTCTAGCCGTAAGGTTAGCGAGAACGGGAAAACATCTCTCGTTCGAGATTCAAACAATATTTTTTCAAAAACTGTAATAAAATAAGATAATTGTATGTAAAACAATATAATTTAAACTACTGTTTGAATTAATACATTTTAGGTGCGGTGTCGTTGCCTGTTATAACGATAGTAACCTAATAAACAATAAACAATGTTTGCCAGAAAAAGTAATTTCAGAATTATAATATATTGTAATTATTCATATTCTAAAGTGAAAGAGTGTTTAATTGAAAATAAGCTCGGAAAGTGAAGAGGAGCATTTACCAGGAGAAGTATTGGAAGCGGCACAAAGGTAATCGCTAAAAAATCGTCGAGACAGTACGAGATCGCCTACAAAAAATTCACAGCGTGGTGCAGTTCCATGAAAATTCAAAAAGTGTCCGAAGCTGTATTACTGGCATATTTTAAGAATGAAATTAATAAAATTAAACCTTCGACATTATGGTCAGTATATTCAATGCTAAAATGTACACTGAATGCTAAATAATAAAATGTAAATATTAGGATTTTTTCGAAACTAATACCATATTTGAAAAGCAAACCAGTTGGATACCGTCTAAAAAAGTCCTGAATTCCAACGAAAGATGAAATTGAGAGATATTTATGAGAGGCACCTGATAGATTTCTGCTAGAAAAGGTAATTCAAATTAATATAAATCTATTGACTTATCTAATTCTGAGCAACTTTTCGGGTCATTTTAATTATTGTGGTTTGTGGCGCTTTGAGAAGAGATAAGATACTGAAAATAACGACAGATGACGTAGAAGACAAAAATTATTATTATKAACATTCCTGATTCCAAAKCTCGTACTCCGATATGTTTTGTGATTTCAAGTCCAAACTAAATGAATATATGCCGCAAATATTGTGCTTTACGCCCGGCAGTTACTACAAGTAGAAAATTTTTTGTTAAGTATGTCAAAGAAAAATGTGTTAACCAAGTGGTTGGCGTCAACAAAATAAAGAATGTGCGAAAAGAAACAGCAACGTGTCMCAATTTGCCTCATCCAGAAACTTATAGAGGGCACTGCTTCAGACGTTCTTCCGCTACTCTGTTTAGCCGACGCAGGCGCCGATATTACCACGATTAAACGACATGGGGGGGGGGACGTTTTAGTACGGTAGCGAAGTCTTACATAGAAGATTCCATTCAAAATAGAAACTCAGTCGTAAATAAATTGTTACCATCTTCAGGAGAGCCCGCATGACTTACTAATGATACAATGTGCACAGTAAGCTTAAACAATTATAGCAGCAGCCTCTTTGAACACTCAGAACTAAAAGCTACGATAACTGATAGCACTAGATCTGGCATATTTAACTCACTACAATATCGGTACTTTCAATTTACATGTAGTGGAAAATAAATTGTAATGGTCTTGTTGCTTTTCTATATAATAGTTACTATTTTGTTATTAAAATGTTATATTATGTAAAATGTATATTAATAAAGTTTTGAAAGAATGATAAATTATTTTAACATTTGTTTTATGTTCTAGACCGACAAATATTTTGGCGTTCTAGAACACAAAAATATTTCGCAGCTAGGTAACAAAAAAGGTTCCCTTTGTCAACTGAAAATTTAACGAAAATATCAGCTTTTGATGACAGTTTTCGCAAAAACAATAAAAACATGTTTGCCAGGCTATTCGTGTCTTCCACATCAAAACACTCCCCGTCACCTAACAACGACTAAAGCTAAAACGACAGGGCAGACAAGGAAATTGGCATTTGAAGCGCCTTGTTGGAGAGCGAACGCCAAATAAGCTGCAGATAAATTATTTTGAATACGTAATGCTCGACGACATCTGCGCGGGACAGCTTTAGACATCTGAAGAGACGAGTGGGCACTCGATTATTTGATATTTATAATTGAATTTTTGTCGTGAATAATTCCCTTTCACGAAACGGGATTCCATTTAGGACAGATTGAATATCGTGCTGGGTAAAGTTGTATATCAGTAAAAGGACGTGTAGGCAGTCAGTCAAGTGGAAATGTCGTCAATATCGCGCTTTCTTTCACTGCACATGCTAAATTCCATTTAGCGGAAGGCATGCTTCGATGAAAACAAAATTGAGTTTTGAGAAGAAGCCATATATGTGTCAGCTGAGTGAGTGGTTTGGGACTGACAAGGACAAGATGATGGAAGCGTTGCCTGACATAGTGACACATACAAGTGAAATCTATGTTACGCGAATCTGAAAGTTGGAGTAAGTCGCTACACGAAAAACAGTATTTTTTTTTGGAAGTCGGGGTCGGGTTTCCGTGAAGTTAAAAGGACGCGCAGTGTGTTTGCATTGAAAAATTGTTATTTGCATAAAAAGAAAACAGTGAAAAACGATGCATCTTGTGGCTATTACATAGCTGTGTGATCTTGGGCAGGTGTTTTGTTTTGTGTGTGACTGTGATAGACCGATGCACCTCGATGTAAATAGATTTATTTATTTATCGTATGACGATCGACAGATTATATAACCAGGTAAGTACAACGATTCAATACTTTTTTCATTAAAAATGGTCTTCGTTTCCAATTCCGTCGACCTTGTATGCTGGGATATCCACAAAGAGGTCCAACAGCCAGGTTGTAGACTCCTTAGGCATGATACCACATTGCCCAGCGTGCACCATTGGAAGGTTAATCTACTAGCACCCGCTAGATGATTCACCCCCTTATTGGGGGCACAAGTACTAATAATTTAGGATGTAAATTGATGAAACTTGTAACTTGTTAGTTTGACACGCATATGTCGGTAACTAATGCAAATAGATAGGCGATAAGAATGCATCGGACCATTGCTGACTCCAAATATGATATATTTGGTGTAAGCTTTTGTCATTTCAAAGCTAAGAATGAAATGTAAGTAAGAATTTAGATGGCAACGCCAACACTGACACGTTGACAAGGCCACCTAACTGCACTGATAAGCTATAATGATAGCAAAATAGATCTATCTGCAGTTGCTTGCGGTGCAGACAGCACAGCATAGACATGCATTTTAAGAAAGAAAAGATAATCAAATTTGATGTAGAATTTCTATAATATGACTTTATTTTAGTACTAGTTGTAGCTAAACCTGTCTTTATAATGAATTCTAGTGTGTGCTCCACTGATGTATTTTAAACTTGATTTCTTATCTGTGTTAATTATTCCCATATTGTTTTAAAATTTAGTGTTTTATCATTTTGCGTCCAATACGGACCGCCCAGGTCCGCTGGAAAAAAGCTTTATTATTATTATTATTATTACAGCGATTCTATAACTGCTGCACGCATCCAGAGCGCTTATGGAAATTATCACTTAAATCAATTTGCTGCCTCACATGAAAGTGTCGTATACTTGTCATCTGTTGGTTTTTGAATTATTTGATGTATTTTAATATGAGAAAACGCCTAACAGTGGGTACTTCAACATGTTCTGTTGTGTTTTGTGGGATAATTAACTTTAATGTTGCAGAAAACTCACATTTCGGAGCTGTGGTGTGACATTGACTACTATCGCCGTGCATATTGTAGCTTGGCAGCAGTCACAAAAAGGCGGCACAAAGAATTCAGAAATCTACGCCGGTCGCTATGCAAGCATTATTTATAGAAGACTATATATTCTGTGTAGGCTAAAACATAAATAGCATTTACCTGTAATTGACAATTCATGACTGAATTTTCAGCTTATTACTCACAGTTAACATTATACGCATTTTAACTAAGAGCAGCTTCAGTCAGCCCAATCAGAGCACAAGGCATTTCAGCGAAAATACCGTTTGAAACGTAAGCAGGCTTACTCCGTCACAGTCGTTATAAGAACGACCTCACCCTCCCCCGAAGCCCTACCTGTTATGTTATTGTAGGCACAGCCGGCTCCGATAATTGAAATAAATCAATGAGCTGCCGACTCGCTTACCTGAAACAAAAGAGAACAATATAAAATACTAATAAATGCCAGTTCAGAAACAACGCCTGCTTCGAGCTGGAAATGTTTTATTCAACAGCCAGCCGAGAGCAGGAACTTTTTAACATGGGGTATAATATGGTGCTTGCATTATGAAGACAGAAGTTATGTTTGACTTTAACAATGCGACGGAGGGAAAGACAAAAAGGTATACGGATAAGTAGGGAAGGTTAGCTCCATAGCAATGTTTGCAGTTTGGGTCGCTAGGATTAAAGTGAAAGAAAAACTTCCATGGAGTTTCCTTTAAGTAATGAGGTTTGCTAGGTTTTTAATCTACAACAGATCTTAATTAAAAACACTAAACTTATTGCGACGTCAAAATATACAGGGTGAGTCAGTTCTTTTTTTGTAGACAAATTTTAACAAAAGATAGAACGTATGTTATAAAAAATAAAAGCTCTTACAAACATATGTCGTAGAAGGCTTCACTTCTGAGATACAGGATGTTGTTTAATTTCTTTTTCTCGAATTTTCATTATAACTTAAGAACGAAAGCTAAGATTTTTTCATGATGATAATAACTTGGAAATGCAAAGGATTTTCGAAAGAGAAGAAGGAACATTATTTTTATTAAACTGTATGTCGATCATGTTTTTAACAGTTTTTTTTTGTTTACAAATAGTCAGTGACGTAGAAGTTCTTTATCGCTTGTTTTATGCCCCTTAATTAATAGGCACTATTCCCCAGAACATGAAAAAAATGTTACCATTCGTTTATAAGTTATAATTAAAATTCAAAAAAAATGAATTGTATTCAACGCCCTGTATCTCAGAAACGAAGCCTTCTACGACATATATTTATAGAAACTTTTCTTGTTGAATACGTGTGTTCTATCTTCTGTTAAAGTTTGTTTACAAAAAAACTGACTCATCTTGTATAATGTCAGATATAAGGTAAACACAGTGTTGCAGTTGATAACGTAAAATCACTGAAAAATAGTAATAAAACATAATAATATATTCTCATGTGTATCTCATTAATATTTAAAGAAACTGAACATTAGAAATTCATTGAAATTAAAAAATATTTACAAAAATTCATTTTATTTGAAAAATATTATCTGGAGATATTTCCTTACACACCCACGATGCCATTTTTAAAGAGTTAAAAAAGAGCTTTAACTGGATATTTAACTTAACGTTTTACCTAAAAAAAGAATAAAGAAAGTCCGAGTCTGGGGAATTTTAGGTGGCGGACCCTGTATACATGATGGGAATTATGAATAAATCTGAAAAATGTTGGAGGTTGTGAAATGATTCCGAATTTTCACACAGAATTTTCTCAAATATTTTAAATAATACTAACTAAATTAATACAGATCGTAAATCTTTATATTCTCTAGGAGAAGCAGTCACCAGCTTAATGAAACCCTCCTTCCAATCAAGCCAAGCTTTCGGAATATACAAAATAAGCAACTTGCAAGGATACATTTTAAAAGCATTTTACAAACTTACATTAAGATGAAGTTAAATTTTATATTAGTATGTTCCAATTTCTTCAGAATCATCGGATGAATAATAAACTGGACAAAAAGGTGAGACGAAAGATAAATGACAGACAATCAACTAACATGAAAACAATGCAATGCTGTCAAATAAATTTTTACGTCTAATTTGGACTGTATCTTCAATCATTCAACTAGCAAGCTGTTCGTGAGGAAGACAACATCCTTAATATTTTGGAAAATATCTTCATATATATTAACACTATGTACAATTAATCTCAAATTTTTGTAAGTAGAATTTAAAACTTTTATTTTTAAATGTTATAATTATATTATTTTAGACGCTCTGAAGAAGACTTTGAATAAAAGTCGAAAGCTTAGCTAAGAAAAGAGAGTACTCTTTGTATTCAAACCCCGGTCGACATACCCTTAATTATTTCAAGTCTCTACAGGTATACGTAAACATTTTTGATGAATTTTCTATATCTGACCTCTTACTAATACTATGAGATTCTTTATTAATATAAATCATTTCCAAAAACAATATTTTAATTAAATTAGGTTCAGAACAAACATTTTTGACATTATTAAAATTAAAACGATTTGAATTCATACAATGTTCAGCTAAAACAGAATTGTTGGATCCCACACGTGCCTTTTATGTTCGTTTAATCTACTTTCCAAATACCTTTCAGTTTGTCCAATATAACATGAAGAACAAGAGCTACAATTAATTTTGTAAACAACATTAGACTTTAAACTGTTCAGAACTTTATCTTTGACTTTAGACTAGACAGAATTCTCTATTAAAATTGATTTAAATTTATCTACGTTATTTTTGACTTGGAAAGGGTGGGAAATTTTGACTACTCTATTGCAGAGACTTTGGAAAAAGTTAACTTTCATACTTGTTTTATGGTAAGACTGGAAATTAAGGTACCCACCAGAAGAACTAATCAATTCATATTATATTATATTATCGATAGACTTTGTAAGTATTGTGTGAAGAAAAGGTATACTGTTATTGGATTCTAACTCAAGAGTAAACTGCATAGATGGTTGTACGTTACTGAATACTTCTAAAAGTTCATCCTGTTTCTCCGCCGGAACAGCTAAAGTCAAGTCATCTACATATTTAATGATAAATGGTAATTCAAACGATAAGCGCAAAACAGCAGTGTTAGGGTCCAATCCGTTACATACAACGTTTTTATCGGAGAGATGGTACTATCCATCGGTGTATCATATATTTGCTTATACTAACAGTTGTTAAAAGAAAAGTGAACGCTACCAAAAACTAAAGATACCGCTTCAATGAAACATTGCAAAGAAAGTTTGCAATTAGTTTCAATGACAGGCCACTCTGCTTTGACCAGTGATGGGCGTTTACGCGTAAATTATAATTTTCTACGTTACACGCGTATAAAATGTAGATAAAGCACTTTGGCGTAGATTTTAAGTAGAAAATACAAGTCGAGTATATTATGGCTAAAGTGTATTAGCTACACGCTAAAACTAATGGAAATTATTTTGTTTATAATTTTCTGCTTTATTAACTTCTCCATTGTCGAATTCTTTAAAACTGTTTAAATTTAATACAGTTTTTGTATCTATATTACAAACTTACACAACATATTTTAGTGAGTCATCATGATATCTAAACGGTTTCTGTTACTTCTTTGGGCACAAAGACAATAACGCATATGTTTCGAAGTCTCTCCTTCCAGAACTATATTAGATATATTCCTAGGAAACTTATCTTTGACATACTATCAAATTCGGAACCGCATGCTTCAGATACAAATTGATTTTTCTTCAAAGGAAGGTATTAACCAATAACCACTTATCACTTTTTACTAGCTTCTTTAGATCAATAGGGTAGCATATATAGCATTTATAGCGAAGGAAGACAATAAAATTACAGTTTTTATCATTGAAGAGTCTCTTTCACCGATTAAGGCCTCCAAAGTGCTTTTAACAGCACGCTTGTCCTGCACAGTCGGGTCTTCTAACCTTAATTAACGTATGCCCAAACACGTTATTGTTTAGACATTTCTCTAGCTAAGGTAGTATTTCGTTTAATCACCAAGGAATGACAATAATAAAATACAAAATAGTATTGACATTTGAAGCATTTTGAACAGTAACGATAACGAACACCATTAAAAAGCTGAAAATTTCTGTTTATCTACACAATGCTATTTTCTACAGTAAACTTTCAAAGTAGAGTATTACATAGTTTACGCGTAGATAATAGCGTAATCTACGTGGCGTATTCTACGCGCCCATCACTGGCTTTGACACTACATCTAGGCTAACCAAGACATAACCCAGAGATGGACATTGATGAAAACTTCAAAAATTCGTAGGAGTCTCTGACTTAATAAGGATTATTACAAATGTATGAGTTAGATAGGATAATATCTTTGTTAAAACAGATAAAAGTCTGTTCAGGCAAGGATAAGGATCAACGCTAGGAACAGAGTTTTGACAATAGCTGTTAATGTCGACAGTACACAATGGCATAGCAAGCTAAATTTAGGAATATCCGGAGACAGATACAGAAACAATAATTGTAGAAACTGTACTGATTTAGCTATTTCAAATCGAATGTCAACGTCAATTTGTCATCATCCTCTATGAAGGCAATCCCTTGTCCCATTCCAATGGCATGTCAAGGACGAACTCTCACTTTATCGCTCCCTACATTGATCTGCCAGCTTTTAACTTTGGGGCTGTCTAAACAGCGACGTCCTCAGTCGCCCTTCAGCTTTCAATAGGGCTTTCAGCCGCCGCGTCGGTCCAAGCTATCGAAGACACTTGCCGTCCTAATTGCGTTATGCTGCGTTAGTGCCGCCCGCTAGAGTACACCCGGCCACTCCATAAGCGTAATGGCAATAGTTAAATCGCATTAGCACTGATGATGCAGACGGTGTTAAGAAACTAATGCCCTCGGATAAGATGGGCTGAGTTGAGTAACTAGAGCGGGAGCCATGATACGATGGCATTATATCGATACCGCCGTGGTATAGCATGCTTATATTTTACAAGAGTAATGGCTGTCTCTTAAGGCTAGGTTAAAGGAATTTCTCTTATGGGGTTTTTAATGTAAAGTATTGAATAAATAACTAAGTTATTTGAAGAGATATTAATTTTATTCAAAAACCAGTGTAATCTGAGAATTATTATCTACAAAATGGCCGAATCAAAAATTTTAAYAACTTACGGCAAAAAMAATTACGAGATGTTTAAGAACGCGAAATGCTCAAAAACGTAAAAATGACMTATTTGAAAAAAAATTTTCGGCCGAATGATAGYTTTMTGTCTTCTGAGTATGATGTTGTTTTTAGTTTTTTGATAGCGTTACTAATAATGAAAATATCTGTTCAATACTTTTGCTAAACTTTTCGGCCCAACCCAGTGTTGATTTACAACATACCAATTGACGGCACTTGAGTAAACAGCCATTGCAGTTTATGGCGGGGGGGTAACCTCAGGTATGGATGGTAGAAAAACGCAGGTACTGGGGATGACGAAACGATTCTTCGAACTACTGCTTTTATATTTATGCACTATTATTTGTCCATGCCGAAAGTTATTTAGATAAGGAGTTAAGTTCTGCTCTGCAACTTTATGTCGTTGGGACACATAGAAAGCATACAGGGCGTGTAGTCCCAAAAGTTCATATTTACAAAGTCAATTAAAATCAATACAACACTAATTGCGCTATGCATATATGAACTACATATGAATAAGTTAACATAATTTGATGATAACTATTAAAAATCAATTTTCCAAAGTGTTTTTCTTATATCTTATGTGCTATCCGCTTTTGCGGATTCGTCAGGAACACTTTTATTCATAAATTAAAGAATATATTTCCATGTCGAGGTAGCAAATATACAGTTTTGTCAGGTGCCTGACTGTCGGATAAATTGGACACCAGTTTCCTGGTAACTGGTAACGTAAACAATTTTAATCAATTTTGCGAAAGCACCTAGAACCAAAATAAATATGACGAAACTGTATATTGGCAGGTAAAGGGTTGATGATCGCTTCAATACGACTGAAAATCTGAGTTGCTGTAATTTCTAATCCTGAATTCCAACTAAACATCAGTTTTGCGAAAGGTAAGTATAATAGGTTTTGGGACCTGAATATGTATTATTGAAGACAATCTGCATGAAACTGTTTGTACCTCTAAACCTGAAAACTTTTTCCACTGACTCATGGCAACCGCCCCCATAGAATGAAAGAGCGGGTTCACTAATATAAAGCCTCAGAATTTTTCAAACCTACCATTTATGCTGTTTGAGATTTTGTGTGACTCTGTGACTTTAGTGTTACGTTATCTGAAAAAACATTAGTAAAGATGGCAAGACGAAAAGGTGATGGAAGAACTTTGTCTTCAAAAAAAAAGAAACAGGGGAAATATTGGTTCTCTTATCAAACACCGTCAAGTAAGTATTTTTCTAAAAACCCGTTTAGTAGTTTATAGTTATATATAGTTAAAAAAGATCATTTTTGGAGTGAAAAAAAGCTTCCAAAACTTCAAAGATTTTATTTCCGTTCTCTTTTACCAGAACTAGTTGATCCACGTCACACGAGAAACATGCCGATTCGGGAGGGTAGATAGACGACGTTTTTGTGTAAAAAGTAGACCATCTACACCATGTTTGTTCATATTTTTTTAATACACACATTTATAATTTTGCTGTAAAGATAATTTTATGTACAGATTGTGAACATTAACTATATGCTTATGATGCTTGGTAAATATATGTATTTTTTTCTTGAACGTTTATTATATTTTCCATCATTAAAAAAATATTTTTAAAGTATTTTTTTTCATGAGGTGTTGACATTTTTAATAATCTTTAATAATAAATTTGAAAGCAATATCGAAATAAAAAAACCGTTTGTTTAAAACTTTATGAGTAATATCACTGATATGTCTGTGAAAAGCGAACATCCGATTCTCAGTGATAAGTAAATATCTTTGAAACGACAGGCATCAGATAGACCCACAAAATGTTGTAAATCAAAAATACTCTTTGTTGTGGCATCAGCATAACCAGCAGCGCAATAAACGCCCCAGGCCGACCGGGCTGACAGCTTTATGGTCAACATCCTAAAATTGAGTACGGCTGTCCCTTTAACCTAGCCTTATGTAAAAAGACCAATTTACTTTTCAATTTGTTTTTTTTATTTAAATAAAAATTAAATTTTAATTTCTACTTAAACATTTATGTAACACTATTCTACGTAAAACGTATCAAATTTGCTCCAGCAATTCATGCATAACCTATTTATTGCTGCTCTGCGCATTACAGTCTTTCTCGACTGTTCACCGACTTTTCTGCTGATTCGAATCCACCTGTATTTAAATGCGCGCAAACTTTTCGTCTTAACTAAATTCTTTTTTACAAAGGGACCAAAATTTCTCGATACCTCGCGCTTGAGGAACATTTGTTTGTCCTTCTTTTAGATAAACTCGATTTCTTCAGGGCGCAAAAGGTCGGTTACTTCGGCCGTATAATAGCATATTGCTATATCAGGCCAAAACATTATATTATCTTTATTGTAATACCTATGTATTAATAAATCACTTCTTCACGCATTCCCTACGATGAATCTTTGAGTTCATAGAACATTGGGAGATGGAAGCGTCGAAAACGTTGTCGTTTTCGTCAATTGCCTGCCAAACAAGATATTTCTTGAAAAATTTGGCTTTGGGCTTCATTTTAGCAGCATATTTTACGTCTTCTTACACGCATCGTTTGGATCGCCAGCCACATACAATTCATCGTCTATGATGAGAGATTTTCGTAGCGTTTCTCAAAAACTTTTCGCTATCCTCTTTCGGCACGCATTACTTGGTCTTTGAGGTATTTTGGCGCTGATAATTTTGAAAATGCCTTCATTTCCAGATCCTTTAATTTAATCCGAGACGCTGTTGAATAGTCCAGATCCAGCTTTGTCAAAAATTAGAAAGTATCGGCTGCCGCATTGAAATTGGAATGTTTACCATTCATGGTTATAAAAACAGATACTACTCATTAAATTAGGAAAGAATACGATTTAGTCATACATTAAAAGCTATTGGATGAGAAATATTTGTAGTTCAAATAATAATACCAAATAATGCTCATTGATTTATGTGTACGGAAAAAAAATTCTAAAAAAGCCTAAACACAATTTTTGGATACGATCCACCCCGCCGCAAAACAGTGGAACGTGCCGAACCCGTCTGTTATTTACGACAGCTTCAGGTAATACTTGTAAACCATTGTGAGCCGTAATCGCCTGTTCGTATAATAAGTCACATAGATTGTTGCTTGCAACTATACCACACAACGTTTATTACCGATTCGCTACCATTTCTCATGATAAAAAGTACAAAAAGAAGAAATAGAAACTCTAATGTCTACGTGTACCTTACGTAGCTATAGCCTTTATCAATATACACCGTCAGCGTACGCGATGAAATAAGTCTATAAGCTTATTTGAAATAGGAGCATAGCCTCTGAAAACCGGCGTTAAAGTGATTTATTATGCAACCCCTGATACCGCTTAATATATGATAGCGTTAGACTTCTAGGCTGCGCGCTGTATCACATTATCAAGTACGTAAGTATGTCTGTAACGTCAATTTAGTTTAACGACGCGCATCAGAGGGAATAGAAATAGAGGCACTCAGCTACGACACAATTTTGGAATTATTGCGCTCATGAGCTACATTTCGCACGTCATAAATCCTGATAATGCCAATTTCAAGAATCTCGTTATTGTGAAGTGGACGGCTGCATAAAGCCGCCCTGCTTCTAGTACTGCACTTTCGTTATAGGTCGCAAGTTATATTTTACATTTACTGGCGGTCCTTCGCCCTTTCTTTATATTGGTAATTATTCCAAGTCGTTAACTTGGCTTATTTCTTCCGCCTTTTTTATTTGTTGTAGAACAGAAAGTGTGGTTTCTTCACGTATACCATTTGTTTTAAGTGCTGCCTAAAACTCGTCAGTTTGAATCGTCCAAATGGTTCCAAACTTAATAGCGATAGATAGGATAGAGATTCTGTAGTTGTTGTCGCATTGATAATTGTCTACTACTTTCATGGATGAGTTATATTTACGAGGCAAGTGCGGCTGATGAGATACATCTAATTTCTCACTTTTTGCTGAACTCCACCATTTGAGTTCTGATTGTGGTTCGATTGTGTTGAAGTTGGTTCCCATGGTGACATTATTATCCTTCCATTTTATAAAGAGTAGAGAATTAGTTTTGTCGGGCATATGGCGAAAATGTGCTAATTCTTGTTTATTCATCGAGTATTTTTGTGGATTTGAGAGTCTCTCCGGTGTTCTAGTCCCACGTTTAGATAATGGAATATTATCATTATCACTGTAATAATGAACCTCAACTTCTCCAGGTCAGTTGGAAAATGTAGTTTAAAATATTGATCTTTGTATATGCCTTCTTCATCGCTTTGAGTGTCTTGGATCTTGCACCGTCATCAAGAACAGTGCTTTTATGATGCCTGCAATAGAAAGAGCTAGAGCTTACAGGTAAAATAGTCATCAGCATCCATCACAGTAATCCACCTGCAACACAACAAATCGACATAATTCTTTGTCTACTTTTATGCTCAGTGTACTCATATAAGTACATCCACAAGGTATGCTATATGGTTCAACTAAATATAATAAAGTACAGTGCTTTCATATTTACAAAAACTGAAACCATATGACAATACTCTTCAAGGAAAGCAAGAAAAAACGTTTTCTATGCAAAATATAATAACGTTGACATGTTGTTTTCCGGGTTGCTTCCCACGTTGCTTATTTGATCTTGACGTTACGACACTCTGGAGTTTCAGAGCTACTTCTGAGGAAGACACCGACAAGAGTGTCGAAACGTCAAGATCAAATAACCAACGCGGGAAGCAACCCGGGAAACAACATGTCATCGATAACAACCACGGAATCCTTCAAATCAAAATATAATACCATATATGTGTTCTGTATATGGTAATTTACAGCAGCTAATAAAATTTTGAGTAATAAATTAATTATATCAGTGACCATGAAATTTAGATGCCATTGTTAATGTTTTATAGTTGCTTGCGCCAAAATGGCTGAATGTCGGAATAATATATATAGGTATAAAAGCACTGGACCAACAGACAAATTTTTAGTGTTTGTATGTAATAAGATAATGTTCACCGTATTCATTGTTCTTTTAATTGTCGGCTTAGCAAGGCAACATAAGGTAAGAGAGAACAATAGAATGAGGTTTAATCTGGAATAATTGGAAATCCTCTAAGAACATTTTATTTCGGAGATAGAGGGCGTTGATCCTTTTTGTTTTTGATATTATAACGATGACCAGTGCATTTTTTGAAGGTAATGTACAACACGAAATGGCAAGTAATGCTTAATAAGTAGGCCGTCTATTTTGCTTGACAAGGCGAACCTGGTGCAAGAGCTCGTACAGGCAGACCTATAATTGATGTCGCGACCGAAGGCGAAATACTGGATGAAGTTGAAATAGATCCGTTAACGAGTATGCGCCAAATATCAGCAAACACTGGTGTACCAAAGTCGACTATATAGCGATCCCTTAAGAGACAGCTGTATTATCCATTCCATGTTCAGCGCGTACAAGCACTGTTGCCTACAGATTATCCCTTACGGGTACAGTTCTGCAGGCGAATGTAGAGAAGGTGCTGAAGAGACGAGAGCTTGTTTAGCAAGATATTATGGACTAATGTATGCCATTTCAAAAGGGTMAGGATATTAAATTTAATACCCKCAACCTTCATCAGCATCAGTTCGGTGTCAATTTATGGGCGGGAAATGTAGGTGGAACGCTGATCGGACCACATGAGTTCCCTAAAAGACTAAATGCCGCCCGATATCTACAATTTTTTGAAAATGAACTAGGACCCGTACTGGAGAACGTTAGGAAGAGAATGTGGCTTCAATTAGATGGTGCTCCAGCGCCCTCTGCGCAAATAGTTAGAATTTGTAGAGAATGCATATAGTGTAGACGGATTGGGCGAGGGGAACTTATACCATGCCCTCCACGTTCCCCCGACGTCAACACTTTAAACTTTTTCTTGTAGGGTTATTACAAAGAATTTGTGTAGCGGAAAGAGTCTTTAAACCAGCAGCATTTACGAGATAGAATGCAAGCTGCTACCCTCCAAATCTCAGACTTCAGGGGCCTCAACAGAAGAAGTTTTATTAGACGATGCAGAGTCTGCATTAGAGCTGGTAGACAACCATTTGAATATTAATTGTAAGCGCGTTATTCTGAAGTGATCCGTAGTTAAAATTGTTCTAGTTTTTTATTAGAGTCAAAATAAAACTTTTGTATAATAATGTGACGTACCTAGTTCGTGTATTTTCGTTGCGTTTTAATTTTTTAAATAAAAAAAGATGATTTACAATAATATGTTCGAGTTGAATTCTTACTTGCAGTAACTTACAGCCTACCTGGTGGTTGAGTCATTGTGTATACCTGCATTACGTAACATTTCATCTTATATGCAAGTACTACAACAGATACAGAAACGAGTGCAGTCTTATTTTAAGTGGTATAAAACGTAGAAGTTTTTAAGATTTTTGTTTTACAAGATAAATATGCTTAAAAATAAATTGTGTAAAAAGTGAGCAAAAAACTAGGTGTATTTCTTGTTGCAAGAGAAATGGACTAAAAAAAAATTGTTATAGTCGAACACCTACTATATATCCTGTGTTACTAATCACGAAAAAAATTACAAAAATTATCGTGAGTTTTCATGGCAAACTTGATTTAATGTGTCATCGTAATGATTGTAAGAAAATTTATAAAAACACCAGTAACTTGTAAACCGTAAGTAACTGGATAACGACTTATATAGTTATTTCGATTGGAAATGACTCACCCTACCACCTGCTTCAGTTTGGACCATCACTTTTAGGACATCTTCTATATCAAATTTGAAGAAGCGTTATCAAGACAAGCAGGGACCGCTGATTGTTTTTGGGCATTAAAAAAATCCTATATTAATGCTTGAAGTTACTTGATTTAACAGGCAACACCTTGATGGTCTGTCGTTTTAGTGAAACTTAATGTTAACTAACTATACTTGCCCTAGAGGTGGAGAGCTGTATTGTTACGCATCTACCATAAAGATATGCATAATAGAGGATATTCCCGATTACTATGTTGCAACTTGCATTTACGGAAAATGAAGGTATCGATTACAATGTATTTTGTGGGATAAACCAGACAGTAATCAATAAATTAATCTAAATACTGCAAGTAGCAGACAGGGTGCATTTGGTTTTATCACTCCCACTAAGTCCCCTTTCTATAAACAAAACTGCGTCTTAAGCGTTTGCTAGCCACGCTATGGCAACACTGTAGTTCGTCACAATATGGCAACAAGGTTGTGTCATTTAGTATTCGGCATAACATGAATCCACGTTAATTTTTATTTCATATATACAGGGTGTCCAGGAAAATGTGGGAGATATCTCGGATTCAGATAGAACATTCAAAAATAAGATGACAAGTTCCCATAAAATTTTTCCTCAGTGGCCCTGCCTACAGAAAAACGGCTTTTTAAAAGACCCCACTGGAAATCAATGTTTCTTGAATACCTTTTGAACGACTTAATATAATTTAATGAAAATTTAATATGATAAACAGTAATAAGAATCTCTTAAAATATTGCCCTTAAAACATAATTAGCTTGTTTAGTTTACCAGGGGCGGAGTAAATTATGCATTTTAATGTTTAAATTTTTAACACCCTGTATGATAAGTAGTTAAAAAAATTAATTTGGACACCTTGAACATTAAGCTAAAGAAAAGGTACTCTTGTTCATTGTAGATAAAATGAACCGTTTTCGAGAAAAAAATAAAGAACTAGAATTCTATTTTTATTTAAAGGAAACCATGATTTGTAATTTTTTTGTCCTTGAACCTAAATACGCTAATCAGAAATAATCAATTAAAAACTTCATAAGTGGGTTCAACATGTGCTCCGTGATTTCTAATACACTCGTGGGCACGACGAATAGAGAACTGGTGTACTCCACACAATAACCCAGCATTGTTCCTTACCACATCACAATGAAATGTGATAAATATAACCAACGTTAAGCTGATAAACGAGAGACCGACATAGAAGAGAACAGCTTCAGCTAAATAAAAGAAGAATCAAAATCTCAATAAAATAACTGTATAAGAAATAAGAACAGCCGAAGTATTAAAGCTTGCACTACAGCAAATGGTAAAATAATTTGCAGTTATATTCAATACGCGCCTGACAGAAAGTTATTTAAAATGTATATAAACAAAGTGCTCAAAGAATGGCAAAATAAATGTAGTAGAATAGGAATAGATATCAATAACAAAGAATTTTTATATACACAATTGATTGCGGAGCCGATGATGAATATGACTTCGAGTATATGATCAGAAAAGTACAAGATGTACATATATGAATGAGCCTGCCTTGTAATAAATTACAAGAACACAAAATACTTGGTAGTGTGCGGTGAAGCACTGGTTTGGAAGACGAAGGAAAAATTATAGAAAACTGCAAAGGATACAAATACTTAGGAATGATAATATTAGAGGAAAGCAACAATAAGAAAGGAGCATCAAGCAGAATTACACAAGCAAGACAAGCAATTCAAAAATTTAACTCTCTACTATGTTCCAACGAAACCAGTAAGGTGACAAAAAAAGATAAAAAGCATGGAATAGGATTGGAAGGCTTATATCACAGCTACAAAAGTATGTGTTAAGCAGGCCTGGTACCGCTTACCACAAGAATACAACAAGCTGTCGCCAGACATTCTAAAAAGGAAGTTCTTCGTTAGATAGAAATAATTTGATGCACGTCCAACGTACCTTTTATGAGTTTAGGTCAAATATGAGTTAAACAATAAGTTGAAAATAAAAAATAATATTCTAACTTCCTCACGACAATACAGTAAGTGAAATAAAAAAAATATATGGGGAATGATGAGTAACACCGAAATAATCATAACGGTATTTCGTTTTTTGATCTTTTCTAACCAATTAGAATTTGTATTTATCGCCGCGGTACCTGAAAGTTATATCAATAACATGATTATGAAATCCATATCAAAGGCACATTTCTATTACTTCGATTATAGCAATATAGCATCATATAAATGTTATATATTTGATAATTTACAATAGCTAATAGAATTGTATGTAATATATTAACTATTCCAGTGACCATTATTGTTACTATTTCATAATTGTTTACGCCAAATTGGTTCAATGTCGGAATAATATATATAGGTATAAAAGCACTGGACCAGCAGGCCAATTTGCAGTGTTCGTATGTATTAAAACAATGCGTACCGTATTCATTGTTCTTTTAATTGTCGGCGTAGCTAGGCCACGTGAGGTAAGAGCGAACAATATAATGAGGTTTAATCTGAAATATTTGAAAATCCCCTAAGAACATTTCGTTTCCGAGATATAGAACGTTGATCTTTTCTGTTTTTGATATTATGACGATGGCATTAGAGCTGCAAGACAATTTTGACGATATTTGATATCGACCAGTGCATTTTTGGGAGGTAACGTACACTTCGACCAACCCGAACCTTTTTTATCCACAAAATGACAAGTAATGCTTAATAAATAGACCGTCTGTTTTGGTTGGCAAGTTGGACCCCGTTACTTATGAGTTTCGCTGTTTTTTACAGCTCATCAGGCGGACGATACCAACACAGATATACCACTCTGCCCCATACATTAAAATTCAATTCTAGATACTAAGAAAAGCGGTTGCACTTATTAAAAATGACTATCCATCTTTTTTTGAGAGGATTTCCGTAGTTTGCTTCTTGGACTGATGTATTTTTATCGTGGAGTCAATGAAAACCGACATATTTCGAAAAATATTTCCTTTTTTCCGCCCCTAAAAGGATTTTTGAAATATTATCCAGGATATCAGAACCTAAATGGAACATCATCATTTTTCTGTATGTATTTATCTGTAGAAAAAAATCTAAATGCAATGGATTACAAGCCGTTTCACTGTTAGTAAAAACAAACAAAAAAATCGAACTTTCAAGCCTCGTATTCTTGAAACGAAAGCCTCGACATCAATCGAGATACTTTACTTGTAGATCAAGCACAAGTTCATCAAATTTCATCTAAAGATATCTGCGGGGAAGATTTTTTTTTTGTAATCTCAAGGGTTCTAGTTCGCACGTGCTCGTACCGCAACTTGTTAGTATGCCAACTTAGTTCTAAACAGCGTTAATTTATTAAGGAAAAACTGAGGAGGAGAAAAGTCAGACGTGGGGTGCTGTTTCATTGTCGCAATTTGTTATGCAGTTTCAATTACTCAGACAGCAGTTTTCTACACTTAACCCCTGAGAATTGCCATTTGTACTCCGATCTCAAAAACACCTTCGTGGGACTCACTTTTGTGACCATGAAATGGAAATGTTTAAACTGGATTTAGGGGTCTGTTGCGAGTCGTTTACTTGTATCTGAAATGACCCAGTGTAACGGGGTATAAAAAAATGAGAAAAGAGTAATTGAACATGACCTTAAATGCATATTACGCACTTTAAACGTTTTATTTGATGTAAGTAGCTGCCTAAAATTTAATATTGTTTTCAAAAATGTAAAATTCGCGCTTTAAACAGCCTCTTGTGATTGCGTGGTCGTGCGACGTCACTTAGCATACGTGTCAATTTCAACAATAGTATTTTCAGGGTTAATATAGTTATAATCGACCTAAGGTTTTCAAAATGAAATAACAGCTAACACATTGTAGAATAAATGCAGTCCTGAAAGAGGTTATGTGCGTTTGTTTGTGCGTCGCATCTTGATCTTAGGCATTTGTCAAATGAACATTATTCAATAAACACCTGAGTGAAAATACATGACATGGGTCCTATATTTATTTATATAATGTATTGTTTTGTATAGTTTTGTAGAGGAGGCTATTTTTGTACAAGGCAAGCTCCCAATTACCCTGCACCTGATAATTGTCTTTGCGTAGGTTACAAGGCAGCAGGCAATCTATGATCCGGGCTATTGCCACTTTCTTCAGAGGACTGAATGTTTCTGCAAGGCTAACGAGCAATTGTTTTGCAAATATTATACAGGCATTTCAGTGCCACCCCCGGTGCACGTGTGTATAGATCGGCAAACGCTTAAAGAACGTAATGCACACTGCATCCTGTAAAGAAGAACAATATCTATAATGAACACAATTGTACTTCTGCATAAATAAAATAAAAGGATTTGACATGATTTTGTGTTTAGAAGGTCAAAAATTGTCTGATCCTCCAAGCTACTAAATCCTAAAGACAGAGTTTTGTAACGGGTTTGTACGGGTTCAAAAAATGCAAATTTTTACTTAACTTTTTTTTATTTAAAATCCTACCGAAATACACTAAACCCAAACCCATCTAATCCAGTACACAGCTATTCAAAGCGCAACTCTTCAGTGTTTAACGCTATTTCAATTAGACTTCCCACGCGCTTTTCCCGAACATTCGAGACCATTCCAAAACATAAGTTTAGATAACCGCACGAACTCGTCAGTCTGGTAGCCTAATCTACAGACGCTAGTTTGACCTAAAAATAACAGAATTTTCTCGTCTTGTAGCGAAACCTCCAAGATATAGTTCTAGGCGTGAATTTTACCTGCAATTATATATTTACGTAAATACTTATCTATAAAAGAATTCTAAGTTAGGTCAGAAGAAGACAATTGTGCATGCTTGGTTTTTTGCAAAACATGCTGTGACAGCATATTAAATGGTTTGACATATTATGTTCGTGTCAAGTGCGATAGCCACAATGATATTAGTGATAATTAATCATACGTTCATATTTATGTTCTGTTAAATAATGATTAAGGTGATATTAGGTTGACAACTAAGTGCCCGCTTTTTTCAAATTTTAACATTTCCCATGTCATTAAGTATTTCTTGCATAATGTTATAAATCACTAGAAACATGATGCTTTCGGATCATGTAAATTTGAGAAATATGTGTATTTTTGACATCTACATTTTGCCTTTAATTAAGGTTCTAAGACCTCACAAGTTGCTCTCGACATTTATGCTGTATATAAAGAGGTTACCATAGCTGAAATAACTGCTCACAACGTAATTGGTATGCCAAGTTCATAAATAGAAATTTTGACCTCAAATCATATTTTGTATTTAAAGTTAATTATTGTAAATATCTTTTAACCTTACCCCGTATAATAAATATTGCTTCATAGTTAAATGCCGTCTTCTTCAATTTGTGTCATTACCACGTATGCGTAATTTTTAATCCTTCTTAGTGATAAACAGGAAAAGCTAGTCTCCGTCATGTTCTGTAAATAGGGTTGCTCAGAATTTTTAAGTGTTAGTTTAGTAGCTTATTACGGTACAAATTGTGCCTACATACCCATCGCTGCACACAAAACCCTAAAATTTTAAGTAACTGAAATAAATCAAGTACAAAGTTCGTTCTAAAAAGAGAGATGCTAGAAAACGAAACCCTACGACGAGGCTAGTGCGCGATGTAGAAAACCAAACCAGCCTCATCGAAGGGTTTCGTTTTCTAGCCTCTTTCTCTTTAGAACTTTTTACTTGATTTATTTAAAAGTTACTCAAAATTTTGGGGGTTTCTGTGCAGCGATGGGTATGTAGGCATAATTTGTACCATAATAAGCTACTAAACTAACACTAAGGAGATCTTGAACATCGACCGCATGAATCTCGTGAAGAAGTATCACGTCTACTTTATTGTCTTGAGCAACACTTGCAAGGTAGTCGAATTTATTATTTGATATACCTTCTATATTTAATTGTAGAATTCGAAGACTGTGGTCGATATTAGTGGACCGGGAGCAACCTGTAGGCTGAGTACCGTCATCTAAGTGACGTCCATTGGAAATTTCAGTAGTGCAATATCTCAGATGGGCTCTATCTAAATAGCTCACGTCGGCAAACAGCAAATCCAGAAAGGTTCCAATAAAATGGAAACTTTTTGGAGAACCTTAAAAAACGTCACAGTGACATTTACACTAAGATTAAAATCATTATTCAATGCTATAGTATTCCGAACTCTATTTAATAAGAAAATTACACCTGCGTCAAAACAATCTGCCGGGTAACATGCCATAGGTCTGTCTTCCCTTATAATACACCAAGGTGGGCGGTGTGTATGCGTGAATTATAATGTTGGCAACACCATGCCGTCTATTGGCAATTAACAGCGTTACCAACCCGTCTTTGCGGGAAACCTATAATCTGAATGTAGCCCACCTGGAAGTTTAAAAACCGATAGAGGTCTCCATCGACGATGCCTGCAAAGAGGGCACTTATAAACCGTAATATCAAAATTACATCTCTGCCAAGCTCATAGTCTATTTGCTCATTATTTGTATTCGTGACAATTTTGTATGCGGTACGCCAGCGTTAGTTAATTCGAATCTTGATAAATTAGCAATTGCAACCATTCAAATTCTATTGTTTAGGGGCCCAAGAATTTGTGGGGACGGGAACCAAAAATTATAAATTATGTACAAAATTTTCCGAATTCCGAAGGCCATAACGTTTTTGTATTTGGTACAAAGGGCACTGAACAGTCGTAGTGTAGTAATCCGACATTTCGAGGCCACAGAATATTCTAGAAAGTTCATCACACATGGAAGTAGAGTATCTGACGTTCACTGTAGAAGATTAAGTAGAAGATGAATGTATTCTAAAGTGTGGCAGTTTGCTGCAATGGTCTCAGGTTTCGTGTTTATTTGAGACTTCGTCAGAGCTTACTAAAATGGCAGCACAATATCAATTTTCTTAACGTTGCTAAAACTAGTTACAGTACAGTAATCGACAAAACAAAGACACTCAAAACTTAAGTAATATCTACACGTATTGGCTACCATAAGAAGTACGGCGTGACATTACCAATCAGTGGTAACACAACTAGGGGATAAAATATAGGGATGTACTGGTATGTACATCACACTTATGAAAAAGATTAGCTTTTCCACTTTAGCAGAAACACTATATTTTGTGGATTAGCTAAGTGATCTTGCGCCTCTCCCATTTATCCTAAATCTAACACAAACTTAAAAAATTCTTAACGTAATTTAAAATTTAAAAGTTGCAAAATATTATACAAAAACTAATTTAAAAAGTCTCAAACCAAAATTGTTAGAAATAAAAAAAATGATGTTATTTATTGTATTGAATGTTCCTGTCCTTCAGCTACAGAACAAACCATGCATGCAATTTTTACAACACACACTAAGCCTACATCCAGATCGTTGTGCTCTTGCTCAACATACATCAAATGCAGGCCATTCTTTTGGCTTCTTAAATATTTCAGTTTTAGATATGGTAACTAATAAATCAAAATCCTAGTAATCCTGCTAAATTCTTCATATTGACAGTGTTCAACAGAGAGAAAACAATACAAACTAAAATTTTTATGAAACATGTTTTTATTTATTATCTCACATGTGAATTTTAAGCTTGTTTAACAACTCTAGTCTTGATCATATCACAAGCTTTTTTGTCAGTTAGATCATTTTCCAAATGGCATTCTATAATGAGTAAGTTCTTAATAATCTAAAGTTTCATATTGTTTTCGTCGCCTTGTTTCCTTGTATATCTGGATTTAACAGTAAATATCAAAGGAAATGCCTCTAATCTATGCAATTTTAGTGTCTTGACGATTGCTGATTATGGTTAGAAATATGGATACAGTTTAACAATCCATCGCTTCATTTAGCCTATATACCCTTGCCATCTACCCAAGATAATTATAATACATAAGGCGATTACTTGTCGTCTATTTGTTTTGCACGCTTCCACCACAGAATTTAAATGGTCGGTATAACTAAACCATAAATATAAACAATAGGATACTAATTTAAAAAGAACATAATAATTAGTGAGTCGACCTTTTCGTTATTATAGAACTGAATGCATTACAATAGCAGCTCTTTAATTTTAGATTTGTTTGCTTAATACCACTACATAGCAGGTCATTGAAATGAATTGTAAAAATTACCTACTGGCATAAACAAATTTTTAACTATGCATATTGTCATAACTGTAGCGCACTGGGCATACTGGAAATCCACTTTGGTCTTTGGGTTTAAAGCTAAACATTACCTAAATAATGATGAAGTGATTAAAGATAAGTAAGATAAAGATAAGTAATACATGTTTATTCAATAACTACATATGAACTTAAAGGCCTTAGAGTCCTAACGATTACTGTAATCACTCCGCATTTTTTTACACCAAAACGTGTTCGGAACATCCACCCTGGCAACAAAACCACGGTGTCTGAAGTCCAGAATATAAAACTATTACCCACAGCCCTCATGCCCTGATATCGTAATATCGCATGTGCAAAATTTTTTCAACTTAAGACTATGACAACGGGAGGCTCTTGACAAATTTATAAAGGTTTACTTGAAAACGAAATGTACGGCAGACTAGTTCCTGGGGAATTTTCGCGGAAATAGGTTCCAATATTATGTGACTTATTTTTTGTGTATTTACTACGTTTCGGCCCCTTTTTTCGTTAGGCCTTCCGCATGTGATTTTATTTCTTTTTATCTTAACAATTGTCCATTTGTCTTCTGTTCTATTTGTTTCATATTATTGGAACCTATTCCCACAAAAATTCCACAGAAAATAAACTAAATAGGAGTTCCATAAGAAGAAAACAGTACAAATTAAAAGAAAACTGTAAATCCATACGGGACCATTATGGACACTACATATACAGAAAAATAGGAAAATATGAAGAACTGCAGCAGAAAATTAACAGATTAACAAACAGCAGAACAATTCGAATTAAGTGCCGACAATATAAACACCAAAATTTCTACAGCTAAAAAAAAACGCCTAGTGTTCGAATGTAAGCGCTTCAACTTTAATTTTAATATTTTAATGTCCGATCCCAGCCCTGCCGGTAATTATTAGTGCGCTGACCTTAGTGAGCCTTCCAACCCTTGTAATATTAAAATATAATGCGCTCTGGTCAGCTAGTGTCCGGCAATAAACATCCGGCTCGGTCCAAAATTAACCTGTTCATGTGTGGCCAGTGCAACCTGAGGGTTAGTCAAACAATTTCCTAGCATTAGTTATTTCTTATTTGCTATATTACGTTACTTTCATGACCTCCTGCCTACATCATAATCGTTAGTGGACGAGTTAATCGTCTCATAGCAATTGCGCATTAAATAAGGTTGCATTTGATCTACAGTTTTCATCGGAAAATTTATCAGTCTTCATATTAACACATATTAAATTTGTAAATTAATGACGATTTTACATTATCATGGCAATTTTTATGCATTTTATAGTATTACGCATATACAGGGTCCGCCACCTAAAACTCCTCAGGCTCGTATTTTCTTTATTTTTTTTACGTACAACCTTAAGTTATATGTCAAATTGTAGGTCTTTTTAAACCCTTTAAAGGTGGCTTAGTGGGTGTCCAAAAAAAATTTTTGCAGATAATCATATTTTGTGTTTAAAGCTATTTTTTGTTAATATTTTTTTTGTGTTGTGTACGGTCCTATAACAGAACATGGCGGCGACTAGTTTTTCTTGTTTTTCACTAAGAAGGAGTAAAAATTACGCATACATGGTTATGACACAAATTGAAGAAGACAAAAATCGGCATCCAACTATGAAGCAATATTTATTATATAGGGCAAGGTTAAAAAATAGTTAGAAAAATTAACTTTATTTGCAAAATATCACAATATGCAAAAAAAATTTGGACCCTCACTATGCTATTTTTAAACGGTTAAATAAGAAACATAACATAAGGTTGTAAGGCTGAAAAAACAAAGAAAATACGAGCCTGGGGAGTTTTAGGTGGCGGACCCTGTATAGTAAATGTAATACCTATACATACTATTAAATTTATACTAAATGATTAATTTGTTAGTTTATATCTTACGAAGTTTGTGTTGCTTTTATTGTCCAAGTAAGGGAATAGCGCCAACGACTGCAATAAAAAAAAAACACAAATAATTTGCTAATTACMTTCTCTACGTTCAATGCTCTATTGTTTACATTTTATGGTCGCATTAAACCAATTATGGACTATTTAAATATTGCAGTTGATGCATGTAATATTTAAAGTGGACTAAAGAAGCAGACACTATGTTGGCTAAATTACTTACTACTTTATGTATTTTATCGGTTGTACTGCACCAGGTATGTCTTATTCGCTATTGTAACTTAACTTTCATTATTTTTTTTTATCGAGTGTTACTTTTCTACGTGGTTAGATTAGAGTACAATTGCATTTTAACGAGTTAGTTAGCTGAGGTCGTGGCTACCCTTTCTTAGTGATGAACAAAACTGTTACTTTTTACCATTGCTACTTGCGACTTTCCAAAAAATATCAGTGACGCGGAGCGCCGACCGCTTAGATTTTTATCACACCACACTACACAGTGGTACGTGATTATTTTCACCGTGAAGATAAGAACAATTAAAAAAATACACCACACATTACATTTATAGATGCAGATACCTATAGATAATTGCGGTATTTTGGGATCTCCTTCCAAAAGGAATTCTTCATGGTTGCCTTTAAATTTGGTAGGCCTGTTCTACAGCTTAGTAGTTTGCACTTGCGCGTATTATACTCAATATTTGGCAAGTAAAATTACAGGACTGAATACCCTCGCTCTAAGTTAATTGTTACGATCGGTGTATAACGAAAAGCAAATTAAAGTTGAAGCATTTCAAAATGCATATCTAAAATTGTGATATAAGAATCTTGGTGCTAGTTGTTTCTCACTGCCAAAAAAATTCTTGCACAAAGAGATAGGGTACAGTTCTTGTACAAGCTTTTGGCAGAAGCTAATTTATGAAGTTGTGATAAATTGAGAAAAATCGCATCTCGGTAGAAATAAAAAGGCTTTTCCAAATGTGGTAAAATCCAACACGGCGCCCACGAGAAAGTTAGTCATGTTTTCATGAAAACTGATTAAAACAGAAATGTTCTAACACGTGTATGACAATGGACTAAAAGTGTGCTCTAATTATGTACCTATTTAAGAACAAGTTGCTGCAGGTCAATTAAAGTTTCCAAACAAGAGATATATTTTTACTAAACAAAACGAAAATGACCACAAATACTGTGAAGTTGCATTAAAGCAGCCTTGAGATTCACCAATCTTTTCCCCATTTTATTTTTTTAACTATAAATTAATATAACGAGAGACTATAGAGAGGGTCGAATTTTGGACATGCTGTATATAACCCTCTCCCCGCAAAACTACTTAGATTCTGACACCAGCTCTTATCGAATTATAAATACAACCACCTAAAATGAAATATGCTAAACATTCTAGGAGTTGTTGACCTGCCTATCGTATTAAGAAGAAAGTGTTACTAATTCAAGTATTTCAAAGCCATTTTTAGTCTAATCAATTATTTAATGAAGATTTCAGGTACCCCTACTACCCCTGACTCGGCTTTTATTAGGTTTGAAGAGGGTTACTGCAGTGATCCACCTACGCACACGTGTGTGTGCTCTCCACCAGAAGAGAAGCTTTACTGTTTGTACTATATTCTACTGCCACTAATGCAGGTATGCGGTGCACAGCTAGGGTCACTAGTGCTTGCAAACTGTACGATAATAGGAGACTAAAGGCAAAACCTTCAGATAATTTCAAGATTTTATTGAATATCTACTATACAAGTTAAAATAAAATAATTCTACATATTTTTGTGTTTTAATGAACACCATTCTTTTTATGCTATGTTAAATCTACTCCTTTCATTTGCCTTGATGAAGCATATTATATAAATAAGTACATCTTGTTAATTTAATGACAAACAGAAAAGTTTGTTCGAATGTGACAGAAAAAGCACCAGAAATTTCAATATGTGCCTCTGGTCTGAAGACATCTCCAAGTTCGTTAATAAACACAGCCCTAACTAACGAATTTAATGTGAATTTAACTTTTCTAAATACTATTACCTGATTAAAATGCATGTCTATGCTGTGCTGTCTGCACCTCAACCAACTGCAGATAAATCTATTTCGCTGTCATTACAGCTCATCAGTACAGTTTAGGTCTAGTGCAGACAGCACTGCATAGAACTGGTTTTACCTATATACCAAAGCAATGGTAAGATATAAGTAAAAATTTAGATGGCAATGCCATCTGTCGGCATAACACTGACATGATGACAAAGCCACCTAGCTTTGTCATCATGTCACTGTAATGCTGACAGATGGCATTGCCATCTAAATTCTTACTTTTTTACCTGATGTTTGTTTACAGTAATTACACACACTTTCTATGCAAAAGTTTATCAAGTGTATAGACGTAGAAATGTGTTGAAATCGCCTATGGGTGGCGTATAGATGGTTATAAGCGTTGCAATCCCAGTTATTTCAAGATTTAGTTATTAGTTTTCAAGGTTTTGCGGTTCTCAAATGCTACAAAGTGATATATAAACAATATGCTTGAGTCTCTATAGATATGAGAAGGCTTACAATAGGATGTTTGAATGTGTCTTTCACCAACACGGTGATAGTCTTGATGTCAGCGTACGAAAACCATACGGTGTCCACAAGCAACCCTACGAATCACCTGAATTGCTGCTGCATCTCGATTTGAACATTTTTGTTATCACAACTGTATTTTGGGCGCCTTTTGGATGTTAACCGAGTGCTGTAATATCGATTTCAATAGTAATATAAATAAAATATTAATGTGGCTATGAAAAGATAAGATGTTTCTGGTGATATTTTTGTGACTCCTTTAGAACCACGCTCGTTTTTGCTCACGCTGTCAGTATCTTACGAAGGTAATATATAATGTTTCCTAAAATTATGGATGTAGTAGAATCCTGGGTTTCAAATAAGATTAATTTGTTCACACTTGTCACACGAGGCACCTGACTTAAATTAGCCCTCTTTTGCGCTTCCTATCAGGCATATACAGTGAATGTAATATACAGCATGTTCACGCCAACAGTCTACAATAGCTAACTGTTTTATTTGAAATCGTAGAATACCTGTTTAAATAGGAAAGTTTCTTCATTTTTCGAGAAGAATTTGATGGTGTTTACAAAACAACAACTGAACAAAATCTGTCAAAGATATTGACTACAAGTATGTTATTCTAAATAGAACATCCCCACTTTTTGTAGCGCATTCGATTCACCACATCCAATTAAACCAAAAAGTACTAAGAGACCAACACCCTATAGTAATTCGTTTTTGAGATATTTCAGGTAATATGATTTGTGTTCACGAAGCAGTCTACAACAGCTAACTTTTTTATTTGAAATCGTAGAAAAATGGTTTAAATGGGAAAGTTATTTGATTTTTTGAAAAAAAAATTATGGCGTTTACAAAAAACAATAGAATTCTACGATTTGAAATAAAAAAGTTAGCTATTCTAGACTGTTTCGTGAATACAAATCATATTTCCTTAAATGTCTCACAAACAAATGAGCGTAGCTTAGTACTTTCTATTTAAAATAAACTTGTAGTCAATATCTTTGACAGATGACGTTCAGTCGTTTTTTTTTTTGTAAACACCATCAAATTAATTTCGAAAAATCAAGAGCGCTTTCCCATTTAAACCATTATTCTGCGAATTCAAATATAAAAGTTAGCTATTGTAAACTGCGGGGACACCCTGTACATACTATTAAATCATAATTAAAGCATTAATTAGTTAGTTTATATTTTACGAAGTTTGTGTTGCTCTTATTGTCCTATTAAGAAAATAGCGCCAACGGCTGCAATAAATAACACGGATAATTTGCTAATTATGTTATCTAAGATTCAATGCTCTATTGTTTACATTTTATAGTAGCATTAAAGCAATTATAGACTATTTAAGTTTGGCAGTTGAAGCATGTAATATTCAAGGTGGACTAAAGAAGCCGACATTATGTTGACTAAATTACTAACTACGTTATGTATCTTATCGGTTATACTGCACCAGGTAAGTCTTATTCGCTTTTGTAAATTTTACTATTTTTTTATCGAATGTTACTTTTCTACGCGGTTAGGTTAGAGTACAATTCCATTTCAACGAGTTAGTTGGCTGTGGTCGCGGCTACCCTTTCTTAGTGATGACCAAAACTGTTACCTTTTTACCATTGCTACTTGCGACTTACTAACAAATATCAGTCACGCGGAGCACCGACCGCTTAGCCAACTGCGATTGTTATCACACCACACTACACAGTGGAACGTGATTATTTTCACCACGTGTATCGCAGTTTCTGAAGGGGTCGTGAAGACAAGAACATTAAAAAAAAAACACCACGTATTACATTTACAGATACAGATACCTATAGATAATTGCGGAATTTTGAGWTCTCCTTGCGAAAGTAACTCTTCATGGTTTTCTTTAAATTTGGTAGGCCTGCTCTATAGCTTAGTAGTTTGCACTTACACGTATTATACTCAGTATTTGACAAGTAAAATTACAAGACTGAATACCCTCGCTCTAAGTTCATTGTTACGATCGGTGTATAACAAAAAGCAAATCAAAGTAGAAGTATTTCAAAATGCATATCTAAAATTGTGATATCAGAATCTTGGTGCTAGTTGTTTCTCACTGCCAATAAAATTCTTGCACAAAGAGACATACTGGTTACTAAGCAGAAGCTAATTTATGAAGTTGTGACAAATTGAGAAAAATCGCATCCCGGTATAAATAAAATGGCTTTTCCAAATGTGATAAAATCCAACACGGCGCCCACGAGAAAGTTAGTCATGTTTTCATGGAAACTGTCCTAAATGTCCTAACATGTGTATGACAATGGACTAAAAGAGTGCTCTAATTATATACTTATTTATGAGGAAGTTGCTGCAGGTCAATTAAAGTTTCCAAACAAGAGATATATTTTTACTAAACAAAACGAAAATGACCACAAATACTGTGGAGCTGCATTAAAGCAGTCTTGAGATTGCCCAATCTTTTCCCCATTTTAATTTTTTTAACTATAAATTAATATAACCAGAGACTATAGAGAAGGTCGAATTTTGGACATGCTGTATATAACTCTTTCCCCGCAAAATTACTTAGTTTCTGACACCAGGGTGGTTATTCTGGACTTCCTAGGAAACGACAGTTCCTAGAAGAGGAATGACAATTCATTTTCTCTTGCAATTTTCCTACAATCAAGTTTGGTATTCTTGACTTGGGATGAATACCAAGTCACATAGGCAGGCTTCATGCCTGCTTTCGGTTATCATTAACCAATCAGAGTGGGCATAACAGGACGTGAGGTGGTCCGAATTTGATTTGTAAAAACGTCACCCACTCGTTAAAAATTTGCTCATAGCGAAAAACATTGCACACTTCTTAAATTGCCCTATTCGCTAAGGATTGATTGGCTGTAAATAAATTTGAACCGGTAATTTGCTGGTAACTCCCGCATGGAAAAAACGAAGTGCGCAAAAAGCAGGCTAATCATAAACATAGACAGAGACATTCTGAAAAGATTTTTTTTCTACTAGTTAGTGGAGATTTCTTGTACGTTCTTCAACCACGAAATGTCTCAGTGTTTTTATAATATAACGTACCAATTCGTGATTAATGCGCCATCTTTTTTAAATGCCTTTGAGATCGAAACACATGCTCGTTCTGAAAAGCTTAATTGTATTTATAGCAGTAGCTACTTCTTCATAGTCCATACTTAATGTTTGTGCACCTACAAGGTTTTTTATTTTATTACTTCAAATACAGCAGTATATTAGCACAGCAACTTATTATAATACAAATCTAATATAAAATATTAAGTTAATATATTCGGGCATTTTGATTATCTCACTTCTATGTTAAATACAAGTTATATCGTTTTACTCTTATTTCCTTCGTATTATAGAGTATCGCAAAATCATTGACATATTAAATTGTTGGTTTGAAGGCTTCCGTGGTTGTTGTCGATGACATGTTGTTTTCCGGGCTGGTTCCCACGCTGAAGAGCTACTTCTGAGGAAGATACCGACATGAGTGTCGAAACGTCAAGGTCTAATAACCAGCGTGGGAACCAGCGCGGAAAACAACATGTCATATTAAATTGTTCAATGACACTAACAGTAACAGCTTCATGAGAAATCGCTTTTCTCTTACAAAATAGCAAGAGAATTTAATTTCCTAGGAAACCTGATGAAAGTGAGCGTTCACGACTTCAATAATACCTACCAAATTTATTGTACCAGGAGAATTCTGCCTACTTTCTCATAGGAACTGAGTCTAGAATAGCCATCCAACTCTTATGCAATTATAAATACAACCACCTAAAATGTAATATGCTAAACATTGTAGGAGTTGTTGCCGTACCTATCGTATTAAGAAAAAAGTGTTACTATTTCAAGTATTTCAAAGCCATTTTTGTCTAATCAATTATTTAATGAAGATTTCAGGTAGCTCTGTTACTCCTGACTCGGTTTTTATTAGGTTTGAAGAGGGTTACTGCAGTGATCCACCTAAGTACACGTGTGTGTGCTCTCCACCAACAGAGAAGCTTTACTGTTTGCACTATATTCTACTGCCACCGATAGAGGTATGCAATACAGAGCTAGTGCCACTAGTGCTTGCAAACTGTACGAAAATAGAAGAATAAAGGCAAGACCTTCAGATGATTTCAAGATTTTATTGAATATCTACTATACAAGTTAAAATAAAATCATTCCATATACTTTTTGTGTTTAAATGCACACCATTTATATGCTATGTTAAATCTACTCCTTTCATTTGCCTTGGTGAAGCATATTATATAAATAAGTACGTCTTGTTAATTTAATGACAAACAGAAAAGTTTGTTCGAAAGTGACAAAGAAAGCACCAGAAATTTCAATATGTGCCTCTGGTCTGAAGACATCTCCAAGTTCGTGAATAAACACAGCCCTAAATAACGAATTTAATGTGAATTTAGCTTTTCTAAATACTTTTACCTCATGTTTGTTAACAGTAATTACACTCACTTTCTATGTAAAATGAACATTTTTGTTATTACAACTGTATTTTGGATGTTAACCAAAAGCTGTAATATCGATTTCAATAGTACTATAAATAAAATATTTATATGTCTATGCAAAGATAAGTTGTTTCTGMTGATATTTTTGTGACTCCTTTAGAACCATGCTCGTTTTTGCTGATGCTGTCAGTATCTTTCGAACGTAATTATAACATTTCCTAAAATTATGGATGMGMGATTTAGGGGGACTTTGGAGTAGAAATTATTACACTCTTCTTCCTATTGCCAAGCTTTCGTATCTCTTTAATACATCATCAGGGCTACTACAATAACAAGGTACAGCTTAAACTAATTGCTTAATAAACACATTCTTATACTACTTACAGAAATTTGAGATTATATTTTTAAACAGACAAAACCAATTTAACATACGTTGGAATGTCAGATAAGAATTTTGTACAAGTAAATTTCTAAAAAATTTTAGATTTTTTATCTACTAAAGTGACATGGCATATTCTCTAAAAAAATATTAAAAAAAAATTAAAAATTTTTAATTTGGTAGAGCAAACAACACAACAAAACTTACCTATAAATAATGAACTACAAATGTATGGATCTCTCCTAAACATAACTGGGCTCACGAATAATATAATTAAATCGTTACATAATTTAAACCTCAAAATTGGAATAAGAAACGTAAAAACTGGTAGAAAGCTTTTTAGCGAACTTAAATCTAAAGTTCCAGTTAAATTTAAATCAAATGTAATATACAGTTTAAGTTGTACAGATTGTGGTAGTAAATACGTGGGACAAACATAACAATGGATTCAAAATAGAATTAGTTTACACAAGAGTGATATAGCAACAAAAAAAGGTAGATGTGCATTAGCTTTACACGTATTAATTGATTCACATCGAATAAATTGGGACGATATCAAAATTCTAGATATTGAAAGTAATACCAACAAAAGGTTAATATTAGAAATGTATCATATAAAAAAAATTAACAATGTTATAAATAAAAAAACAGACACCCAAAATTTAAGTAATATATACACATATTTACTATCATAGGAAGTACAGCATGGTTCTAATAACTAATAGGTTGTTTTGTTGTACGACATAAAATAGGATTTTTGATCTAGTATGGTCTGGTACATCTGACACCATAAAAATTGACATTTTAACGTAGGTTACATTGGCTTTGTCTGTTTAAAAATATAATCTCAAATTTCTGTAAGTAATATAAGAATGTATTTATTAAGAAATTAATTTAAGCTGTACCTTGTTATTGTAGTAGCCCTGATGATGTATTAAATAGATATGAAAGCTTGGCAATAGAAAGAAGAGTGTAATAATTTCTACTCCAAGGTCCAAATCCCCCTAAATACGTTCTACTGGTTTCACAAATAACGACCGCTACTTCCCGAAGGATTCGTGAATGTAATATACAGCATGTTCACGCTAACTGTCTACAATAGCTAACTGTTTTATTTGAAATTGTGGAATAGTTGTTTAAATAGGAAAGTTTCTTTATTTTTCGTGGCGAATTTGATGGTGTTTACAAAAAAAAACAATTGAACATCATCTGTCAAAGATATTGACTACAAGTTTGTTATTTTAAATAGAATGACCACAATTTTTATAGCGCACTCGATTAAGGGCGTCGAATTAAACAAAAAAGCACCAAGGTTTTGTTTTTGAGATATTTCAGGTAATATTTGTGTTTACGAAACAGTCTACAATGGCTAACTTTTTTATTTGAAATCGTAGAATAGTGGTTCAAATGGGAAAGTTTTTTAATTTTTTGAGAAAAATTTTATGGTATTTACAAAAAAAAACAACTGAACATCTTGTTATTTTAAATAGAACAACCCCACTTTTTGTAGCGTATTCGATTCACCAGATCAAATTAAACAAAAAGTACTGAGATACCTATAGTAATTCGTTTTTGAGATATTTCGGGTAATATTATTTATGTTCACGAAACAGTCTACAATAGCTAACTTTTTTAATTGAAATCGTACAATAATGGTTTGAATGGGTAAGTTTTTTTGATTTTTTTTTACAAATCTTATGGTGTTTACAAAAAAAAAAACAATTGCACACATTCTACGATTTGAAATAAAAAAGTTAGCTACACAAATCATATTACCTGAAATATCTCAAAAACAAATGAGTGCAGGGTACCTTAGTACTTTTTTGTTTAATTTGACGCCATTAATCGAGTACGCTATAAAGAATGGTGTCATTCTATTTAAAATAAACTTGTAGTCAATATCTTTGACAGATGATGATCAATCGTTTTGTAAGCACCATCAAATTCTTCTCGAGAAATCAAGCATTTAAACCATTATTCTACGAATTCAAATAAAGAAATTAGCTATTGTAGACTGCGTTAACACCATGTGCATACTATTAAATTATATTTAAAGGATTAATTAGTTAGTTTTTATTTTACCAAGTTTGTGTTGCTCTTATTGTCCTATTAAGGAAATAGCGCCAACGGCTGCAATAAATAACACGAATAATTTGTTAATTATGTTCTCTAAGATTCAATGCTCTATTGTTTACATTTTATAGTAGCATTAAAGCAATTATAGACTATTTAAGTTTGGCAGTTGAAGCATGTAATATTCAAGGTGGACTAAAGAAGCCGAAATTATGTTAACTAAATTACTTACTACGTTATGTATCTTATCGGTTATACTGCACCACGTAAGTCTTATTATATGAGCTGGTGAAATTGGGAAAATATACATTTATGGTTGGTAAATGTTATATAAGGTATTTTATAGCTGCATGTTCTAAAAATATTTTTCTAACTTAAACTTTAATTTTTTATCGAATTGTATTCTTCGTGGTTAGATTAGAGTATAATTCCATTTCAACGAGTTATTTGGCTATGGTCGTGCCGTCCCTTTCTTAATGATGACCGAAATTGTTTCCTTTTTACCATTGCTACTAACGACTTACCGAAAATGTTAGTGAAGAGGAGTGCCGACCGCTCAGCAAACTGTGATTGTCGCCACACCACGCTACACTACTACTGCGTTGTACACGATTATTCTCACGTGTATCGCAATTTCTGACAATGAGCCGTGAACATAAGAACATTAAGAAAACACCACACACATATAGCTGATTTTGCACTTGCAATACTCAATATTTGACTGGAGTAAAAATTACAGGACTGAATACTTCAGCTGCTCTATTAAACTTTATAATCCAAGTTCGTTGTTACGATCGGTGTATAACAAAAAGCAAAWRAAAGTTGAGATTTTTCAAAATGCGTATCTAAAATTGTGAAATCAGAATRTTTGTGSTWTTTTTTTCTAATTGCCAATAAAATTCTTGCACAGAGAGATAGAGTATGGTGTTTGTATAAGTTCTTGGCAATACACTAAAAAATAAACTGTATAGTGGTAACTAAGCGGAAGCTAATTGAGGAAGATGCAACAAATCGAGAAAAATATTCGTTTTATATTGAAAGAGCGAAAACAAGTTAATCGCATCTCTCTAGAAATAAAAAGGCTTTTCCAAATTTGTTAAAATACAACACGGCGCCCACAAAAAACTGGTGAAGAACTGATATATGTATGACAATAGTCTAAAACAGTGCTCTAATAATGTACCTATTCATCAAAAAGTTTCCAAACAAAAAATATATTTTCACTAATATATCAACAGAACGAAAATGACCACAAGTACTTTGAAGTTATAACGAGACCCCTAGATAGCTAGACTCTAATTACATCCAAATCCAACGGATGGGAAGTATTGTATCGCGAAAAAAATTTTCAAAAATTTTTATTTGCTCATTTGCTTTAAAATTGTCAAAAGCGCAAAAAACAAAATTTGAGCAAAAAACATTTTCTTCTCTGTGTGTCTGTATATCTCTGTGTCTGTGGTTTTGTTTGTGGACACGATAACTTTCGAAAGAAAGATATGAACTTGAAATTTGTCAAACGTATAAATCTCAACTACCCAAAGCGACCTATTGTTTGTGGGGTAAGTAGAGTATCGGGAAGGCGGCGAAATTGGGGGGTTACTACCCTTGTTGCAAATTTTTATTGTTTTATTTTTTTTTTCGTTTTAGTATGTGATTAGTAGTATAACTGCGAGTATTATTTGTTCTTATAAATTTCCGGTGCAGCGAAAACAGAAGATATTAGCAAAAAAGCGTCACTTAAAGAATACGGTTTTTCCTAAATATCTCCGAATATATTTAATATATTCAAAAAATGATAATACTATCAGATAGGAAATAAAATTTCTCACATAAAGTGTGATTAGAAAATTTATTCAAAATTTTGACATTTTCGAAATATTTCCAAAAAACCTATTTTGGACCCCGCCCGTACGATTTTATTAAATTTTGGTATTATATAGGAAATCAAATTTCTGTACAGAAAGCACTCTTGTAATTTTTTTTTGTTAAGTTAATAATTTTCGAATTATTTGGAAAAAACAGATTTTAAAATTTATATTTTTTTGATAATGTCACGAGGACCATTTGTCTTAAAACAAATGTGTAGAGAGAAAAAAATGCTGAAAACATGATTGCTAATCGTATAGTATAAGAAATAATAAATGTCATTTTGACAATGGATGTGGAAGTATTGATTCAATTTGCAGCGGCTTCTTAGACATACTGTATATAATTTTGGCACCAGCCCTCTGCCAGTATAAATACAACCACCTAAAATAGAATGTGCTGCACATTTTACAAGTTGTTGGCATAATGATCATATTAAGAACCGCTTTGCTGTTTTCTTTCAAAGCGTTGAAATTGTTTGCTTTTGTCGTCATTCTTTCAAGAACCAGTTTTTGATTATTAATATCTCACAGCAACGCTATTTCAAACAACTGAATCAAAAAAAAGTCAGAAAACAATGGTCAAACACCCAATTTTAACTATTTGAAGTAATTCCAAGCCATTTATTTGTCTAATCAATTATTTAACGAAGATTTCGGGTACCCCTAACTGGCAATTCATTGAGTTTGTAGAGGGTTACTGCAGAGATCCACCTACGCACACGTGTGTGTGCTCTCCACCAACAGAGCTTTACTGTTTGCACTATGTTCTAATGCTACCAGTGCAAGTTTGCAAAGCACAACAAGTGGTGCTTGCAAATTGTACGAAAATAGAAGGATAAACGCAAGACCTGCAGATTTCAAGATTTTATTGAATATCTATCATACAAGTTAAAATAAAATCATTATATATACCTATTTTTGTTTGTTGTTTGTTCTTTATATGCTCTGTTAAACCTACTCATTTCACGCACCCTGGTGAAGCACATTATATAAATAAATGCACTAGGTTCTTCTAGAAAAGTTTTTTCGAAAGTAACAAAGAAAGCACCAGAAGACATCTCCAAGTTCGTTAATAAACACAGGCCTAAATAACGAATTTAATGTGAATTTAACATTTCTAAATTTTAGAAGAACTTCTTAGGTGTTTTTAACTGACTTTCTATACTTTTTGGCGTCCTACCTTAAATCTGAATTTGAGCTTTGTTGCTTTCCGTTCTCAACAGTTTAGTCACAATTCGACTTTGTTGGATATTACGAAACGCTCTAACTCTACAGTATAAGTGAAAAGTAAAAAGCTTCTACAATACTCTGCAAACTTTGATGAAAGATTCTAGATTATACAAAAGTTTTATGTGTGGATTAGCTTATATTTCTTTTCCTTCCTTTCTTTAAACCTCTTTATCTGCCTTTTTTTCCCTATGCACCGTTTTCAGGCTTTTCCTATGAAGTGACAAACAGTCATATTGACATTCCGCCGTTTTTCCATAACTCTTATATCTTGGTGAAACGCTCACCTTGTTCCTCACTGACAGCGCCCAAGTTATCCGGAAAGTATTCTAAATGACAAAAGCGCAAAAAGTTAATCATTAGGCTCATTAAGCATTTCAATTTTTTTTTGAATCTATTCAGAATCTTGGCAACAATAGTTTTATAGTCTCGATCTTCTTTGTTGCCACTTCTTTAAAAGCAACCCAAGCTTCTTTTTCATTTACTGTCATATGTAATTCAAACTGGGGATCAAACTTCATTCTTCTGATATCAATGACCCAATAAGACACGTTTCAACTTTGCTTCAGACAAATATAGAAATTTTTCCGATATAATTGAAACATTGGCCATCTTTAAGGTAAGGTTTTCACAAATTTCTTCATATTGCCTAATTTTAAGTGCAATGGAGGTAGCAGAATGTTTTCTGGATCTACCAGATGCTTCCGCAAAACGTTCTTTTCTCCGAGCTACAAAATTTTCTTATTGACCATTTTTTTTTATTATAGCAATGCTGATCTCGTGCACTACTGTCCCATTCACAGAGGAATCATGGAAATTTAGTAAAGCCACCTTGCTGGCAAAGAAGCATACACGAAATCACATCATAATCACCACATAATCGTCTAACCTACACAAAAAATTTATTTCATCTAAAACTACATTGAGGTTTTGTAACTTTCCTTCATATGTACAGAAATGGCAAAAAATCGTTTCTTTCTCCAAAAAATTGCAATTCAATGTTGGTGTAAAACAAGCTCATTATGATCTACGTTTATTTCTTAATAAATTTTGTTTGAACATTTTCTTTGTAGCTGCCATGACAACGACAACAGGAGGGATAGAAAGTAGAAATCTAGATGGCAATGCCATCTGTTACACTGACATGATGACAAGCCACCTAGCTGCCTTAACGGGTACTACTTCCTAAAGGAAGTGACATGTAGCCTTTAATATACGAGGCATGTTTTTTAAGTAAGTACCGTTTTGTGATTCCGTCGCCGCAGCGCTACGGTCGGCGTTCCGCGCATGCGCGCTGGTTACCTACATCTCTAGTCTACGCACTGACGCCATTACAGTTTGATTTTTCATTGTATACGTTGTTTACTGAGTGTTTAAGATGCCTCCGACAATCGTGAGTCCCGCCGATTGTGAAGTACGGGCTGTTATACGATTTCTTAGTGCTAAAGGCGTAAAACCGATCGATATTCATCGTGAGATCTGTGAAGTTTACGGACAAAACATTATGAGTGATGGAATGGTAAGGAAATGGGTGAGAGCATTTAAAGATGGCCGCACAAATGTGCATGATGAAGAACGGAGTGGGCGTCCTTCGGTCGTTAATGAAGATTTGGTGCAGAAAGTGAACGAAAAGGTGAGAGAAAACAGACGCTTTACAATTTCATCATTGTGCGACTGCTTTCCTCAATATTCTCGTAGTGCTTTGTATCGCATTCTGACCGAGAACTTGAATTACCGGAAATTGTGTTCACGTTGGGTTCCGAAAATGTTGACGGATTTGCACAAAACTCAACGTTTAGGCAGTGCATTGACTTTCCTTGAGCGGTGCCACAATGAAGGTGAAAACTTTTTAGACCAAATTGTTACTGGTGACGAAACATGGGTGGCCTACGTCACACCAGAATCGAAACAATCCATGGAATGGCGACATTCATCATCACCCAAAAAAGTGAAGTTTAAGCAAACAATTTCTGCCCGGAAAATCATGTGCAGTTTTTTGGGACCGAAAAGGAGTATTGCCTCGTAATTAAACAATCAATGCAGCGTCTTATTGTAAGACATTGAACAATCTGCGTCGTGCAATCCAGAACAAAAGACGTGGCAAGTTGAGTAAGGGTATCGTTTTGCTGAATGACAATGCCAGTCCACATGTGGCTAATCGGACCAAAGATCTCATCAAATCTTTTAAATGGGAAACTCTAGATCATCCTCCATACAGCCCTGATCTGGCGCCCAGCGACTACCATTTGTTCCTGCACTTGAAGAAACACCTGGGTGTTCAGCGTCTTCAAGACGAAAACGAAGTCGAAACATTTGTGATACAGTGGTTAACAAGTCAGGCGGCAGAATTTTATGAGGAGGGTATTCAAAAACTGGTGCCACGTTATGACAAGTGCCTCAATATTCACGGAAATTATGTAGAAAAGTAGATTAAGGTACAGGCTTTCATGTAAGATAAAATTATTGCGATATCTTTACACGTCTTTTTTTAATTCCAAAACGGTACTTACTTAAAAAACATGCCTCGTACATATAGGCAAAACCAGTTCTATGCCATGCTGTCTGCGTTAGACCTTAACTGCACTGATAAGCTATAATAATAGCGAAATAGATCTATATGCAATTGGTTGCGGAGTAGACAGCATAGCATAGACATGCATTTTAGGAAGGATAGAAGTTTCAAATTTTCAAAGTGGTATAATTCAAGTATGGTTTAACAGAATTTAACGAATGATGGCTACTTTTAAAGTGAATATTATGGTTTTAATATAATCATAAATAACATATAATTTATTAATTTTTATAGCTTATTAATCAAGAAAAATTAAACTGAAAACCGGAGGTCGATATCTTTTTTTGTTTCTTAGTAAGTTATAGTGAAAAGACTGCGAACCCGTCCTGTTCTTTCACCAATGGTGATGAATAATTTTTTAACTGTATTAGAGCACTTATATTATGTGGTTCCCGGTAAGTCAACATGTTCATGGTGTAACTTACTTACCAATTTTATACTATGTATTACAGCCTGAAGATAGCCGTTTAATTTAACTTGCTTCAGCCAAAACACAATAAAAAACGAGTTTAGACGGGTGTTATCATTCACACACGATTAATTGGCTTAATTAATCTCCAATTGCCAAGAAAAGCGCAAATCGAAAATCACAGGCCAAACATATCATTAATTTAGAATATTAATAAAATCCTTGCCTTGGTGATTACTAACTCTATAAGCCTCGTGCAGTAAATCGAATATTACTCAGTGCTCCTTGCACAATGTACTATATTTACCTTAATGCGCAATTGTTTCCATTTCACAATTAAGCTGGACTGATTGCTAATGGTCTTATAAATGCAGCAACGGTAGTAAGTAATTTTTAATACAAAAACGCAGATAAAAACATGCTTGGGAAGCTTGTCGTCTTTCTAATTGTTAGTACTTGGTACTTCAACCAGGTATGTACTATCACTTTTTCTTGTATTGTGTCCAGCGTGTGTTTGTTGTACTCTGTAAGGCCGAGTTTAGCAGATACAAAATAATAGTGAAACAAAAGCTAATATAATTATTAAACTTGCAACTGATAGCGTAAATATTAAACAGGAGGATCAAGTTCGACTGTTTACACTCTCACAATTTTATTACGTCCGAATAAGCTGTAATGAAATACAGTGATGGGCGCATGGAATACGCCATGTAGATTATCTACGCGTAAAATATGTAATATTCCACTATATACTGTAGAAAATAGCACTGTGCAGATAAACAGAAATTCAGAAATATTTATTTTTTTAATGGTGTTATTCAATATCAGTATTGCTCAAAACGCCTCAAATGTCAATATTATTTTATTATTATTTTTTATTATTTGTGGTTAATAAGTTAACCAGACAAATGCCTAAACAACTTCGGAGCCCTCAGGTCAAATGGACTCCCCAATGACTGAAAACTGTGATTCTATTGCCTTTCTTTCTGTAATCAGCAATCTTTTTAATCGCAGGCAAATAGTAAATAGTTAAAAGGTTATACTGACAGGGTATACAAGTAGTTCTCATTACTGAATTGAGTATATTTATCTAAGGCAGCAAATAGCAAGTGATATTTAGTTATAGTAAAAAAGCCAACAAAACAAGGAAATTAAAAACAACATAATTTCCATTTAGTTTTTGCGCGTACTTAATACATTTTTGACATGGTCGGTTTGTATTTTCTACTCAAAATCCACTCCAAAGTGCTTTATCTACATTTTCTACGCGTGTAACGTAGAAAATTATAATTTACGCGTAAACACCCATCACTGATAAAATAACTATAATTGTAAGTAAGAATTTAGATGGCAATGCCATCTGTCATCTGTCATCTGACATGATGACAAAGCCAGCTAGCTGCCTTAACGGGTACTACTTCCTAAAGGAAGTGACATGTAGCCTGACAAATTGACATGCAACTGCATACTTCAATTTGACAGCAGGCCCCCACAGTTCTTTTTGCTAGCGGGCAAAAGCAGACATACATTAAAATGTATGCCTATGCTGTGCTGTCTTTACCTCAACCAACTGCAGATAGATCTATTTCGCTGTCATTACAGCTCATTAGTGCAGTTTAGGTCTAGTGCAGACAGCAGGGCATAGAATTGGTTTTGCCTATATACCAAAGCAATGGTATGACGTAAGTATGCAGCTGCATGCCAATTTGTCAGGCTACAGGTCATTTCCTTTAGGAAGTAGTACCCATTAAAGCAGCTAGGTGGCTTTGTCATCATGTCAATGTAATGCTGACAGATGGCATTGCCATCTAAATTCTTAGTTAAATATAACTTATATATAAGGAAATACAAGATACGTAACTAAGCATTTGGTGCACATAGGCGATATGAGCAGCACGTTCCTAGAAAGTAGCCATCTTGTGAAAGCAAACTTTTGTTTAAATCGTTTGAAGGTAGTTTAGCGTTTCACAATGTAGGTAGCTGATAGCTGTTGACGTAGAACTGTTTTTGGTACCGTAATTTTGTAAAAATGATAATTTGTGGCGTCGTTGGTTGTCTGGCAACATACTGAAAGGATGGTATTTCCGTAAATTTATATAGCTTACCGCCTATAATTTACAATTAGTATGACAGAACCAGATATATTTCCAGGAGAAGACGAACAACTTGGKCATTGCGAATAAATAGCCTTAATTATGCCAAGGACACTACATAATAATCGGGAATAATTAGCTAAAAAGGTAGCCAATAATTATGGGTTCACAAAAGAAACGTTGGTTTACATGACATGTGGATTCTACATTATGGCCGCCTTCCGTAGCAGTTAGCGTACCACATACTAGCGATCTCACAGATACCATCTATACCGAAACTTACCAAAAACCAACGGTTGCCACTTTAACGGAGCAAATTTTGCCCAATATTATGTAACATTAAAAGGCTTTACCAAACAACCAGTGGTGAAGCATGGTTTTCTGTGCTTCCGCAAGTAAAAATTGTTATAAAATTCTGTTCCCTTAGTGTTAGATAGCCATCATTTGTTTATGTAGAAAAGCTACTGTTTTAGGAGTGCTGGAGTGTAAATAAAGGTGTTCAATTAAAAAGTCAGCAATTCGCTTGTGATCTATTGTGGACCTGTTATGAGTAACCTTCGAGCATATGTTCCCGAAGCTTCTGGAACTTTCTACGGGCATATGGGTGGTCGCGATGTGATGGGCCAAAATTCATGACTAGATTCCTGACGTGTATATATTGCGATTTAGCAACATCACCTTAGTCCAAAAGTTGATACTTCCAGAGATACAGAGTGTTAAGTGCAAAATATATATTTTTTATTTACTTCATAATAAATGCTCATATGGAAATGAAACTTCTTTTACACAAAAATTGGTAGTCGCTATCTTCCACCGTTCTCGTAAAAATTGGCATTGAAAATTGCAATATCTTTGCATTCAATTACAGAGCGGCAAAAATTTTCAAGAAGGCTTATGTTAAAATCCAATTTTGACATTTTCCACTTATCTTAGTGCTGTCAGTAATATTACACTATTATTCGTGTCTTATTAAAAGCATTCTTTACTTTATGATCTAAATCGTACTGTGAGATAACATGCCACGCAATAATATTCTCAAATGGAGAAATGCGCGATATGGTTTGTTTTGTTCTGTTTCCTGTAATTGGGTGAATTCACCTGTTGCAAATGAATGAATTATTATTATTATTCTGTTATTGTCGTTTATCGAAATTCGATTTTACAGTCCCATAAGTCTTTATACGCTCTACCTTATAGGCAAATTCGCCTTTTCTCACGACAAAAGGCTCGGAAATGTCTATTTTTAAAAGTAAGGTATTAAACGCGCTATTATATCCATTTAAAAGTTGAGTAATTCAAGAAAATATTTCCCTTGCTCCGCATTGTATCTAGTCCAAGATGCATTTATTTTAATAGGCGGCTGTTTTTCAACTTGAGCTTGTATTCACTCAGTTTGATTATTTCTAAACAAAAGCGACCGTCTGCAGTAGGTAAAGAATTTACATATAGGTAACGGGCATTTGGATGTACTAATAGTTTTGCTAAGTGGAATTATGTCAAAGTCATTAGCGAACTGTTGACTTTTTTTATAAACACCCTTTATGTGACTAATGAAAGCTGACCAGTTTAGATAAATGTAGTTGACTATACAACAGTATTCCTAGAGGTTTTTCTTTCGCTCTTTTAGTATTACGATTTCTGAATGTGTTTGCCGTTATTAATGACATTCATCTTCAAGGTTGCAGGTTTTCAGAAGGCCGATTATGTGGAAGGCCTGTGCAGTAACTCTATTTGGGAATTTTGCGCGTGTGGGACAGGCGCAACACTGTATTGTAAATACCAGACAGATGCCGCCCCAGCGCAAGTATGCTTGGTGTCACTACAACTAACGGAGTTACCTGCATATTGCTACTGACAAAAATACGTGAACTCTTGGAAACTAAAATACATATACAACGTGATGTAAAATTAATTTAATTAGGATGGTAACGTGGAAAGTCGAAATGATTTTGTACAACTTACAAGGATAATAAACTGTCGTCAGTGTTGCAATTATGTTACTTCACTCTTACATCTTATCAAGCTAATTGTAACTATCAATAGTTTTAAAGGGGCTATCTAGCACTGCGATGCGATGTGAGCTTTCACTGAATACGCTTGCATGTAGTGTACTGGCTTACTATTAATCTAGCGGATGATGTAACTGAACGTTTTTGGTAGTTTTAGAGAGGATACCGAGCACTGCGATGTATTCTGTGCTCATTCGCTATGTATGTGGTGTTAAGAAAACAGTTAGCTGCGGTGTGGATGCGAGGGCCGATTCAGTAGATATAGTTAGTTGTCTGTTGTGTTACATCATGGATTAATTCCAATCGTTATAATAAGTGTTGATGTAGAAGATTACAGAAGTACAAGTAGATTATTAGTTGTAATTTGCAAGGTTGATTTTGTGCTGGCTATTTTATTTATCAGTAGATATTTAATAGGTTTTTGTCCTTGATAGTTGATACCCATTCTTGGGTATTCATTCTGTTTTTCTCTATAAATAGCTCTATTTGCAGGACGTAAAATCCTATTTAGATGTAAGTAAGTATTTATTAATTATATACTATTAAGAGCTAAACATTATCATCAAACATAATAATAACAAGGTAGAAATTTTATCCAGCTTTTTCTCCAAAGCTTAACAGATTTTAGTACTGGCGGTTCTCAAAAATTTTCACGTAAATATAATATGATGTTTACGAACTACTAGGTACGTCTTCAACAAATTTAACAGTGTATCAATGATTCCTAAAGTTACCTTCTGTGTAAGCCTATCGATTTATATTAACTTTATCAACTAAATTTGTACAGTAACAATATCAGCCTATGCCATGTTATCTACATCAGAACAATATAAGGGCAGCTGTTTCGACTTATAAAGCCTAATCAGCACAATTATAATCTCAATGCAGACAACATGAGACAGATTTGAGCTTTCCTTATATACGATAACTTGCACAAGCTTCTTTAGAGTTATACAATTTCAGATTATAACAAGCAAAGTAAAACAAAAACACATCTTAACCGGTTTCTAAATTGCGCGTGTTTCAGAAGCTGTAAAGCCCTGTATCAGACGATTGGCAGAATGTCATACTCTAACACTGCAGATTATAGCACTTCTATTGTTCGACAGTTTAACAACTGCTGGTCAAGTTTGGTGATGCACATAAAACTACAATGTTAGGTATAGCGTAATATCGATTTGTTTTAGTGACATGCTTGCATCTGCTGCATGTAGCCCTTTAACTGTTACTGGTGCAAAGGGTCGAAATATCTAGAAATGAATGATTGCTAAGTCACAGGATATTAAGCACTTGTGCAGACAGAGCATCTTACCAATTGCCATTTTATATATATAATATAATTAACCAATATTTATTATGCGTATAATAATGTTTTAGTCCGGAGTCTATATGCAGTTTTTGATGACTTCTGCAACAGATTGTACAATTGTGTTATATAGAGGCCGATAGTTCCGCATAAAATGCTCTATACATTTCGAGATTCAACTTTTCTTTATACTGCGCCTATGTTTAAAGTTCTAAAGTACCTCTACTGCCTCACCTCCTTTTGGCTTAGACCTTCAACAAAGTTCTCACGTAGGAATTGAAACAAACCGCTGGCTTACCTGTAAGCAAAAAGAAGACGATTTATTTACACATTTTTTATTGTAGATATAAGTATTTGCAACATCCATACTTAGCTTTAGCTACATAAAGTCAATATGTAAATGTAAAATTATAATAGTGTTCCAAATCAGTGCATCCTGATAAAACACTAACTATATATTTGGACTAAGCGTTTGATAGAAGGTATGAAAGCTTTATAGTTTTATTGTTCCGTGTTCCGTACCTGTAAGAGATAAATAAAATGCTTTAGCCAAACTTTATGTAAAATAGCGCCCTCTTATTTTAATCAGTGTGCTCTGATTTCAAAATTTAAAGATAATCGAATTTTTCGTATTTATAATAGCGATTGCGGCGTCTTGTAACAATTGTAGCTAAACTTATTTTGCATCAAGTGTGATGTTTCAAGCAGAAGACTTCGTGTAGTGATTTTTTAATACGCCGTTTATTAAAAAAAAGTTTGTCAGGGGTTTATTGCATTTTCTGCAAGCGAAACTGTCTAAGTAAACTGAAACAATTAACAGGCATTTAGGTGTACATACGCAATCTTCTGGGATATAATACATTGTTTTTATATGCATTGAGAGGTGCTGCCACCAAGCGTTCGCTGCAAATTGTTCGTTAGACAATAGATATTGTTATTTAAATGTACTACCACGATCATTTAGAATCTTTGAGTTTTTGTAACCAAGCGTTAAAATCAAATTGTCTAGTTTTTTTATGTTTTAAGTCATAACGTCTATGTCCAATTTCTTAATATTTGTACTGCAACCATAGTACTAACGATGGCTTTTTAGCCGAAAGCGCTCTACCATTTGAAACTTATAAAGAGGATTTGAACGTCGAGTCATCAGACGTAATCCAATTAGTCCACTTGGGGTAAATGGATCAGTTTTCAACTTTTAATAGGTTTCTTGTTTGCTGAAAATAGTTTTCTGCGTACGACGCAGACGTTTGATTACAATTACATACAAGTTTGCCACAATTATATTATCTTTTGTCATTACATGGCTATGGGATGGGTGCATAATTTAGACTCCCAAGAAAACTTATTGCGTGCTACACATTGTCCATTCAATAGCTATAAAATATTGGTAAATGTAATTGATATGTGCCTAGAAACAAAATTTCCCTTTTTATGTATATTTGACATAAGTCGATGACAACTTGAAACTTTTTGCTAAGTAATGCAATTATTTGTGTATAAAGGTTGTGACTATACTATTAACTGAGGCTCAAAATATTTTAATTTCTAGTATTCAAGACGGGTACTGAATCAAATCAATAATTTTCATACTTTATATGGATTCTGTATTAAGTAGGTTCAAGCACCTTATGTAAACAATTAAAAGGGACTAATTACAAATACTATTACTTTATGTGCCATTGTTAAAATTTTGTAGGTGTGTGTTGTTCAAGTTTATGCTTGATAATAGCATTAGAAATACAGCAGCGCAGTTGAGAGTAGATTCCCAATATTTAATTGATCACGATGCACAATAAGTGGATTGCTCTGATTATTAGTGTAGCTGTGTTCCAACAGGTAAATATAATAATAATTATAGCTTTGTATTTTCCATGCAGCAGCCCTAGTATTTAAAATGATGTTTGAGCGTTTTAAGGCATGTTGCTGAACATGGACAAGCAATGGAATGTATGATACGTGTAAGTACTATATTAAATATACGCAGCTCTCTTTTCCTCATTCTGAATTAAATTTATATCTATGTAATACTAAGCTATCGACTTGCGAATAACTTTTTTAGTTGCAATGATATTTTGACAGACTTGCAGAACTTATACCCCTTCGTCTGAATGTACCCCTAGAAGCTCTAGGTAAACTAAATTAATTACATTTTAGATAAGATATCAAAATGCGTATGAAGGAAGTTTTGCCTTAGTGACTTAAATTGTTTTTTTTTCGATTATTTTTAAATTATACGCTGAATGATCGTTTTCGAACGATGTAATAAATATTGTTTTGGTACCGCATAACAAGTTTATACCGGTTTACTGTACAAATTAATTAAAAATGATGCATTAGAAAAGCAGAATAAACTTCTAAAGGGCACTGGACGGATTCATATGGAAATACTGTTAATACCGTGCAGTAACACGACTGGCGTGTAATAAAATCAAATTAAAATACGTATACAAAGGCTTAAATAATCATAACTTAGTTTGTCTAATCGCAATTTAAAGTAAAATGCATTCAAAGTCCTTTTCAAAAAATATTAGAATTCGCCGAACTGTAAGTGCATACGGGTATGTTCTTCTATCAATTTTTTTTCAATTTTAACTTTCTTTTGGTTTTTTATATACAGGGTTTCTATTAATGATTCATGCATCCAGGGCGCTTATGGAATTATCGATTAAATTAGTTTGCCGCCTCTCAGGAAAGTGACGCATACTTGTCATCCCTCAACTTTTAAATTATTTGATGTATTTTAACATTAAAAAACGCCTGGGAGTGCGTATTTTCAATATATTCTGTAGAGTTTTGTGGGATAATTAACTTTAAGGTTGCAGAAAGCTCACATTTCGGAGCCGTGGGGTGACACTGATCTGCAACCATCAATGCTATCGCCGCTTGCTATCGCCGTGCATATTATAGCTTGGCAGCAGTTACAAAAAGGCGGCACAGATTCAGAAATCAACGCCGCCCGCGTTGCGTGAATCATTTATAGAAACCCTGTATATTCACTACAGTCATTTGACATAATTTATTGTACTGAACTCCACTGTTTCGTCGGTGCCAGTACGTCATTTCAATATTATAATCTGTCATATTAATGGTGTATTTATGTTATATTTTTTTATTCAATTGCCGATGATGTATTTTTTTATTGTACCATGGGCACCACGAATAAAGGCATTATATTATTATATTGCAGCGTAGCATCCCAATGCGTTGTACGACAAGTTGGCATCAGACAAATTATGTGTTGATCTATTAAGGAATAACTAATGTATTTATTTGCATTTAAATATCTAAATAAGAATAATGTTGCAGCACACAGCTGGGCCTTAAACCGCTCAACTACATTGTATCTAACATACATTGTAGACTGCTAGATGTTTCCGCGTTAGTAGGCAGTGGTCGTTTCAACAAAAAAAAAGTTTGTGTTCGGTCGCAAAAATTACGTCTATGATGAACTCCACGCTGAAAATGCCCACACAGCAATGGGCGAAACGTCGGCGAGGAAGAAATCGCCACGACCAAGGCCATCTAACCCCGAATCATCTACCAGTACGAACTCCGGCTATGAAATCACTCTATAGATTGCAGATGCAGAACAGACAACCAGACATATTGTGTCAGGCCCATGTTATGACGAGTGTGTCTGCGATCGAGGAGGAGAACCCTTTTGCGTATATGCACCCGTCCCCTTAGTACCAAAACAGTTTTGTGTATCAGACGGTCCAGGAGCGAATTACTCTCCAGAATGTTAAATCCCAAGATAACATAAATGGACGAATAAAATGCTTTTCAAAGCGTCTACATCTATTGACATGTTTACTCGACTATAATTACTTCAAGTGGGATGGGCGTTTAGTAAATTCCACTGATTTGGCAAGTTACACGAGGGAACTCTCAAAACCAAGCAACCTAACACTCAGCGGCATCACGAAGTGAAAACGAATGTCACTAAATTATGCAGGTCTGTGTTTAGTAAGCTATATCTACAAACAACACGGCATTGTATTATTGTCCATAAGTTTATTTATAATTTCAGAAAGCTGTACACTTTGTCCGCGGTGAAAATTTCGATTCACTAGAAACATCAGATGTGACTTTCCTGATGGTTAGTTTTCTTGCGTGCACGCTCAACTTTATGTGCACTGCGTATTTCGTTGGGCTTGCCGTTATAAGCTAGAGGCCAAGGGAACGTATTTCATTACTCCACAATCCTCGAAAGCTTTTGAATGTATTTTTGTTTTTCTGTGATGGTGGATTCTAGAACAGTATAAAAAAGCGAGAATTAGTCAAACAAGTGCGGTTTTCTGATGGAGCTAATTTCACTTATGTCTTCACAAACCATCTTAATCATCATTACCAAGTCGGTAAAAATCTTTTTCATTTTTGAATAGAAGTTCATCAATGCCGACGGTCTCTTACCGTTTGAATATTATAATATTAGGGATTAACGTTCTATAATAGTCAGGGATTTTCTAGTCATTGCGAGAAGAAATGGACAAATTGTTATTCGACATTCTAATTACTATGTTGCATGTAGTATGTGGTCCCACAATTAAGGAAAGAAACGGTTGTTCTTGTTAATATTTAATGTAGGGAATTAAGTGACACCGATCGTATTGAGTAATGATAAAGTTTACTCTGTTATTCTTGCCAAGATTTTGAGTTCATTGGATTTTTTTTAAGGCTACTACAATGACTAATAAAAAAGCAAAATAGCAATTAAAATTAAATACACAACAGAAAATGGTTTAAGAACCTTTCTAATACATAAACTCCTGACTGGATTAGATGACTGTCGTTAGTGGGAGATAACAGCGTTCTCCTCCTAAATATTTATGTAAACACCATAGAAAAAGTACGTAAAACAAGGAAATCTATAATAACCAGGATATGTGATATTGATGATGATATTGATAATGATATTGATGATATTGTGAGTAAAAATTTTATAATTTCATTTTCTCTGCTAACAATCAACAAAGTCATCACCATGAGTGTGAGAAGTGATTTACACATCCCTAACCAACATCACTGACCTCACCACAAAACTAATGGAAACTTTTGGAAAGATAACATCAAAATTTTCATAAGGAACACAAAAACTGTATCTACTTTATTTAGTAAAATGAAATTCTAAACGCCTATTCATCTACAATTAATCCTAGTCTATTCTGTGGCATGCCAGGTCTGTGATGGTCAACACGACTATAGTTAAAGGGCCATTCCTTGTCATACAAATATGATGCAAAATTTAAAAAAAAAAGGATTTTACTAGGTAATCACTGATCACTAAGTAAACTGTGGGCACGGTGAAGATCCTTGAAAAAGAGAGTCTAGAAATGGATTATTGTATACATAAAACAAACCGCCCATAAACAAATAAAGGAAGTATCAGGCAGAATTTGAGCAACATCTAAGTAAAAGATTGGGATATCAGATAAGTTTGAAGATGCACTGGTATACCTAGTAGTTCTATTTGAATGTAAAGATACATACCATTATGCATTAAACTATTATAATAATGATATACCGTTTCTCAATATTGTCAGATGCTTTAATTTATTGTTTATTGTTGTTGTTTATTTATTGTTTGCAACAGTTTTTTGTACATTAATATAGTTTATGTTAGTCGACTACATCGTTGTCATAAATATATTTTAATGCAGTTGCTATTTTCATAATTGTATAAGTTTTTTAATAATACTACTGTGCTACGGCATCAACATTAAGTCTATTATATTTGTTACTTACCGTACTATAGAAATTTACATTTATATTATTGCACATAAATTTAATGTTTAAGTTTCTTGATTGCTAATACTACTACTACTACTACTTCAGTTTACACATATCATGTATCTATTTTAAAATGCACAAATTCTATGCTGCGCTGTCTGAACCATAACCAGCTGCACATAAAATCCTTTTGCCTTTGTTTGTTTACCTATATCAATTCTATTTAAACCACCAAGATAAGGTTATTAATATTTTAGACAGCACACTTAGTGTTAAACATATAGGTAACTCTTAGTTATTGAATAGCTTGAAAACAAGTAAGCATTTTATTCCAAGTGATATCGACAAAAAAACTGGTCTGAGTTGCAGCTATACGTACATTTATTACTTAAAAACCGCTGCAAATTGAATCAGTATTTCCACACCCAATTGTCAAAATGACATTTACGTTTTTATTTCTTATACTATACGATCAGTAATCAGATTCTGAGCATTTTGTCTCACTACACATTTTTTTAGGACGAAGTCCTGGTGATATTAATATATAAATTTTAAAATCGTTTTTTTTCCAAATAACTCGAAAATTAGTAACTTAACAAAAAAATTACAAGAGTGCCTTCTGATCAAAAATTTGATTTCCTATATAATACCAAAATTTAATAAAAAATCGTACGAGCAGGGACCAAAATAGGTTTTTTAGAAATATTTCGAAAATGTCAAAATTTTGAATAAATTTTCTGAGACACCTTTTATGAGAAATTTTATTTCCTATCTGATGGTATTTTCATTTTTTAAATATATTAAATATATTCGGAGATATTTAGGGAAAACCGTTTTCTTTAAGTGACGCTTTTTTGCTAATATCTTCTAAACAGTTTGCTGCACCGAAAATTTATAAGAACAAATAACAGTCGCAGTTATACTACTAATCACATACTAAAACGAAAAAAAAATTGCAACAAGGGTAGTTACTCCCCAATTTCGCTCCCTTCCCGATACTCTATTTACCCCACAAACAATAGGTCGCTTTGGGTAGTTGAGGTTTATACGCTTGCCAAATTTCAAGTTCATATATTAAGTCTTTCGAAAGTTATCGTGTATACAAGCAAAACCACAGACACACAGACAAATATTTGTTTTTGCTCAAATTTTGTTATTTTGCGTGTTCGACCATTTTAAAGCGAATGAGCAAATAAAAAATTTTGAAATTTTTTTTCGCGATACAATACTTCCAATCCGTTGGATGTGGAGGTAATTAAAAAGTCATTTTAATCTCAAGCCACTCACTTAAAGAAAGGTGATTGCTGGCAAATAATATTCCTGGCATGAGTATCCTTTACAAGACAACCAAACTTTTACGGGTGTTCATTAACAGGAAAAAGCGTTTATTGGGGTATTCTTGGGATAGGTCAATCAAGGTTTAAATGGCAACCTACGTGTTTGCATTGTTCACGCAGCTGTAAGCGTATTCTTCCTACTCTAATTTTTCTGGTCAGAACTGACCCAATTTTGGTATTTTAAGTTTTGTGGATATTTCGGTATTACGAGTGTTAAAAAAGAGAGAACGTTATATCCTGCAATTATTAGTAGCTAATACAAAACTAAGACTGACTGTCAGTAGGTCGGGATGCTAATTTATATTGTACCTCCTTTTCGCTTTATTTTGCATGCAATTACTGCACATGTTTTGGGTAATAGCAATTATCAGGATAGTAGTACTCTGGATCTGTCGTATTTCTTGCACATACATCAATGGCAGGTACTGGCATTCCACCTATAGCTAAACAATGTTGTGTTCCTCCGTGTTCACACGTGCATATTAGTTCAGAGCAAGGGCCAGGCTTCAGTGACAAATTAACCCCAGGAGCTGTAATCTGTAAAAAGTGTTACTTAACTGCGCTGAACTCAAACTATATGTGTACTAAAATAACAACAGTTCAGATCATTTGGATGTCCCATCCAACCAGTGGCTTTGCAGTATTTTTAGTGTCTTCTACGTAACCACTTATTCTTTTTAATGGAAAGTATTTTTAGTGTTACATTAGAATAACAGTTCTGGATCCATTTTTGTGAGGGCTTAATATCCAACGTTTGTTCAATGAAATAAAAAGCGGTCTATTTTTTTGACGAAGATAATCCACAGGTCTACAAGGAACATTTTGATTCTGATTCTGCGAAAAATGATTTGTACGGAAGCTTATTTTCACTTAATTTTAGTCTAGATTCGCCATTTGTAGGACAAACATTGAAATGTTCATAAACAAACGCCCACATTATCAATTAAAAGTATTACAATGCAAGCACAAAGGAATATTACAAAAAGAAGATACGTTAAAATCAACAAGGAATTTTATCACATTCAATGTTAGTAATAGGTTGGAAGCTAACCCTCGTCCTCAATAAATACATCAACAAAACTATTTTACGAAATACTATGTAATTATAAAAAGATACTATATGGAAAAAGAACACTAAATCAAAGAACAAAGCTTTTTATTAAGTAAGACACCTCGAAGTTATCTGATGATTCAGCGAAATTTTTTCTCTATTTCTGGCTAATTTGTAAATTTCTTATGCTTCAAAAACCAATAACAAGTCATTATTTGAATGTTCAAACATGACTTATCCATGACTACAAAAGAAAAAGCCAGCGACTCAGCATATTTTTTTATAATGCGAGTAAACTAGTGATATTCTCGTTTGCGAGAGTCGCGAGAGTCTCGTCTCGTCCCGTTTTCGAGACGATACTTTAAATTTTCCTTGTGAGATGAGACGAGACTTTCGAAAAGGCACGACTTGAATCTCGCACGAGTGTCTTGCGGTATAAATATAAAGCAAAAATTGTTATATTTTCAAGTCGGCACAACAAAGTCGTGGCTGCCATCTACGAGTAATAGCATCTCTGAAAAGCTAGCCGATAAATTACAGCAAAAAAAACTATTCGGCAGCTGCAATCGGTATCGGAACTTTCTACAGGGTTTTCATTAATTCTTTGTGCCGTCTTTTTGTACCTGTTATACCAGCTACAATAAGCACAATATACTACAATACACTGAAGGTTGCTGACAGTTAGTTATAGCCAAGAAATTGGTGGTTTTATTACTGATTTCCCAACTTGCGGTTATATTTTCTTTTCAAAGGCAAGTAATAACAAAAATTTGCCATTACACTATCACAATTTAGCATATTACAATTCCTAGGCTAACAAACTTCCCCGTAAAATAGGATACAGGTAAAGTCACTGCTACTTAACCTAGCTGTAAATGTTACTTTTGCGTTAGGCTAAAAACATCCTATAGCTCATGACAGTACAATTTAACAGGCTTACTGTAGTCACAACTTCATAGCTATGTTACATAATCGAAAAGTTATACGAAATCTTGTCACTCCACAGCTTGCTCCAGTCAATTATCCCACAATACACAAAAGTATGTGTTTCAAATTCACACTCCCACGCGTTTTCTCATATTAAAGTATATAAAATAATTCGACTGATGACAAGTATCCGTCAAAACAATAGCTGTGTTCACTTTCCTAATAGGCGGCAAGTTGTGTTAATCGACAATTTCCACTAGCGCCTGGATGCATGAATGATATATAGAAACCCCGTACAAAAGAGATTAACGTCGTGCCGGCCTTTGTTTATGTTATGACCTTCTGGATGCTCGTATAAATTTGGTATACGTAGGGTTACAAATACGTAGATGGCTTTAAATGGAATACGTTTTCGGGTCGCTTTTCGCTTCAGTATTAGTTTGTTGTTGCCATTAGGAAATTGAAGTGTGCAGGAGATATTTATCCATGTAAGATAAACGTTATATATTATATTTGTTTTTCTTGGCAGCTACATAATAATGATTTGTTTTTGTTTGTACCAATAAAAGCATATGCATATAATAATAATAATAATAATAATAATAATAATAATAATAATAATAATAATAATAATAATAATAATACACTTTATTAATTAGCACAAGGCTAGTATTTGATACATTGGAAAATAACATTTATTAATTTATTTAATGTTCAACATGAATGCACAAAACAAACAATCCAAAACAAATTAAACAATATTCGCACGCTACCCAGTGCCCGTAATATAAACCATTAACTGTGATTTGAAGCATCTAAGAGATTTAGCAGATCTAACATGAAGTGGCAATGAATTGTATTTTATAAAACCCTTAAGAATAGAGATTTATGGGCAGTTGCGTAAGTTCTATTCATAAACTATTACCAGCATTTCGAGTTTCATACTGATGAACATCATGTGCCCTAACTATCATTTTTGTTAGGTAAGGTGGCATGAGATTATTTATTATTTTATATATAAGGACCATCGTAAGATACACCACCCTATTCGCAATATTCAACCACTGTAGAGCAATCAACATAGTCCTAATCGGCGTGAGCCTGGTACACTTTAGAATAATTCTCATTGCACGATTTTGAAGTGATGATGTGAGTATGCTTTATAAACCAAAAGGTATCAAACTATAATAGGGCGCGTCCGTTTCGATACTAACGGCGGAACTCGAAAATCGTCTATTAAGTGATAACAATTTTGTGTACTTATCGCAGTGCTCCAATATCCAGAGATTTCTCCGGGATGATAGCGTACCCCATTCCTAAAAGCTCGGGAATCTCAATCCTGACGAAGATTGTGGCTAGGATGTGCACGAAGATGACGTCACGTGGTGACGTCCCCAGTGACACAGGTAAGTATAGGAGACCCGAACGATGACGTTTCAACGGTGACGCCAAATTGATGACGTCGTAGACTGCCGTGCCCAGCGGTTACAGGTAAGTATCCCTATTTATAACAGGGACGGGAAAAAGCCTATATGAAAATATCACTTTATGACAATCTAGCTAACGTAAAGCCTAAACAATGATTTCGTGAAGTCCTTATCTAGGTGTTCAGGCTGTATTAAAGTTGAAAGTGATTGGCAAGTAAACGAAATGGAAAATTCCGCCACACAAGGCGATAAAGTCAGTGGATCCTCTAACGGCTAAAATCTCCCGGACCACGACCCAATCGGCGTTGTACCCTCAAAATCCAGACAAGCTGATGTGCGACCACTATTCGAATTTCTAAATTCAACCAGTGTGATTCCACAAACAAGGAAATACACGTCCACCATTCATTCGTTCACCAACCTTTTACACCGGAAAATGCCTATCTCCCCTGCTAGCGAGCATCGCCAAAAGAAGCGTGCAAAAACGACGCTGGAGGACACCGATAGGAGCGCCTTTGCTACATTCAATAAATAGAGTCCGTTATTATATACGTTCTATTAATTTTACCCTTACAATTTATTATATGCAGGCGGCAAATTCTAATCTACATCTTGACCAGCGTACTTTGGATTTCTACAATACCAATTATTTTACACACTTTGACGACACGTTCAAATTTGAATTAACGTCAGAAGGGGAGGTTACTAGGTTGCTAAATAACATTAAAACGCGTGCAGTGGGTTGTGATGGTATAGGTATTTCTATTATTAATTATTGCTGTCCATTCATCATCCCCGTCATAACACATATTATAAATCCAGCTATACAGCATTCCTATTTTCCTTCTGCATGGAAGAATTCAAATATAATTCCATTACCTAAAATAAATCACCCAACAAACTTTAGTGATTTTAGACCTATTAGCATACTACCTACATTATCCAAAATTCTTGAGAAAATTATGTGTGAACATAAACCCAATCCGCTTTTAGGTCTCATCATAACTGTGCTACAACACTTTTGGGTGTTTTAGATGATATACTATTAAGCACTGACCAAAATAAGGTAACTTGTCTTGCTTGATTATTCAAAGGCTTTCGATACGTTTGATCATGCAATTCTGTTAGCAGTATTAAAGTATATAGGTTTTACCTGTTGGGCAGGCAACAGAGAGTGATTATTGGAAATACGACATCGCAATACTTACCCGTGGAATGTGGTGTGCCGCAGGGCTATATTTTGGGTACCCTGCTGTACACCATATATACATGCTGTATTAACACGGCGTTATCAGTCTGCAAATCGTATCAGTACGCAGATGACACGCAGTTGCTCCATTCTTTTTTTGTCTCTGATATTAATAACGCGAACGATGCCTTGAACAATGATCTGAGTCTTGTGCGGTTTTCAAAAAGTCACTGTCTTAAGCTTAATGCTTCCAAGTCTTCAGTCTTGCTTTTTGGCAAATTTAAATTGCGTGAGCTGGCAGAACAGCAACTCAAAATTATGCTCGATGGAGAGATTTTACTTACAAGCAAATGTGCAAAAAATTTAGGTGTGCTAATGGATACAGGGCTAACTTTTCGTGAGCACCTAAATAATTTACTAAAAAATGCATTTGAGTGTCTTAAAATTATTTATTCGAGCAGAAATTGCTTAAATAGTAAACTAAGGAATATTCTTTGTGAGAGTTTAGTTTTGTCAAAATTTAACTATTGCGATGTTATTTACGGACCCTTTCTAACCTCTGAATATAAACGTAAAATACAGAGAATTCAAAATTCTTGCCTACGACTTATATATGGTGTTCGTTGCCGCAGGGGGGTGTGTCGCAGGTTATCTGATGCCAAATGGTTAAACATGGATAATCGTCGTAAATTACACCTCATGCTTCAATTTCATAAAATAATGTTGCGAACTTTACCTGTGTATCTGTATAATAAAATCAGGTTTAGAACAGATGTTCACGATATTAATGTCAGAAGGAAAGATTTGTTGACTCCACTACAGCATTGGTCTGCGTAGTCCGAGAAGCCATTTTCTTATTTGATAGTCAAGTGGTATAACTCAACACCACAAATGATGCATGGTATGCCTGTATATCGTATGAAACGTTATTATTTTACGTCATTGCTTAACTGACAAAATTGATACCGCCATTTAGTTATTTATATGTAAGTGTTCCACAATTATTATATTATAGATATTCTATTTCTAATCATATTAAAATACAGCCGCTTAACTTTTTCTTGTTTTTGCACTCCCGTTAATTGTTAGTTTCTCAAAAATTTTGAGTTTGTATTTTTCCTTTTTGCCTTATATATATATAAGTAATGTTTATCTGCGCGCAGCACATAGGGGTTAAGTGGAAGACCTATGTTGACAAATGTGATTTGTCAACGTTGAACTACGGCTTTTGACAAATCTTTTTGTTCTTATTTATGATTTCATTATTTTTGTCAATAAAGACACTATRATTATTATTACTATTATTAGAACTATGACTAACTGTCAYTAGGTTGGGAGGTCAGTGAGGATAATATTTATATTGCACCTCCTTTTCATTTTATTTTGAATAAAATTACTCCATCAATCTCATTGCACATGTTTTGGGCGATGACAATGATCTGGGTAGTAGTACTCTGGATCTGTCGTATTTCTTGCACATACATCAAAAGGAGGTGCCGGTATTCCAATAAGAGTTAAACAATGTTGCGTTCCTCCGTGTTCACATATGCATATTAAGTTATAGCAAGAGCCTGGCTTCAGTGGCAGATGCTCCCCAGGATAAGCTGTAATCTGTAAAAAGTATTCTTTTACAGTGCTGAACTCAAACTGTGCACACTACAATAACACTCGGTTGGAAACAACAGTTCAAATCATTTGAATGTCCCATCCAACCATTGGCTTGCCGTATTTTTAGTGTTACATTAGAATAACAGTTCTGGATCCATTTTTGTGAGAGATTAATTTCCAACGTGTCTTCAATGAAGTAAGTAACGGTCCATTACTCACAGTGTATTTCTTTCTCTCGCTACATGTTTCTTTTTTTTTGACGAGGACCATCCTCAGGTCTACAAGAAACATTTTGATTCTAATTCTGCGAAAAATGAAATGTATTCATATTCGTCAGCAATAAACGAACGCCCGCATTACAAAGGAGGTACGTTAAAATCAAAAAGGAATTTTATCAAATTCAATGTTAGTAATAGGTCGGAAGCGAACTCTCCTCCTCAATAAGCACATCAACAAAATTATAGTAAAAATACTACGTATTTACAAAATGATACTATATGGAAAAAAAGAACGCTAAATCAAAGAACAAAACCTTTTATTAAATTAGATACCTCGAAATTGTTCTGATGGTTCAGCGAAATTCTTTCTCTATTTTTGGCTGATTTGTAAATTTCTTATGCTTCAAAGGCCAACAGCAGAGAAATCAGCACGCAAGCTACATCGATTACAAAAAAAGTATTTGACAGTGCTCTGGTTAATAAAGATTCTAGATATCTACACAATCGATTAGAATATCAAATTATTCATACAAGAAGTCACGAAATTGTGAAGCACAAAAATTAACCTCTCAACCAAAACGTAAGCTATGGAGGCAGAAAAGAACTGTACACATCTGCCGAGACATTTTCCAGGACCTACCAACATACACATTAATGTTGTACAATGTAATCCTGAATTCCCGCAACATAGTCAGATCCTTCATAAGATTTTGAGACAACTTATCATCATACTAGCGAGAAAATAAAAATAATATAATAACAATGAAAATAATAATAACTTAATGTTAATAACTGCTTATAGAATTCTGAAACTACCCCCATAATTTGTTTATGTGTATGAAACTGAAGTTGCAGATATCGTCAATTTCATTAAAGCAGAGGCACATCTTATAAATAAGTGAAATGTGCAGTAAGCACATGACGCACATGACGTAAAAAGAACGCGCATATAATATGCGCCGCTTCACAACATCTTCTTGACTCTAAGTTTCTATAACCAATGCTGACCAGGAGGATGGCATGGTCAAAATTGCGCTGGAGATATATTCCAAAATCTTTAAACTAACTGAATTTTAATAATGTTTGAATGTTCATGAATACATCCAAATACCAAATTCGTTAAATTTCAGTGTAAGTCTTGAAAGATTTCAAGTACGGTCCTGTACGCATATGACAACCTCCTGGCTGGCAACCAGTTTTTTAGCGGTCTGTGGTTAAGTAAAAATTAGGAAATGTTAAATAAACCATTAAGTTGAATTCGCAGAATGTTTCTGGTCTCACAATACCATTTGAATAATCTTCTGGAGCGAAATGAGATTAAAAAAGCTGTGTTACGCTTACCTGGCATAATACAGCCGCGATGATAATTAAAGCAGTAAATAATTTATTGCACATTGCCGTTTCGTACAAAATGAACTTTTAAAATACCATTGCGTATTTCATGTATTTATACTTAAATTGATCGTAAGCATTGTGTATACTACAGATTGTGAACAATGTCCTGTAAAACCACTATATATCCAATTAGGAGTTTTTATAACTTCAATTGCCTTGTTTGGCGGCGCTAAATGAAACATTTTATTAATAATATAATAATTATAACACTTGGTAATGTTTCAGATTTTATTGAGTTTAACCTCTTACATGTTTCGGCTTATTAGGCCTTTCTCAAAGAGTTTACAAAACGAAACTGTTGCTTAAAGTTAGATGCAGATCCCACGAGCCTCTATACCTACGAGCGGGTGACATTTATGGCAGCGTTATTGATAAACAAACTAGGGAATTCCACTTGCACTTACAGATATTTTTGTGGGGATTGTTAAGTGTTCTGTTTATGTGTACCGATACATTAATTCATGCTGAATCTAAACAATCAGTAAGTATAAAATTGTCACCATTTCATAGTTTAATTCACAGACTACTACAGGTTCCGCTAAGTACAGCAGATTTTGAAAAGGAATCACACATTATTAAACAACTGGCAATAAGAAATGGGTACGAACCAAAAATGATTAAAAAGATGATCAGTATTAAGCAATCAAAACTAATAATGTCACAATTTTACCATTCGCAAAGCTCACATGAAGTTAAAATATGGCAGTCAATTAATTACATAGGCAATGTTAGTGAAAAAATGTCAAGATACCTCTCCAATGACAATAGAAAGTTTATTCCCGTGAATAGAAGCAACTTAGGAGCATTGTTAGTAAACAATAAAGATAAGACGGACAACCGTAACTAAAGTGGTGTATACGAAATTAATTGTGAAGAATGTAATATTAGTTATATAGGTTGCACAGGTCGTAGTTTTAGGGAAAGAATTAAAGAACATAAAAAATCCATATTAAATAATAGAACCTTAACTGGCTTTTCAAAACATTGTGTAACTCTCAATCATACATTTGACGAAAAAAGATTGAAAATATTACATAACGTTCAAAACGGCATCAGGTTAGGATTATTGGAACAGCTACACATAAACAGAACACTTAACAACCCCCACAAAAATATCTGTAACGATCAAGTGGAATTCCCTAGTTTGTTTATCAACGCTGCCATAAATGTCACCCGCTCGTAGGTATAGAGGCTCGTGGGATCTGCATCTAACTTTAAGCAACAGTTTCGTTTTGTAAACTCTTTGAGAAAGGCCTAATAAGCCGAAACATGTAAGAGGTTAAACTCAATAAAATTTGAAACATTACCAAGTGCTATAATTATTATATTAGGAGTTTTTAGCTCTTTAATTTAGCTACCAGTTCACACAAATTATGCAGTGCAGAAGCCCCCTCAGAAGGGGGTGTAAGATTTCAGACAATTTGACATAGTGGTTAAAATTTTCTCGTCCGTTGTTGATAAGTGTTGATTTGAGGTAATTTTGAAGTCGACGTTTCGGACTCTGTTTGTTTATATTTATGACTACAGCATAAAAACCAGCGATTAAGCATATTTTTCTTATTTTTTATAATAAACTTTTAATGTACCTTAAAAATCTTAATATTAAAGTTAGATATACGGGCATCACAGTCTCAAATTTGTGCCGAAATAATACAAAATTAATTAATCCAAGGATACACGAATAGCCGCTAACCGCCATGCTAGAGAACAAGAGATAGCCAGTCAAAAACTTCACCAACTTTCACACAAATTTAGCAAATTTCAAAAGCAGACCGGTCTCATCCCCAAACATATATCCAACTTTAGGGGTCTTAATTAAACCTGGAGATCAAGATTATAGCTTGGAAGATGCAACAATTGAACGACGACATCTCCCTCATCATGACTACACAGTTCATCGTTAGATCATACGACATTTATTTTTTTACAACATTTTGTATGTAGTAAATTTAAACAGCAATTTTTACTTCCACATCGAACGGATAGGGAAAAACTCGCTACTTGCTCATTCGCTTTAAAATGGCCGAAGACGCAAAAACACAAAATTTGAGCAAAAAAACTTCTTAGCTTTGTGTCAGTGGTATTTTTTGTGGACACGATAACTTTCGAAAAACTTAATATATAAACTTGAAATTTGGCAAACGTATAAATCTCAACTACCCAAAGCGACCTATTGTTTGTGGGGTAAGTAGGATATCGGGATGGGGGCGAAACTACCCTTTTTGCAAATTTTAATTTTTTAATTTTTTTTCGTTTTAGTATGTGATTAGTAGTATAACTGCGTGTATTATTCGTTTTTATAAATTTTCGGTGCAGCAAACTGTTTAGATGATATTAGCAAAAAAGCGTCACTTAAAGAAAACGGTTTTTCCTAAATATCTCCGAATATATTTAATATATTAAAAAATTGAAAATACCATCAGATAGGAAATAAAATTTCTCACAAAAAAATTATTCAAAATTTTGACATTTTCGAAATATTTCCAAAAAACCTATTTTGGACCCTGCCCCTACGATTTTTTTAAAATTGGTATTGTATAGAAAATAAAATTTCTGATCAGAAAGCACTCTTGTAATTTTTTTGTTAAGTTAATAATTTTCGAGTAATTCGGAAAAAACGATTTTAAAATTTTATATATTTTTTGTTTTGTTTTAGAAAAAAAGCGTAGAGAGAAAAAATGCTCAAAACGTGATTGCTAATCGTATAGTATAAAAAATAAAAACGTAACTGTCATTTTGACAATTGGATGTGGAAGTACTGATTCAATTTGCAGCGGTTTTTATAGTTAAGACAAGAAATCATATTCAATAACTTAAAGAACATTAGGATCCTGGAAATTAACAATACTAAAACTGATAAGATCACATACAGTTCTGATCAAATATGACTTAGAATTTTTAATTTAAACGAACCGCGCTTCATATTCTGTCAAAATTCTTCTTGCGTAAGGTTGCATTGTCACACGATTCCATGTCAGACCAAAGAATCTGCCTTAAATTAAATTAAATCGTGTGCTAACGCTTTCAAAATGTTACCGAAGGCTTATCCGGATTCTCATATGTCGCAAGCTTCTGCGTATAATTATTGGTATAAATCTTTCAATGAGGGTCGTACAGATGTTGAAAATTTGCCTCATGAACGACGTCCACAAATATCGACTAACAAAGGAAACATTAAAAAACTGCASGAAATAGTGCTCGAAAATCGTCGTGTGACTATTAGAAAGAATGCTGATGACATTTGGGTCACTGCAAAKCATTTTACATGATATTTTAAAKATGAGGCGTGTCTCGGCGCGACTGGTCCAAGAGTGGTGAATTTTTACTAAAAAGAGCACTAAAAGTCTGTTGCTAAAAAACCGCTTGCTAGGAGTGATATCGACATGCATCGTATCATAACTGGCGGTGAGACGTATATCTATGAATATGATGTCGAAACCGCACAACAACCGCACAATGGCGCGCAAAAAATTGGCCGAAACCCAAAACAAATGGTCAAAGTCGCTCAAAAATCAAGGCAATGTTGATTGTTTTCTTTGGTCAACATTGCTTGTTTAGATTTCTAGATTCATGTTATTAATTTGACGTCATAATATTTTCCTCTTGTAATTTGGTACTGACGATGGCTTATCAGCCGAAAGTCCACGAAGAGTAATATGGATCAGTTTTTAACGTTAAAAGTTTATTATAAACAAGAAATTATGCTTAGTCACTAGTTTTCTTTTTGTAGTAATTAATAAAGGCAAACTACAGCCCGAAACGTTAATATAGAGATAAAAATTTGGAGATTCAGAGGTCCGATTTTTTTCAAAATAACCTCAAATCCAAACATTTCAAAGAATATTTAAGTTCTATGCTTATCGTTCTATAAGGTGTTTTTTCAATGTTAAGCAGAAAATTTCGGAAATTAGCGGAGAAAGAAGGAAAGTACCTATCTAAAGTTTGAGTGAGTAAAGAGGGTATGGAAAAAATTCCTTTGTGTGTGTTCTGACATGCCGATTGTTTGGAACGAGAGACAACAGTAATTTATTTCCGCTAGTCTCCCAGTCGAAACAAATAACAACTGCATATGCGTCAGACAAGGTTAAGGTTATACTCCAGATATGACGCTTCCGTTTACGTGCCATATATAAGGCATTCTAACGATTTCACAAACAAAATCCAACATGGCCGTTGTAGGCAGCCATACTCGTTATGTTATAATGTCATTAGAACAAACAGGTTTATGATTAAAAAGTGTCATGCTTTGTGTTTTTGTAAAGTTGTGAAGTTCTTTTTGTTCTTTTACAGGAAATCATTAGTGTTTTTTAAACAAAAATGTCTGTCACGTGCCTTGTGGTAAAAGTTAAAGTCACATAGATGACGTAAAGTTTTATTAAATTCTTGCTGTTTTAAAACACAAATTTGTCACGGACAAAAATGAATTATCGGAGAGGCGTAGGGTCCTATGGATTGCTGCAATCAAGGGAGACGATATGGCACTATCAAAAAGTGTTTGCCCACAGGCGCTATATTGGGTCACGTGGTTTGAAATACCTAATTGAGTTATTAATTGTGAATACAACCTAATTTTTTTTATGTTTATGTATTACGGACGCTTTACGTGTATGTTAATTGTGAATGAACTGTTTATATCCCATATAAATCTTGCGACAACTTAGAAGAAATCACGTTTCCTTAAATTTTGCGATTTTAACGAACATACGACTTCCACCACCACATCACATTCAGACCTTCACGGTTTCATACATCATAAATTCTGATAACGCCAGACGTTCCATTCAAAGATGGATTTTGTCTGCATCGAGAGCAACGTCTTCTTAATACGTTGGCCGACAAAGGAAACCTAAAAGCGCGTAATTTATCATTGGCTTAAGGGGCAAAACTTAAAGGTCCTCCCGATGAAAAAAATCCATTTATAACGTAACTTGTGAAGCTCCCGGCTCTCTGATGCGATGTAAATGACTTTGACCCAGAGGCCTTGCACTGCAGGAAAATACGTTCTACAAATAAACCCCGTTCCGTTTACAAACGATCAACAAGCTGCTCGCGGGTCATTCTAGTGTGAATAATTGCCGTGTTTATTAAGGACGAAAAAGAAAAATTAGGTGATTCGGTTTTATGTGGGGAGAAGCACTTAAATTGGTGAGTTTGTTTGTAATTGATGTATTTGGAATTTAGAGCTTTCCAATTTGAGCACCTACAGCTTCAGAGTTAAAGGTCAATGGTATATTTGTATTTAACTTTTTTGAGTAAATAGCATGCATGCAGTTATTCTGAATTACCTGTACCAATATATAATTAATTTCACAAAAAAAGCTCTACCAGGTACAAGTCAGAGTTTATACAACCATAATTCAGTCTGTAGATGTAGAAAATTACGTAAATCAAAATGCATGTCTATGCTGTGCTGTCTACACCTCAATCAACTGCAGATAGTACTATTTCGCTGTCATTACAGCTCATCAGTACAGTTTAGGTCTAGTGCAGACAACACAGCATAGAACTGGTTTTGCTTATATACCAAAGCAATGGTATGATGAAAGTAAGAATTTAGGATGGCAATGCCATCTGTCAGCATTACACTGACATGATGACAAAGCCATCCTAAATTCTTACGTAAATCAAGTTTATTTTAGAACCTATTATAGAGATAAACATGAATAAAGCTGTGAATATATATTTTCCTAATTAAAAACGGGTCAAGTTAGCCATTGCTTTTTCTTTCTACTGAGAAGGTAGCGCCTGCCTTTTAAAAGAAATTCGTATAATTAAAGTACATTTGACGTTTAGCAGTCGTTTATTGCACTGCTAAAAATAACACGCTATTATTATTATTATTATTATTATTATTATTATTATTATTATTATTGTCCAGCCCTTGCATAACTAAGCATTTGGCGAACGTTTGCGAAAATGAACGGACGCCATTTTATCTGTGTCTGAATATACATACACCATAAAAAAATTACGTGTTAACTTTAACACCAAAAGTGGTTTATACAGGGTGATTCATTAAGAATGGGCAATCTTTGAACTGGAGATACTAAACACCAAAATATGGCTTAACATGCCTTATACAAATGTTGCAGGTTTACGAGATACAGGGTGTTCAAAGTTGGAACTTTAATTTGAAATTCCTCAATACTCTTGTGATTTTAAGCAGTATCGTCTAAAAAATTGGCAACTTTAAGCTTTTGGGAAGAGAATTACGAATTAAATGCTAGTTACACCCTGTTACTTAAGTCAATTACAACATATCTTTTTTGTCTAACGATTTATGGCTAAAATGACTAGCAAATCTAAAAGGCACTTCCATTTTCAATAAAAAATGCACTCTTTTTTATTTCATGTAACTATCAGTTTGTGAGTTATTTGCATTTTAAACATTTCGTGAATTTTGTTTGTTGTAAAATGAATTTATTCTTTTATATTACTACAATGCTGGTGACAATAGTAAAGGCAACAAATAACAATCAGTAACAGTAATAAAAGAAAACTTCAAAGTAAATGCTCAAAATGACCATCTATATATTTTGTAAGGCGTATCCTTAAAGACCTTTGAACATTAAATAACATTTGTCGAATATTTTTAATAATATTAGCAGTTTCTTGCATTTTCTATAGTAATTCTTCGATGGAATTAATTGTTTCTTTGTAAACCATGTCCTTCAATTATCACCATATTAAGAGTCTAGAGGGCTGAAATCTGGACTTCTAGGTGGGCAAACAAATTCACTGCCATGCCCAATCCACCGGTGAGGAAAATGTTCATTCAGATATTGGCGTATTGGCAGAAAAAAATGTAGCGGTGGCCCGTCTTGCATAAACCACATGTTCCGCCTTATGGCTAGTGGTACATCTTCTAGCAGTGTAAATTTTGTTCTAGGAAGTTTAAATAGAAGGGCCCGTTCAGATTAGGAGGAAGTTCAAAAGGACCAATAAAAAAAACAGATATCACACCACACCAGACATTTACCTTGAATTCATGCTGAAAATGTCGTTCATTTAGAGCAAGTGGATTTTCGGGGTCCCACAAATGATAAATTGAGCAAACTGTAGACCAACTGGTAAATCTTGAGGTAACTAATTTTGGACAAGGCTGTAGTGATATGGATGGAGATTATCTTTCTTTAAAATTTTTCAAATAGACGATTGGCTTGATCATGTTGCCGCACTTAACCGACGAGTACTGATATCTGGATTTTCCGAAATACGACCTAAAACCTCGTCTTCATTAGCGATGTTGATAGTTTTTCTAGCACCATTTAAGCTTTTAGGACGAAAACATCCTGTTTCGCGGATATAAATAGGTCTGAACAGTTTGTGATTCGGTTGTCTTTCATTTGGGTATAGCTCTAAATACCTTCTGGCTGCACCAAGTCCACGATAATTTGACTGAGAAAAAACACAAATCAAATCACGCATTTCACTGTTTCATTATGTCGTGGCATTTTCTTATCTTAGAATTTTTACTACAAATAATACTGAGTAAATTAGAAAAATACAATAAACACTCTTACTTAGTGACAGTAAAATTGTCAAATATTTCTTTACACGAAAAATTGGTAAGTTCTGACAGAAACCTACTTGAAAAACAGTCAAAGTAATACCGGTGGCTTAGGAGTCTTTACACTGCATATTTAAAATGCAAATAACTCAAAAAATGATAGAGTTACATGAAATAAACAAGAGTGCCTTTTTGAAAATGGAACTGCCTTTTATATTTTCTAGTCATGCTAGCCATAACTCGTTAGGCAAAAAAGATATGTATACATAGTGCTAAATTTATCATTAAATTCGTAATTCCCTTGCCAAAAAGCATAAAGTTGCCAATTTTTTATTGTGTTTTTTACTGTGTACAGTGCTCAAACATATCAGCTTTTATAGAAAACAACAGATTTGAATTCAGGGTATATTGCCAGTGGCGTGGGTGTCAATGCTCCTTACTTTTCCTTGTTTGATAGGTACCCTACTATGCCACTGGTGATCGGTATCAGACGGTGACACTCTGGCTTATTATGTATGATGTTTTTCACTGGTGTAGCAAAAAAACGTACGTGGAACTTATCTCGAAGAAAATTTCATCATTTTGTTTAAATAAGCCAATGTAATATTTTTTACTAATATCACACCAAGCCTTTGGTATACAGACAAAACCACTTGTATGCCATGCTGCCTGCACTAGACTATACTGACGAGCTATAATAACAGCGAAACAGTTCTGTCTGTAGTTGGTTGCCGTGCAGACAGCATACAGGAAACATTCATTTAAATTTTATTGAAATGATAAATTAATAATGAACATCGATAAGTTGATTCAAAATTACAAGAATCTTCCAGTTTTAATGTGTTTTAAGATATGAAGCTCACTTTTGCTTTGAGAAAAGTGTATTTACGTTTCTTGTTTTTCAATACTTGCTTATTATTTTCTCAAAATTGTATTGCCTACAACTTGTCGATATAGTTTTAATGATTCGGAGAATATCTGTTTTTGAGTTTCTGTTCAAGCCATCAACAAAGGTCAGTAAGGGTTTACGATATCGCAACATTCTACATGATGGTATTTTTAAAGTGAAACATGACTTTCACAAAGTAGCACTATGGAATTTTGTTATTCTAATTAATATTTTTTGTATACACTTTTACACCTATTAGAAATGTCAAAATAAGATTCAATGCATTTAGTACTATACCAAATAATAAATTGTTACACAAACAACGTTCTACAAATTAACAATAATTATTCTGCGTCTTGTGACATTAGCGCCATTAATCATTGAGTCATGTTACTTTTAGTGTATGCTTAGCAATTAATCACTAATAATTGTACATACACGCTGTATTAAACTAGTCATACTATCATTAAACCGCGTGTTTGAATGATATATCGCTCAGCACAACGAATATGTAGCGTGATTGTGCATTACATTTTAGTATATATTATTTACGAGCAGTATATTGTATACCTAAAAGTTTAGCGTTTAACGAGAAGTAATAAATTCTTACAAGAGGGTATTTATCTGGTTGTGGAACCATTTTGATTCATTATTGTGTACATATTTCTATAATCGACAAGAACTGACAGCGCTTTTTATACTAACGCTTTGTGTTTTTGTTAAGTTGTGAAGTCAAATTGAAGTATCAACATGCCAATTAGTCAGGCTACAGGTCACTTCCTTTAGGAAGCAGTATCCGTTAAGGCAGCTAGATGGCTTTGTCATCATGTCGGTGTAATGCTGACAGATGGCATTGCCATCCAAATTCTTAATTATTTCCACTTTTTGTGACATTATCGCACCATATTTCAGAAGGAAGCCCTCTTCTATTAATGAAATGTCCAAATCTGGTCGAAAATCAGAGACTAATTCCATGTGAATAGCTTGGGCTCGAAAAGCATACAAAAAGACATATATAACACTTTATCAATTTGTGGCACAACCTTTCTTTTCTTTAATTAAAAATCGACTCCAGTTATGATAAATGGAATGTTGCTTGTGTTTAAAACCAGTTAAACAATTTCCGACAACCTTTTTTGATTGAATTGAAAATAAAAACATTTGACGCCTAGCATGAAGGAAAAATGTTCATGTGAGAATATAACTGTAAGAAGCTGTTTGCTATCCAAGAGCATAGGATGTTTGGAAGTAAAATCCAAATTTAAACCTGCCCCCAACTCGCATAAATCTAATGTCATCAACGGACGGAGATAATGAAAGTAGGCGACATTTTGTCTTAAGTTCTGAATTACTGATTAACAATTTCAATTCATTACTGAAGCAACCTAATTGGCTTAACTTTAATAATACATTCATTAAGTTATTCAATTCATTTATAGATAAAATTCCTTTAATTTAATTGTTTGCATTCTTAGCATTAGGAGTGAAAAGTGAAACGCAAATAGTATGCAATAGTCAGTGCAAGGAATCTTTCGAATATAAATCATAAACCATCGTTGAAACTGTGTTAATTAATATTACTTAAGGTTACCGTTCTTGTTTAAGGTAAATCATCTGCATCAAGCCTTAGCTAAGGGGATGACCCAAGGAGGATCGTTCCACCAAATATCAGCATTCAACAATATGTGTGGAGAAACACTTGTAGAGCCTAGCCTGCAGGGTTATCTTTAGCGCAAACATAATATCAGTTACGTATACTACTAATTTCTAGTATTTTAGATACACGGTTACTTACAAAGATTTTAAGATTACGTGGCCGAAGAAAAAGCCAATATAATATAATCTTTGAATCGCACCAGTTATATTCGCAAACTAGCTTTTGACGACTTTATTCACTAATCTAGCTAACAAAAGTGTACCTAAAACTTCTAGGCAAAGAATAGTTTTAAAGGAAATAGAATTATCTGAATTTATTGTTCTTATATAAGTACAAGCATAATAGGAATACTGAGATGCAACTAAATGCATGCAGTTGAATAAGCACGGGAAAACTGTAAAAAATCTACCTGGGAATCTGCAAGTCATTTAACAGCATTAGGTTTCCACTGAAATATAACCATAGAGTTTTAATTTCATCAGGTATTTTGTCATCCCAAACGGTTTTTAATATCCACAATAATCAATATCTTTACCAATGTAAAACAAGCGCAAAGTAATCTAAGGTAATTTAAGGGTGTATCTACCTGGTAAGATACTGCAATTCTATTGAATACCTTAAGTCTTTGCTGATTCATTTTCACTACAACGTAAAATACTCGCTGTGTCTGAATCATATCTCAGATGCTTAACACGTTTGGATAATTACTAGTCCATATTCTCAAAGGAAAACAAGCTGACTTTAAAACTGATGAAATATCTGTACATATAGGAATTGCTTCTTCTTCGGAAGAGAATTCGGTGATAAAATCGTCCATATAGTAGTCATTGTGGACTCTGGCTGAAGCAGAAGGATAAAGTTGATTTACTATCAGTATTAACTACTAGCTTAAGGGAACGTACGGGTAAATAAGCAGCCGATGCTGTGCTACTGACTACTGTATTTAACTGTGTAACTGTGTTGAAATCGAACTTTCGGTAGACGATTCATTATAATGGAACATTATTTATACAAAAATCTTTATCGCGTTTATTAAAATACTGCATTAATACGTATCTATAATCACAAGGCATAAAATATCAAACTTCCAGCGTTCAAGTTATATTAATCCTTCACTTGTCTTACTTTATCCATCGTAGTAACCACACGACAACGAGCAAAAAAAAGCAAACGAATTGAACCAATTTCAGACTGTTGCTAAAAAACGAGCGGAATTAATCCTCCGGTTGCGGAAAATTAGCTGGATTAGCGGCCGCTGCTAGCAGGCTAGGGCCCCAACCAACGCGGGGCTGAGCGATTGTCCCTAAATTCCGTCTGGCTAATTCCGGGCAAAACTATGCCATTTGGCTGATATGAAACGGCAACTTTTCCGCTAGTACTGATTGAGCTGCAGAGGCAATTTGGTTTGCTGGAAATCAACATTGGGCACGAGTTATTTACGGCAAATTTATGCGGTTTTTTATTCTTTTATGCGGTATGCAACCGTCGGAGAAGAATAGCGCTTATGTAAAGGTTTGAATTTCTTTTTTAGACATCGAAATTTATCGATTATTTATGTTCGTTGTTAGTAATCACCTGGGTAGGCATCTAAGTACTTTGTGTTCCATTTAATTTGTTAAAGCACTTAAGGATTTATTTTGTAATTTCAGAAAAATTTAGCAATTTCGTCGCTTTTAGGGTTAGTAGTATTTCTTACATACTCATACGTCACCAACAGGCTCATTCTTTTTAAATAATAATAAATGGAAAATATGAATATAAAAATATTCTACGTAATGATTTCACAACATCGCTTGAACAAATTGTAACTGATCTTTTTCTACAAACTTCACTGATTCATAAAAAGTCTCATTTTCTTTTACATTAGTTTGAAGACAATGCAGCATATGAATGTGAACAAATTAAATGCTCGATATTTTATTAATTAAATGTATGGCAAAAAAACTAAATATTCGATAAATGTAGTAGACGCTCAATAAATATAATGAATACTCGATATAAAATTTACATGCACGTTAAAATAATAAATATCAGATAAATATAATAGACACTCGATGAATGTAACGAATGTGCAATAAACTGATACAAATGTTTTCTGAATTATTAAAAATATTCGTTAAATAAATAATAGATGTTCGATTAATTTAAGGAATGTTCAGTACCAGATTCGAATGCTTCCTCAATAAGTAAATTTTCAGTAAAATATAATCAATCGGTAAATGTTAAATGGAAAATTGATGGTGATCATATTCCTTTTGATTTTAGGACTTAACAAAAGTTACAAAGGTTCATAAAACACTTTCGTTTAAACTGGCTTTTATCGGCAATCATACTATCAAAATAATGCAAATGCGAAAAAGAATGAAAAATAAAATACAATGTAATAGTTGTAATCTTAAATAAGATATTGGGCTTTTATGGGAGCTTGATTTAAAGAACATTTAGATCATTTCAGATTTGTGAGGTGCGATATATCGAATGTCGACTAACATGAGACACAACTCACCCCATAATAATTTTTAAAGGCTATTTAAAGTAGTTTCTAACAATACGAAAACGCGTTTGAAAGCATATTTATTCAAAGAAATAAAGATACTTTAGTAAATTCAGATTTAGGTACGCGATTTTTAACTAGATAAGGAATTCACTTAAGCGTGCAAATTCAGATAGTATATATAATAATATTTTATTGACTTGACTCCATTTCCGCTGAAGAAAAATATCCTCCAGTCGAATCCACAACCACATCGTCAATACCCGTGGTGTTTACAGCGACCGAAATTTTATAAAAAATTCATTAAAATCCATGTCATTGGATCAATTTTTAAACGCCATTGAAAGATATAGCTGTATTCTAAAAGAATAAATGGTAAAAACTCTAAAAAAGTGATGTCTTACACGGATACGTAGATATTGTTTTTTCTTCGAAAGCACTATAGATACGTATTCAGTTTAAAAAAAAACAAGTTTAAATACAAGATTGGCTAGTTTTTATTAGGTAGAGCTTTCTCGGAAACATATTTTGTGTTCAAAATTTCGCAGTTAAGTTGTTTTATTTATATCCAAACAGTCCATTCACTGCGAACGACCCTATTTTACTGTTATGCCATATCTCCGAATGAAATTTAACGTTCCAGTTACTTTTTTTATGACATATAGGTGAAGCTATATTAATTGGCATATTAGACAAATGATTTAGTTTACTAATAACCTGTTAGTAAGCAGAACAGGTAGGCACATTTAGTAAGTCAGAATGGACTATTTAATTAATCAAAAACTTATTGTCATAAGCATCCAAATGAAATTAATTTCTAATTTTTTGAAAACGCTACTTTCAGAGTGCGCGTCACTTTCCAATGCGAAAGCACGCCATTTGCTTCAATACATTTTAGAGGTGTTTTAATAACTCACCTTTTTTGCATTTGGTTCTTTCCAATCGCTTGGCGTTTTCTCCATCACCACCCACTATAGTCATAGTTCACTACGCACACGAATCACTCCCGAAATCATCTTTTAACCACTTCCAAAAACCTAAATTAGGGAGCTACACCGCGCACGTTAAGAGCTCCTAAATACAACTAATACGTGATAATGCGGTTATCGTGTGTGCCGTTTGACGAAAAAAAAAGAAGGTATTATAAAAAGTAGTGTATTCAGACATTTTTTGCCCGTTGTTGTTCGGAACGCTGCGGCGCTTGACCTTGGGAATACAACTAAAAATCACAGCGGCGTATTTTATTGTACGTTTTTGATACGTAGTGCTACCGGGTCGTTCAGAATTTTCTCATGCTGAAATAAAATATTCTCTAAGAATTTGCTGTTTTAAATCGACTTTTCGTGTGAGTGCTTAAAGTTTGATTTCAAGCTGGATACCAGCCGGTAGCATGCCAGAGTAACATTAAATACTGCATATAAGTAGATGTTGACAAGTGTTGGAAGAATAATTCGTTCTGGTGAAACATTCTTAAACATCGTTCCTAATAATGTTTTAAACATTTTTTCTGATTCGATTTAAAATGTACGCGGTATCTACAATAAAGCAGTTTTTGGCCAAAATAAATCAATCATAAAACAAAGAAATGATTTATGGCGATAGCTAATAGTTTACTATGCAAGCAGTTTAATCTTAATCACTTTATTTTACTGGCGAAATTTGAACATTTAGGGTTCTCTTTAGACCTACTGGATTTAATGAAATAATAGCCACTAAACAAAGGGCAATTTGTGCAATATGGTGGTTTTGTGTCAAAGATTTATTCGGTTAACCTAGGGTTCCTTTTATTTTTAATATGCATTAACCGTTTATTAACAAAATTAAAGTTTTATTATCATTTTGGCCGGCGATTTGAAGTTATATTAAAATAAAGTCTATGACTGACTGCTTTACCTTGCAGGGCGACTTAAACACGGTTACTCAATGGTGTGCTGAAAGTTTCCTAAAACTGAATGTGTCTAGGTGTAAGTCCATATCTTTTAGCAGAAAGTAAAATCCGTTAGCTATTCCAAAAATGGTGATGTTATAAACAAAACTGTAAAAATAAAGGAATTGGGAGTAGTTTGGTGCACGTTTAACATTTGCTCACCATAATGCACAGGTTGCTAAGTCAGCCTCAAGACTGCTAAGCTTTTGCGACAGAAACTGGGATAKTTTTATGGATAGCAGAACATTTGAATTAGTTTATGTAGCATTTACTACACCTAAGCTTAAATATGCATGTATCATATGGAAATCAACTTATCGTAACAATGTATGTTCTTTAGAGTCAGTGCAATATTTAAATGTAAGGTGTTGCAGGTACAATCCTCAAAGAAGATATGATCACAACGTTCTTCTTGAAGTATTTGACTTAGAGTCGCTGGAGGTAAGAAGAAAAAAATGATTCTTACATGATCTATTACACAACAAAATGGACTGTACTTTATTACTTGAACGGATCGCATTTTTATTCCCGAGATTACATTCACATTTACATTTAACATTCTATAATAAATCATGCAGAAGTAACTTACAAAATAGATCGCCTCTTTTCGGAATGTGCAAACTATTCATTGAGATCTCTAGTAAGTGTGATGTAACGTTGATAGCATTAGAAGCAATGTAGCTACATATAGCTACATATAAGGAAAGTATGATTGTTAATTAAGTATTTTCTGTAATTGGGTTTATACGAGGATGAATCAAATATAAATACGATGTTATTTAAATAACGAAATCATTTATTGAAAAGCAGAAGGCACTTTTCATTTATTTTTCTACGTAGTTTCAAGCTTTAGAAATACATTTTTCCTAGCGAGAAGGAAGCTTTTTATGGCTTGAAGCTTGAAGCTGGTTGTGTTAAGCACCATTTGCGCCCGAATCTCTCCACGCTCTCGCCATATTTTAATAGTTGCCATCCTAGAGCTTTTCTAAGCAGTTTAGACAAATTGAAATCGCAGGGCGTTAGATCCGGACTGTAGGGAGGATAATTGAGCTGAGACCAGTGCATATCCTGTAATTTACAGACCGTTAGAGCCGCAGTATGGGGCCTGGCGTTGTTGTGAAGGATGGTGGCATCTCGAATCGGTTGGTCTGGTTTTTTGCTGCAATATGCATTCCTCATTTTTTTCAACAGACCGCAATAGTACGCATCATTGATTGTACATTGGCCATGCAAAAAATCAAAGAACAAAACGCCTCGCAGGTCGAGAAGTACAGTTGAAGGGACCTTGCCAACTGACAGCTGACAGCCGAGCTTGGCTTTTATTGTAGCTGCCTCCCCTTTCTTCCACCTCCGCTGACTTGTTTAGATTCGGGGGTGACGTGTGGTAGACCCACGTTCGATTACCGAACTGTACAGTCAATCTATGCCAAATTTTCTATGCTTGAACCCCCTCACGAGTCAGAAATTTTATAATTATGCGTTACGCAGTAGATGGATGCATCCGCTGCTCAGACATCGTCAGCTTCGCTCACAAATTGGTTATAATTGTCAAACGACCTGCTATTTCCACTCCTAATAGTCCCACCCAAGCATACTAGAAGCGCGGCTCGGGTACTACCAACTGTACATGCCGAGGAACAAAAATCCTGTTCACATTTGATTTGCCCTCGCATATCTAGTTACTCAAAAGGCACTTATGGTTCGACCTTTCTAAGTCCTGAAACTCATGCCAATCATGCTTACTCTGCATTTTAACGCAAATCTCTCTGTATCATTTGAGATTACAGTACTTCCGGTGGACGAACTTAACAATGAAATTACTTAATCATTATAATAAAAAAGTTTTTATCATAAAAATGTCTGAATTGTGTGATAGATTCAATATTCCGGCTCCAGGTCTGGATAAAAAGAATCTCACTGCCCGTTAGCAATGTTTAAATGATATTGAAGTTAACTTGGGTAGCAGTCCCGAGCAGTTTTTGGAATTTGGTCAGAAAACATGGAGTATTCAGGAATGTCCGGTGTCGTCATTCATAATAAGATATCTGCACTTACGTTACTTCGTAATGAGCTTTATAATTTGATTGTGTCTGTAAAAGTTGTTAACTGAGAGTTTCGTGTATTAAATACTTGCGAAGAGACCTTAATTGCTGGGGTGAATTGTGCCCCAGCTTTGCGGTGAAAGAATGTGAACTGTATACTGGTCGATGTCATCGCTAAAAGTTCTAGGTTTCCTGCAATATTGGAAAATTCTGCTGTTACTGCCAATTTCAAGGAATGTTGAACTACAAGCCAATATCCCTACTATTCTGAAAAAAAACTAAATGGTGTTGCATATTTTTATTTTTTATTTTCGATGAGAAATGGTCTACTTACAATTAGTTTAACATCTTTCATTTAATGCGTTAGTAATGATAAAGTATTAAGTTGAGGTAATCTGTGTTGATTTTAGAGAAGCATTTGGTCAAATATCTTTTCGAATAGCTGCTAGTATTAGCTACAGGTTTTTCATTTGCATTGGTAGCCACATTAAGATCAAATTTACTGAATAGAAAGTGACCTGTATACAAATTTTGGTTTGTCTACATTAGTTTGTTCTTTCAGTATACGAGGCTAATTAGAAACATTTTACAAAATGCATTTGTAGAAATTATAACAATTTAAATTGAAATAATTTGTGTTATGCACTGCTTCGATATCTTCTAAGCTGGATATCAATTTAGCAAAGTTTTGTTAACCTGACCGAATCTGTGCATAGTAGATATTTAAACCTTATGTATAAGTTTTCCCACATCATTTTCTGTTTTAGTTGGGTAAATTCAACAATTGCACCATTATCATCATTTAAGAATTTACAGCAAGCATCCGATAAATTACTCGAAGTGGGATATCTTGTACATATTATATACTAATAATAAGTAAAGTGTTCAAGCAACTTAGGTTAGTGCATGTCGCTGAGCATGTTAGGCATAGGTCAATTTACTAACGAGGACGGTTTTGCTCTCTTGGGTATCCCTTTTGCACAATGCTTACAGTAGCTTTACATTGCTGCATGAAAATAATTAGCTCGTTTGGGATGCTACAAGTTCCGGGGATCAGATTATCGAAACTCCAGGAAGGCTGCTTGGTAATAAACAATGCGAAAGGGAGATGCAAGGGCAGGTAAATTAAGAACGGCGCAGTCTTTGCATTAATTGCCAATTAAGCTTTCTCCTTTTGAGCTGACGCTGTTCGCTGCAGGCTAAGAGTTCACACAGGCATGACGTAAATCGTTAGACAGCCCGATACTCAAATTGTTCTCTGCCAAAATTTCTCATCGCAATACTTGTTTATGATATGTGCAAATTAAGAACTCTAAGAACTCTAATGAAGGGTGTTAGTCAAAGACTAAGGTAAAGTAAAAACCCAATTAAAGGAGAATAAAACATGAAAATGTTTAAAGAAAATTTGAACATATATTATGAGGAAAAATCCAAAATAACTACAGTAGAGGAGAAAGCTTGTGACACATATACAGGGTGTCCCAGAAAGACGACAAGAAGGAAAGAACACAGCTTACCTATATACATAGTTTCTCCGTTTCTGAGGGCGTCAAATGTATAAAATAAAATTTATTTTTTGTTATAACGTTGTAACTACTAGCATGTAACATTATTTGAATGTACCAGTCCGTGTGATTATAATAGAAAAGAAGACACACACCCAGTTTTCCTTACTTTTTCGTCTCTTTAGCGGGTTGGTAAGAAAAATGGGAGGAGAATGAAGAACCTCTTTTTGTAATGAATCACCAAGTTAAAAATGGATGATTGCGTAAAGTTAAGCATTAAAAATTCGAATTCTAGCCTCTCATTTCCTTTGTGTGACCACTCAAAACCGTTGAACTATCGTTTTGGTAACAAAATTTAACATACATCTTTTGTGCGTCATGCGATTAAACCGATTTCTTATTCTATCTATCGATTTTAAGTGTTTTTTCGTGTAACATTCTTGCAGATGTTCTAGCTTTAGAGAATTTTTTTGACGTTCATATGTCACATTGACCTGGAATTTGAATAGGGCTTTGATCGTGCAGTGGCAGAACATTTGACTAGCGATCAGAAGGTCCCGGGTTCGATCCCGGTCAAAGTTACCAATACTTTTTCAGAAGTATATTGGACTGCAAACCCAATGAAGTACTTCCTATAATCGGCAAGTGCAAACGGTGCAAAAAACACGGCCCCGCGCTTGGCGCCGAAAMTTTGAGTTGAATAAAAAAATCGCCTACATTACAAAACTATGCAAAGCACTACATATATAAATAGGTATAGTGTCATTGCCATGAATTACACTTAAGTATTTATTTAATTATGTTCATTTGAAAGTTGACGCATTAAATCTTATAACTTCTCATTTTTATAGAACCGTATTTCGGATCTTTTTTGGGATCATACTACGTCTTTTGCATTTATTTTAGAATGTGTTGGTTGCTCAATACATTTTGAAACTGTTAGGACGAATTGTAATCTGTCAATTTTTGCTTTTTGAAAATAACGTGATTTTTTATGTTATTGCATCAAAGTGCTTGAATACTTAAGGATATATTTACTTACCCTTCGCCCTATTTTCAAAATGTGAAAATACTGTTACAACGACAAAGGGCGCAGTTATATCCAGAACACGCCATATTAGTTTACTTCAGCAAAATATCAGTGGTCATTATCATGGCGACAATGACTTATTCAAACACGACGACTTGAATAAAGTGATTTCGAGTAAGTACCTAATAAGTAAGTAATAAAAGATTGTTGCGATTACTAAATTTTAATGCAACACAAGATTTTACAATTAAAAGTACGAAATATACAAAGTGCCAACATGTTGGCTTAATATTTAACGTTTTTCTACTTTTTAGTGTTGAATTTAAACATGTGCTGTACAACAATATTTTAATATATTTTACAAACGTTTAATCCTTTCTTGTTCAATGAAATATAATGTTAAACCCCACAAAGGAAGAAAGCCGCAAATATAAACTACTAAATATATATTGGAAAGGTTCCCATGAAAAATCATCTTGAGTGAGATACGTATAATAAATGTAATACTTAACTTTATTTCTAAAACAGGAACTTGCTAGAACAAACTATTTTACAATTTTTATGACAAGTAATCATTCAAACAAAACATGCCCAACATATTATCGCAACTTTTATATATTACAATTATGTCGAAACATTTTTGTCAGTTTTGTCACTTTCACGGTTAGACATCTATTAATTATTTATACGGCAGACTGTAATAGTTTATTTTTTCCTAATCCAAAGTTTTATGTTTTCGTTGTTTTGTTTCCTTATATATCTGGAGTTAACCGTAAGTGCTACAAAATTTAATCATAATAATGCCTGTGTTGTATTTAATTTTAGTGTCCTGACGATGGGCCAATTATAGCACGAAATATAGACAAAGCTAAAAAAATCCATTGCTTAATTTAGCCCAACCACCCTTGCCAGTTTCCAAAGAAAATTATTTGCTTATTCCAATGTAAATTAGTTACAGTAGCCCTCAAGAAGACTGAAATATGGTCGCAAGGTTAGCCCTGAAAGAAGAGTACACATAATTTACTAAAACCCAAAGGTTGGATACCTTCTATTTTCGAAAACCTCTGTATTGCTTTTTATGGTTTTGTAGTGGTAGGGATTTTTTGTATATGACAATCTCCCAAATGCTCACCTTCTGTTAGGAAAAGTAATTTCGCTTTTTACCACTCTGTCAAGTCAAAAGCAGCAAACATGCCTGTCAGAAAGTATTTTTCGCATGTTTATCGGTGTAACGCGAACCACTTGCCAAGCAGATATTAAATACGGGGTGCGATTGCGAAGCAAAATGTTCCCGAAAAAAACTCCGCTCTACATGGAAAGTCCGGGATCCACCACTGTGGATTAATTTGGAACTTTTTTGATGCACACCCGCTGTGCGGTATTAGATTTCAGTCAGTGAAGCTTTTGTGGGATGAGCGCGAGTAAATAACATGCAGTAAAACGAGCGACGCTTCATATCGTTCCCCAAATGCAGAATACTGAAAAGGCAGGTTTGCTAAATTAGGTTTTTTCTGTGCATCAAAATATGCGTAAATATGAGGAACGGTGGATAGAGATTTCACCTTATTATTTACTAAATAGGTTATCCACGGAATATAACAATATACGACAGATTTCTTCTTTTTCCACGTAAACAGCTTGTGTGTTTGCAAATAATATAATAATAATAATAATAATAATAATAATAATAATAATAATAAATAAATAAATTATAATAATAATAAATAATATTAAATAATAATAATAATAATTTTATTCCAATCCACACATTATTCAGCGGATACAAAATGAAAAAAATATAAATTGTTGAATATACAAAAAAGAAATAAAGAAAGGAGTAAAGAAAGAAAATTAAAAGGGAATAAGAAAAAATAGAGATAGAAAAAAGAAAAGAAGAAAAGAAGAAAAGGAAAAATGTAGAACGGTAAGGTTATAAGCTAAGTAGCGCTAAATACTCAATAGTACCCCAATAACATTCTATTGAAGAAGGTGCTGTTTTAGTTTTATTTTGAAAGAGCTCGCGGACAGAGTTCTTATATGACCCGGAATTGCGTTGAAAACTTTAGCAACATTATATGAAAAACCTCGTTCAAAAAATGCACTCTTATGTGCCGGAACCGTAAGCAAATCCTTTCTTCTGATGTTTAGATTTAAACATGTATTGACGTGGTCTTTAAATCTTAAATTTTCGTCCACAAGAAGGCCCAGATTTCGAACTACACTACGCTAAAGTAGATTAACACCATTTATTTGTACGTTATTTCTTTCCTTTAGGTTTCCCAAAAAGAATTACTGCTGACTTTGAAGGATTAATACTAAATAACATTTATTTTTTCATTTTATATAAATTACAAATTAACGGAAACAAATATAATACGTGCTTACATTCTTCGCACAGAAGCTATCGCCCTGGTCTTTCCTGAAATAAAATGTTAATATTACTTTATAATAGGTCGAAACAACCAACTTACCTCTATGAGCAACCTGGGTTGCCTATGTGAGGTTTCCAGTAGTATTTTGTGCATTTTGTTATCACATTTTGGCTTGGTCTTGTTTTCCACAAAAACCACCATTCTGTGTCTGACATCGAATTTATTAAATAATTTTATAAAATAATTTATTAAATAGTCAAAATTGTAATAGCTACTCGTATTTTGAGATCATCAATCTTTTGAGAGCACTATCCAACAAATAACAATTTCTAGCAAATTGATAAAATTACCTGAGAAAGACCTTCAACAAGTGACGTAACCTTGTGTGAAATAATTATTACAGTGTAACTTATATCTAAAATGTAATAGGGTCTTTTGGTGGAGGCTTAGAGCTAGATCGAGTTCAGTTTTTCTATCAAGCATCTGGAAGATCAAAAATTGGTTCGAGACCGAAGCAGCAGCCCCGTTTATGAATACCAATTCACGGTTACCCGGCCATATCGCGAACTGCAGCATCTGGACAGGAAAACAGCTAAGTCCAACTTATATAGCAATATAATTCAGTCAATACTTACCTATTCTTTTTGTTTACACTTTGTTGTATATTTCGGTAATGTTGTCAATCAAATGTTAGCCCGCTCAAAGCTTTGAAGGGGATACCGCGTTCGTTCTGGCAAGTTCACATAAATAGCCGTCGTCATCAGCAAGCTGTATAGTTTCACGGTAAAATAAAATAATAATATTCCAACCGGACCGACGATCGCTTTATTTTGTCTGCATTCTAGTTTCCAATTCTTGGACCACGACCCTGCTCTAACCGAGCATCTGGTTCCCGTCGCGCTGTGTAAAAAAATAAATAAAAGAGAAATTATACGTTACAATATTTAAACAATGTTTCTTTGAGATGAGTGACAAGTTATTCAGATCACTATTCAATTTTCGACCGGCACTTTCCCATTCCTCGGCATACTGATGATAATTGGAGTATACTAAACAGTCACAAATCTTTCTTGAATATATATTGTATAACAGCGGACCAAGAATCGAACCCTGGGGAACACCAGCCCTAACAGTTTGAAAATTGGATCTTTTTCCATTTAAGACTATGCAGTTCTTACGACTGCTGAGAAAGTTTTTAACAAGTTTAATAGCACTATCATGAAATCCAATAGAATGAAAATCGTAACTTATGGTGTCAAAAGCTTTTGTATAATCAATTAGAGTTAAAACGGTTAGTTTATTCCGTTTTTGCCGAAAAGTTACAGTTTCCAAGTCATAATATATGCGGGAAATTTAGCAAAACTGCATGGCCGCATAAAAAATAGTGTTGCGTGCAGGAAATTACCACAAGATACATTTCCGCATTTAGCAGTAAATATAACTATTTTGCAATGGTTGGTTGTTATACCATCTTACAATATAATTTTTATTAAAGAACAATATACTCCGTCATTTTGAACTTTTAAGAAAAGCTTTTTTAAGCTATTTTGCATTTCCTGATTAAATTTTTTAAAACGAAATAAGTAGCAGCAGTTGATCCCAAAGATGATAAATGTCAGCATGAAGGTTGTCATTTGACGTTTGTATGGAGATGCATGGAAGCCGTTATGAAAATTTAACCAGTTGAAATCTTATGTACTTTCACAAACAACTTTTTTCCTACTCGTTTTTAAGACGAACTTCGAAAGAGCTTAAGAATGAGATATAAATATAATTCGATCCCTCTTCCCTTTTCAAAAATTAAGCGTTGGAGCTGCTGGAGATAGAGAACTGTTCTGACAACGTCGAATCTTTAGAAGTTCCCCTTCGAAATAATTGACGTTTGCATAGTACCCAATAAAAACGAATGAATAGCGATATGCGGTTTTCGCCAGTTAATAGGTTGAAAACTTCTATCATAAGAGTATCCCATTAGATGTTGTTGTATGCGTATTCCATCGCCGTACGATAACTCACCTGTTTACAACTCATATTTCCAAAATTACATCGACATCCAGAAATGTGATCAATATTCGAACTGTCTCGCACGCATATAACAAWTTAAAACGAAATCACCAACATCTAGTGTAGGCTTCAAAAATATTCTTATGGCGGGGAATAAACTAGCGCCTGTGTACTGGGCAACCGGACTGTCGTTCGAGTAGTTGCCCAACGTCTCTTTTATCGTATGTTTGCGAAGCCTTAATAAAGCGATTCGTTCAGACATCCAGAATTTACCGAACCCAGATTTCGCAACAATATAACCAAAGCTTCAGAGAAGGGTGCAGAAATATAAGGCGTCGAAAAAAGTTACTGTAAATAAAATTTTTACATCCATACTGGAACCCAAGAACTACAGTTCCATAAAATGTATAGTTGTTTTATCAAAAGAAACAGGTTATCAAAACAACGGAGGCGTAATTTTGGTTCCTCTCACACTATTATACCAGATAACTTTTGGGTAAGATGAGACAATAAGCGCAAAATGTTGAGATTGTTATAGACTTTTACTACTTTTGCGCATATTATGAAAAACTTCCGCTTTGGTTGCTTGCTAAACGAAAACTGCTTCTGAATATTCGTATATTGCTCGCTAAATTGAAATGTCCCCCGTGTAATTCGGTAACCGCATAAACGAAAACCAACTTTTATTTCCTTTTCACAGCTGCCGGCTATGGCAACACCGACACGAGCTATTTGCATCCTAACTGCATCTAGCGGGGTCGCGGTCGCCCCTGCAGGCAGAATTTTTAAGAAGCCGCAGCGGGCTGCATATTAAATGCTCTTTATTTTCGAAATTGCCGGATAAATTAGTCGACTTTATAATGTTCGCCTAAGCAGCTGACGCACTTTGATCTGAATAAATTAGATTTAATTAATTCGGGAAACTAGTGTGATATAGACGGCTTGGCGGCGTACAGATTTCTCAACCGAAAATGCGGTTAGCAGAATATTGGAAGTGGATGACGCTGGATTTATGCAGGGAGGAAATTAGATTATAAGTGTTAAAGGGGTTCATACTAGAGTAAGAGAGGAAGATTTAGGTAGTTTGAGCCTAAATAACCTATACCACGTCGTCCGTGGTCGTACCATCACGTATTAAAAAGACAAATATATGGAATTAAGTCATTATGGTTACAATGACAGCGGCTCAATATGATGTGTGCTTAGTGCAAGCAGTATCACAATCGGGATAAATAAAAAAAATATGTGATCACACACGTAGGCAACTTGATTTCTTAGATGAAGACATAAACACAACATTGCAAATTCTGTCCCATATCCTTTTTTACAGTGATGGGCGCGTAGAATACTCCATGTAGATTACGCCATTATCTACGCGTAAACTATATAATATTCCACTTTAAAAGTCTACTGTAGAAAATAACATTATGTAGATAAAGAACAAACTAGTAATATTTAGTACTTTTAACAGCTCCAAATGCCTCAAATGACAGTATTATTTTGTATATTATTATTTTTGTTGCTTCCTAACTAAACAAAATACTACTTCGTTGTAATTAAAATAACTAGACACACTGATTAGTTAATAAGAATTTTGCTCACTGTATTAACTTACCATTTGAATTTTGTTTATGATTTGTACGTACTTACCTGTATTCTTAATTTTGAACGTAGTTCAACGCGGGGAGAATATTAGGGTGGCTTCGATTTAGTGAACTGTATTACTTAGTTTTTAATAGCACTGTGCTAGAAGCATTAATTGAATAGACTTTACAGGTTTATCAGTTTTTTAATTTCTGCTGTTAGTGTACATACTTAATTGTTTTTTCTACTTGGCAACAAAATGTCATTATGGTGTTTGCCAAGTTTACAAAATTAAGGAAATATCCGAAAACACACGTTAAACAACAATAACTTGTTTCGGCATACAGTTGTTTGGGCCAGAWGGCACAAGCGTGCTTTGGAGCCCTCAATGGGTTCTTAAATGACTGTAAACTATGATTTTATTATCTTTCTTGTCTATAAACGGAAGAAAACGGGTTATTTCATATGCTACCTAAAGACTTCGAAACGCATGTTTTGTCCCAAAGAAGTAAGAATACCGTTTGGGTATTCTCATGACTTACTAAAATAAGTTATCCAAATTTGTAATATAAATATTAAAAACTGCAGTCCTTTAACAATTTTTAAGCACTGACCCATAAAACAGGGAAATTGGAACAAAATAATTTGCACAATACACTTAATATACAATAGCCATAATATACTCGTCTCATTTTTCTACTAAAAATCTACGCCAAAATGCTTTATCTACATTTTCTACGCGGGTAATGTAGAAAATTATAATTTACGTGTAAACGCCCATCACTGCTTTTTTATCAAGAAGACTTAATAAAGTCGAGGAACAAAACATATTTAAAATCAAGAAAGTCAATACCGTTAAATACAATAGGCCGGTTTCTCTCCTCTATTTTAAGCTAAATTCATCTATATTTTTAAAATATAAACCAATCACAAGGCCCAATTTAAGGTGTCTAGTGACTTTAGTCCCCGTACAGGCTACCGGAACTGCAAACTTTTACGAAAGGAGAAGTATGCGCCGGAAAGTTGGTTTGCTTTTGCTCGGGTGCTGAAGGCGTGTGAAGTAGGCAGCAGTACAGTGAGTTTTTTATAGTAAGAAAAACGCGGCAAATACTTGATCTGAGCAAAACCATTGGACAAATTAGACGGGGCAATAGAGATACCATTACTATATTTACGAGATTTATAGGGCATAAGTGCGTAATGCAGTTATTTTATTGTTAACCATTAATTGTAATGACAATGGTACCATTATCTTTCGAGTAAGTAACCTGAAGCTGAACAGTTCTGGTTATTGTGTTACCTTTAAGTATATATAGTTTCTTGCTTTTTTAATGATTTAAGACATGTTACTTCTATAAATATAGTTTTCTTTAGCGACAAAAATTTGGCGAAAGTTGAGGTCAAAAGTAAAAGTACACGATACACAAGTTGTAGATGAGGAAAAAAATCTACAACTTGTGTTTAGTTACCTTGTAACGTAACATTAAACTCTACTTGTCGCTTGTTTTCTCGTTTTCTATTTATCATATCGGCAAAAATAATCCAGTATAAACCTTTATGCGGCCGAAATAACCACAATTTCTTCGTATTAACAAAATCAAGGTGTTTCAGACATTTATATTAATATTTTCTAGCCTAAAACACTTCATTCAAGGACTAATTCTACTATAAAAAATTATCACACAGAGTTCCTTCCGTTTTGACAGATATTTTTTGATAAAATGAAAGAAAAGCAAAGAAGCAAAAATGACTCTTGTAACCATGAATTTTTCAACAATTGAACAATTTAACAGCATTGAATTCTATGGATTACAAAACTAAAGAAACTATTTTTCATTGTATAATAATTTTTTAATAAAAATATTTTACATTTTTACTCTTTATATACACCACTTTTAATAATTCTAGGTCAATCTTGGAATCTGGGCAAATTCTGCATTTGGTCTTCAGCGTGCGATCCTGCATTAMTTCTAGCTTCTTTTATTTCTTCTAATTCATTATCCGGGTCCACACAAAGATTTTGCGGCTCGATTTCTTTTTACAAATATTTTCTGAAAGTATTTTATCCGAAAGTATTTTTTATTGAAAAAATTCCTTATGTAATACTCTGGCTAAATGTTTGTAGCAATAATATCAAAAAATTAAATTTCTAATTAAACAATGAGAAACAGTTTCTTGAACTTTCTTTTCGTAGGACTAAATGGTGTAATTAGTTCTTTACTTCTTTTAATAATTTTATAAGGATCATTTTTTGTTTATTTTGTAGTTTTGTGCACGTCCTTAAATCTCTGTATGATAATTTTTTGTAGTAGAATTAGTCTTTGAAACGCGGTGACTTTTTAATCCGAAAAAACGTGGTTATTTCAGCCAAAGAAAGGTATACTTTGATCAAGTTTCATAAAATTGGATTATATTTGTGGAAATAGAAAAAAAATCGATTTTTCAAAGTTTTCTCGAAAATTTACATTTATTATACGTCCATTTATCATTTCCACCCATAGATGTATGGATAAAGCTTTTTTCTCTCTAAATGTAATTTAGTTGGATTACAATTAGCCCTTCTTTTATTTTCAATAACTCCTTTTTGACCTCTCAATGCTCCACTGTTCTGGCTAGCGAATCCTTACTGAGTCGGTTTAATTAAAAAAAAGGAAACCAAAACAAAAGACAAGCATCGTCACGAAAATTTACATCTAACTATTTTCCGTTTTTCCTCCCCAATTTTTGTGATTGCAGTACTTTTATTCGATTTTTTTTAATTTTGTCTGAAACACATTATATTATGTTGCTATAATTTAGAACTCTTCAAAATAATTTAAAAAGTGGAATTATAAATAGTAGGGCTCAAAATCGGTTGCAAGTTTGATTTGATTTGATGACTCGCACTCACGTTGTGCTATTGTCATTAGTTACTGATGTAATTACAAAACAACCATAAACAACGACAACTAAGTAAGTATACCATTGTCAGCGGCACTGGTGATCCAACCCTGTCGCCGTAGCTTAAATCTCTCGGCAAACAAAAAGAAAATTGATACCGACGAATGATTCTGCATTTCCCAGTGAAACTTGACTTATTCTTGGCGGCGCGCCCAGTAGGATACTGGAACCAATTCTCTCGGCGTAAAATCTGAGCGGTCCCATTAGCGGGAAAATGGAAAACTGCGGTAGCTCCAGCTAACACAAAGCCGTTTTTCCATTAGTGTGGTTCGAAATGAGTGATGCTGGATGGTTTCATTCAGACTTGGTAATTGGTACTCTTAATTTAGGTATCAAAATTGAAAATATATATGGGCATAAGAGCTAGGAAAGTGAACGCAAAACTCATTCTTAGCTCTCTTTTATAATGCGTAATCCCACTTGTATAATACATTTAGCAAAGTACACTAATATTCTGCCGAGAACATGGTTGCAATATTCCATTGAATTATAGCATTCTGTTAAGATATCTCCCACTACAAACATGTATAGATGTTATGTTTTCTATATTTTTTTGAAGGTTTTAGTTATTGGCGATCTGTCATCTTCCGATGTTTCACAAAGGTCTCATTTAGGGCCTCTGTTATTTTCTTTATAGACATAGGACATTAATACAGCTATTTTTTATGTAATTTCCTAGTTTTCGCATATTAGAAATTGGGGTGATGCCAAGTGAATTTTGATCATTTGCAGTATTTAATTCTTTGGATATATATCAACATTTTTCAAGACGTTTGTCATCTGTCTTTGCTAATGCAAATACCGTTCATCGCAAATGTCCATCTTAATTAGCTGTAAACAATTACATACGTGTTCCTTTAATAAGCACAGACTATAATATTAGGAAGAAAAGGTACGGACGACAGCAAAACGGAATGGCTGTAGTATGATATGAGTCATTTTTATAAAGAATGACACGGAAATCTCGTTGACTCCTCTTCAGGTAATTTTCGTTAAATCATTTGGTGAAGATGTTTTTTTTTTCTAGAATTTGGAAGACAACTGCTGTTTCGCCTATAATTAAATCATGCAATAAGTGTCTGCTACTAATTACCACCCGGTAATGAGAGTATGAATTTCTAATGAAATTCTTGAATCAATTGTTTATGACTGTTTCCGTTGCCGTATTGTCTTTGCATTGTCCCTTTCATTGGGGTTTTATGAGTGGTCACCCGGAGCCTTTTAACCGGTTTTTTACATTTTTATGAAGACGCTCTTCATTACATGGCCAATCAGCAGCAAGTTGAGAGAATTTAAACAGATTTCATATTTATATTCATTTAATAGAATAGATCTTTTTTTGATAGGAAACAGTATTTATGATAATGACATTGCCAATTGCTTCAAATACGCCAATTTCTTAATTATTTGAAAATTCATTGTAGTGTTTCGTCTGTAGACGACTGCAAACATCTCCAGAAGGATATCAGTAAACTCGAATCGTACTGCTCGAAAATAAAATAGTATTAATTTATGCGCAATATAATTTACCAGCAATAAAAGTTACGAACAAGGAGGGTGTTGTGTTTGATTAGAAGGTGTTGTTTAGTGAACATATTACTGATACTGTTAGAAAATCAGGGTTTATTCTTAGGATTTGATTTCTTTAAATATAGATAATGGAAATCTTTTAAAAATTGAAAACTGATCCATACTCTCAACGTGGAACTATAACTAATTAAGTCTTTCTTAAGAAAATTGTTCTTCAAGTGTAATCCACTATATTCGCTTATTGTAAAGCGCTTTCGAATTATAAAAGTTTCTTCGTTCTATATTTTGACCTTTGTTGTACAATTTTCTTAAAGAAGAATTAAGGAAATCTTAAATCTCCGTTCATAGCTTATGCCAGTAGTATTTTGAACTATCCATCGGTTACCTGTGATACCTTTGACTTAATTCAGAGCAAATTCTTTATAGGTATAGGCTCTGTGATAACACAACAAAATTAATTAATGTTGTAGGTCATTTCTTTATCTTTGGAGCTATTGGTGCCTACGGACGTGAGGAGTTATTTTCACTTATCACTAACGCTTTTTATGGTAAGACTTACCCTTACAAAAACAAAGAAAGTCAGAGAAGCTAGAAGTACAAAGTTGGAGAATGTTAGAAAATATGTAGCGCTGCATACCTAAATCACAATAGATTCTTTATTAACTACGTCTACCACAAATGTACATCTAACCGTGTGTTTTTCTATTTAGGGAATGCTGATTCATATACAGGTCACTGTTTTCAACGTACATCCTTGCAAATGTGCGGGCCACGATGGACCACATAAAAAGACATGATGGATGGTGTGCGACAACTAGTTGTACGTCGATGAATTAGCAAAATGAATGCTGCCAATAGTATTACGGGTATTCGACTGCAACTACTGTTACCTAACCACAATCATCAGTTCGTTTAATTGAACTTGTAATTGTTTAATGTCTGATATGAATTTGTTGTAGAAAAGTTCCCCGTGGTCATTTGATTTTCAATGTGGGTTTGTTGTCAAAGGGAGGAAAATTTATGCAAATTCAGCACAATTTATTATTATTTTGTTTATTCTATTTTTGTTTTTTACTTACCACTCTATTGATTAGTTGTCTTAATCACATATTTCATTTCATCTGCTCTCATTTTGGCAACCCACTGGGGTTCTTCATGCAGTGCTGCAACCAGCAATGACAAAAACGGTTTTTTTTAGGGCGTAGATGCATTACTACTTAAGTGTACACCACTCGAACTTCTGGATGATTCTTCAGGGTTCGATATATTGTCAAAGTTATAACACACACATCTTTCTAGGTTCCCAAACTTTAAATCGTACTATGTTCCGGTAAAACTATTGTTAGAGAATTTTATAGTTTTTCATATTTGTTCGATAACAAGGATCAACATTTTGTTATTTTTCAATTAATTGGCTTATTTAGTTTGGTTTTTCGGGCACTTATTTAGGGTACCTAGTTCCATTCCTTTTTTTTCCTGACTCCTTCGTCGTGCGCGAAGAATCACGGAGCATCAAGAAATTAGTTAGTTTGAGTTGTTTTGAAGCACACACGTATACATCGTTCGATCGCATCTTCGCAGCTATAGACGTGCCAGCTAGTGCATCAAGTCCACACACACACGCATGCAACAAGCACACCCTCACACTCACCCCATCTTACACTAAGGTAAGTGCCTGAGCCGATTTGTTGTCATTTGGTAAGCGTTAACGGAGCTCATTTTGAGCCCTACGTGAACAACTATCATTGCCTTTTTTGTTCATTTCTTTTGCAAATACGTTCCATATTGATTCTTTTTTTTACTGAATTAAAATAAATTAATAAATTATCCCTGTGGTAATCTAATAAGAGCTTATATTACTTATATATATTATATTTGCCGGCTGTAGATAAGTTTATAGTCACCGAATTTATCAAGAACGACCCACGTTTTAATGCTGCCGAAATCAAAGGCGCTAAAGCAGCAGTATAAGTAATTAATAAAGCAGCTTAATCTACAATTTAATACATTATGGATCATTGATATTTTGAACGAAATGCATCTTTTTTCTAGTGCAAGTCGTGAGCAACACGGAGATGCAGCTATAGGTTATTTTTAGGTGAAGCGAGAGGAGCCCATATGTATACTGCAGTCCAAGATATGCCCGGAACACAAAGTTCGTGCAAAAAATTATGCAGTTACTTTAAGTCTCACAACAGTAAAATGTAGATTTTGTTTTGGTCATACCCCTTCTGGCTGCTTTAAACCATCTCCATTTGCGTTCGTAGCCTCCAGGTACACTTACGAATATTTTGTTGATACTATTGACGGATGTATTTGAAATTTGAACACTGGTACAAAGTACCATCTACTATTAGCCTCTGGTTTGTGCATGCTTAAACATTCTCCCAGTTGTTAAGAGGAGTCCGTTAAAAGCAAGAAAACAACTCGTATCACTCGGCACAAGCAAAGGCACGTAGGTAACATCATAACCTATATTCTTTGTTTACATCGGGTGCTACGTCACACCGTCTCCATCCCGGGACACTGCGTTTATGAGGTCAATTTTTATATTTGAACTTCAGAACGGTTTTTTTTTCGAAAACTGGTGCTAGAAAAATTTTGAATTTTTTAGGACGTAACAAGATTGCTTCAAAAATAAACGTGGCATGATTTCAAAAAAATGTGAAAACACCCACTTACGCTTTTTAGGACTACGTCATCCAACATGGTTTCCGAGGGGCAGCCAGCGCGCGCATGGGGCACGCATACGAAACCGGATAACTGACGCGTGACTGATAAAGTTGGGTCGCTCATGACCACGTCGTGCAAATTTAACGGCGCATGCCTTGATTCGTTATACTGTTTATAATATTCGAACGCGAGGCATTCCGGCCCGTTTAATCTGGAACAAATACAGTGTAACCGATATCTACTAGGTGAATTTTCATAAACGCCTGTAAGTGTAAAGTAAAAGAAACTAGTTGTAATGGTTTTATTTTGCATTACATTACATCTAAACCTAATCGTAGCTACTTCTGCGTGCCTTTTTTTAAATCAAGTCGTGGAGTAATGTAAAAGAAAAGAAGAAAATATCTCTCCCAATTCTTAAACTTTGGAGTTTAACTGCAAGACTTCTGAGGTGTTGCCGTTTGCCACCAAGGAACGCCAGCTATCTTGGGTATATTCAAGCCCTAAAAATGTTGTTGGGGATCTTTTGTGGATTAGTCAGTAGTACTTCCAAGTTTCACGCAAGAGGCCACGCAACATCTTTGGTACGTATTTTGAAATCTTCTGCATGCAACCAAATTGTATTTTGTCCTTCTACTATTTATTTTAGGCTTTTTTCCTTATATCCCTTTTCTTCTTTGTGTTCCATCCTCCTTCCGATCCTGTGGTGGCAAACCTCAGGGAAACAATCTACCTAGCCTTAAGGCCGTACGTACTTATTGTTCCTGTTTGAAGCACGAAGCTCAAACCTTACGCTCTTCGACTAACAGCCACCCTCACCACCGACAGAGGTAAGAGACAAGCCTTACCTCAACGCAAATGGAACCTGACAAACTTTAACATGAACAGTGCTAACAATCTAATAATTATTGTAAGTGTATGCGCATACATGAAAGCTATTCTTTGTGTTATTACTTATTGAGGCATTTGCAACAATTCTTTCCTGTTTCACGATTTCAATAATTTGTTCTTGATTTTTGACAAATTATTTTGGTAATAAATATAATTAATTATCCATCCTAGAAATTGGCTTAAATTATTTACTGACTACCGCTTACTGTCTTTTTGGTAATTAAGAGCAACTTTAGCATGATAAAGGTGGCGTTATAATTACCTGGTGCTCTGTATTATTTTGAATACCCTTTTTGACCTCTCAATGCTCTACTGGTCTTGTTGGCGCACCCTTTTTGAGTCGGTTAACTTAAAAAAACAACACACACATACTCACATCGTCACATAATTTTGCATGTAGCTATTTTCCTTTTTTCCTCCTTTTGCGGTTACACAGTCCGGTAAAGCGCTATTTAACGTCATCTTAAGGATGTCGAAAAAGAAGTTACAATCAGGTCGAATATAAGATAAAATTTACGCTCAACTCTCGGGGACTTGAATGTAGATAATTATCTTTGCAGCGAATGTTGCACAACATATTTCTTGGGTTTTGGATAAACTTCGTAAACAAGAGAATCCGGAAGTGTTTGCTTCCTAGCCGCGTTGTGTGCTTGCGCCTCTGGGATTTTAGACGCAAAAAATTCTGCTGCAGCCCTACCATTCTCGCGGGAAAGACGAAGTAAAATGATCGATGCTCATTTCGACGTGCTGCGTACTGGAATGCGGCAACAAACCTTAATCCCCAACACGGGAACACGCGCACCTCCGATTTCAAGGTCCCACGCTAACATACAAATTCAATTAAACAAAAACGTACAGCGCGCCAGCAGCATCCAGCGGATCTTCCAAAAGAGTCGTCCGCTTTCGCAGGGGCAAATATTTGCTCTAGCTGGCGGAGGTAGGTATTTAGAAATTACTCGAGTAGTCACTCGAATGTGCTTGCCTTATCTCTCCGGCGAAGAAGGAAGTTATTATGTAAATGGGGCAAGATCGGGCTACACATGCATGCAGTCGAATGGGAGCGCACAGGCTGGAGATGTGAGGTTTAAATCTTGGAACTGACGCAGGTGGACTGGGGGTTTTGTTGCAGCGGAAACGCTCTCCATGCTTTATGGCAGCACCGGATTGCCATAGGTCAGTTTAAGATGGCATGCTCTCAGAGGAAGGAATTTATTAGATGGAACTGAACAGAAATGCAGTAGAGGAGAATGCAACGTTCGGATAACGAGAATATACGAGTAGTTGTGTGTGCTCCACGTCTGAACTATTACAGCTAAAAGTATCGTCACCAGCTGGAACTAAATCTGTAGAAATAGTTAGTTCGATGCATTTACTATATCAAAGTCAACTGGATGTTCAAATATGAGCATGATTCATCCTTTACGTTTCCATTGAATCTACTATACATGAATGTTATATAGTAATTTAAACTGCGTGCGAAATTTTACGGTTCAGTAGCTACTACAGAAATACAAGAGTCTTGCACATATCAAGCTAGCGCTGAACTGGCGATGGCGAAACTAGTGCGGGTAGTTCACTTAATTTATGTGTGACAAATCTCAAGTCGGGGTAGTTTAATGCAATAGAACGCGTCACTGTAGCGGATTAACGTGCGTACATCAAAATTCCAACACTGCGCGTTTGCCGAAATTCACGGTGTGTTACAAAAATCTTGCCAGGAGTCGTGTGTTCAAAAGATTCAATTGTAACCTAATATATCCACTTCGAGTACTCTTTCCTCAATCAGGTCAATAAGTCCTTTTTTAAGAGAGAAATTGAATACAGCAAAAACTCCCAACGAATAAGGCATTAGTATTAATGATTGCCACTGATTTGCAACCATTCAACATAGTCAATGACACTGGCTTTAGAAATTTTGTAAGTCTGCTGGACCCCTAGATATATTCTGCCCAGTAAATTTACAATAGGAGAAAAGATAATGAAGCAAATTTACCTTGATAGTTGTCAGATGCTTAATGAAATTTTAGTAAATGTTAGATATGCTGCTATCACTTCTGACTCCTGGACATCAAGGACCACTGAGTCATATTTGACTGTAACCTGCCACTCTGTTACGAATGATTTTGAACTGAAATCTGCAGTTTTCTCAACAAAACCATTGGAAAATGGTATTAACCACAGCGCAGAAAACATTTCATCAGCGTTAAATGCTATTTTTATTGAGTGGAATTCATAGAACAAAATATCTTGCATTGTAACAGACAATGCCTAAAATATGGTTAAAGCATCTGAACTTTTGAAAAAAAAGTCTTCCATGCTTCGCCCACACAATTAATTTAGTGGTCCAAGACACTGTTAATATAAGTCCACTTAAGGACATGATAGCAAAATGCAGAGATTGAAGGATTTGCTAAAAGCAGTAATGTTGCGGCAGAAATCTTCCGGGAGGAACAAGATACTGMTATTTCTTGCAAACTAATACAGGAGGTAACAACTCGCTAGAACAGCGGCTTCCAAATGATTAAAAGAATTTTACAAACATGATGCTCTGAACAGAACTCTGCTGAAAATTCCTAAAGCTGCTCAACCTCTGGTTGCGCAAGAAATAGCAGTTTTGAAAGAAGTTGTGGATGTTTTAGCATGTTTTGACGAGACAACAACAAAGGTATCTGGCGCCAAATATGTCACAATTTCTTTTATTATCCTTTTATTAAAGGCATCTACAAAACATTGCAAAACAGATAATAGAATTGCAAATAGATGAGGGAAGAGAAATTTGTTTGAAACTGCAGGATTCTGTACAAAAGCATTTGTTTTCATATGAAAGAACAACAGCTACTCAAATGGGAACATTGCTTGACCCAAGATTTAAGCAAGATGGTTGTAGAAATGACGAGAATATTAAATCAGCATTAGGATTTTCGGAACAAGAAATGAATTATATTGAACCAACAGAAGCAGAAGTTATAGCTAATTGAGGTGTTTCATCAGATGAAAACGAGGCTATTCCAGGTTCTAGTTCAAACAGTTTTTCTGAGTCGAGCTCACTGTTCTCACTCTTGGATAATAAAATGCGGCAGAAGATCATCAACAGCTGATGTAATTATAGTGAACAGACAATATATGGAACGTCGGAATTCAACCCCAGATACAGAACCACTCCTTTTTTTGGAAAGTAATGCTTTGTTCTTATTTAAAATTTTTAAAATTAAACTTTTGCTATTTTAGGTATATGCAAATGACTTCAGACCTTTGAAACTTCTTGCACAGAAATATCTATGTATTCCAGCATCATCAGTTGAATCTGAAGGAATATTTAGTAAGACTGGATAAATGGTCTCTGAAAGGAGGGCGAGGCTAAAGCCAAAAAGTGTGGACATGTTGGTTTTTTTTTTAATAAAAATAGCTGGTTATTTTTCTGCAATATATATGTATACAGCATTACTTAGTGCGTTTCTTATAAAAATGTTTAAATACTTATTCTTGTATGTTGCATCTATAATTATTAGTAGTATCCAAAATTTTGTTTTCAGCTATCGAAAACTATCGATTGCTATCGATAGTCATTACCATAACTATCGGATACTATCAATGGTGCTGTCTATCGATAGTTCCCCACCACTATAAAGCAGTGTCAGTCAAAGGAATTTGCGACAACAACTGCTGTGAAATTCTCACACATCCACCGCGCAGCCCTGTTCCTCTAGTGGAAAGGAGAATTTCGTGAAATCCGATTTATTGACTTGGAAGGGTGAAAGCCCTGCAACAGCATTGCGCTCCAACTGCTGTAACATCTTGACAAAATCAATTTAATGGCATTTTCGTCATGTTCTTTTTGCTAACATAGCCCACACAGCACTTCATAACTTGGAATTCCTTTTCTACTGACATACCCATGTAAATTGCAAAAATGTGGAAAAGGTGAAGGAGAGAGGTGCACTTTAATCGAACTTTAATAGCTTAAATGCAGAACAATTTGCTTATTTATTTGTCCAGCGTCTTCTCTGCGTAGAGAGATTATCGATATTTCAATCAGAAATTATTTTAGCGGTATATTTGCTCATAACAAACCAGTTTAACGCGACAAAGTGTTTTATATAAAATTCATAAATACAAAACTAGCAGCGTATAAACATTGTAACGTGTAGCCATTCCAAGTGCCCCGCAATTTGATGAATTGTGAAGCAGCTTTTAAAATTCTAAAAGTCAATATCCCAGTGACAGGAAAAATGACGGGGGCGTACCTCTCATATTTCAATTAAAATTCCACCTTTTGTGTTTTTCAAAGCCTCCCTGATATCTACGTGACGCGAATTATACGGTGTGTGTCGACATCGACCGCACTGTCCGACGCTCCATTCCCGGTAAATCAGATTTATTTTATTAACGATGTCGTCGGCCCATCACAAAAGGTATCATCGATAAAATCGTATACATTGGATCATAAAATGCCGGCGGGACGCAGCTGATGCTCAATGTAACCAATTGTAGGGTGTATCACGTAACAATGCATGCTAGCTTTCGTTTATGCAGAAGCAGCTGATACAGGTAAAAGCATTTGGGGCGCAAAGTAAATGTGTAAGACGATAAACTTAATAAAAGTGGATAGCAAAAATTTTACATTTTTTAGTGCCATAGCCGCTCTGTTGTAAATAGAGAAACGAGTCGCAGAATAAAAAATTTGAAACATATAGCTCTAATTAGAAAGTGCTCGATGGCTGGATTATTAAATTTTGAAGCTGACCTCACATATATTATCTCACCCCACAATCTTTTTTTAGGATTTTCTCGTTCCTTTTGACGGTAGAAACGCATTGTTCGCTTTCCATAGTAATTATGCGGACACAAATTATTAGCAATTTTTCACATCCATTACATACGAACGTTAGTTTGTCCTGGATTAATATTTGTAAAAGTGAAAGCCATTGAGTCAGTTCCAATTACCGTCTTTATAATCCGGGACGGGCAATTTTAATTCCTGCTGGTGCCGCTTGGGTTGTGCAATGCACCATCGGCCTTGTCCAGATGACCAACAAAGCACTCCGTTCTTCTATTTATAAAAGTTTTAGGTGCACCTTGACGACATATTTATTCTAGGAAGGACGGTAGAAGAAACGCTTAATGTATTCTTAGTTATAATAAAATCATCTAAAACTGTCATATTTAAAGCTTCCAGCAAACTTCACAAAGGGAAATGTAAAAGCTGTACATTTCGTAGTGTCATTTCCATTTGGCTGTGTATAAAAAAATATAAGAACTTGAAATATGTTATAAATAGAATTTTACCAAACCTTAAAAATTGTAGTTGAAATACATTCTCCACGACTTCTAATCAGAAAGGTAGTTGATGTGGTGGTGATTAAATTGCGAAACTAACCTCACAAGTTTTTTTCTCAACTTACAGTATTACTATGTGCATAGTTTTTCGTGACTCACAGTGCTGTTTAGAAATATCCTGAATCCGTTTGCGATTACAATAACATCGTTAGTTTTCCATTGTGATTATGAGGACATAATTAATCAGCAATTTCCCAAATTCACTAAATGTGAGTGTTACTGTTCACGGATAACTATTTGTAAAAGTTGCATACAAATGAGTCAGTTTCAGCTAACACCMTTATAGTTCACGGTGTCAATATCAATGTATGCATTCCCAAGATTTATAAAAGCTTTGGCGCATCTTGACGACGGGAAATGCCTAATATATTAGGGGATGTCTACTTTTGAAAACATAAGCTGACACTCAAATTATTGAAAAGTTACTTTTGCAAAGAATTTTTTGAATGCCACACCAAGTATTTCAAGCTGCTATCTGCAAACTAGTTTATTAACAAACACCTGAACTTGATTAACACAATTATTATCCGAATCTACTATCTTTTGCAAATGTAGAATATTGACTCATTTGAAATCAAAGTTCCTTTTTTAACAGGCACTATCACGATAGAAGCTTTTTTATGAGAGTGTCCAAAACAATCGTCTGTTTGGAAGATCGGAAAGAGAGAGTTGAAAATGCAGTGCTGAATATAACAAACGATATAGCAGATTTTCCACGTAGAACGTTTCTCTCGAGGTCATCAATCAAGCAGGTTCTCGACAAAAAAAGTATGCTACAGTACTAATTATGTGAAACATGTATTACTGATCTACAAGATTTTAAAGTATATTTATGTACTGGGAGTATGAAAACAAGTAAAATAAGCAAACTAAGTGTGCTGTGCAGGCTATAATAAAACGTATCTCCTATGACATGGCAATTAGGATATTATCCATTATGCAGGCATGAAGTCAAGGAAGCTACAACGTGTCAACCCTAATTTAAAATCGGCCGGCTCGTCTATTCTAAACTGATTATATAGCAGTCTTGATAATGAACTAAAAATAACTATTGATCGCATGTCGTGGTGTAATGCCGCAAGCTGGCTGTACTAATTAACAACACTGCTAATCAGGTTGCCAAGAAGTCAGTTAATCAATGGTAGGCAGGTCCCTCGCGCGAGAGACAAGCATTTAAACTAGGGTGCACACAATAGGCTAGAAAAGACAATGAATAGAAAATTCCAAAGCTTCGAAGGAAACTTACACCTCCTGACAATGACACAGCATAAATGGAAACAGACATAACTTTGTGTTGTGCCTAAAGGGTTGAACGACCGCACCAACACTGTAAAACTACTGAATACAAATATATTGGTATTATATCTTCATCATCCGACGGCACATAATGCAAAGTGCTCAACGCGTTTCTCCAGGGCTTATTGAGATAATTGAAATACAAAATCGTCTGGTCACCTTCGCGGGCTAAAGTCCATCAAGTTTTTTGCATATTTTAAATTAAAGACCGCCGCCATAATCTCTGAGTTATTAGGGACATTCTGTATTTGACGACGAATTTTGGTTATGATTTGTCGAATGAAGAGGCGCAGATAAACAACTGAATTGGAAAAATTGGATCTTATGACAAAGTTTCTGAAGAATTTGAATGTATAGTGGTCAAAGACAACGAAAGTGTTTCAAAGTCTTGATGAATTTGTCAGTTCTGAGAGAAGTCAGTGAACATATTTTTGAAGTAATAATTAAAAACACTTTAAGCTTGCTGTGCCAGAGGTCCATGAGAGAAATTCATCTTTTAACTGGTGCGTAGACTTTAGACTACTACTAGCAACTAGTTGTAACAAACTGGTATACTATATTGAGGGAATATATAAAATAATTTGTTAGATACGAATCATAAATTCCAAATTAAACTGTATACTTATTTCATTTGTGCTGAGGCAAATTTTATGAAGTAAAATGTATAGGCTTACACCAGAAATCGAACCCGGGTCTACAGGTTTAGCCTCGGATGCGTTGCCACGGCGCTATGAGGGCCGTGTCGAAAATTCGGCGGGAGCGTATTATCAGATGTTTTACTTTCAGTTCATGAGAAGACCACTGACAAAAATGCACTCGAATATCAAAGAGTGTGTGAAATATTTACTTATTTTTCATTTAGATTACCAGAAACAATAAATAGGTTACACAAATAGAAAAATGTCGGCAACACCTTCGCTCTACTGCAGGATGCAATGATGACGGATCACAAGGCAAACTTTAAATAAACAAAACAAATAGCCGGTGTCCACAACTTTTTATGCAAAATAACCAGGGAGGAAATCGAAGTAGAAATAAAAACGGAGAACCTATATAAGAGGGATGACAGTTTACGCTTACCAGCAGCTTGGAAATCAGTGCTGGAAAACTATAATCTTGACTTCAAGACCAAATGTAGCTGCAAACCCTGCTGAGGCCTCTAGAAGAAGGACTTCTTCGGGATCATCAGGTCAAACAGACACCACACCTGTTCAAGAACTAAATACTTAAGCATTGTTCCATACACTGCGCCAGTAACCAGCAGTCGAGCAAAGACGATTACTAACAAAAGCAACAAATTTCAAAAACTCTGATTAATTTTACCTCCGGAAGATCTAATTAAAACGTCGTAGACAAGACTCTTCACGAAGCTGTAAACAATATATGCAAGACAACCATGAGAGGTATAATAAAAATGACATAACTAAACTAATTTTTTTACAACTAACATTCAACTGCGGAACCTCATGAATGATTCGCCATTCAAGTAATTAAGTGTCTCAGAATGAAAATTTTAAATTCGGACAAAAACATAGGCACTTGGTATTGCATGCAGCAGTTATAATCGGCTACAGGTATGTTGTGCAGCCACATAGTATCTGCTCTGTTTTCGGTCCGTGTGTATTTTTACTTGATTATAAAACTTAGAAAAAAAATGAACTAATGTAATTTGATAAGATTTATGTTTGAAAACATTAACAACTCTCTATAATTACTACCCATAACATTTGTCACTGCGAAAATAATACCTACTTTGGAGGTAACAACCACATACTAGGAAGCTACGTAGATAGCAAGGAACATAGTAATTACAAAATAACAGTGATTTATATGATAATGAGGCACAAAGTACACATATTGTCCAAATACGTAGTACTTATACACGTATACATGAGTACCAAATACAATATTTAGTACTTGATTCAGCGTATAGCGCGTAACCTTGCACAACTAGCAGCCATTATACGATAAAGAAAGTACTGCCCGAGAGATTATTTTAATAGACAAAAAAAGTGGTGACCCAAAAATCCAACCCCAAAATGGAGTCGTATCCCATTTAATGGCAGTAGCGATAGAAGCCTGTTAATGTATATACTTCTCCAACTACATTAGTCCCCGCTACCATAATATATTGTATGAGGTATATCTAATATGTTACCTATCTATGTATACGTATGTATGTAAAGGAGCGGACAAATTATTTGAATAAATGGATGGAAGCCGAAAAAGTAACTTAAATAGTTTTGTGTTTATAGCACTAGTACCGAGCTCAGTAATCCCCTCGAGTGCCTGCTCCTAAAGCTCAATGCAGGACCGGCTCTTCGGCTCGGACCTGAATCGGTTCAAATTCAAAGGATACAATCTTTTAAGAACTTAACGAGCATTATAATAAGAAACATTCCTAGATTTAAAATTCAGGTTCCCTGGAAATATAATTTAGGTAAGTAAGAATTTAGATGGTAATGCCATCTGTCAGCGTTACACTGACATGATGACAAAGCCACCTAGCTGCCTTAACAATAGTAGTACCCGCTAAGGCAGCTAGATGGCTTTGTCATCATGTTAGTCTAATACTGACAGATGGCATTGCCATCTAAATTCTTACTTACATCATACCAAGCCTTTGGTATATAGGCAAAACCAGTTCAATGCCGTGCTGTCTGCACTAGACTTAAACTGCACTTATGAGCTAGAATGATAGCGAAATAGAACTATCTGCAGTTGGTTGCGGTGCAGACAACACAGCATAGACATGCATCTTATTATTTATGTAGTTACTAATTAGGGTACAAAATGGCATTCAAACTGAAATGGTTATCAATTGAGAAGTTTATTCCAGTAGTGCAAAACGTTCTGTCTATGTGTATGTGGTAGGCATTGTGGTCAATTGTGTTTAACAATTCTTTGAGAAAGTGTGGCAGACGTGGAAATCTGGAATTAACGAACCTGAAGTGATGACACAAAGAAGGAAGATATTTAGAAGGAGGATAACAGAGGAGAAAGTGAAGAAGAGATCGAGGTTGAGAATAATGTTTCTGATTTAAACAGAAATGAAAAAAGCATAGATAAGTTTCTCTGTACTAATGCAAAAAAATAATAATAAATGTTTACGACTCTTTGAAGTAACGTGGTAGTGGGGGGATCGTCTCATTTGAGAAACTGCAAACTTATTGCAATTGCCTTACAAGACTGTTTGGAGAACAATAACGTTGATTTAAAGGAACGAAAAGCAAGAACAGGTAAGGGACAATTTCGCACACTGGATACAATACAATACAAAGAACTGCTTGTAAGTTCTATGATCATAAACAGATGCCAAAAAATCAGATGGTTTACCAGAAACTACGGAACAAATAGTGAAGAAACTTCGTAGATTTTTGAATGACTGTTACTGCATAACGATTTTCTAGTATGGCCTTCTGGATTACGGTGAATAGAAAAAATAATTATTTACTCTCTTACTTACTTACTGTGAACAGTATATGTCTCAGAAAACTGTTCACTCAAAAGAAACTATTCATAATCACCTCTTAAAGGGTAAAGTAAACCTTATCTTTCTACTCGTACATTAGTCCAAATCCTTGATAATATCCGAGAGAAAATTTAAATATTGAGGATTGAATGTCCAGAACTGGAAAGCAATATATTAACAACTTTCAGAAGGGGCAATTCAAGAGTTAAGACTCCGAAGTATTCCTTTCTAAACWTCGTTCTGTTAGAAATAATAACCGAATTATCAAAAATCCTGTTTTTCACTTACTGGGGCTTAAAATTCTACAGTGGCCTCAGTCAAAATAATTGCTTTATACCAAAATCACTAACATAGTAGTGCAAAACTTCCTACCTTAATAGTAAAACGGTCCTCAATATTGCACAGGAAACACCAATAGTTTAACAACAACACTTAATCCACAATATTAAACACACAACATTCGTTATGTAATCCTTAATCCAGTATCCGAAAACAACTGACTATCTAGTAAGTGACGTCACTGGCACTAAACCACACTACGAACGCACCGAACGGCGGCTGGCGCAGTAAATTACAACCGGCTTTCGGAAGCTTGAACTTCGCTGGCGAAATGTTCGAGTTCCGGAGTTGGCGGCGGCGGCTCCGGGTCGTCACGTTGCTCACGGCGGCTCGCTCGGGACTCCGGGTGTGAGCGTGCCGGAGTCGACGTCGGAGTGGGGACCGATCTGCCCGTAGGAACACCCGAAGCACGGACGAAAGTTACAATCGATTTTGTAGTGTGCCGGTTGCACGGTCGAGATAATGGTCAAAACAAACGGCGATTGCCAAAAAAAAATTCGAGTGGATGAAGGTCAGGATGATTGCAGAGGGCTTCGAGGGTGCTACAGACGAAGGGGCGGTTCGGCTCTTGTTCTGCGGTGTTTCTGGTTAACTTTAACATCTTTGCTGTTGAAGCTATCTCGGGACGCGTTGTTCTGGTTGGATTGTTTGGACGTAATCTTGATATATGCTATTTTATATTTTTTTTCTCGTAATAGTGTACCGGACTAGACGTTTACGCGCAAATTATAATTTTCTACGTTACACGAGTAAACATGTAGATAAAGCTCTTTGGCGTAAATTTTGGGTAGAAAATATATGTAAGACGAGTATATTACGGCTAAAGTGTACTAAATCCACGCTATAACTAAACGGAAAGGAAATTATATTTTATTCATAACTTCTCTGTTTTGTTGGCTTCTGCATGTGTTGGATTCCTTATTTTTTTTAATTTAATAGTTTTTATCTACAACTATTATTATGTGGATGTATTATAGTTATAGGCGTATCTGTAGAAACATAATAATCTATATTACACTAGAGAGAATATTACACGGTATTTGTATATTATACCAGATTTAAGTGTAATATGGTCCATATACACGAATTGAATATTATATGTTTTATCTATAACTGTTGTAACGGGTCGAATTAGTAATTTTTAGTTTCTGTTTATTTCGCAGTTTTACTTTCAATAATTTATGAGTTGGTGCATATATTCAATTCTGTGGTATAACGTTTTTACGAGTTTTGTGGATTTCGAGAGGTTGGCGGGGTTTTTCAAAAATTTGTTGGCACTTTGACAGGTCATTAATAGCGAAAAATATTCTTCGGAATATAAACCTGCATTGGGGATTAGTTTTGCTAAACTGTGCAATTATAAGTGGTTGAAGTGTACCTTTGGTTTATCTTTACCACGACTTCACCCATTTTCGGTGCTGACCGGATTAAAGCCAGTTCGTCGCCACCTGCAAGTGACCACTCTTTAGATAAGCCGTTTACCACCTACGTAAATCTAATAACAGGCAATATCTAACTTCTTTGTATTATTTAAATGATATTGTAGGACTGCATCCGCCAGGGATAAGTGTGCAGGAATTTCATTCGTTAACCGGACTAAGGGTTCCACTGCACCAACAGAATAAGGTCAGATCTCTCCATATATTTCCCACATTTCCGAATACCGACGGATCAACGCCACCATCACCCGGCCTGCTTTTCTGCAAGAAACCAATACGTGTTGCCATGTCTGTCGTGCTGCTTGTGCCGCAGAAACTGATACCGCCTTAACTATCTTTCACAAAGTCAATTTTATATTTTTGGATTGCTAAAGATACCTTTTACGAAATTTCTTCCTCATTGTAAAGTAACTCTAGATAAATATCGGCACTATATAACCTTCTTTTGGGTAAACCACGACTGGTTCTTTCGATAAGGTACTTATAATACTTATAAATAAAACTACTCGCCGTGTAAGTAGTGTTACGCTGCTGTCGTCCGCTGGTGCGCACCCGCGATCGGTTGCGAATTTCCTATATGTGTGCCTTCGCTTAACTAAATACTTACCTCTAACTTATCGAATGTAATTCGTTCGTCTAGCGTGTCACATACCTAGCACTAGTGTTACATGCTATATTTATCTTAGAGTTAACTCATATTACTAAATTGTGCCTTTTGATCTAAAATTTCCTATTAATTCTTAGTAATCAATATCATTATTAAACTCTTGAACAGTAACAGCCGCATTTGTCTTTCCTTCTTATCATTTCTTCCCTATCTACCTACAGGAATGTAGCGCGGAGTGTAGTATCCTTTTTGGATCCAGCGGATAGGTCACTCAACGCGTATCAGGATTCTGGCACCCTCAGCATAACTTTTGTAATTTACGTTTGCTTAACCCCGCGACTCAGACTGAGCAACGTCGAGCGCACTTGTCCACATTCTCCCGTCATGTTTCTGATTGTTGGTGACACTGTATACAGAGTGGCCCATTGCAAATGAAGAGTATTTTTACCTGAACCAATATTTCAAATTATAATTTTACTGCTAATTTAATCAATAAATAACATTTAAAGCAAATTTTTAAAAATACTCCTCATTTTGAACGGGCCACTCTGTATACAGTTGTACATGAAATATATTATTATTCCAATATTAAGACAATTCGCATGTAATATGGTCTACTTTATACAACTATCCAATAATATACTATTTTAATATCTATATTAAACATGCATAACATATTTTAGTAAGTCATCGTGGAATCCAAATGGTCTTCTTACGTCTTTGGGCCATAAAAGGCAAAGCATATTTGTATGTTTCGAAGTCTTTCCTTCCATAACTATATCAGTATATTCCTAACAACCTTATTTTTTACATGCTATCAAATTCTGAAGCGCATTTTTACCCACAAGCTGATTTAAAAAAATATATATTTAGGTACTACTTAAAATGTGTAAGGTAGATGTAGTGACTATGATGAATTATGATACTAGAAGTATATGGGAATAGCAGTCACTAAGTAAATAGAAAAACTCTTTTCAACTCAGCCAGGCTTTCGAAATGATTTTATTCCTTCTTCAGGGCGCTAAAAGATTACACAACAAAAGGATACATTGTAGAAACATAACTCTTAAAAAAAGCTTACATTGCGTGGAGGTTAATGTTAAATTCACCTAGATACATGATCCTTTGATAAATTGCAGCATATGAAACATTCGACGATTAAATTTATATCACAACACATTAAAAATTAATAGTTTTAACAAAATGGTTCCACACATGTGTTCTTACAGAAGAACAAAGTGACAATTAAATGACAACGATCAAAAAATTATACAAGTACGCCACCAAACCACAAAAAATACTTCAAAATTATTTGAAAGTATGAATAAGGTAAGTATAATTTTTTGATAAACCCTTAATATCTGACCTATTATCAATACTATGAGTTTCTCTATTAAAGTATACCATTTCTAAAAACCATATCTTCATCAAATTCGGTTTAGTACAGATAATTTTGACATCATTAAAATTAAAAGAATGACTGGTTCTCGTACAATGTTCTGTTAATGCAGATCTCTCATATGTTCATCCATCCTTTTTTCTTAATACCTATCAGTCTGGCCGATATAACATGAAATTAACAATATTAGATCTTAAATTATTAGGAATCTTATCCTTGACCTTAGAAAAGGCAGATTCGACACTAACCACAGTACTAAAGGAAAATTTTATGTTAGGAATATCTTTAATAATGTTGGTGATTCTCTCAGTTAGGTCCTCAATGTAAGGTAAGTTACATAATAGCATAGTTGTGGATATGTTGTTATTAGCAATATTATGATTTAAAGACATAGTTGAAGAGTGATCTGTAGGTCTCCTGGCATCAAAATACACTTATTAATGAAAAACAAGGGATATGAATTTCCCATTAAAATTAATTGAAGTTTATCAATATTATTTTTATTTAACGAGGGTGGGAAATAAGTACTACACTGTTGTAAAGACATTGTACTAAGTTAACCTTCATACTCATTTTATGGTAGGAAGAAAAGCTTAGATATCTTCCAGATGTACAGGGTTTGATATACCAATCAATTGATATTTTATTGTCATTAGTTCTTATAAATCGAGTGTCAAGGAAAGGTATACTACTATTATTAGATTCTAATTCAATTGTAATTTGTATGGAGGTATGTACATTATTAAATACTTCTATTGCATTTCTTCATCCTTTCCATTTGAAATTGCTATCACTAAGTCCTCAAAGTATTTAACTACAAATGATAAGTCAAATGACAACCGGGAAATAGCAGTGCTAAGGATCCAATCCATAACATACAATGAAATGATTGTAGAAATGTTATTACCTGTAGATGTTCCATAGGCTTGTCTATAAAATCAGTTATTAAAACAGAAATAGACATTATCAAACACTAAATAAATCTAGGTGAACATAACAATTTAGTATTAACCTCGACTCAATGTAAGTTTTTTTCATGAGTTTTGTTTCTACAATGTATCCTTTTGTTGTGTAATCTTTTAGCATCCTCAAGAAGGAATAAAATCATTCTGAAAGCTTGGTTGAATTAAAAAGAGTTTTTCTCCTTACTAACGACTGCTATTCCCATAACCTTATAGTGTCATATTGAGGTACTATAACTAATTATCACTTGCTACTTGCTTCTTTGTATCAAAGTACCTAGTTCAAAAATAAAAACTATGTGTATGTACTCCTAATACAGCACAATAAAATTGATCTGCGATTAAAAAGATTGCTATAAAAGAACAATGGTAGCGTATGTAATTGCTCATTCATTTCCATTTTAGAGAAGAAAGACAAAATCGTAATTCAGAAAGCTACACAGTGCTTTTGACAACACGTTTGTCCTGTTTAGTCTGGTCTTCTGGCCTTAATTGACGCATGCCTAAACAAGTTATTGTTGTTTGAACATTTGTCTAGTTAACCTAATTATAATAGGGTAGTATTTGGTTTAGTTAACAAATAATAAAGATAATAATAAGGTACAAAAAGATAATATTATTACATTTGAGGCGTTTTGAACAATACTGATAATAAACATCATGAAAACATAAAATATTTCTAGATTTCTGTTTATCTACACAATGCTATTCTCTGCAGCAGACTTTCAAAGTAGAATATGACATAGCTTACGCGTAGATAATAGCGTACCTAATCTACATGCCCATGACTGATACCAGGGGGTACCTGTTTCTCTAAGGCTATCTACTATAAAGAGAAATAGGAAAAAAGGAATCTAGCAGGTGCCGTCTAGCTTACTTTTAACTTTTCGTTATCTCGATGTTACAAAAAAGAATACTCACCGGCATTCGCTTCTTTGCTGCTGTCGGGAACATTGTTCCACATTCGAACTGTTTTGCATTCCAGAATATTACGGTTTCTAGTACTTAGCTGGTCTGTAATTGGTTAGAATTTATCTGTTTAAGTAAGCCCTCCTTAATCTTTATGCGAGGCTTGAGTCTCTTATGTTAGATATACAAAGCTAGAAAAGACCAAGTGATTCAGGGTATGTCGACCTGTAAGCTACACATAAGAGTACTCCTTTTTCTTAAGCTGAGCTTTCGAATTTATTGAAATTCTTCTTCGGAGCATCTACAATTCAACTTAATTAATGCAACAAACTATATGGAACCTTATATATACTTACAGAAATTTGAGGCTAGGTGTATGTTATAAATATGCGCAACAGTGTTTTTTACAAAACATAAGTTTTTTCTACAATAAATGACTTGTGTCAAATAAATTAATTATAATTTTTTTTATGTCATTTCCTTTGATAGCAGATGTGTGTATATATTACTTAATTGTTGTTCGTCCGATTTTTTATTCATTACATTATTAATTTTGTTGATGTGGTAGATTTCCAAGATTAGCCTTTAATACAATTCTAGTATCCAATATTTTTACCCCATCCCAATCTAATCGTATGGTTGTTGTTGACGGCATGTGTGGCTAATGCACATCGGTCTCTTTTCATTGAAATGTCGCTTTTATGTAATGATATTCTGTTCATTACCCACTGAGATGTTTGACCCACATATATGCTATCACAAGTGTTACATTTTAAACAGTAAATTACATTGGATTTTTATTTTGTTGGTGTTTTTGATTTTAATTTAGTAAACAAATTCGAACACTTTTTGATATTGCATCTTGCAATTTTAATATTTTCCAAATTAAATGTTTTAATTAATTTTGAAGTTAATCCCGTGATATTTGGTAGTGACCCATACTTCTGTGTTTCAGCCTTATTACTACTTGTTTGGCTTAAAACTGAATTTCTCATTCCATCGTCCACATTTTCGTTAATCCTAGGACCTACTGTTCCTTCTTCAACATGCATTCCATCCTCGAGGGAAAGGCTGCTGGTGGAGTATAATATTTTATTTATAAGGACTTTTGGGTATGAATTTTGGATTAGTAACTCTTAATCTGTTTAAATTTTTGTTTAAGAAAACGGGATTTAAAATTTTCTGAATTCTGTTTTTTATTTGTTTTATAACATTAATTTTGATTTTAGTTGAATGATCAGACAAAAAATTAATATATCTTCCTGAGGCTATAGGTTTTTGATACCAGTCTAATAATTTACGTCCATTATGCCGAATGACCCTAGTGACTAAGAAAGGCACTCCACCATCAAAATATCTGGAATTAACATCAAGCTGTACTTACTGTAAATTAAATAAACTAAGCGCAGTACCTTATATCCACGACCCTTCGGTAACATATTGGCGCCCAACGTAGGGGCGGACCCCACTACTCTGAAATTAGGAGTTCCATGCTCTACAGACTGATTCAGTCGGGTCGTCTTTTTGCTTTTGGTTATCTTGATGTTAAAAAAGAGTTAAAAGTCGTGTTCCTTGGCTGCAATGATTTTCAACTTAACGGCACTGAAAGCACATGAAAATGAGACAAAACGTAATATTGATTTTGATAACACCAAAATAATAGTCACTGAACAACATACATGCAAAAGACAAATACTAGAAGCGATTAATATGAAAAAAACATAAAATACAAATATAAAAGGATTAAGTAATGTATAACATAAAATAAAACTAAATTAATTAATTCCACAAACAAACAATGCTATTAACACTGGCCTAAATCATTTTTGACGCACAACGAAGCTTTGATAAATACAGATTCTTATATTCTATATATTTAGCAAACCCACGAAAAGAAAGTACAAACGTAATAAATCTGTTATGTTTATCAAATTCGACTGCGGGGTATTTTCAAGGCTTGCTAGAAGGATACATGTATAGTAAGACAGATACCTCAAAACAAATGACTGTAGGGTAATGATACCTCAGTGCATTATTGCTTAACTTGTTGCCCATAATCGAATGCGTTATAAAAATGGGGTCGTTCTATTTAAACGTTCAACTGTTTTATTTTGTGAATACTAAAAATTTTTTTTTCAAAAATTCAGAAAACTTCCACATTTAAAATACCAGATTAGTATGTGATATCAAAAAGATAGCTTTTGTAGTGTTTCGTGAACAGCAATTATTATTCAACATGACATATATTCCAAAAACAAATGACTGTAGGGTATAGCGGTACCTTAGTACTTTTTTGTTTAATTTGAAAAAAACGGGGTCCTTCTGTTTAAAATAACAATTTTGTTATAGCTATCTCGATCAGTTGATGTTCAATTGTTTTCTTGAAGATACCACAAAATTCTAAAAATTTAATGGAACTGCCATATAAACCACTAGACGACAAGGTCAAATAAAAAACTTGGCTATTGTAGACTGTTTCGTGAACAGCAAATATTCAGCATGAGATATATCAGTAGCAAATGCCTGTAGGGTAGTGGTACCTAAGTACCTTTTTGTTTAATACGACGCCATTAATCGAATGCGCTACAAAAATGGGGTTCTAATTAAAATAACAAACTTGTAGTCGATATCTCGGTCAGCCGATGTTCAGTTGTTTAAATAAACACACAGAAATCCTGAAAACTTCTCCATTTAAATTACACGTCAAAACCAAATTTCATTGGCATTGCTATTGCTAGTAAATGATTTCATTTCGATTTACTGCAATAGATTTACCCCCTTCAGAAAGGTTCCAATTAGGTCTAATAGTTAATTTTGTGAGACCTCGTGCAAAATATTTGCCACACCACTTCTAACTAAATATAATGTGTGCAGAATGCCCATACTAAACCAATTACGGTCAAATGAAGAGCTGGGCAAAATTACAGCAGCAGCCAAATAACTTCAAAGTCACCAAAGGCAAATTGCCGCAATTCTACATGTGCGGGTTTCGACAAACATATTGCGAGTTGTTGCAACTATACAAATACAAGTTCGAGTTTAATCGGAAGTGCAATTTCGGAATTAAATGAAACGCGCTTCCGTTTTCCACGTGTTACGTTTCAAATAATGTATTCAATAAAGGGTTTACGAATAAGCGGTTTAGTGCGTTTACAAAACTTGATATAAAAATAACCCAATGCTAAATGCACATTTACCACCAGCGCTCCAAGCCTCAATACAAATCGGTATTGGAGAAATTTCCAGAACTACAGTTTTAAACTACTGAAAAAATCGTTTTTCGAAAACTGTCATCAAAAGCTGACATCTTCGTTAAGTTTTCAGTTGACAAACCTGTCACCTAACTGCGAAATACTTTTGTGTTCTAGAACGCCAAAGTATTTGTCGGTCTAGAACATAAAACAAATGCTAAACAATTTATCATTCTTTTGAAACTTATTTATGACTTTATTAATTATTCATTTTACATAATATAACATTTTAATAATAAAACAATAACTATTATATAAAAAAACAGTAACAAGAAGATTACAATTTGTCTTGCACTAAATGTAAATTGAAAGTACCGATATTGTAATGAGTTAAATTTATGCCAGATCTAGTGCTATCAGTTATCGAAGCTTTTAGTTCTGGGTGTTCAATGAGACTACTGCTATAATTGTTTAAGTTTACTGCGCACGTTGTATTATTGGTAAGTTCTGTAGGATCTGCTGAAGATGGTAGTAGTTTATTTGCAACTCAAATTTTATTTTGAATAGAATCATCTATATAATTCTCCGCTGTTGTACTAGAACGTCACCCCCATGTCGTTTAATCGTGGTAATACCGGCGCCTGCGTCGGCTAACAGAGTGGTGGTAGAACGTCTGAAGCAGTGCCCTGTATAAGTTTCTGGATGAGCAAATTGAGATATGTTGCTATTTCTTTTAGCACATTTTTTATTTTGTTGACGCCAACCACTTGGTTAACACACTTAACAAAAAATCTTCGACTTGTAGTAACTGCCAGACGTAAAGCTCAGTATTTGCGCCAGACCTTCACTTCGTCTGGACTTGAAATCACAAAACATCTCGGATTACGAGTTTTGAAATCAGGAATTCTTATAACAATAATTGAATTCATCTGTCGTTATTTTCAGTAGCTCATCTCTTCTCAAAACTCCACAACACTAATAATTAAAATGACCTGAAAAGTTGCTCAGAATTAGATAAGTCAATAGATTTATATTAATTTTCAAGCAGAAATCTACTATAAGGTGCCTCTTGTAAAATTATCTCAAATTCTTCTTTCGTTAAAATTTTGGACTTTTTTTGGACGGTATCCAACTGATTTGCTTTTAAAATATGGTATTAGTTTCGAAAATTTCCTAATATTTACATTTCCTTTGGAATTCAGTTTACATTTTAGCATTGAATATACTGACCATAATGTTGAAGGTTTAACTTTCGGACACTTTTTGAATTTTTTTTGAACTGCACCATGTTTTAAATTCTTCCAGGCGATCTCGTACTGTCTCGACGATTTTTTGGCTAATATTTGTGAAACAGCATTTTGCGCCACTTCCAGTAGTTCTCCTGTTAAATGCTCCTTTCCACTTTCCGCGCCTATTTTCAAATAAACAGTGTTGCACACCCTTTAGAATATGAATAATTACAATATATTATAATTCTGAAATTACTTTTTCTGACAAACAATGTTTATTGTTTATTAGGTTGCTATCGTTACGACAGACAACGCCACCGCACCTAAAATGTCTCGATTCAAACAGTAGTTTAAAGGATTTCAAATATTAATTAAATTAAAATGCATGTCTATGCTGTGCTGTCTACACCTCAACCAACTGCAGATAGTACTATTTCGCTGTCATTACAGCTCATCAGTGCAGTTTAGGTCTAGTGTAGACAACACGGCATAGAACTGGTTTTGGAAGTAGTTCCCGTTAAGGCAGCTAGGTGGCTTTGTCATCATGTCAGTGTAATGCTGACAGATGGCATTGCCATCCTAAATTCTCATTAATAAATTGTAATACATACAACTATCTCATTTTATTGTGGTTTTTGAAAAATATTGTTTGTATCTCCAACGTAAAATTCTTTTGCGTTCTCGAATGGATATTAATATAATTACCATTCTTGAACGCAAAAATATCATTTCGCGTTCTAGATATAAAAATAACTAAATAGTTAAATATGGCGAGGGCGCCATACAACCGCTAGTTTTGTACAACACAGCTTATGTGAATAAAATTTAATAAAGTAATAAAGGTCAAGGAACCTTTGTTTATCGTTTGATGTGTTCCCATCAGGCGGCTAAGCTTTTCTAGGGCTTAAAAAGGGGCTACTTCTTGAACAACTGCTGCATACAACCATAGATTAATTTAGAAAGATACTCATTGTAATGTATGAAAGAGGGCGAAATCGCTTAAAAAAAGCAAATGCAGAAAATTTGTCGGCGTGTTTTATGCYGAGTGCGGAGGTAACCGAAAGGGAAGCAAACATTTTTCTACAGGCTCTACTGGATCTTCAAAGGTTTTCTTGTCTCAAATGGGGATACGAAGGCTCGTCCAGTCAATGCGTGTACAAACAGCKTTTTACTTCCAGCTTTACTGCCTTGTCACAATCATGTTAATGGTAATGGTAATGTTAAGATGGTAAGAACCAGAACATGGGGGCTGGTATTGAGTGTTCACGATGATGTTAGTGTTAATGTTAATGTAGTGTGTTAATATATTTATTTTTTATGTGCGATAATTAATTAATTTTTGTAGAAGTCCTGAAGCAAAGTAGAGCAAATATTAGATTGGCAAATATTAAAGAGTACACCTTATTGTCACCTAGGTCACTTGGTGGTAGTTGTCTCTCTATATCGAACAGAGAAATGGGCATGCGCACTGTCTTCTATCACAAAGAGTAGTACACTTAGAGGTACGTGCAGTGCAGGCATTCAAATATTCAAACATTCGCGGTCAAATAGCGTCGTCAATTTTTAGGCAACCCTATGCAATAATACCGCAAAAAAATTATCTTAATTCTGATATACGTTTCAACTAAAATACAGAAGTAAATTCATACTACTAAGTGACCTGTTTATACGCGGCAACCTCCTACTAAGGCCAGTTAAAATGCTAATGAAAGAAATTTTAATTAAATGTGAAATGGTCAGGATGTGGTTAGACAGGAATCTATGCGCGATTTGTTTGTTTATGTTTTTTTTTATATTATAAAAGTTTATCAAGGATTTGAATCATCGTAATCATCATTCACATCATTTCGACCTTGAGCCATTTTTATTTTTWATTCGGTCTGCGTATTTAACGTGTTTTTTCAAAAGTAAGTAAGTATTTCATTTACCCGTACGTTGTGGATTGTTATTTGCCCATTATTTTGTGGTTCTGGTTGTTAACCAACTGCGTAATAATTTATTTAATGTAAAGATATGGTAGTCCTAATTTTGCCATCAACTATTTCGCATTAAGCAGTAAGTATTATTTTTTAACAAACTGTATCAGCTGTCTGTGTCCTAATTATTGTAGTTGTCCTGATGAAGGGTCAAGTTTAATCCGAAATATATAAACATTAGCTAAGAAAGCGTTTCTTTTTCGCCCAGCCTATTGCTGCATAACCAGTAACTTATTAAAAGTATATCTCGCATTCAGATAACAGATGAGAGAAGTTCGACCTAGGTCTGGATCTTAAACTATATTTGTAAATTCTGGCCTCTATCCTTATCAACATTTTTCATAATATTACTGTGTTGAAGGACAGGTTGAAAGTTTTCAAACAAAAAGTAATTACTTTGAACAGTTCCTTAGATTGATATTAGCGACCAAATAGTAGCACATTCATGTACGAGCTGCAGGTAATAAAACGAATATGAGTAATTTCCAACAAATATCGCTGACAGATTCATAAATCCGCCGGTTGGTAATGAACTGAAACGTGCGTTGCTGAATGCAATCTATTTAATTAAATTTAATATACAGATAATAGAAACGAGACATGGTGTAAATGCACTGATTTACCTTTCTGTCGCCTGCACCATTTAGTTGCACATCATACGTGAAATCACGCGTTTGCCGTTTCAAACGCGGTTGTGACAAATTTCATGTGCCGTTGCGACAAAACCCCCAACACGTTTTGCGCCCGGCAGGTGGACATCAGGCATCCGTTTCCCTGCGGGTTGGGTACAGATATTCCACGAATGTGCAATAATTGCAAATTCCCTGCTGTTGATATTTCCGTTAGTTACACTGGAAACATAATATGGACAATCGTAAGCGCTGTTTCTGTAACGCGCTGTCCACCCATTATTATCATGTAACATTCATCATTTGTTTTCAAGCGTAATAAAGGAAAGATCATTAAACTGACGTTTTATTAATAAAGTTTACAAACTAAGTGCAATCATGCAAATATAATTATAGAATTTTGCAATGTTTAATACATTCTAACATTATAGTAAAAAGTAAAGTGAAAGAAATTGCATTTTTAACTGTGGATTGTAGATTTTTAATTAGGGAGGTTAGGTTTCGAGTGCTATGCATAAAAATGGATTATTTAAGTGTTATTTGTTTTGCTAAATTAGGGGTGGTGTCAGTATTTTTACGGCACATTTTTTTAATAAACAATATCTTGCTTTTCCAAAGTTAAATTGTGGTTTTCCGTACTTTATTCATTTGAGTATTATTTGCAGTCCTGATGCTTTTGTGTGCGGTACGTGCATACCTGACGTTCAGACCTAAAATTTGAATGTTAAAGTCCAGTCTTTGTATTTTTGTAGTCCATTTGTACTTTTTTTTAAGATATTAGCGTTTAAAAAAGTGCTTGTTACGTGCCTTGCGGTTGGCTGTGGAAGTTGAAATAACAGAGATGAAATAAAATTTTATTCAGCTCTTGCTGTTTTAAAACATAAATTTGTCACGGACAATTTGTACCTGACCTAAACTTTGAATGTTTGACGTTCGGTAATGTAGTAATCTATATGTGTGCGTGTTTGATGATCGCGAGACATCAAAATGAAGAAATGATCTTCGAATTTTAGTAAATAAACGACTGTGGCCGAATGACATCTTGTGAAAGTGTTCCGGAGTTTTATAGGTCAGAATGAGTTTATTTAGCTTTCTTGAGTTGCAAACAGTGAAGCGAGTGAGGCCTCGCCGCACCAAAAGTATTTCCCAAACAAATAAAAAACTAAATTTCAATCCTTATTTTTAATTTCATTTTTAAATTTTATTATTAAATTACCCGTTATATCTGCTATTTTTATGGCTTGATATTTAGATAGCGAGATCCAGCTGGCAAAAGTAAAGCGAAATACCATTCACCTCAGTCCCGCTACGCTACATACGAGTACATCGGAACATTGGGATGTTCAGTACACTTGCAATGACAGAACAGAACTATATGCGATTTACGTACCCAACTGGGCGACGAAATCAGCGCTTCTCGGGCTTTCCAAAACTAAACCAATGACAACAACGTTCAGGTTCAGGTACTATAACTTATAGGGTAATATTGTACTACTAACGATTAATTAAAGAGACTTAATTAGATATGGGTACGTATGTTTGGCTTATATTCTTTAAGTATAAATAAATAATTCACTAGTGTTGCTCACTTTTAGTTACAGACCGGCAGTTGAAATAATAAAATCATATACACATGTTGGACAATGGTTATGTCATTTACTTTATAAGTCAAAACGATTATAGCCAAGCAAGCACTTATTTGTTTTTGTCATTTGGTTTACAAACCAATTTATAGGAAAGATTAATGGCAATATACATTGTTTATCTTCAACGATATAAGTAAAACTTGAATAATAATAAAAGGGGAGCATTTTTTAAGTAAAAGAAACCACAGGATTACGTCAAAAGCAAAATAATTTTGCTTAATGCACAATTAATGAGTTCCAAAATAATCGATATTAATTAAATTAATTAAATTAAATGTTGAAAAAGTTAAGAAGGAAACTGATATTTTGTTTAAAAAAAAACAGTAAAACTGTCCAAATTAAGTTGTCAAATACAATATTAATTGCCAGAAATCCAAAGAAGTTTGATTACTGTATATGGTTGAGCAACTTACACTCCTTCTTTTTACTTAGCAGGTATTACAAACCGAAATTACATTTCGTTACAATGTATTGTTCAAAAGCTTAATATACACTAAGTACGCGCGAAGAACATTACAATTCACAAATTTTACCAGAATATGGTAATGGGTTGGGTCCGTGAATGTTTTCATTATAACACAAAAGAAACCTGTGACCTTCATATCACTTCTTTTAATAATAAAACACTTGTTTACTCCTACTTCCAAACTTTTATTTTTGGCAAAGCCAAATGCCAGCATTTCAACCGCCAAGCGGCCTTCTTCGGTGGCTTAACAAGTATAACTAAATTAAAACAGTAAAGACATTTAAACATATTGTAAACATAGATAGGTATAGAGTAGTGTGGTGTGGGAAAAGAATTTGTTTATATTATATTTTCGACTTGACTATTGCGATAAGTGGGTTATTTAAGGGCGTGAGATCCGTATTTAGCAGATGGCTTGAGTTGCGTTTCATGTAAACAGCCTCTAAGGGGTTCAAGTTGACGCGTGTTGACGGTTTTATGTTCTTGACGTTGGCAATATTAAATTTGTGACCTGTTTCAATATTATGTAAAGCTAATGCAGATTTTTCTCCATTTCTATTGTTTACGTGGTACATATGTTCTTTGAATCTAATATTTGCATTACGTTTTGTTTGGCCAATGTACTTTTTTGGGCAGTTACAGCATTTAATTTCATAAATTCCAGATTTGTTTAACATATCTTCTTTATCCAGGGTGTTACCTAATAAGTTCTTTAATGTGCAGTTGTTTCCAAAAGCAAGATTTATATTAAATTTAGAAAATAAATTTTGAAATTTATGCTCTATTGAAGGATGGTATGTAAATTTTCTATGGAATATGATTTCTTTTTCGGGACTAAGGTGCGTGCAAGATTGTAAATTTAATTTATATTTGTGTTTGTTCAATAACTTACTGATCATTTCTTTTTTGAATCCATTTAAATTTGCTAAATTATATATGTATGATAATTCGTTTTTATAATTTTCTGTGGATAATGGCACATTTAACAATCTATGTATTAAGCTATTAAAGGCGGACATTTTGTATTTGAAAGGTGTACAAGAACTGTTTTTTATGTAATTATCTGTATGTGTCGATTTTCTGTAAATATTGAACGTGATTGTTTCATCCTTTCTTGATATTAATAAATCCAGAAATGGCAATTGAGAATCCTTTTCTAGTTCAAAAGTGAAATTTATCGACTGATATAATGAATTTAATTTTTGTGTAAAGTTATTAATATCAAAGTTATTATCTATTATAGCAAAAACATCGTCTACATATCTATACCACAGTATCGGAAATTCATTTGTATTCTTTACATTATTTTCCAGGTAGCTTAAGAAAAGGTTAGCTAAGAAAGGTGAAAGAGGGTTGCCCATTGCCAATCCAAATTTTTGTTTATAAAATCTTTTATTAAAAATAAATGTGTTTTGTTCAATGCACACTTTTGTTAACTTTAAGTATTCGTCAATGACCGCTCTATCAAGTTTATTTTTTTCAAGAAAATCTTCCAAAAATTCTAAAGCTTGAGGTACTGGTACGCTATTGAACAATGATTCGACATCAAAAGATATTAGTCTGTGATTGTGTTTAATTTCAAAATTTTTTAGTTTATTTATTAAATCTAGAGAATTTTTTATTGAACAGTCGTTATTTAGTGTTAATTTATTGAATTCGTTAACCAACCACTTTGCTAATAGGTAATTTGGAGCGTTTACGTTTGACACTATGAGGCGATATTTATTTCCTGGTTTATGAATTTTCGGTAGAGCATAACTTTTTGATATCAACGGATTTTTTAGCTTTAACTTATATTTAAGATTACTATTAATTAACAAACTGCAACTGTCCAAAGTATCATTCACCTCTTTTATAATTTTTTTTAACGGGTTTTTGCTTATTATATCATAGGGACCGGTTTCTAACATAGAAGTAACGTTATTAAAATAATCATCTTTTTCTATAATGACTATGGAATTTCCCTTATCAGCTTTTACATAAAAACAACTCTTACCTTTTAAGCTTTTTAAAACCTTTGTCTGTGATGAAACTGTGCATTGTCTCTGATGTTTTCCATGTATTTCTTTCTCTAAAATTTTTTTGCTTCTCCTTCTCACTTCCGATTTGTTTTCTTCACTAAAATTTACAATCACGTTTTCTATATCACTAATTATGTCTTCTAAAGGAAAATATTTTGGTTTTATTGCATGTTTTAAGCCGTGTTTTAACAAATCAAGTTCAGTATTGGAAAATGAAATATTAGTTTTATTATGTACTGTTATTGTAGTGTCCAATTTTCTCTCGTTCTGCGCCACTTGGTGTGATGACGAAGAAATGTCCAATTTATTCTCATTCTGGGAAACTCGGTTTGATGATGATGAACCTTGTAGCACTTGCAATTTTAATTTTAAATTCCGATATTTCTTTTTCACTTTTTCACTGATCACTGTGTGCACTTTTTGTTCGAAAAAATTCCATTCAATGGGAGAATAGAACGCTGCTAATTTTAGATGCCTTGAATACACTTCCAACTGTAGTTCTTGCCTTTTTCGGTGTAGATCTGCTATTTCCATTTTCAACCAATATGTCTTAGCCTTGTCTGTGACCTTTCTTAAATCCTTATGGTATTTATTGGTTTGCACTTTCATGAACTTTGGATATACGCCACTGCTTTTACACTGGTTAAGGAACCATAAATCAGCCGTTGTTAGAGAAATTTTGGTTTTGAGTTTAAAATACTTGTTTAACTCCATCGACCAGGACGTCATAATTAATAATGAATAGTGGAGTTTTTTGGAAGTTATTAAATAATAATAAAACACTTGTTTACTCCTACTTCCAAACTTTTATTTTTGGCAAAGCCAAATGCCAGCATTTCAACCGCCAAGCGGCCTTCTTCGGTGGCTTAACAAGTATAACTAAATTAAAACAGTAAAGACATTTAAACATATTGTAAACATAGATAGGTATAGAGTAGTGTGGTGTGGGAAAAGAATTTGTTTATATTATATTTTCGACTTGACTATTGCGATAAGTGGGTTATTTAAGGGCGTGAGATCCGTATTTAGCAGATGGCTTGAGTTGCGTTTTGAGTTGCCATTTCAAGCCATCTGCTAAATACGGATCTCACGCCCTTAAATAACCCACTTATCGCAATAGTCAAGTCGAAAATATAATATAAACAAATTCTTTTCCCACACCACACTACTCTATACCTATCTATGTTTACAATATGTTTAAATGTCTTTACTGTTTTAATTTAGTTATACTTGTTAAGCCACCGAAGAAGGCCGCTTGGCGGTTGAAATGCTGGCATTTGGCTTTGCCAAAAATAAAAGTTTGGAAGTAGGAGTAAACAAGTGTTTTATTATTATTTAATAACTTCCAAAAAACTCCACTATTCATTATTAATTATGACGTCCTGGTCGATGGAGTTAAACAAGTATTTTAAACTCAAAACCAAAATTTCTCTAACAACGGCTGATTTATGGTTCCTTAACCAGTGTAAAAGCAGTGGCGTATATCCAAAGTTCATGAAAGTGCAAACCAATAAATACCATAAGGATTTAAGAAAGGTCACAGACAAGGCTAAGACATATTGGTTGAAAATGGAAATAGCAGATCTACACCGAAAAAGGCAAGAACTACAGTTGGAAGTGTATTCAAGGCATCTAAAATTAGCAGCGTTCTATTCTCCCATTGAATGGAATTTTTTCGAACAAAAAGTGCACACAGTGATCAGTGAAAAAGTGAAAAAGAAATATCGGAATTTAAAATTAAAATTGCAAGTGCTACAAGGTTCATCATCATCAAACCGAGTTTCCCAGAATGAGAATAAATTGGACATTTCTTCGTCATCACACCAAGTGGCGCAGAACGAGAGAAAATTGGACACTACAATAACAGTACGTAATAAAACTAATATTTCATTTTCCAATACTGAACTTGATTTGTTAAAACACGGCTTAAAACATGCAATAAAACCAAAATATTTTCCTTTAGAAGACATAATTAGTGATATAGAAAACGTGATTGTAAATTTTAGTGAAGAAAACAAATCGGAAGTGAGAAGGAGAAGCAAAAAAATTTTAGAGAAAGAAATACATGGAAAACATCAGAGACAATGCACAGTTTCATCACAGACAAAGGTTTTAAAAAGCTTAAAAGGTAAGAGTTGTTTTTATGTAAAAGCTGATAAGGGAAATTCCATAGTCATTATAGAAAAAGATGATTATTTTAATAATGTTACTTCTATGTTAGAAACCGGTCCCTATGATATAATAAGCAAAAACCCGTTAAAAAAAATTATAAAAGAGGTGAATGATACTTTGGACAGTTGCAGTTTGTTAATTAATAGTAATCTTAAATATAAGTTAAAGCTAAAAAATCCGTTGATATCAAAAAGTTATGCTCTACCGAAAATTCATAAACCAGGAAATAAATATCGCCTCATAGTGTCAAACGTAAACGCTCCAAATTACCTATTAGCAAAGTGGTTGGTTAACGAATTCAATAAATTAACACTAAATAACGACTGTTCAATAAAAAATTCTCTAGATTTAATAAATAAACTAAAAAATTTTGAAATTAAACACAATCACAGACTAATATCTTTTGATGTCGAATCATTGTTCAATAGCGTACCAGTACCTCAAGCTTTAGAATTTTTGGAAGATTTTCTTGAAAAAAATAAACTTGATAGAGCGGTCATTGACGAATACTTAAAGTTAACAAAAGTGTGCATTGAACAAAACACATTTATTTTTAATAAAAGATTTTATAAACAAAAATTTGGATTGGCAATGGGCAACCCTCTTTCACCTTTCTTAGCTAACCTTTTCTTAAGCTACCTGGAAAATAATGTAAAGAATACAAATGAATTTCCGATACTGTGGTATAGATATGTAGACGATGTTTTTGCTATAATAGATAATAACTTTGATATTAATAACTTTACACAAAAATTAAATTCATTATATCAGTCGATAAATTTCACTTTTGAACTAGAAAAGGATTCTCAATTGCCATTTCTGGATTTATTAATATCAAGAAAGGATGAAACAATCACGTTCAATATTTACAGAAAATCGACACATACAGATAATTACATAAAAAACAGTTCTTGTACACCTTTCAAATACAAAATGTCCGCCTTTAATAGCTTAATATATAGATTGTTAAATGTGCCATTATCCACAGAAAATTATAAAAACGAATTATCATACATATATAATTTAGCAAATTTAAATGGATTCAAAAAAGAAATGATCAGTAAGTTATTGAACAAACACAAATATAAATTAAATTTACAATCTTGCACGCACCTTAGTCCCGAAAAAGAAATCATATTCCATAGAAAATTTACATACCATCCTTCAATAGAGCATAAATTTCAAAATTTATTTTCTAAATTTAATATAAATCTTGCTTTTGGAAACAACTGCACATTAAAGAACTTATTAGGTAACACCCTGGATAAAGAAGATATGTTAAACAAATCTGGAATTTATGAAATTAAATGCTGTAACTGCCCAAAAAAGTACATTGGCCAAACAAAACGTAATGCAAATATTAGATTCAAAGAACATATGTACCACGTAAACAATAGAAATGGAGAAAAATCTGCATTAGCTTTACATAATATTGAAACAGGTCACAAATTTAATATTGCCAACGTCAAGAACATAAAACCGTCAACACGCGTCAACTTGAACCCCTTAGAGGCTGTTTACATGAAACGCAACTCAAGCCATCTGCTAAATACGGATCTCACGCCCTTAAATAACCCACTTATCGCAATAGTCAAGTCGAAAATATAATATAAACAAATTCTTTTCCCACACCACACTACTCTATACCTATCTATGTTTACAATATGTTTAAATGTCTTTACTGTTTTAATTTAGTTATACTTGTTAAGCCACCGAAGAAGGCCGCTTGGCGGTTGAAATGCTGGCATTTGGCTTTGCCAAAAATAAAAGTTTGGAAGTAGGAGTAAACAAGTGTTTTATTATTATTTAATAACTTCCAAAAAACTCCACTATTCATTATCACTTCTTTTACTTTGTTTTTCAACAATAGTTTGCAACTAAATGTAATTTTATTTGTAATACGTACTGAATAATACGAAGGAACGTAAACCACTAAAAATACACGATAACACTCAATGCTCAGAGCAAAATTATACTTAGAAAAATATTTTGAAGTATTACTATGTCTGATTGAGTGGTTAGCTTGTGTCAACAAACTACACCTTGCACTTATCCAAGCAGTATATACTTAGAGATAAGAGTTTAAAATGACAGTCACATTTAAAAACATGTATTTATATATAAAAACTACAATGTCAATGGATATGTCGTACCCCAACTCCTCTCTATATCCCGCACTTAGAGTAACCTAAATACATCTATGGTGTACGAAGTCATGACGATCATTTAGGCAAGTGAAAACATTCAAAATTCGACTTATAAGTAGGTATAATAAATAATTCATTATACCCTAGGGATCAATTGCATGAAAAATTTTCACAATTTCTCAATATTATTTTGATGTTTTTTGAAATCAATTTTTTCACTAATAATATATTTTAGGTTTACATTATATGTATAATATATTATGTAGGTACATGTTCAAAATCAAAATAAAACTCTTCTCATTTCCATTTCTGATTTTAAATCAGGTCATTAGGTGCTCGTGTTATAAAGAAAATGTTTTTATCCGTTTCAAATAATATGAATCAAGGTCCGTGACCATGTACAGTCACGTCCCTTGAAATTGTCTTTGCTTCCACGGGTTAAGTTTGTAAAATATCTCAAATACAGATAACTGTACTTAAAAGGATAACGATCTTTGCCATCTACCATGCTGCAAAAATGGTCTTGTTTGATAGAGGTTCTAAGTCCCACCGGTAGATGGCGGCAACTTACAAGTGTAGGATTTTTAAATTTTTTCCTGTGTTTTTGTCATCTTATTCAGAATTAAACACATTTTAATGATCAATAATCAATAGCAAGACGTGACATCGGAATATGTAATATAAACTTGCAATAAGCTGTAAACAGTTACAATACAGATAAGGTTAGGTGCTCTATTTTCAAAATTAAGTACTACTTACAAGTTTAATTTACCTTTTAAGTGTTTTTGAGTTTATCATTAGTTTCAGTTTTGTCAAATTCGTTGTTTAACATTCGATTTGGTGATATTTAAGGTCGCTTATAGCAGACAAATAAATAAATGTGCAGTAGTACATAGCTTCTTAAATGTTACTTTACGATAAGCATTGTTATTATATTATGGTAATTTTATACGCATGACGATAAACTGGATGGCTTATATTGGTAGTTTTATAACATAAAATGAAAATAATACCTAACGTTTACCCAGTAAAAAGCAAATGTATCATATTGTTCTTAACTTATTTAAAAATATATACTAGACATCGGGCGCCACCTATACATAAAAACAGAGACGCCAACGAATCGTTTGTTTTGCATCCTTAGTAAAGTTATTCGTAGCATAACTATTAAGGCTTTGTTTATGCAGGAACCTACTTGTATTGGTGCATAGTGTTAGACTATTTGCACCGCAAGATCGCACTGCCTGTAGTTAGTAATGCAAGTAATATACACAAAACGAAAGTGACAACAAAAAATAGATTTACATTCATTAACTGATTGTGCGATAGATAATAATCACCAAAGAAATATAATTTTAGAAGTCTACCAAATAAATAGTAATAGAGAGTAAATAAAAGGGCAGATACACGAATAATATTTACAACTATTTCTTGTCACAAGTGATCTTTTATAGGCATAAATTAACAATATGAAAATTTCAGTAGAAGCGTACGCATATATTGAAATATTTGGTTGTGGTTACTATATTGTAACTCTCGTATTGTCACTAAACTGCTTATTACAAGAATTCAACTTATTAAATTTTACTAACTAATAATTATCTCTTAACCAGTTATTAATCCATATTCTGAGGCAAATTATGAAAATTGATCAACTTTCCTAGTGCCAACTTTATGTGGTGTAGTTCTTTAGACAATGTTATTCATTTCCAGGCGTAATTGATATGAATGGAGCTATCCCCAAAATTAGAATTCTGAAGTACATTAGGTAACCGAAGTTGGGTTTCTTTATTAAGTTTACTAAGTGCAAATCACGTGTATCAAACATCGTACGTGCTGTATCCAGCCTATTTCCCTACGTTTACCTGTTTTTGCATGTTTACCTACACTACGCTGCGACAACTTGGGTAATGTGTTTGTCAAGTTTCTCGGTCCACACAGTGCTTTCTAGCAAACAGCGTATTATGCGAGGCATATGTTTTGTTAGGTACGTTCTTGTTGCTTTCGTTTGCAAATAATGTAACTGGCAAACAAGTTAAGGGTACCGTAGCATTTGCTCATGTCACTACGTCTTTCAAAACCCACATGCGAGATGGCTTCCACTCACATGACAAATTTGACATCTAACTGCGGCGGATAAAACAATAATTTTATATTAGTTAGCACAAGTTACACATCGAAAAAGCAAAACGTGAAGTACGCCTTGCCGCCTTGCGTTTTGATAAAGGCGTACACAAATAGCAATGTTTCTATGAAAAAAAAAATCAATTTTGTGGATATAAATATCATAAACTGGAAATTCATTATATTAAAATAAATTTAACCAATCTTGGGCGTACTGAAGGGGGGGGGGGGCAGCTACCCAACCCCTGGACCTAGGTTGCCAACTCTGGGCCCTTCCAATTTCCCATGCATTTAGCTGGTTAATTTTGTGTGTACACCTAAAAAGCGTCTTATTTCCAAAATTGTAAATACAGTAAAATTTATAGGCACGTGTATTTAATAATTTTCATCCAGAACTCATATTTGACCATTGCAAATGACCTTCTCTAATAAGTTGTTGTCAAATGGTTTCCAAGCTTAATCGATGCCATGTGCGTTTTGAAGCTGTAACTGCAACATTCTTGTTGGCACGAATCGTTGTATATAGCTTTAAAAGACAATCTTTGTCAGGATGAGTCATAACACAACTTCTGCTTAGTTCAGCTCTTCTACTTTTTCCTATAAAGATTGTTCAACTAACTACTGTTATATGGAATCACATCAAAATCTGTCATATATTTGGTGATAACTAACTTTTGTACCAAATTTATAAATTCACATTACTTTTTAACAATTAATACAAAAGAAAACTAAAAATCTGTCCGAACTCACGTTTATGAAAGTCATTTTATTTATTATAAGCTTTAGGAATCCAGTAAAAGCATTATCAGCACGAATTAAAACCCGGTGTGTTGTTAAAAATGCGATTAAATATATTACACTTTATTTAAATGAAGCTTAATTTGGTTAAAATATTAAGTAGTCGGTTAAATTTTGAGAGCAATGCACTGGCGATCTAAGAATTTTCGCTTGATGCATAATGCTGAGGCATTTATCATTCTGAGTTTTAATAATGTTAGTTATCCATCGAGTCTCTTTCCCTGGGGAGTAAAAATTACTACAATTGTATCTTTAGCACCTATACATATGAACTCCCAGCTTCAATTTCTAAAGCTTCTGGTGTGAGAAGTTGAAACTGTACTAAAAGTGCATCGCTTAATGTATTGGTCTTTGATATGCGTTAATTCTGAATCACAAATCGTGCTCCTATTAGTAGAACTTTTAAGGTGAATTCTATGTTCCTTTGGCACTTCGTCTGATATCATTATACATTATGTGGATCACGGATCTTTATTCTCCCAAATAAAATGCATCAACTCATTTTTTGTTAAACTCGAGAGCGATGCAACTGAATGCGCCTCACCTAACTGAGTTCATCAATAACGGAATTATAGTAATAAAGGGGCTTTGTATGATCAGTGTAGATAGAAAACATATAAATAATTTGGGTCTTTATTTCATAGAAGATGTTTTAAGTCGCCTTGCAGAAAATCCACGAAGATTATTCATGGAATAAATACTTCATTAATTACTTAAGTAGCTATATCTTATAAAAGATATTATTTCTATTTACGTTGAATTATACTCTACATGACGTTCCTGCTTTGCCCCCCCTAGATCCAAACGCTGGGTACACCCATGTAACCAATCGACCTTTCATTGTCACGTTTACGTATACCTGCTTAATAGAATTCACGTGATCTAGTGCAGCAGGTAAGATACCGTAACAGAAGAGTATACCAGGTGAATCAGGTTGGTATTCACCTTCTTGCAACTTTTTTATTATCAACAACTATCTAATAAACTTTACATGCTAAACTAGCATAAAAGGCGCCATGAGATGATGTATAAGTTGACTTATCGTCACCCTAACTAGCAAACCTCGTAACTCCAGAATAATAAATTTTTCAGGAGACACATAAATATTCATATTGTTTTTGTCTTAGCTACAACCTGCGTTCTTTACCTGAATATAGGTTAATTGCTAACCTAGTTTTGTATGAATAACATAATGGGTCGGTTTCTCTTCTCTATTTTAAGCTAAAATCAACCATGTATTTAAAATTTAAACCAATCACATACTTCAGTGTAAGGTATTGTTATGGTTATAGCCTTGATTTTAGCTAATATTAACTTTAACAAAGAGAAGAGAAACCGGCCCAATGTTTTAATTTTTTTCATATAAAAGCTATTTTAACCCAGTTACAAGATTTACTTCAATTTATTTCAAAATTGTGTGGAGTTATAGGCTTGGAAAATGTTACTAGAAGAAAAATGCGAAATGAATCCTTTTATTTATTAAACTTGAAATAAAGTATTTATTTAAAACAGAGAAAATCGTAGATAATGCCAACTAAATGGGAAAATTAGTTTGGTTTGGAGCAAAATTTTATCGTTTTTTTTTTAAATACGCAATATTTCATATATGACAAGTATGGGACATACTGCATTGTTAGTTAACAGTTTTGAGATGTAGCGTAGTGTAGTGTAGTGTCCTGTGACCCTCCCATTGTGGTTAAGTGTTAAGTTTCGCCAAGCTTACGATCTTCTGGTTTTGAAGATTTTAGGCGTACACAGCAGTAAATACATGCTAAAAGCATGTTTTTTTAGCGTGTGTTGAGCTATTAGTAATTATAAGTATTACATTAAGCATTGTATACCAAAAATTTTGTTAATGAAGGTTTATTTATCTTACTGATCGATTTCCGTTAAAGACATCTCCCGACTGCTTGTTTTGCAAATGGAATGAATGCTCCATTCTTTACAAATGAAAGAGTTAAATGCTAACCATCTGTTAACTAAGCTAACTGCTTGTATAATATGAGAAGTCAAACATTTTGTATGGGTTTATGTAAATAAATAAATGCTTAAACTCTATAATCTTAAATGCTTATTAACAATATGCCAACGATTGCAACCAGACACCTTGCCATATGGTTTCAATGGTAAACGCCAACATTTAACTAGCCAATAATGTTGTAGTAATTGTTAGTTCATTACCCGAGAAATGACTATTCTAAAGCTGTCTTGTACTCCCTGAACCTCGAAAATACTAAGCGACGAGCGATTTTTTTACAAATGCGCTCGATGGCGTTTAGCAGTGTTAAATGTAGTAAATTTTGATGTATATATGACGCTTTAACATCTAATCTGAATAGGGATCAGGTAGTGCAGTAATAGCACGTTTGACCAGTAATTAAAAGGTCCAGAGTTCGATTCCCTATCAAAACTGGTAATACTTTTTGACGCGACCACGTATACTAATTCTCAAACATAAAAAGTGGTTTTGGAACATTTTTAAAGAAATTCAACATTTTCAACGGAAAATAATTACAAATATAAAAAAGTGTCTAATTTGGCCCACCCTGTGGTCTCTAAAAGACTATACACTCCTAGCAACCTTTCTGTGCTCTCTGAGAGATTTGTAAAATAAATCGACCATTGTGAGATGCACTTAATCGATGACGTATTTTATATTTGAGGCTAATTTACTATATTTTTAAACAAAAAGGCCTTAAAATATGTACGGAATGATTTCAATATTAAGCTCTTACTAGCTTAAGATCTTCTAGATATACTACTCTTATAGGAAGCTACTTGAATCTTCTACTTATATATAGGTTTTTTCACTACTCTGCAGTTTCTATCCAAATAAGTCTGAAAGAGAGTTAGCGTAATAGCTTGAAATCTCTAAAGCGGTCCTCCCATTTACACTGAATAACTCCTCATTTTGGTGAGGTGTATTGCCAGTATCAAATGGTTGCAATCTGTAAGAATCTCTTTCGTGTCCGCCCATTCCGTTCCAATGGCTCCTCGTATCCTTATTATCCAGGTAGATCGATACACCTGCTGTGGAAACAGTAACTATTTCCATCCGAGCAGTCACGTAGGTAACGCAATAACATAAAGGCCTCTGCGGGTAAACGCCGGCTTGTGTTTCCTGTTAGGTTGTTAAAGTTTTCGTATTACTGCAAGCGTTGTCAATAACTGGATGTTAATAAGGAACATGTTCGCAATGTACCAGGAAATTCAATTCGGGAGGATTTTATAGGAGAATTCAATAGTCGACATGCACGTTTCTCGTAATAGATGAATGGAATACATAGCTTCCAAATGATGCCGTTATCTGGATTGTCTTTTATATATAGTCTAGTCCTTGTTAATGGTCCCAAAGAAAAAGGGAGGCATCATAGATAGCATCGTGTTTGGGAGTTTATTGTTAATGCTCTCGAAGCAATGTTTCTAGATAAAACTTTGCGTTCTAACTTCAGATATACAGATAAGGACACGCCATAATAATTGATGTAAATGTAAATCATCTGCCCTGATCAGTTCACTCTTACCCTACGACTAGTTTTGCCCTGTTGGGGCTCATCAGATAGATGACACTGAGGGCATCTGTCCTCCTATTCTCCTTTACGCTATAATAATTGTTTTATATGAATAAAATTTGGTAGACATGACAAATTGGCCATTAATGAAAATACTCTGGAAAATGACGTTGACGTCATGTCCGTACGTTAACGATACTTCGGAAGTGGGTAATTTCGAGTATTGTAAACCAAAAAAGCATAAGCGTGTATTGTATCATTGTGAACCGACGGCGTCAGATTCGCCAGGCATAAGGAAATGCGACGTTGCATTGGCCAAACGTCTCAAATGCTCGATTCATATGACCTTCCTCTGTAGAGGGTCGGTAGATGTGCTTTACCTTTTAGAGAATATATCAGCAGAATATCAGCATCTATAGGACTGACCGAGCATTTCAATAAATGATCCAAATATCTCACGAACACTGGTACACACGAGAGAATACCTAGCTAGGGATGTTAAGTTACAGGTACACAGGCCAAGTGTTTCAACAAAGGTGAGCAACAAAGGTGGGCAGAGAGAACGAGAACGAGCAGAACTTATTTAATCAAGATTAGGCAGGTGGGTTCAGTGGGGTTGCCCTTAAATAAAACCCCACACATAAGGTAAACGTGCTCCGGAGTTATAAGTCACGCCCTGTCTTCCAACGATCCAAGGACAAGGCTGCGTGAATAAGTGTCGTATACCCAGGAGCTGTTCTGCCGGGAGTAACCAGTAGAAACCCTGAAACCCGTGGAGACCCAGGGGCTGCTCACCATCATAAGCGGGGGACTTTCCTTTTTTTATAAGTAAAGCTTATGCAGACTGTGCATTAATAAACAAATATACTTTTAATTTTAAATCTGTGATTCATTGATACTGCCAGTACCCCACACCTTGTTTCTCTTTAGCTCACTACAAAGTGTATGTTAGCTTGTGAGCTACATTGACAAATACGAGGGTATGAACTTGTGTTTTTAACTAAATGGCCGATTTATCTGACGAAAGTAAGTGCTCAGAAAGGTGAGAACATGTGTGGTGCCTTTTGGAGAATACATCCGCAAAGTGAAAGTATCGGAACCACGAAGCATGAAGGGATGTCGAGTTAGTTAGTTAGACTGCGTTTTTCAACAAATAGTCAATTTATCTTATGAACGCAAGTGCCGATGATCATGGATGAAATTTGATCCGGGTTTAGTCCGCGGTCGTTGCTATAGCAACACCAATCAGAACACCGGATTCATGGCCCTAAAGGTTTCTTCCTCAGACAAACAAAGAGTTTGAAACAAATCGCACAACAACGCACTAAGAATTCTCGTTCTCATAGAAATACATTTACTCAGGGCCGGTCGTAATCACAGCTAGGCCTTTTCGCAACGTGTATACTTTGGCAGACCCAACCAAATAAAAAGTAAAAAGCAATTATAATACACCTAACTTTAAGTTGTACTACATAAAACCGCAGTTATTTTTTTTATTCACAATTATTTCATTTTTTATAGTATTTATGTGGGATTTTTTCCAATGCATTATTTGTTATGTATAATTTATCTCTAATCTATTGAAAATATTTAACAAATGTTGTATATTTATTAAATTGTAGTAACTGTGAATCAATATGTATTGGCAAAACTTCAAGACACTTAATTGACAGAGCTAAAAACACAAAAGAGGTATTAAAAATAATAAAACTTCTGTATTATTTAAGCATTGTTTTMAACTTGACCATACATTTAACTTTAATGATTTAACAGTTTTCAATAGACAAAAGAAGCGATATTCATAAAGATTATGAATCTTTCCAAAACTTATACCTATCTCCTCCATTTTGAACAATTTTCGTGATCATAACTTCCTAGTTGCACTCTCCAAAGTTCTTGTCATATTTAAATTTCATATTATTGGCAGTCAGTTTTTTTAATTCTGAAAGATATTTTGATATTTGCCCAGATTGTAATTACTAATAGTTTGTAGTATTTAAAATTACCTACAATTATTAGTGTTATTTATACCAAGTCAAAACTGATGTTTAACTTAGAATAATTCAATTTCTATTGTAAGCATTTTTCATAATGGTTTCTTGTGCTCTATTTGTAGTTGTTTAATAAAATATTATAGGCCCAGAAGAAGGAGATATAGGATCTCCGAAAGCTTAGCATGCGATAAAAGGAGTTTTATTCCCATTTAGAAGACATATACCTATTATATTTAAAAAAAATTCTGTAAATCAACAGTCAATAACTGTATAATTCTTTATCTCTAACGTTAAATAGATTTTAAAGCTAGCTAAAATCATGATATGTTGCGCTAATTTGAGGCTGCACCAAAGCCAAGACGAGGTTTCTCCTATAGGGTATCGATTTCTACTTTCAGGGATTTTAATGCGAGTAAACAAACTGCAGGGGTAGACAGGGGTGAAATCGTCGCCGTAGGCGGAAAACGACAGGTTGTAACGAGACGCCGCTTAAGTCCAGCTGCCCCTCTCCGTCAGGACGATCGAATATCGTCTGCCAGCTGGCACACAGCGAAATAAACCGTCCCCACCACAACGTAAGAACATCCAGCGCAGGCCAGACGGCCCTACCACCGCCCAGAAGAGTATAAATTCTCAAGCCGATTCCTGCATCGCTCTCAGAGGTCTTAGGACCGTTGAGGAGACGTAGTGAGTCTCCTCCGGCCTAGAACCAGTGGCTACGACGAATGCCTGGAGCTTGAAGGCAGACGTGGTGGATCTGCCTCGCTCCGGACGAAGGCCCGCAAACCAGAGGCGACTACGAACGCCTGGAGCTTGAAGGCAGACGTGGTGGATCTGCCTCGCTCCGGACGAAGGCCTGCGAACCAGAGACGACCACAAACACCAGGAGCTTGAAGGCAGACGTGGTGGATCTGCCTCGCTCCAGAGGCTACTACGAACGCCTGGGGCTTGAAGGCAGACGTGGTGGATCTGCCTCGCTCCAGACGAGGCCGTCCGTCCAGATCCGTCAGCGAGACCGCCGGTCTGTCCAGGCGGGCAAGGAGCTTGAAGGCAGACGTGGTGGATCTGCCTCGCTCCAGAGGCTACTACGAACGCCTGGGGCTTGAAGGCAGACGTGGTGGATCTGCCTCGCTCCAGACGAGGCCGTCCGTCCAGATCCGTCAGCGAGGCCGCCGGTCTGTCCAGGCGGGCAAGGAGCTCGTACCGCCGTCCTAGAACCCAGGGTGCCGTCCAGAGCCGTCGACGAGGCCCCCAGTCCGTCCCGGCGGGCAAGAAGCCCGTGTCACCGCCCCAGAACCCAGGCCGCCGCCCAGAGCCGCCAGCGAAAGCCCCCGGTCCTTCCTGGCGGGCAAGAGGCCCGTGCTGCCCGCCAAGACTCACCAGCGAGGTTCACGGTCCTACCCAGGGGGCAAGGACCCGTATCGCCCGCCCAGAGTCACCCGCGAGGCCCCCGGCCCCGCCCAGCGGGCAAGAAGCCCGCGCCGCCGTCCTAGAGACCAGGTCGCCCGTCCAGAGCCGCCAGCGAAGCCCCCGGCCCCTTCCTAGCGGGCACGGAGCCCGTGCCGCCGTCCCGTAGACTAGGCCGCCAGCAGAATTAGTATTTTTGTTCTATTCATTCAGAAACACGTTTCATTTTGTACATATTTAGTTTTTATAATATACTTGGTTGTATTTAATTCTCCGCTGAGTTTTCTTTACCCGCAGGCTATCCACACCCGGTGGGTTATTACAAGGTGGTCTTGGAGGAAGGCTTAAATTTGAAGTAGGTAAGTACATAAAAGGGAAAAGGGCATTGCGAATGGAACATGTAAGCTTAAAAGCACGATATGAAGATGGGAACTGTAAGTGCACTGCAGGAGTAGTTCTGCCAAGAAGATTTAAATATGTGCATTTTACTCTAAAACGCCAATTTTGCAGCCATTTACTTCACTATACCGCAGTAGCAAAATCTTTTTTCCGATACACTTTTCGCAATCAAATTTTAATTATTGTACAGCATAAGTTTACTTTGAATACCCTATACAAAGTGTGCTATTTAGGTATTTTACATATTAGGAAAACAGATAATTTTGTTTTAATTCACGCATCTGACAAGAAAATGAAGTAGTATGCTTATATTATACACGTGTCTGCTGTAAAAACTGATTGAATTTTTACTATTTAACTAAAAGTAACACAAATAAATGAAATTACATAATCTGTGTAATTTGTGTGTTTATGTTCTTGTTATATTTTATCTTTAGTTGATATAAAGGATCCGCATTTGCGAATAAAGCTGATTCAAAATCCTTGTACATATATATTTAAACCTTTGCGTGTATTTGTAATATATAAAACTGGTGGGACGAATAACTAAGGATGTTCGTGTTCTACGGAGTCGTGGTTTTTGCTTTCAATTCGACAGTAAATTATAGACTCAGTCGTTTAAATATTCTGTCTGTAATTTCTTTACATATAAGCTCATTTTCAGAATTCAACTGTATGGCCTTTAAATCTTCGACTGCAAGTAATAAGCCAAAGTGCTACCAACTAACACCACCACTACTGACGTACGTGTGTTTTTATGGTACGAAGCTAGCAAAAACAAGGAACATTTGCCTCAGTCACTGGATATATACCGGGAATTGAATTTCGTTAAGCTGATTCCTTTACTACAACTTTTACACTTATAAGCTGAACAGAAAACCAAGAAACGTCCCTGGTTTTGTTTGAGAAAAATTCAATTCGAACAAACATAATTATATATTTGAAAGGATTTACCTCCAACCTAATTTGAATTATGTTCTAAGAAAATATGTATAAAAAGCTTTAATTCCTAGAAATGCACCCGCAAACTTCATATAAAATGTTTACCTGCTAACCTATATAATCTCTTCTAATTCCTTCTGGTGCCGTGTTGAATTTAGACATAATGTTCTTGTATGTTCCTGTGTTTTGCGTTTGTTGCTTATTACATGTTGTATAATTTCTCAACAAAACAGTTTCGAGGCTATACTCTTTATTGCGTTACGTAAGGTATGTTTTAAAATAGCAATGAATTTTGGGAAAACACTACAAATTGAAATATTCTTATAGCACTAACTTATTATAAAAATGCGAGTACCGTGGAATAGGGTTGAAGGTTTCACACCCACAATAAGGTGAAGTCAACAGAGGTTGTTGAAGTCGAAATGGCGGAAGATGTTTTTGACAATAATGTTAAAAATGATGTATCCGAAGAGTTAAATCTCATTAAACGGAATTATAGTCATTTAGCACCTGGAGCTAAACAAATACTTTTACATGTGTGTACATCAAAGCTACAGAGGGAAAGTGGGGCTGTCAAAACCAGTAGAATGACCAAAACTTCAGAATCAACTGTGGGAAATATAGCTGTAGATAAAATTCAGGACAAAAAAGTGGTCGAGGGTTTTCAAAGACGACAGGGCAAATTTAATACGACGTATGATTTATGAGGTATAGGAAAAGAATTTTGTATTGACAACTGGGTATTTTCACTTTTTTTTTGAAAATTACGTAGAATTAATCCTGAGGTGCATATATACCGTACGCCATGTTAAAAAACACAAAAAAAATATTTGTAGGTGGAGAGTTTCAGGTCTGAAATTCGAATCTTAGGAGTCACGGCCAAAACGCTTCTATTCAAAGTTATTTAACTCGTGACGTCAAGTGTCATATAAACATTACCGAGGAGCGTGCTGTTTAATTGTGTAGTACCATTCTTGTATTGAAAAAGCTTTTGTGTGGTGTTTATTGAAAGGATGGCGTAAGAGGTGTTTAGAAGAAGTTTTTACCATTCAGTTTCCATTTTGTTATAGCCTGAAGAGGATATGAAAAATTATATGCGTTTTAAGTTGATAAAGGGCAATGTTATAATAAAGAACGACGTTGTTCCCCATATATTCGACTGTTAGCCAGACCGGAAACGAGCAGCAAGGGCCCCGAAAATAAAAGCAATTTATATTTATTCTGACCTCTAAAATAAATGTCAAGTTTATGTTTACAAACCGTATGTTTCCAACAACCCACTGCGATCAAATTATCAATGCTACGTTAATTTGATAAAAAGTTCACTTATGCTGTTGCTTTTGCTTTTACGTTCCTCATCTCCGCCGCGTTGAACCGCTCGTCGTTGTACACAAATTCCATAACAATAAACATGCCTTCAGAAGTCATAACTCATAAGTATTTCACTTTTCCTTGGCGTATTTTAATTCGCTTGTCACAAATGAACGCAAACAAAAAACTGATAAATTGACGGGCTCAGGCTGACGAGTGACGCGCTGACCCCAGATGTAAACAAGCGGCCATTTACAAGACACCTGACGTCACAGCCAGTATGTTCGCGTTATGGCGGTCCCTTTAGATATTCACATTTTTAATATTAAAAATACACCTGACGATCCATTTTGTCGAATTTATAAGCTGTCACAACTGTTTTGTGAATTAGATGCTACATATTAATATACAATTTAATAAAATATAAATACATGGCAAATACCCAATTGAAGAAGTACACAAGAAATGTGAAACTGAGCTAACAATTAACTGCTGTAAGAAGAGGTTACGTAATTTTTTAAGAAAAATGGGATTTCGTTGTAAGAAAATTAATAAACCCCAAATGCTTATGAAATTTTCACGAATTTCGGATTGGCGAGTAAACTAAATTAAAAAATTTCGAGATGAAGATGAACCAATCATATACGTTAACAAAACTTGGTACGACACACATGACACTGTGATAAAAGATCGATACTATAAGAATGTTAAATATGTCAAAGCTTCCAGCCCATGCAGTAATTGTATTAGAAAATGCATGTTATCAATAAACTCAGATTGAAAAAATTCAAATACGTCTTCAAATAAAGAATAATTCGAATATTTTCTTTTAAACCGTGACTTGTATTTAGAGGAATATTATACAAAGAAACAACTTTTGGATGTTTTAAAGACAAAATGTTTTGATAAAAGGTTGCGAACTGATAGTTTGGCTAAACAGCACGGATATACAGTTTTACGGCTAAACGCCGTATCACTATACCTGTTTTTAATCTAATTAAAATGATTTGGCACGAACTTAAAAGTCATGTAAGGAGGAAAAATATTGCGCCAAAAATTAGTGATAGCGCCATACAAACTATCCAAGAAGAAGTTTCGAATATCACAGCTAATAGTTGGTCTGTGTGTATCATGCGATGAAAGAAGAAAATTTTTACAGGGAACGACTGGTGGTGGAGTTAGTAATACAACGTGGCAACTGTGATGAAACAGACGTTAATAGTGACTTTTTTTTTAAGCGACTAAAATCTAACTTAAAAAAAATGCAAAATAATACTTTATGAGAAATAAAGAGTACAAGCTTTTTTATTTATTATTTCATTTTGTGTTTATGCATATGACAACTGCTTGGTTGGCAAATATTTTACAGCGGGAAAAGTTAAATTAAATTAAGTTGTATTCGCAAAATATTTGTGATTCCACAATCCTTCGGTAGATGCACTCAATGCTAAGTTGAGTTTTCCGATGTCTAAATATTACTTGTAACCTACTATAATCAAGTTTTCGAACGGAATAAATTATGCCTCGTTTTTTTTACCAGATATTTCTTGTCACATATATATTTACCATTTCACCATGGGTGAGATACCGAGTGTCAATTAGAATTATGACGAAATAATCTACAATCAAAACAGAATTCCGAAGATTGCTGATTTTCGTTTTCATCGCACAAATGTTTTTATAGTTTTTCGGCTGTGGCCTTGGTTTACATGTTCTAATAACCAAAACTTGTACTGTATAATATCTCTTAAAGACACTGCAGACTGCATTAACCGAAAATTTCAAACAGCGATGTTCTATACGTATTTGTCAAATATGCACATTTATTTATAGTGGCTGATGAGCAGAATTCTAAGAATTTGCGGCTTAAATCGAAATATGAACTTTCAGTGTGATTTAAGCTGCTCAATATTGAATTACGTCAAATAATGTTAGTAACTCCCAGAATACTATCATACCGCGAGCTCAAAGCGACGTTATCCCCGTGCAGCGGCATGCTGATTGGATTACCTGCGACTTCGGGAAGCCCCATTGATTTAGCATGCATAATCCATGCACATATTGATTGGAGACCAGCAGTGGGCCAACTTTTTGACAACAAAACGACAATATCCGAAGTTAGTAGTTTGCCAGCTGGTGATACAGGGATTTGCCGCGATCCCAGAACGATGTTCCCAGCAAGCTGCATTATACAACTTTACCTCCTTAATTTATGCATGTACTCGTGAACTGTTTGATAGCACTAGCCTACAGCTTGTAATATTAAATATGAAGGTGTTGAATACTTTCGGGATGAAGTTATCCAAAGATATGTATTTAGGTGCAGACCAAAAACGAATTATTATTAACATCCCGCTTCAAAATTACAACTGCAATAATCAAATTACTTGCTTGCTTGCATATGTTATTTTGTCTGCACCGCAACCAATGGCGCACGAAACGGTTTCGCATTTATTAAAGCTCCTCAATGCATTTTAGGTTTAGTGTAGATAGCACAGATAAAAGTTCACATGTGCGTGCATAGATAAACTTGAGAGGAAACCTCAATGGCACTTTTTTCAAACAAACTAGAACGAGAATGATCTTATTCTTTTACATTTAATATGTGTTTCTTTGTGTCAATCTTTCCACCCTATCTTTCCACAACATTACTAGCCCAATCACAAGGTAAATAAATTCATCACATCATAGTGCCCTAAACAAAACTAACTAGACGATCATGCTATTTTGAAATATATAAAAAAATACATACCTATGTTTAATTAATAATTGTCTAAATTTATTGGGAAAGAACCTTAGGGGTATTACATTATTAAAACCATTTATACCTTATATCTTATTGTCTATTGAAAGTTATTAAAACTCATCATTAATAAATTAACTTAATATACAATGCATTGCATAAAATTGCACTAGGTTAAGAACAAAATACTACACTGTGCAGTGTACGAATTGTAGTGGAGATTTGTTAAAAAAAAAGTATTTTTGGTATTAGTGTTTCATGGAATATACGAGAGAAGATTATTAATTACGGTCCATCACATAGAAAGAGACAAAACATGAAAATAATTATATGTTTGTTGTCGACATAGACTCCTTGAACTTCGATGCTTTTGGTCCAACGATGTTCCAATGCTCTGATTCCTCTAGAAATGAATTCCTGTGGTTGGTCCTCTAGCCAGTCGTTTACTGCTGTCATAACTTGATAACCATCGTCATATCTGGTCTCACGTATATATTTTATTCAATTTCGGAAAATGAAATAATCGCGTGTTCGTGCAATTCAAATCCTGCGTCGTGAATAGCATTCATTGCAATATGGCTTTTGTGTACAGGAGCGTTGTCCTGATGGAACAAAATTCCTTTCCTCAATTTTCCCCGTCTTTTTTCTTTGATGCGCTCGTGCAATTTTGAAATTAAGTTGACATAGTGAAAACCTGTTATTGTGTGTCCACGTTCCAAAAAAAAATCAACCATTAAAATTCCGTCGGCATCCCGAAAAATTGTGGCCATAATTTTACCAGCAGAGGTCACAACTCGAAATTTGCGTGGTGGAGGAGAACCTTTGTGGACGCATGCTTCATCAACAGTTACAAATGGAGAGAAAAACTCATCCGGGCCTGCTGAAAACTTTGCCAAACTGGCTTCAGAATGCAGGACTCTCGAACGTTTCTGATCAAGCTTCAACATTCTAGGAACCCAGCGTGCCTATAACTTTTTAAGACCTAAAATATCGGTTAATATTTTTTTATTGTGAAGAGTAATTTCAGCACTCCGACGAATGGTCATTCGCCTATCTGCCATTACCATGTCATGTACACGATTAACATGTTCCTGAATAGTGACAGTTACTGATCGTCCAGCACCCTTTGCATGTTCACACGTTTGTCTTTTCCCAATTTAGATTCTCGTGACAACTTTTTTACCACTTGGTAAGAAACACTCTCACCTAATACATCCACCATATTTTCATGAATTTCTTTTGGCAACAACCTTTACTTTTGCAAATATTTTATAACTGCGCGTACACTTATGCGTAAATTCTAAATTATTTTAACAAACTAATGACAAGACTTGAACAAGCGTCACAACAAATAAATAAACTTTTAACATGTTGTTACGGTTCAAATTTTCGGGAATAAATAAAAGCCTTTTAATACTGAAAATATCTATTTCATCAATTGGCGAGCATATGCCTTCTGTGTGTCTAAGTATGCATGTTAATCTTCTGAATGAGAGATTTCTTTGTTTCGCGATGTTTTCTGTAGATAGCTTAGTTTTTGTTGTTCTAAAGGAAATACGCTTTATCGAGAGATAGGCAGATTGTTTCTGAAAGGTGAATAGCGCTGACGAGGTGTAGAGTGAAATTTTCTAAGAAACATCTTCACAACCCAACAGGGGATAAACTACCCTCAGCAGTATTTTAGGATAGTCGATAGGGTTTGCTGGTGCAATATTTTCGACTGTTCTACCTAGAACTTAGGGATCTGACTTCACCCATTCACTTTTACTTTCAACCCTTGCCTCAAGCTGCAAGGTAAGGATTTCGTTTGTTTCATAACACCATCTTACATAGATTATTGTCACCCGGCGTGTTATACTCACGGGGGTAATTTGTCGATTTATTTATTTATGGCGGGCTAGATCATTGGTTCTGATCTTGGAAACCACCCCAGAACGTGATCGACGTACAACCATCACTGGTAGAGACGAGTGCTAAGCTTCTGTCCGACAGGGTAGCTCCAAGCAGCCGATCCACGAAGGCATTACGTAGGCATCGTAGTATCCACGACATATCTTCAACCAGGTCAGATTTATCCATACTTTTTCTTTTGTATAGCATCGTCTGGAATATTCGACGTTCTGTTAAATAAAAGAGGGTGTACAAACTGATTAATTTGTGGGTCTCATCAAGGCATTAATTTGGTTTACTTACCTGTAAAATTGAATTACTTACCTGTAAACGTTCATAGAACAAAATAACCGTATTGTTAAACTGTAAATATTGCATCTCTATGTAATTAAGGGTAGAAATAGATTGTCTTTCGCGAATTATATATCATAGTTTGGGCTCTTTTGTACATCTGATCACGCTACGCCGCTCGTGAACCTTGTTCCGTGATTTTTGAGATCTGGAATCGCTTGCGGTACTACTACTGGCCGGACGTGGTAACGGAGCGTCGCGTTAGCATCGTGTTTGCTTTACTTTGTTTTTTTTCTTTATAAAATCGGTCGCTGCGTGTCGGAAGATTTATATATATGGTATATAGCCTCACAGTTTATTTTATTCAGCAAATAAAGGACATTGTACATAAGTGAAATCGTTGGGGTGTGAATTTATTAATATTCCTGTACCCCGTGTGTGGTGAGATAACAAATTGGGGCAACATAGTGGCTAGTTATTCTTTTTTAGATAGTTATCATCTCTTTTCGATCTTAATATCTAATTTTCTTGATTATTATCCCTGTTCTTGGTAGTGGGACAGGTTTCTTTGGTAGTTTAGGATTAAAAATACTAGCTGGCGCCCAAATCAAATAGACAATAATATTTATGGTAATAACGTGATTGAATGGAAACCCCGACCTTCTCCACTGAGCAGCCGTGAGCAACCCGAGCATTTTTTTGCTTTACGTAGAATTAAATACGTAATAAAGTCAAAGAATTTCACTGTCAGTCAGACCTCCCCTCGTAGCTGTCTTTAGTCCATCGATATTCAAGTGATTCAGAGGTACATTCATTTAGGTTAATTTCTTACTGCCATGTTATTCTATGCGCAAAATTGCATTCACTCGTCACATCAGTTATATAGCTATGTAAAATATAAAATGGTTTCACATTTGTACTGTAGAGTATCTCAAATACCACAATGTTTAATATTATACACATATTTGCACTGACCCAGTTTAAACACTGTCTACATGAAAAAACACTTCCGCACCCTAGCAGTAATTCAAACTTGTACCTACTCCCTGTCTTACATAATGCAGGGTCTCTCCTGCAGTACTCCACGGAAGTGGTCTGGGCCAGCAGTGAAATTTATTATAGCTCGTAAGAGGGATTATCCCCAAGAAGCAACAGAAATCCATCTAAGAATTTTATACTGTGTCCTGCTGCTCCCTATGAGGACAGTTATCCAGTGCAAAGGGAGTCTGGACCAAAGAATATCAGTAAACAAGAATGGCCAGTGTTGATAAATTTTGTGGAATGAGTTACAGCGCCATTTGTGAATGTTGTATGTAAACTACATTAATGAAACGACCAGCAGGTGTAGCCGATAAATCAGAAACTCCGAGTCATACAAATTTCATTTATTTTGACGTTTATTTCTTGTCTTAATTTTAAAACCTGGTATCTACTTTGCCCACTATTTTACAGGAAATTAAGAAAACAATCTTTTTAATTTATGTAAGCATGTCTAACTTAACTTTTTTATATTATGCTGATTTTATACGCAATTGTGTACTTCATAAAAAGTTAAGTCAGAAATGTTTACTTTAAATAATAACTAATAGGGTTGTTTTCTTCGTTTCGTGTAAAATAGTGGCAAAGATAATGCGATGTTTTAAAAAACTGCGAATTATTTGAATTGTCGTAAATGTAATTACCAGAAATAAGATTCAAAAACAATGTTTATCTTGCACCATTGTTTATTATTTATAGTGTGGGAATTAATCTTCTATTTAGTTTATTTTGCTCTGGCGTTTAAAAGCAATTAGCTAGAAAGTATTCTCCACATACCACAAATGCTCGAATGGATGTAAGGCTGCGAGACTGCACGTCTAAATTGTTTGTCCGTTTTACCTGTTCTTCACACATGGAATCTTCTCTTGGGATGTGGTGAAATGCGATATTTGAGTTTGTTAAATATTTATTACTACAGTTCTTTACTGCACAATTTTTTGTGTGATACCTTCGGCATTTTCGAAACTAACAATTTTAACACTTTTCAAGGTACAAAATTAAAGCAAAATGTCTTACCTTCTTCGTATTCAACTTCAATGTCACAATATACTACATATAACTTTAAACACAAAAATGCTACCAAGTAGGTTAACAGGTTGCAAATTAATAATAACTATAACATATTAAATATCATATAAGTAGGTACGTTAGGAACTTGCGACAATTTTTGCTAAATATCAAAGCTTGACATCAACTTGATTTGAACATACCTTGATTTAAACGCAATCCGCGTGCATGCATTAGCCATGCTTCACACACACAGCACAGAGTTGCGTCATTACGAAAGGAAATGGAAAATTTAATGGCTTGTCACAATAAATTCCAAATAAAGTTATATCTATGCTAGACAGAAATTTCAAGCAAAAATTTGAAAGAAGAAGAAGAAAGAAAATCAGAATAAGAAAGCTAGAGTCAATCACAGGAGTTTGGCTTTCTTCCGAATGTACAGTTGTTTACTCTGTGAAATATAGAACATGTTATAACACATATGTAGGGCAAACCTCCCAATGGATAAAAAGCCTAATGTAATTACACGTCTGACAAGGGTCATCGGTCTTCAATGGCACGTAATTTTATCCTTACATGTTGCATCAGCCTTTGGACAATTCCAATATCTATTACACGCACCTTTTGATGAATGCAGCTTCGCAAGTGCTTCTCGTTTTGTACATCCCAGCCATTATCATAAACCTTTCTACTTAGTAAACTCCAGAATTCTTCGATAGGTCGTGCTTGTGGAAGATTTGGGAATTGTCTTGCTTTGGTATAAAAGGTATGCGATTTGTAGCCAACCATTCCCTTATTGTTCAGTAACAATGACAGAACATCAGATGTGGTCAGAACACAATTTCGCCTTCACTAAGATGTCTTCTAATAAAATTTAATAATTTTGGAAGACATCTTTGCGTATATAGATTTGTATTTACAGCTTCGCCTCTAACATATCCATATCAGAAATCGCACACCATACTAATATCTTGTCAGCGAATTTTGCTTTACATTTAAATCTAACATTATCCGGAGTGTTCTCGATATCATCTGTATAAAAACCACCATTTCCGAGTTCGCCAATGTAAAATACTTTTCGTCGTTCATAACAATCACTTTGTTGTTTGCAAAGTGACCAGTCCGTAGCATTCGACAACATCGCGGTATCCTTTGTAACTGGGTATTCGTATATTTAGGACATATTTGTCTTTTACGAAATTTCGAGCCATTTCTAGCTGCTGATGGTTATATGGGAAACTTGAAATCGCCGACCTAACTTTTTCGCTTAAGTTCTAAGTATGTTTTTTTGCACCTTCTAGCACTTTGTTCGACAGCTTTTGAAGGCAAAACTCTTGGACGACCACTTTTTGGTAGGTTTGTACAAGAAATTCATTGCTCACAATCCTTAATCGTGCGATAAATAGTTCTGATGGAAATATTTTGATTTTGAAATATGCGCACACCTTCCCTTTTGAGAAGCTGTGTATCTATTTTGTAAGACATTTTAAAGTAATTACGAACAAAATCAGTACAGATGTCACAAGTATTGACATTTATTATTGTTTCGCATACAATGGTAATGCGATAATACTAATGCAATTCAGTGGCGGCTGGTGACAAATTCTATTGGGTCGGCAGTAAAAACTTTGGTCCACTCTAGTTAGTCAATATTATTTATTTATAAATTAGTAAATAATTTTGTATATACTCGTAGTTGTTGTTGTTTATTACTTGCTACTTCTGTAAATTTTCATATCGCCGCAAGTTAAAAAGATAGTTCATTTGGTAACAAATAGCCTAATCTGGCAACTAGCTACATAATTTCAACGTTAAGCGTGCACCTGTACTGCACCGGAGAGGAAGGAATCCGAAGATGTATTCGGAAGTCCGGCAGACAGCATTAAGCGATTATATGGGTATTGGCGCTTACTTATTTTGTTATTTTCTTTTCGTGTGAAATTCTTCAATGATTTCAGATTGACTAAATTTATAACATGTATTTAATTAATTTTGTTAAATGTTTGAAGGTATCTGCTTAAAATTGTTTATTTAAGAGGATAGCTCTTACAATAATCTTGGGAAAATGAAAAATTTCGTAGAACATTCGGGTAGTTTTTCGTGATTTCACTATTGAACTATATATATAATTGTTGTTCAATGTACATGTCAAAATTAATTTTCGGAATCCGACGATTATGAATGCCGGGCATCCTTTATTAACTTCAATAAAAACATATATACGTAAAATTAAATTATGATTATAAAAAAACTGTAAGCATGTAAAGGGTGTCAATCAGATAATTTGTAATACCCAGTAGAAAACAGAACTATAATTGGTTGATTAAAAAAAACTTGAAATAATTGAAATAAATGAAGTTCGTTTTAACGTTTTATGCTGTCTGCCGGCCCCAGGCATCGCAGAGTCTCGATTTTCGCCTCAGGATTCAATATGCGCGCAGGGTTGCGTCTTTGTTCAGCTCATAGGAAAACGATGCTATTGCTTCCTTTTACGATGCGGTCTGCCGACCCAGCGCTTGGATGACAAACACGGCCCAGTCACGGTTGCCGAGTAGCGTAAATTTTTCGGGATAACCCGTAAAAATGTGATTTTGGCTAATTATTAATTCGATGGTAATGTAAAAAGATACGCTCCAACTGTTTCAAGATATCTGAACATAATAAAACAAAATATACATAAATATACGAAAAAAAATAATTTCTTCGATCAAAATTCTGGGTCGGCAGTGCCGACCCTGCCGAGCCGCCACTGATGCAATTCGATAAATCCTGCAAAACGTTTTGTGTTAGTGCTATTGAACGCCATCTGCCAATACTTTTTCAAACACATATTAGCTATTATTCCAACTAACTATCTCTTATAAATGATACAAATACATCCAGTTGCAGGTCGTAACAATCTGACCAGCGTTATGAAGCTTGAAAATGCAGAGCGACGAACGATTCACTACTAAAATACCCGATGACACCCAGTAGTGTGACGATAGTAGTAAACTTTGATATATGCTTGACATATAGCCGATTTGAGCTAGAATTTGAATAGGGCTTCGATAGTGTAGATGGAATCACACTGGGACACACTCAATAGGTCCTGAGTTCAATTCCCGGTCAAAGCTGGTATTACCTTTTCAGACATGTATTGGCATGCTAACCCATATAACTACTTGTTATAGTACGTATGTTAGTATTTAAGATCAAATCACTATCCAAATAAAAAGTAATATACAGTTCCTAAATTGACCATTATATACACTCTTCTTTTATTATTAATAACTGATGGAGTACTTTTTGAAGTACTTCCTACTACTTGATGAGCTTTGTCACATATTTTAATGTCATTGGAATGTCAGTGCATGTATACAGTATCGACAAGTTGTTCTCCAGTGGACCTTATGCAGGCGTCGACTTAAAGAATAAGTAGTTATTTACAGTTAGCTAAGTAAAAAGTCAATGAAAATAATACTTTGACCGAAAAGCTGCAGGCACATAAATAATAGTATGTAGCGACTACCAAAACTAAACGTTTATAGGAAATGTTTTCATAAATTCATATTTTAGTGTTTTAATTAGTTACTGATTAATCCCTCTTCGTATCGACAGTAAATGAAAAAAAACGCGTGGCCACGTCAGCGTGTTGGGATTGGTACACCCGTCCTCTTAAAGAACCACATTTAGCACTCTGTTCAGAACTACGAGAGTTTTTTTATTTAAAATAACATAATTAGACGCTTTAAAAACGATTAAGGACTTCAATACTTGCTTATTATCTTGAACTATACTGTGCAATATTACATACTTCGCAAATAATGATGATTTGAGAGTATTCGGGAAAACAAACACAGCCTTTCACGTAAAAAAGGTTTCTTACCTACTTTTTATGCAATACGTAATACCTACAACTCATTAACCGCTAAACATTCGGAGCAACTTATATTTATAAGTTTAAATAAAAAATTTGTTCATAAGTAAACAAAAATTATCTTAACCACACAAAAATGTTTCTTTTGTTGCACATGTTTGTATTTGAATTAATATGGTATAATTTTTGCTTAAATAAATATGTCTTATATTATTCAAAGTATATCGATATATCGCGGACAAACTACTACCAAAATCTGATCACATTTTGTCATATATCGATGTATAGAATTTAGGATATATATATATATATATATTGGGAAGTTTTGAGGGGTATTCGACCTTACGGGTTTGAAATAAGTACACTCTTTTTACATTGCCGAGCTTTCGACTATAATTTTAGTCATCATCGGGGCTACTACAAAAATTACAAAGTTTAAGTAACAAATGGTTGTTTTTTTATAAACATGTTCTTACCGAATTTGAGGTTACAAAATTTAAGTTGCCAATCTTGCGAAGTTTTATGTAATAACATTCTATACGGGTTGTTTACTTTCTGGATCAACTGGATTAACTTTTACAAAAACAATTTACATACATTGATTTAGACGATTACAACAGATTAAAAATTCTTAAGTTAACACGTTAAAATCGCTAAAATCAGTTCGAAATCACAGCCGTCAGTTTAAATTGTCAGTGTTAAACGCCACAGCCCCAACACCGTTGCCAAACTTTAAGAGAGTAAGTATCTGTTTCTGTTATTTAATGTTAATTTTGATTTTTATTTTTATTTTTATTATTTAAATAATGTTATCAGAAAGTAGGTAAGTATAAATGTTACTTAATTTTTGTGTGTCTGATTTTTGTTTATAGTATTTTTGTGTTTGTTTATTTGATACATTTCTAAAATTAGTCGTTTTTTTGTGTTACTTTCTGTTTCTAAAATTTTTATGTTTTCCCAATTTATTTCATGTTCGTTTTGTAGTGCATGTTCAGTTAATGAGCAACGGTCTCTCTTTTTTGTGATATCGCTTTTGTGAAGGGCTACTCTATTAGTTAACCACTGTGACGTCTGTCCGACATATACACTACCACAACTGTTACATTCTATAGAGTAAACTACATTTGATCGAAACTTTATAGGAACCTTGTCTTTTAATTTGCTAAAAAGATTTAGGCCTTTTTTGTTATTTTTAATGGCTATTTTTATATTTTCGGTTTGAAAGGTTCTAATGATTTTAGTTGATAAGTCTGATATATTTGGGAGGGACCCAAATCGTCCATTTTCTTCGGTTTTATTTTGTGTGGTGATATCTAGATGTTGCCGATTCTCCACATTTTCCAAATGTCCGTTGTTTGTTGTACAGAAAAGAATTTTGTTTATTAATGTTTTTGGATATGAATTTTGTAAGAGCATGATTTTAAGTTTTTTTAGGTTTTTATTTACTAAACTTTCATGTGAAATTTTAATTATTCTTTGTTTCATCTGTTTTATGAAATTTGTTTTAATTTTTATCGAATGATTTGATGAGAAATTTAAGTACCTACCGGAAGATGTGGGTTTTTGATACCAGTCCAATATTAGAGTGCTATTTTGTCTTATAACCCTTGTGTCTAGGAAAGGCACACTTTTTTCCACTTCCCTCTCTACAGTGAATTTTATATTTTGATCGAAAGAGTTAAAAATTGTCATAATTTCTTCTATGCTATTTCTGGGAATTACTAATAGTAAGTCATCTACAAATTTTTTGATAAACGTTATTTTACAATTTAGTTTTGGTATACATGTGTCTAGTAAATGGTCCAAAACTAAATTGTAAAATAACGTTTATCAAAAAATTTCGTTCTCATACGTAAGTATACAAATTTTAAACATTAGCAGGCGTCAAGCGTCGTTTAATTCCTCATAATAAAAACATTGGTTCAAAAGCAGGTTCAAAGGTTAAAGTGCTTTCGTGTTTCAATAAAAGGCCAGTGAATGAGCTTATTATATTGAACTGTTCATTATAGAATAAACTGACTGAATGATGATTTAAGTTATTTTCACAAATACGCCTTAAGGTGACCTAGGTATCAATGTCACAATGCCAGTTTACGAGTACTTTCCTTACGGTATAGCGAAAGTCTGCCCACATTGGCAACGCGACGCAGCTAAAAAAAATGTGAACAGATATTACTTGCAATGCCACTAGAGCACTGGCTATTATCGGCGTTTCTCACTTTCGTCACCTTGAGAACCTTTTACGTCATCTCCGTGGCGAAATATCGAGGTATTTGAAACGGACATTGAAAATTTATACTTTCACATTTTTTTCTCGGTAAACAAGAACCGGAAAAAATCGCAAAAAAAATGTCTTTGTGCTTCAATTTTTATGTATATTTTAAATGTAAAATAAAAAAAAATTGTTGGACGACCCCATTAAGTTATCGATATATCGATAGTAGAAATCAGTTATTGCCCGGGCCTAGTACCTACACGTCCTATCCATATCTTATAGAATTTTGAGTCCAGAGTTTTCCTATTAGCTAATGTAGAATGTAAATATTAAATCAGAAAGCATGACATGGCCTACAGTACGTAATTATAGTAACGTAGTCGCGTCTTACGATGAACTGTAGCTATTACCATAAGTTCAAATATCTACAATCCATTTCGCACCCAGATTGAGCGGCTTATCCAGTTGGATTAAGAACTCCATCCCAACAAGTCCAATTTGGCCGAGTTATCAGCATACTCGGCCCGAAAGGAGATGGTCTCAGCATACGTGAATACCTAAGCAGTTCCATAGATTTACGCGAGAGGGGGCCAGCCAAGCCCAAGGTTATGATTAAATTGCTGCCCTACACGCAGATTACTAGGGCTCTACATTTGCTGTTACGACCGTACGCGGCGTCAACCAGCTAATAAAATACAAAGGGTTATGGTGTAGATGAAACGAGGTTGTCTCCATATGCAAATCATCGTCTATGCTGGATTACGAACAGCTAGACTAGCAACGACTTGTTACACTGTGTTTTCGGTTACGACGCTTGAAACTTGGTTGATAACGGGTGCTCAAGTGGGACATTTGCCCGACCGTATTTTGCAACTGCAGCCTGATGCTGCGTTACCGCGAGCTAAGGGAACACCACTTCAGTTGTATTTCGGAACTACGAAAGCGTATAAAACCCTCGTTTGTTTTTTTTCATTCCATAAATTTCTAAAAAAAGCTGGTTCATATTTCTCCAAATGGAATTAATTATAATTAACCTTTATTAAGAAAGATTTGCTTGAAGAATAATCCGCTTTACTTTTTTATTTATATAGCGTTTTTGGCGAACAAGTAGCCATGGTCAGTACAGTCAAAATATATAAAGGAAAACCGCTGCCAATTGAATCAATACTTCCACATCCATTGTCAAAATGATATTTACGTTTTTATTTCTTATACTACACGATTAGCAATCAGGTTTTGAGCGTTTTTTCTCTCTCCACATTTTTTCTAAGACAAACAGTCCTCGTGATATTAGCAAGAATACATAAATTGTAAAATCGTTTTTTTCCAAATAACTTCCAAATTATTAACTTAACAAAAAAATTACAAGACTGCTTTCTGATCAGAAATTTGATTTTCTATTTAATACCAAAATTTAAAAAAAATCGTACGAGCGGGGTCCAAAATAGGTTTTTTGGAAATATTTCGAAGTGTCAAAATTTTGAATAAATTTTCTAAGACACATTTTCTGAGAAATTTTATTTTTTGAATATATTAAATATATTCGGAGATATTTAAGAAAAACCGTTTTCTTTAAGTGACGCTTTTTTGCTAATACCTTCTAAACAGTTTACTGCGCCGAAAATTTATAAGAGCGAGTAATACTCGCAAGTTATACTACTAATCACATACTAAAACGAAAAAAAAAATAAAAATTTGCGAAAATGGTAGTAATTTCGCCCCATTCCCGATACTTTACTTACCACACAAACAATAGGTCGCTTTGGATAGTTGAGATTTATACGTTTGCCAAATTTCAAGTTCATTATATTAAGTCTTTCGAAAGTTATCTTGTCCACAAACAAAACCACAGATACATAGACAAGAATTTTTTTTTGCTCAAATTTTGTTTTTTTGCGTTTTCGACCATTTTGATGCAAATGAGCAAACAAAAATCTTTGAAAATTTTTTACGCGATACAAAGATACAATACTTCCTATCCGTTGGCTGTGGAAGTAAAAATTAACTTTTACAGATAGTTTAACAAAATCAAAAATATAGACTTAAACAACCTTGACCATAATCCAAAAAGCAACCTGTATGTCAGCAACACAAACGTTATATTAATGTAGATCAAATAAATAATTTAGAACAGAACAATTGAAGAAAAAAAAATCGTTTCGAATACAATAGTATAAATTTGTTCGATAATAATTGTATACATTTCTAAATTTTCCAAATAATTTAATTTTGATGATAAACTGCACAAATGTAATGAATTCAAATTGTCTAGCGTGGCAGTGTGTTTATTTAACAATAAATGCTTAGCTAGTGAAGAATTTGTTGTTACAATATCTTTATTTTTATGCTTTTCAATATTAATAATCTGAATTGCAATCGATGCATGAAAAACGCCTGAATTATTTAAAACTGGTTCTCATTACGGACTAAACGGAAAAATACACTGCCTTCTGTATGAAAAACAATATTTACTCCAGGAGAAGAAAATATTTTAGATCGAGCAAACTTAAGAGGAAACCAGACCTTGAAACTTTCATTAAAGTAAGTGATACAGAAAGAAAATTTAAATTTTGTCAAATACTTAAAATAGAATTTTTCTATTAAATAATTTGGAAAATTGTTATTGAAAGCAATTTGGAGAATTACACCCAATTCTTTTTTGAAATCATTTAATGACTGTGGTATTATCATTTAGTACACTCTGACTTTGGCTCCTTATGGGTAGTTTCTTGCCACCCAGAAATCATCGACACTTGAACGACGGAGCCTGATATGCAAGATCCTTCCAGTCATTGTTGTTTTGCTGCTGATATTTTGGTAATTTATCAAAATTTGACTGTTTGTCATTTAAACATCAAAGGAACTTCAAAGAAAACTCACACTTAATCGAATTAATAGGCTACACATCTTGGTGAAATGCTTACTGTGGAAAATCTATATTGTGCGTTGTAGCCAACTGAAGGAAACTGTAAAACATCTTGTGGAAGAGTTTTCAAAGAGGCTTCATCATAAATCATGAATTGTCGACAGAAAATCTTATATGTAGGTACTTTTATGTTGTGACAATGGTTTCCACAGTCATTCTCGCCATCATAATAGTTGGCTCTCACATTTCAACCCAGCTACATGCAGAGTGCTTACTAGATTTTTAGTTAATTAATTAATTTTTCATCATCACGTCAAGTTAATGTAAAAATTAAACATATTTGTTGTGTGATTAAACAGTGTTTTTTTCTACACGACAAAGCAACGAACGATTGCCAAAGCAAGACATTCCAGCCTATTGAAAAGTCTACGAAAAACTATGGAAAATATTATGCCTGTTCCCACTACCAGCCACATCAAAGATGCAGCCATTTTTTTCTTCGGGACGATAGAGTCCGTAGCCCTCTCAAACCGCAGTATACAGGACCACAAGAAGTGGTCAGAAGATTCTCAAATAAAGTATTTACAATTAAACTATGCAGTAAAATTTGTAATATTTTAGCCGACAGACTCAAACCAGCTTTCCTGTCGCAGCTGGCGGACATAGAGACACCACCTTTAGCCCCTATAGCGTCTTCGACAACTCAGAATCACTCAGAGAAGTTTAGCTCAATAAAAAGCGAACGACTAGTCAGATTTGCTATTCGATTCATGTTTGAAGGCTAGGAAGGGGCTAATGTGGCAACAGCTTCCACAGTTATTCTGATCTCTTGCCATCATATAGGTGGTACGCACCTTTCAAAGCAGCTACACGTAGAGTAAATTACTAAATTTTTAGTTAATTAAATATTTATCATCCTAGATGATGGTTGCAACATATTTTGGAATTACTGGGCATGTGTCAACTATAGTTTTAGAGGATCGTGCTTGCCACAAGTATTCCAGGCTGTTGGAGAAGGATGAACCAATCTTCATCATGACAATTGTTGAGCTCATGCAGCGGCTAAAACAAACGAATTTTTAACTCCCCAAAATATAGAGTTATTGGGCCACTCGATGTAGCTCTAAACTGGCATCTAATGATTTTTTTCTGTTCCCTAAGGTGAAGAATAGATTGCGTGGTTTCTGTTTTACAACAGCAGAAGAAACTGAAGGGTAAACTCGGGTAAATAATCTAACTCCAGAGGACTGGAATAAATGTTTTGGTGAATGGTTGAAACGCATGCAGAAATGTTCAGATTGTAGAGGAGAGTATTTTGAAAAATAAGTATATTGGTTCCATTAAAAATGGGTTTTCTTTAGTAGGTTCAAAAGAAAGAGACCAGTCCTCATTTACCTATATTTACTTACTTTTTAAGACAATAAGTTACACTGCATCCGGGACGTGATTGTTTGAATGGAAAAACGAACACGTTTCTTGTGAGGCTGCAAATTTTATCCACTTCCGAGGCAATTATGTTTTATTTAATTGGTTATCAATCGAGTAACGGTAATTGATTGGCTTGATATTTAAATTAAATTTGCAGCGCAATCACGAGATACAAGTTATGAAATTGTATTTTCTAATGATCCGTGGTCTTTTCTAGTCATGAGAACTGTATTTTTCAGTTGCATGTTTTAAAGTGTACCCAAAGATATATCGTGCTTAGGATCTTTTACAGCTTAATAGTTTTAATGCTTCAAATGTTTCAGGGAAAATATTTCACAATATGACCCTTCCTAGCAAGACATTGCTGATGCTTTCGATCAATATTTTAGTGTTTTTGTCTCTGATACAAGTGGTGATCAGGTTTGTGATGGTCATGTCTGTAGTAATAATCAAGCTTTCTGTCAGTTCTGTGATAAGTGCAACTACCCTTTTTCAAACCTTCTCAACAAGTACGACGCATGTGATAAATTCTATCGTATCTGAACAACGTAGCTTTACTAAAGGGCAATCTACAGCTACTAATTTATATGAATTCACGCAGTTTGTCCATTATCCACTGCATTTTGTTAACTAAATGAAGTAGTCTTGGTTTACGTGACAGTTTGGTTTCCTAATAAAATCTGTCTTGATCGATCACACACAGTATGTCGATTATGGATGATTTAGATCACAATCGTTTACTGTAAATTTTGGTGTAGGTCCAGTAGTTCACGTTAGGACCATTATGTTTAATTATTTTTTACTAGCGACCCACCCCGGCTTTGCATGGGTAGTAGATCATATTATGCCTACCTTACAGTCGTCACCTCCATTCGATACAAGACTCTGTTTATTATAGGAGTCCTGTCATCGGCGTGACAAGCTTGAATTTATTTMTGCACGCGGTATTTTTTGTGATACCTCCTAACATATTCAGTTAAATTATATGATGTAAAAGTTTATAATAGTGCCAGAAGTGACAGAAACGTCCAAGGTGAGGGCTTCTTTCCCTTCTACTTAATAATAATAGTTTGAAACTATTAATAAAAAAAACTGAGATAAATAACCTAACTCAAGGGGACTGAAAAAAATGTTTTGAGGAATGGTTCAAACGCATTCAGAAATGTGTGTTGTAGAGGAGAGTATTTTGAAAACATTTAAGTATTGGTTCCATTAAAAACGAGTGTTATTTACTAGGCTCAAAATAAAGAGACCACCCTCGTGTACCTGTAATAGAAATTATTTACCTATAGAATGACGAAAACACCGAATTGCTGGAACGAATGCAAGTTGTCTGCGAACAGCGGCACCGGCACAGTTCGATCTCATATTTTTACCAAAACACGGTCTCAAATTAACTGCGAGCACTAAACGCTGCAGCTCTGTGTTTATGCATTTATTGCGGCTGGGCTCCATGAATACAAATGTCATTCCGACCTGGAACAGACGTGCTGCATTTGTTCCTTGAATTGCGGCGGCAGAACGAATCACTCTCGCTCTGGTCCGCGTAAATGCGTCGGTTTAAATCAGTTCTGGTCGTTCGTTAAAATGAAATTAATACTGCAAGATGAATTCCAGGAAAGTGCAGCTAAGGGCAGCTCGTCTGTTAGCAGTTGCCTTGATAAATTAGCTGCTGGATATCAGTTGAGAGATGAAAAGCTCAGTTCGAGAGAAGACTACAAGGTAAGTGACTATAAAACAAGTGAATCGTATATTTTAATTCTTTTATCGTCAGCTGCCTCTTCTGGCGTTCAATTTTCTTTAGTTCTCTATAATAATCAGTGATTCAATGTTTAGACAACTAGTGTTACAGGTGTCAAGTTTTCTTTACAGGTGAGTAAAGTGTAATTGTTTCATTTAAAGTAATATAGAGGGTAGCTAATTGGTACAACAAAGTACATTAACTTCACCAAGAAATTAAATATTCGAAATGCTTTTTCAGTAATTTTCCGTTTTGCCATAAGTAACATTCTTTAAAGGTATATTCGATTATACCTACAGGGTGTTCAGTGTAACAGTGACGTCGTATGACTAATCTTTAAAAATGCAACACCCTGTACTTTAAGCATGTTAGAGAATGTATCTCCTTCCGAATATGCCAAAGAGTCTGTTTCAAAGATACATGGGTCATTGTTAAGCTATGCAAAAATAAATTATCAACGCTGTACTTGAAGCCTTAGGATGATTCCTGATTAAGTTGGCCGTGTTAGTGGCGACTTTCTTCGCTGACGTTTCGCCAACTGCCGAGTTCATCGTGGAAGTACAAGCGAATAGTCACTGGGTACTTATGCGATCGTCCAAAGTCGCCCGCGAACTTTATCGCACCAACAGATAGATCTTTATTAATGCCCACGCCACTGCAAAAAGGCTATTTAATTACCGCAGCAACTTCAGTATTAATGAGTTAATACAGAAACCAAACGACTTTCACAGAAAGTCTTAATTGTACCGAAGAAGAACGAGCAGAACAAAGAGTAATTAACGCCTGATTACTGCGACTTCTGTAGATGAAACAATTATAAGAGTAGTACACATCTCACTATAGTTCATTTATTGTATATGTAAGGACATACGTGAGACATATACGAGTATTACTTAGTATTATACCGATTATTACGTATTTTTAATAAATCACATTATAGAATGGCGACATCATCAAGGGATTGATATTTTTGTATATCTTAAAATTGTCAGCATTCAACAAACAAGCAGATGATATTTATAAAAGAATGTCACATACAACAACAGGCTAGTACTATCGATAGGAGGTCAGATATTCAAAACTTCAGTTCTATATGCTGCCAACTTCTTGAAACTGACAATGGTCAATATAGGCACAAATTAATTAGTTAATTTTATGACAGCCTTATATATAACTACACATTTCTATTTATTATGTTTATATGTTTATTATACACTCAATGAATTTATATATTACAACTGGTTTTGTGAAGATTTTAAATTGTTGATTGTGGATAGTTTTATTGGTATTCTCGCATTTGAAGCCCTGAAGAAGGAACCATACGGTTACGAAAGCTTGGCTAACAAATAAAGAGACAATAACATAACCAGCCTATTGATCCAAACCCGTAATACATCACATCTAGGCACAGTTAATACAACTAGAAATCCACATATTAAAAAATGCGTCAACAACATCATACTTCACAGTACAGACTTCCAGAGTTCTTAGCTTATTCAACAACCGTTTTCTTTATGACAGGACCACATAACTTCTTCCATACAGCATCTCAAAAAGCTAGAAATGCGATAGAGATGTGTTTATTACTTTGTATATTTGGTTCACGCTATTGTTTTGTACAATGAGCCAAAACATTTAAGGAGCAACATTAGTTTTCGAGTAGTGTCATAACACCAACAACTTACGTTTTGTGTCTGTGATGCTCGACATACCACTACATAGCACTGTCCTCTTTGAGTCTGCTTTTTCCTACACCTCGGCACATTATTATGAGACTGTTCCTAGAGATCTGTTGTCTTTGTCATATCAGGTATTTAAATCAAAACTAAACTTGATGATCTTGGCTGGCCGGATTAATTTATAGTAAGTTATACTCTCGAAGGTCCGCCGCTGGGTACTTACGTAATCGTCCGGGGTTCGCTGAACAGCATCACCGGATCGTGGCAGATCACTTGGTCGGTATCCAAATAGCGTGGTTTTCTGCAAAACAGCCATTAAGGTCCCGTTTATTTTCAATGCTTACTCCTTGAGGTTGAAATTTTCTTGGTGCTTTTAGATTTCAATAGTTTCACGTTTTGGCAGTGTCAAGAATTCTTAAATGGACAAAGTCAATATTATATTCTTGTCGGACAGCGTGCTCTGCAACAGCACATCTCTATTTAAAATAAATCATCTGTCTCGGTCAATCCACTCTCACTGTACTACTAGTTTCGCCCTATTGGAACTCATCAGGTAGGGGTAGAAGCCAAATTGACCAAAGCAGACCGTCGCGTAGCCTGTATTGCGGCGTGCGGACTGGTGCGTAAAAGATGACACCAAGGGCATCGGCTCTTTCAAATATCTTTGTACAAGGCGGCAGCATCTCATCTTATTATATTCTTGTAACAGCACCTTTTTGGTGGTTCCAGTGTGCACTTTTCTGCAATTACAAGGTATTCTGTTTACCTTATCCGTCACAGAAGCGAAAACATGCTGTAGCTGTGTGAATACGCTATTGAAATCTATATATACCAAGAAAACTTCGACCGCAAGGACGAAGCATTTAAAATAAACAACAGGGCATGAACACCGGTTTGTCAGAAATACGCCAGATGGTCCAGTAATGCTGCTCTGCTAATCAGCGACGCAGTCCAAGACGCGCTTCCGCCGACACCGTACGACCACGTAAGTACGCAGCGGCGGACGTCCGAGAGTCAGATTGTGTTCTCTGTGGTACAATCACGACCAAGATGAACACGACTCTGGAGATGCTTACCACAGCAGTGAGCGAAACGTCAACTAACTAACACGGTCAACTAACCTTGAATCATCTACCAGTTTGTCATTTACTGAACATTTTGGAACCGAAGTAAAATCAACAGTATGTTCTTAACTTAAGTTTATTATTTGCCCAAGAAGATCAGCCATGGAGATTTGTGGCAACCTTTATCAAATAAATTACCGACGTATCATGCATAGACATTTGAAGATTACCTACGTACAAACTCAACAGAGAGTTATCTTGAATAAAACGAAAATAAGAAATGTTATCAGGGAAATGACGGAGTGTTCGATAAAATCGACGCAAAATAAACCTTAAGTATTGTAAGTATCAACTACATCCTAGGACGATAACTCTGGAGGGTTATCGTCCTAAACTACATCAATATTTAACTGATTGGAGCTTAAAGATTTTGAGTTCTTGTTGAAGTTAAGCTCCCGCGTGTGCTTTGTTCGTTTGCGTTTTCCAGTATAATCCCCGGTAAACACAAGCTTTATGCGATGTACCCGTCAGGTGTATTATTAATTCTAAGTAAAGCTAAATGGGAAGTATGAATAAGAAACGTTTGACATGGAGTGATTATATTCAATATTTAAAATATACAGTTGAGCTTGATAAGGGCCTATCGTAAACATTTGCCTAATGCAATGTCTCCATCTAGTCTCAGTGTTGACATTTAAGAACTAAGGCCTTTTGAATTATTAAAACTTCATTCCAATGGGAACGTTGAGTTTCACTACCAAATTAAAGCTACTTATTTTTTTTTTACAGTTGATTAACATTTCTGTCTAAGGCCCAGCAGACAGATAGTCTGTAAGCCTTACACTCAAGGTCGAGCAACAACCAATTTTTAGGCTATAAGTTAATTTTGATTTGATGTTAAGTATTGCTGAAATAGACGGTTACCTTCGTACCCTTTAGTCGATATCGAATGCAATTACTTATTAATTAACAGCATTTCGAGAGCAAAGTAAGTAAGACTGGCCGTGTTAGAGACTTGAATTTTAAATTTGCTGCTTTAACTTCAAATATCTGTACTCACGACGCACAACATAACGCAACCTTTACAGAGGGAGGCTAGAGTGACGTCAATCAAGACCTTTGTGCTTGTCCTTGTTTGGAGTGAAATGAAATAATATCTGGAACTGGTTTTTGACAATCGGCTACAGTTCAAACAAAATATAAGGCTTTTGATCGGTCAGCATTCTGTAATTTAAAAATAATATATACAATATTCGCCATTTTTTACAGCCCGCAAAAAATTCGTTTAAGTGATATTTAGGTTTTGTCTCTATTTCCCTTCGTTGACTCTGTTTATGATAGGGGATAGTTTGGATAGTACTGATTGTAGGGGGATACAAGTGGTGCAGAACTCATGTCTGAGATTAATTTATGGAATTTGACGAAGACGACATATCACACGCAAGTTGAGTGCAATTTTGGATGGGTGGTCCAACGCTGATATCAAAACTTCAATATATGTTAACTATATTGTTAAGTATTAAGAGTGAAGGATGTGTGGGTTAAAAATGGAAGGATCTTCAAGTGTAAAGGTGAATTTTTCAAATTTGTATTTACTAGATCAGAAAAGGGCGCTCGTCTAAATATTTTGTACCGATCGTAACTGTTGTTATAACTAATTCGGTAATTAAAGTGTCTTGCCTTAGAATTACCAACAGTAACAATTTTATACTGCTCTTCCTTAGCATGCTTGAAATGATTTATAGGGTAGTTTTGTTATGCAACATTGTGTTCCAATTTTGGACACTAGAGGAGAAAGGTATCGAATAAGTAATAACAATGGTTTGTGAAAAACACAATTTTACCGAAAATAAAACACCAAAAGACAATCTTTAAGCAAAAAAAGTATAAGATCGGATGCAAATGTCCTTAGTAAAGGTTCTTCTTACTAATTATATATTGTTTTGCTTGTTAGTACATTTCTGAGGTAGCCTATTTTTTTTGTTTCGTTTCTTCTTTCGGTATTTTTTTATATAGTTTGATAACATATTTTTGCGAGAACTTGCTTTTCAAATAAACGACCAAAAGCATTATCAAAGCAGTTCAATCAGTTTTAAGTTTCTACAAACAAATCGAAAGTTTTAATTTCATCCAACGGGTGTAACTTTTATCCAATTAACACGCGACTATGCTGACAATAAGCATGACAGCTTGTTATCTTAATAATTTGTAGTACTTTTTTATTAACTGACCAAGCAATTTTGTCAGGCTTGACGTTTGTCATCATTTGTGCAAATGAATAAGAATAAATTCAGCGGAACCAATAAATATAAAAAGTGATACTCAATATATAAGTGCAATTTATACATATCTGTTAACGTACCCGAACAAAAAAGATAGTCGTTTTGAAACCATTCATTAATGTGTTATACCATTTTGAATGCATCTCATGCAGTTCTAAATTGTAAAGTATCAAGATACGTTTTCCTTGTTTTTAAATATTTATGTCAAAAATAAGTTTATGACAGCCTGGTATATAATTGCACATTTTTATTTATATTTATACCTTTATTATATACCATATGAACCCGCAATGAATCACATTAATCACATATATATACAATCGTACATAAGATCATGTAACTAGGTAGCAAGTTTTTAAGTAATTTAGGTAGAAACCATATTTTATGAATTTGTATATATTCGGCCATTATTAATATACGAACAATTAGCATAAACGTCGGAGAACGATATAAGCTGGAAGGTATAACAAAAGATAAACGTTAAGCCAAATTTCCAATACTATGTTTGAACAAGGTTTTTTCTTCTTGCCCGGGATCTTTCAAAAACAAGTTGACATTATGTAGTGGAAAATTTGAACACTCTGTTCTGTGTCCAGAACACGTCTTTTTCTGATAGATAAATAATTAACCACAAACGAAGCCGAACACCGAGCGCAACAAAGAAGTTTGAATCAGTTTGCTCCATTTCACGAAGCTGCAACTTGCATCGAAGTAGGAGATGAACTACAGTAATTTCTTTACAATCTCCTCTTTCTAGAACTCTGAAACTTTTAACTAATACGGTCCAGCACTTCTGTTTAGAAAAGGCGACGACTTGCCGCGTAACGACGGGATTTACGAAACGCGTTATGGTTTTCCTTGGTTCGAGGCAGAGTAGAGCGCTCTTTGGCTTATTTAATTAATTTATTATGTATCTGGCTGTCTGAAGAATGCACGCTCGGAAAGGGTTGCGCATGGAAGTGGTTCTTTCATGAAAGGATCCCGCCGGAAAACGATAAGGAACGAAAACTTGCAGGGTCGTAGATAATTAGTAACCTCGAGGGGAATACTTGAGATATTCCAAAGGGGGAAGAATTTAGGAGGGCATGAATGTTTCGGAATTACGACATTGTCGGCTCTTACACAATTATCTCCGGTAAAAGTGGGAGTTTCCAAAACTGCATTAAAAGTTCGGGTGCAGCAGTGAGTTGAATTAGAAACTACCAAGCCAAGTTATGAAGAGTATCGTAATATTAAATACAAGTAAAGTTTATCCAGAGATATATCGTGTTTACGAGTTAACCTTTACTAATTTTTGTGACGGTCCTGCTCTTAGAATATAAGTAAACAAGAATGGTCAGTGTTTATGGAATGAGTTACAGCGCCATCTGTGCCTGTAGTTGTATGTTCTGAATAAATCAGAAATTCCGAGTCAGGGCATAACCAAGACAAGTGGCATTTATTTTGACCTCATCCTCGGATTATCGGCTACAAAAAGAAGCATAAATCTACATACAATTTAGTTTAGAATAATCTATTGCCATTCTGACGTTACTAATTTGAGATAAATATCATTGCCACCTGAACGCTAAACTTGTTCTAAAAAAGACTGTTAATCAGTGATTTAAGTTCAAAATTTACTTGAGAACTTAGTGTTATTTCGTCAGGACATTAATCGGATCTTATTAGTGCTAAAATTTCTAATGTAATTGGCTCTTTTGCTCAATATGTAAAATATCAACATCGCTATTAATTTCGAAAGTGTGGTAGGTATCTAAATGATGGTTTGCAAACGGCGAATGATTTGTGCCAGTCGCCAAGATTTTAAGTGTTCTTTTATACTTGTTTGAAAATTTCTAAAGGTTCTGCCTATATATACACAGTCACAGTCATTGCATCGTAATTTGTACACCCCACCATTGGTACATCATTGGTACTATATCTTTGTTATTAAATAGAGCTTTTGCCATATTGCTATATCATGTAACTCATTAATGAAACGTTGAGCGACAGATCCTTTCAAGTACACCTTAAGACAAAATAAATGCCTTTCACAGCTTAACAACTGTCTTCAGCAGCGATCTATATTTGCTCCTTTAATGGCTAACATGTTAAACATTTAGGTGTATCTAGATCTTAGATATACTGAATACGACATCCTAAGAATTCATGGATGCGGAAGATTTAGCCATTATAACCCAAAACATCTGATTAAGTATTATTATCAATATATTTATTTAATTACTCTGTTGTACAGGTTTGCACCAAACTACACAACAGGAGGGTAAGAATTAATCAAAACGTACAGACAAAACTAATTATACAAAAATATCTTTTAAAGCAGTGATGCTGTCACCAAAAAGATCAAAATTTATACACCGGGAATTATATAGAACACACATGTTATATAGCGGTGAACGCTCTGGCAGTTGGCAGATAAAATGTGTGAGATGTTCTGGCAGACACTCTAGGTACAACAAAATTTAAAGAACTCGAAATTTTAGCACTATCAAGTAAATTGTTGACAATTATGAATAGAAACACCAAAGCGTGAAGGTCCCTTCTAGTCTGAAGAGTCGAGATATCATGTTTCTCAAGCAGATCGCTGTGACAAACACCTCGGGAGGAAAGACGCCGTCGAGTTTAAAACTTAGTACTTTTAGAAATTTTCGTTGAACATTTTCAATATAACTTGTATGTCGCATATAATACGGGGTCCAAACAACCGCTGCGTACTCCAGTGTAGATCGAATAAATAAGTAAAAAAACGTTTTTAATGTGTTATAACAGAAATCACGATTGTTACGTGAKATAAAGCCGTATGTTTTACTGGCATTACGACTCAATTTACGAATGTGTGGAATAAAAGATAACTTGCTATCGAAAGTTACGCCAAGATGGTTAAATGTATCCGGTCTAGACAGAGAAACACCCTCAAGACCGTAGTCATATATAATAGGTACAGATTTTAATGTGAACGATAGAACGTTGCACTTAGCTGTAAAGTTTAAGGTCATCCGCATAAAGTAAATTGTTGACGTCTATAACGTCGGTTATATCATTACTAAACAGTATAAAAAAGGACCTAAAACAGAACCTTGCGGCACTCCAGATGTAGCATTGTATGCGTTGGACTTGAATCCATTATATGGCATGTAATTGAACTCTATTGTGGAGGTAGGATTTGAACAAATCAATCAAAGCCTCAGATATGCCCAAGCGATTAAGTTTGTTTAACAAAATATTGTGACCAGCTTATCGAACGCTTTGGAGAAGTCCGTATAAATCACATCGGCCTGCAAATGACCATCCAAAGCTTCAGCGACAAACTGTGAAAAACAAACCAAATTGGTGGTAGTAGAGCGTGCCTTGATGAAGCCGTGCTGGTGTACACTAATATACTTAGATAAATTATGATATAAATAGTTATGTAAGAATATCTCACATACTTTGCTAAAGTTGCATATAATAGAAATTGGTCCGTAATTAATAATGTCCCGTAAATCACCCTTTTTTGTGGAGTGGACATACCTTAGACTGTTTCCAATTGTCGGGAATTATGCGCGTCCTTAGGCATAGATTGAGTAATACCATCAAAGGAGGGTCAAATATATGTGCACAGTCAATTAACAAAAATGCAGGAATGCCATTGGGCCCTGTTGTCGTCTTAGGTTTAATTCGCTTTAACGCAGCTAATACTTCATTTTCACTGAATTTTAATAAGATAATAGCAGGATGTGTGACCGGCGAATTCATTGACAAATGTGATGATTCTGCGTAAGATTTGCTAAAGAAATCAGCAAAAGCATTTAGAATATTATCTGGCGTATTAAGACACTGGTCGCAGTAGTACATGCACTTTGAAATATTGGATTGTCTTTTTTTGTTATTAATAAATGACCAGAATTTGCCCGGATCGGTCTTTATTTTGGTTTCGGTATTCTGTACAAAAGGTTTATAGGAGTCGTTGACCTCAGTTTTTATCAATCATAGAAGTCTTCTGAATTCTGCAAGAGCTTGAATGTCATTATTATCTTTATATGTTTTGCAGTATTTAGCTTTAAGTTTAATGTGTTTTATAGTCAATGAATCAAACATGGCGGATATTTACGAGGGCGGCGGGAAGAAAATTTGGGTACACAGATATCAAAACCGCTATTCAATTTACTATAAAAGTAATCTAGAGCATTATTTAGGTCGTCGATATGTTCAAGAGAAACCTAGTCAGTGTTTAGTAGCATATCGTAAAGACTGAAAAAATTTGCTTTGCGGAATTTATAATCATAGGTGTTAAACAAAAAAATTGTGTTTTGAGTTAATGGGTTTGTTTACTATATTCACGACTAAACAACACCAAGTCCAACACCCTTGCATTTTGGTTACGCACACGATTGTATTGCATATTCGAATATCAAACAAATACTTTAGAAAATGTAGCTTTCAGCCAGTACCTGCAAAAACCTAAGCGGCTGCTATTTATCGTAAAGCACATTGGCGACCTAGTATACATGTTAATCATGTCAGATATTAACAAGAAATATAATTTGGGAAAGCTACCAAAAAATGGAGTAAATGAAACGGCCAAGTATTTTGTACCTATTAGGATGAGTAAACATCATACAAAGTTTGTAGATGTGCGACTGAAACAAACAATGCGTATAATAATAGAAACAATAAAAACCAATCAGCTTTAGGGTTAACAGTCTTATACTGTCTTCAAGATCTCAGTATCAAACAACGTCAAGTTAGCGCCACTTTACCCATTCTTTGAATTCGAATTCCATTTATAAACATGCTATTCGGGTTGCTTCTGAGGCTACAGGATGGCTGTACCATTCCAACATGCGTCTCTAAAAACAATGTCAATGTAAAGTAGGTATGTAGGTAAGGTAATTTAGTAAATAGCAGCAATGCAAAAGAACATATAATGTATTTAAAACAATAAACAATGTTATATATAGAAGCGTTTAGACATTAATGTCGATCGTACAAAACTTCAATTGCCTTGAATGAAATAATGACTGTAGCGGAATATAATGACATAACTTACCAACTCCGCGTGATAAAGTAGACTCTAGWAATCTTGCATCGCCCTTTCCAACCTGCGAATTGCTTTACTGCAATAAAGACCTAATTGTTATGCAGCCAGCTCCGTAGCGCTCCACGGGGACCCCGTGTTTTCCTTGTTTCTTCACTCCCTACTCTGTTTACACTGGCATAATATTTAAAAGGTTTCTTCCGGAAATATTTGAGCGGTCAAATATTAGAGGCAGAGCTTGGGAGAACGGAATGGTGTTTGAAGGTAGGACGCCCGATGCCGTCAATCTTGACTGCACATCATTCACACTGAAATGCAAAGGTCGTTTAAAAATTTAACCAAAATGCTACGGTTATTTCAAAATATTCATATTTCACAATTTCATGACCTTTAATTAACGTTAATAGACGGTACATGCTATTGGCGTTTTTTAATTAGTTCTACAGTCAGCTACCGTTGTCTATTAAAAATGCGTGTCTATGCTATGCTGTCTGCACCGCAACTAATTACAGTTAACATTTATCTCTTTTTTGTGCGGTGTTTACAGTCAGATCAAATCCTCTCAATCGAATAAACGGCGCTTATATTTTTTTTATTTAAAATAACAGTATTAGGGTATTTGAGTACAACAAAATTGTTGGATTCGGTACTTTTCCGTTACCTTTTTAACGTAGTATAATAAAAAAATTACTATGTTGGTTTATCAAGAAACTCCATATAAATGAAGTTCGAAGAATTTACTAAGTTCTCACCGAAAATATAGACTAGATAAAAATACAGGCGGTGCATTACCCATAGTTTGGTGTAAATTTCGTGCCAAACCTTAATATTCGCAATATTTAGGACTTTTCCAATTCTGTCAACAAAAAGAATTCATATTGAGAAACTGTAAACTGAAGGGTAGGAAATGCAACAAGAACCTTAAGCAGCTAAATTTTGAATTAATTATAGTGTACGGTAAACATGCACCAAAATTTAGTTTTATTGGGAAAATTTAGTAAAGAAGACTCAGCAAGACTACAAAGCCATAGGTAGCGTTTTATTTTAAAACAGAAATTTTGTACTAGTTAATTATAGTTTAGTCATTGTTTACGTTATCAACATTGCTGCTTTCACTAAATTAGTGAAATGTTAACATGACGTCGCCCAACCGTGAATATAGGTTCCTCTTTTGCCCATTGAGATGCATTTGAAATGCTTTTTTGGTTGCAACATTAGCCGACGATGAATATAAAGCCATAACATCCAACCAGTTGTTCACTAGGTTAATGWAGTTGCTTACATCTATGTTCAATCCTTTCTCATCTCTAGGTAAATACGAAGGTCATGACATGGTGCGGAACTGGTGATGATGAAGAAACAAGTGCTGTCAAATTATAAAAGCCCTTCACTCAGATATCACTGTTAGAATGTAAAAAAAATCTTCAGTCAATAAATTGAGCATTTCTTGTAGTTGCCCGCGGTGGTTAACGAGATATTATGGCGGCKTTTTTCATGAGCAACACCGAAGCAATCTACATAAGAAGTAGTAAAGTCAATAACGGATCTTTACTCTAAGAAGGATCCATAATGCCAAACCTTAAGTGGCAATATGCCGGAAGATAGCATTGCTCTCTTCTTAACAAAATTAGGTACATCAAATCTTGCTAGCTATATATGGCTGTTACAAAATACTGCCCCGTAAGATGTTCAGAGTATATTAAMATCGATTAAAGACATCCTGAMTTCGCAAGAATATTTAGGCCCTTCCGATAAGAAAGCATTTATGACGGAAAACTGTCGTCTCACAGTGGAGCAGACTGAAAATGTTGCGATTACGTCTATTGGACAAAGTAACAATGAAAATTAATTAATAGCGAGCAAACAAGCAAGTAGTTTTGGTGCGGTATTGGCAACCATTAGAAGGAAACTGTATCCGCCGTCAGTGTTTAAAAAATAGTTGATGGCTGCAATTTACATCGGCATTAGTCGTTAGGCGAAGAACATGAAGCAAGAGCTATTGAAAGATTCGGGGAAGCTTATCCCAACCTGAAGGTCACAAAAACAGGATTGTGGCTAGAAGAAGGTTTTTCTTGGAGCATCACCGGCTGGACTGTGTGGTAAATCAGCAACAATTGAAGTTAAGTGCCCTTATATGTACAGAAACACTAGTCTAGCCGAGGAAGAAGGTGGCAAAAAACACTTTTAAATTATAAGCATGAGTATTATGGCCAAACAATTAATTGCTAAAGATGAGGAATTAGAACTAAACCTAGATCGTTTACGTGCATTTTACTTACAAAATACCTGATACATCAATCACAAATCGATAAACTTGTTATAATGTGTAGTATGTTAAGAAGCAGAGAGAATTAAAATAAAAAAAAAACACATTAAATCATTTGTTTTCATACTATTATTTTCCCTCATTTTACAAAAATAATATATATAAAGTGTGTGGAATAAATTGTAGTATTTTATAGATCTTCATGCGGCGAATGGCAAGTTCCACGTGGATACTTGCTTGAGCAATGCATTCAGTCTGTTCAACTTGCTCTGGTGTAAATTGACTTCCCGTCATTTGCCTTTATTCTGTCAAAACCAGGTCACCAGATACTGTTTCAAAATGCCACAATGTTTTACAATATTCTTATCCGAGGATGAACCAGGGTATAACCCGTATATACACGTAATTATACCCCACTGGGTGCCACATCTGAAAAAAAAACATTTTTTAAACATATACTWTTAAAATTATTAATCAATGACCACACCAACCATTCCTTTCCAAGTATTACGATGCCTGTAGCTGCTGTATGTCACTTTTGTATAGGCATAGATGCCCTTGGTACTTCTGTGTAAATTTTGGTCAACTATTATGCTACAGATCGTAAATGTACTACAACAATTTGGCAGACATATCTATTTTTCTTTCGATCCGGAACTTTCGCCATAAACTTTTTGTATAAAACTTCATGTAAAACATGAACTCAAGTAATTATAATTTTTGACACAGTAGCCTGTGAAATTTTGAGTCTGGGCCCAATCAAGATGGGAAAACTGCAGCGTAAATTTATAAAAATTCATAAAGATTAGAAGCAGCTGATCTGGTATGGTTAATTTTTCCACTTTGTGTACAACAACATTAACTTATCATTATTTTTGATGTTGTCAAAACGGATTTCACCTTATGCTTATTGTAATTTTTTTTCTTTCAACAGGTCCTGTTTCAGACAATAATTATCAGCCTCTACCAAAACTGCACTGAAAACATTTGTGGTAGGTTGGGGTTCTAGCTTCTTCTGTGGTTCTGTATGATGTGCCTCCGTTGATAGCATTTCTTCGATAGGTTCGCATATTGTGCTAGATAGTGGTGTCTCAGATTCAGAAACGGTCAAAATTGAATTTTATAGTTTAACCGTAAATACAACATACCTCATATCAAGGGTTAGAAATCCTAATCAAACCCCTCCACCTTCCACAGGTACTACGTCAAGACCGTATACAGGTAATCGGTACCTTAAAAGTATGAGCTGCTGCTGGTCCTTAACATTATKACAGTGTGCTGCTATAGAAACTTAAGTTATTGCTGGTCAAAGTAATGGACTATAATAACTGAGGTATGCATTTTGATTATTAATATATTTTGCTAAGCCGCAAAGTATTATTTAGTATAACTTATTAGTATCAAACATGTGGTGTTTTCTATGTAATTTTACAGTTTAAAGGTACATTTGGTATACTTCCTCATTAGATAGGATAATCATTCTCTTTTTATTATAAAGTCTATGACTTAACGAAGGTTAGAAAAATTGGCTGCAGAAGACTGCAGATGACAAACGTATGGTCATATTGAACAATAATTTTGTTAGTCGATCGTTGCATTTCGTTGTTGTAGGAACGATGAACACATCTATGGTGAAAATTATTACTCGAAGGTAGCTTTATGGAATAATGAAAGATTAAAATTTACCGAATTTCGAAGAAAAATAAATTATTTGGAAAATTATTTACTTTCAAACTGTGGAACTACAGATGACTACATAAAATATTTAAAACATAGATTTTCTCTGTTTAAATGGACATTAAAAGAAAAATGGGCAATGCTATAGAAAAGAAGAAGCTTTCTTGAAAAAAAGGGGTCTTGGTCGAACGGAACTTTTGAACTGCCTATAAAATTGTTGAAGACATTGCATATTTCTAGTCAACGTAGCAAGCGTCGAAAAACCATAGAAATTCGCTCAACTGTAGAAGATTACATAATTTTTCATGCTGCACAAACAACTTTATGATCACAAGGAAAATGAGATGCGTCGAAGATCCTTAAAGAAATTACAAATTCTCCTAGCCGAGGGCACGAATATAGAAAATCAGTCGACGAAAAAAGCAATATAGCTAACAGTGTCCCCTTGACACCACTAGAAGCTTTGACAATGCTCGTAGAGGCTGATCTAACAAGACACTAATACGAGATCATCCGAAACACAAATAAAGTATTGCATCCACCGTATTACCTACGATTACAAGCAAAAAAAGAATGTTATCCACCAATGTTTACAGATGACGAGTACTTACGCGGAAAGTAGCTTACAAAGCCTTACTGATAATACTATTACGAGGCTATCAATTTTTTTGGAAGAAGTGTTATTGACTCTCAATGAAGAAGAATGAAATTATTTGAAAATTATTTGCAAATGGGGTTGCGATGGTTCCCAGCAAACAAAATGTACAAAAATTTGATTATGAATAATTCAGATGCCAATTTGTTTTTGAGCTCATTTGTGCCACTTCCAGTAGTTGTGGAAAAATAACAATCTCCCTTGCCATAGTTTCTGGATGACGGCTGGCCTCAATAATAATGTTCCGGTCCTAGGCTGGTGTTGTAACGCGTCCAGAACCTGTGTGCCTTTCAGCCACATCGCCTGTTTCTTGGTACCTTCGCCAAAGTCTACAGATTACGCTCTTTGATGTGGCAAATGCAGCGCAACTTGAGCTTGAGCACAACCACGTAACATTGCATCCCTAGTCAAATGTCGAAGCTCCATATTCCAGTTTTATCAATGAACACGTTACTATTGCACTGAATACACCCTATCACATGTGTCAAACTTCAGTTCAAAACAAATGAAAACAAAACCAGCCTGGCGCAGGAACCTACGATTTGACGACGAGGCATAAATACTGAAGTTAAGGTCAGAATTTTTGGTCCGAAATCGGTGGATTTTGGTTTATATCGATCCAGCTGATCAAAAACTTATTTGAGAAACCATTTACCCGCGCCAGGCATTAAATTTCCAGATGAAAAGATAATGAAGTGTATGTTCCTTAGACCATTTTGAGCAGTGTATTTGAAATCAATACTTTTCAAAGTTTGTTTGCTACCCAAGACACCTCACATTAAACGGACAGTAACCCTACATGTGTTACACTTCGGTGAAATCGCAACCTGAAACTCCGTTTCAAAGGGCTCGGCCGTTGAGATGCATATTCATAAAAATTAAAATTTGTGAACACTTCGCTGCCTTGAATTAAAGAAATTATAAATGCTAATCCTTTATAACTCCCATTTTAACAGCAATTTGTGAATATTAAGGCTAAAAGCGTGAAACAGGTGTAAAAGAAAACCTACTACATTTGCATGGGATTATAAGGGGTATAAAAACACCGGTTGGTGTTGTTTCTGAAGATACTTCTGTCTTAAGGGAAAGTTTGCTTTAATATCATAKCTTTGGCAGCGCTGAAGCGTCCAACTGTTCAAGTACTTTTTTTGTCTAAATCAAATAGCATGWTTTAGAAGCCATTTTTAAGTTCTTTTGTTGTTATTTCTGTTCTTATAGAAATCGCGTGAAGCTTGACAGATTCATATCGGCGCGATAATTTCTTTTCAATTCTCCTATCTCGATTTAGCTTCCATCTCTATGCTGTGTTGTCTGCGTTGGGACTATAGCCCTTCTTATGATGCTTTATTCGCCGAAACAGCTGTCCACAGACTTTTTTGACGCAGGCGACATGGCATAGTCGTAATTTTGTTATTATACTTGAGAAATGCACTATTTGCAAAAATCGTCGCTGGGGACTTCTGTCGGTTTTTAGACGCACACAGCAAAATGGGCTACCGTTCAGATTAGTTCCCCACAGAGAGGAGTAGATAATACCCTAAAACTACCACTAGATAGCAGAGATTATCGACGTCCTGACTCACGCATACACATAGCCTACCTTGGGGTATACAAGGGAAGCCCTGTTATCTGCGTTGGGACTATAGCTTTGCTGATGAAGCTATATAAGCTAAAACAGATGTCCATAGATTGTTTTGACGCTTGCCACATGGCATAGACGAAAGCATATATATTTCGTTTGTTTGTCACTATGCTTAAACTTCTAATTCTTCTAATTTGGTTTTCAATCAAAATAACTGGCCCAAACAATAATGCAGCAGAAACATCAAAATATAAGTTGTTTTTTTTTTTAGAATAATATAAAGTTTGTGTTAGAGTATGTGAAGCGATTGGGATGGGTGGTGTTGAAAAAGGTATCAATCGTTAATGAACCCGTTATTTTAGCTTACACGAACGAGATATCTACAAAAAGTTTGATAAGCTTATCGTTCTTAAATGTGATCATTATAAGTTGCAAACCATGATAAGAATTACAGGAGGAATCACTTGTTACCATAAGCTGAAGGCGTTGATGAAAATAATAAATAAAGAATAAGAATCTAGAGAGTCCTTTGTTATATGTTACTAAATGGGAATTCCTTAAGCTTATCGTTAATCTGATGTTCGTTCACTGACGTTTTAATATACTTCACTTTTTTACTAAAACATGTTGATCACTATTTGCCAACCTATAAAACACATATGCTATTACGCAAGCTTTTTGATTTCACAACTATAAGTATTATTTTTGCCAGGTATTCAATAGTCAATCACATTTAACAATGAAAGGAGGTAGCTCTACAAGTCATTAAAGCTCTAGCTGCTTCCCAGCTAAATTTTATATGAAAGAAATTGTTTTGAAGCAGATTCCATGCACCTCAGCGAATATATGAAATGATGCAAGTTAGTAAGTTTATTTTCTAGTGCTCTATAAAAAAGTCACGTGCTATTTCGACAAAAAATGTCCAGTGAAGAAAAACAACCAAGTTATGTATCAACCAGCCAAATTAAAACCAGTCTGAAGTACCAAAACTTGTAATTAATTTTATTTTAAGTCCTTTATTTGACTTCTAATTTGTCATGGTGCAATCCTAAGACAGAAGAACGACATGGTCCTGCTATACAAAGAATGGAATAATCTGAATTAAATAGATTCAGAAAACATAACTGATAAATTTGCTAAAAGAAAAATAAGAGCTCAAATTTACACAGGAAAGCTTCTTTCTTTGTTTAGTAAGGTTACTTAGTTGAATACCGTGAATATTTTTGGCTGGTTTAAGTATCTCATTAAAATATGAGTACAATTGCAATCTTTACAAAAAACGTTAGTTGCTTTTATGATTTTTTTTGCTCTGGGGCCTTGAAATATGTACCGTCGGGGTCCTCCATTCGTCTTAGTCCGAACTGATTATACATCTTTTTTTCTATCATAGTCCGCTAAGTTGTAAGCTTTACGGATGTAGATGATTGTTGATCTCGGCGCACGACACTAATACATAACTCGAGAGAGGTTCGCCAGTATTTATCTGTTAAAGCATCTTCCCTGCAAGATCAACGAACTTGATCTTAAAAATGAGTTTAGAAGGACTCTAAACTGGGAACATTTTTGCCAAATAGGCACCACCACTTAATAGAGTTCCTTCTAAAATGTAGACGTTTATTTTAAATTAAAGAGTGACAGACATGTTTGTGTGTATAAATCGCAGATGATTTGTCTGAATATTAATTCTAATAATACCATTAGGCGTTTAGGTTTACCTAGAAATGCAATTAGATAGATAAATAATAATAAGACAAATCTTATAGTATATTAGAAAAAGTGGGAGGTCTTCTAAAAATACACTGGGTAGTTATAAAATGAGTTTAGTTTAATATTATTACTATTGTATTTTATTGTTTTGAACTGTAGCGTAAATAGAAAATGAGCTATGGAACAAAAAAACGGTAAAAATTGATTGGACCAAATGAGTTAAGCAAGGAGTTAATGCTGTTTATTATGATATTGTTCTGAAAAACAGATATTTTGGATATCTTCCAGTATGGTGTACAAATGGTTTACAATTTGCAAATTTATACCTAAGCAGAGAATTTTAAAGAAAAGCATAATTTCATACTAACCTTAATTTTTTCTTATCAGTATCTATAGTTTCTATGTTAAACGCATGTGCCAAAAGTGAAAAGTACCAGCATATTAGTGGCAATTCAAAAAATATACTCCTTTCTGGATTAAATAACACGAGCGAATATATTATGTCTCCGTTTGCTTTATTGGTGCATGGAAATGATTATGCTTGCTCAGAAACGTAACTTTACATTAAAAAACTTAGAGACCCAGAAATTGCGGTCCAGATAGACATATTCCAATGTGCTCGTAGACCCATATTTTATTACAGAATATGATACTATATGAAACAATAATAGACCCGTGTTTTTTTTATTTTTCGCAAAGCGCTTAGTCAATGCTCAAAAAAATTTATAATGTTTAAAGTTTGAATCTGTGACGTCACCGTTCTCTGGTGCGCTTACTTCGTTGTAGCTGTGTGATGCCACGCGCATTTTATGATCCTAGCATGACAGGTTTCTAAAACTGAAATCGCAGGAGCGTTGCCATTTTATCGTTCAAACTCGCAACCGCAGCTATGATTTATAACAACCTGCACGCAAATGGATGTGTTAAACGCGATGCGTTAGTCGTTTTTACTGTAAATATTTGTATTAAAGATTTTAACGTGTTCTCGCATTCTCAAAACCAAAACATTTTCAACGGTGACCAAATCAGACAAAGGCAAAGGCGCCAAACAGCAACGGGGCATCTAGCGCATCGGCGCAATAGCGGAATGCGTCACTGGGAGCGGTGACGAATCACGCGATGTTTGAATTTGGCAGAGAACCCACACTAAAACACTACAAATATTTTTCCTCTTGCCAGTTTCCAAGTCCAGTACGTCAACAACCCCATTACCGTGCCAGTGTGTAAACTTAAAAGGAATGTAAACGTTTTCTGTTTGATTGAGCGATATTTGCTGCACCGGCTAATATGACTGCCCTTGATTGTTCCAGCTGTGACCACTTACGGATTTACCAAAGCAATTCGTTGTATGGCGGGTTATTACAAAAGCGGAACCAACAATGAGGCTAGTCATAGATTTCCAAGAAACAACAAGCCGCAAATTGAAACTTCGGCAAATACTGAATTTAATAAATCACTGAAAAGCCGAGCCAGGGCGCAGCTTTTAATAATCAAAGAAGATTAATTAATCTATTCCTGTATCGGCGGCGGAGGCAGCAAGCAATAAACTGTAGTTTCCTGTTTTATTTTTCATGACATTATCAATGGCAGCTACCTCATAAAATGAGATTTTTAATTAATATCTTCGGGCGGCCGGCGCAATGGACTTTCCGGTGCAACAGGCCATGGCTTCATGCCAGGCTCCATCTATCAGCTTTCAATAAATCCCGACTAAAAACCAAAACATCCAACAGGGTGGTATTAAGGCGCCAGGTGAAAAATAGCGCTTCCACACGAGAGCTTTGTCCCAATATGGATACGTGAAGATCGGTATTTGGAAAGGATACAATTGGAACAGGAATATAAGAAGACGTGTGCGTGTTATCTTCCTCAATTTACTGTCAATATATAAATTAATTAATAATTAATACACAAATGATGATAATTAATAATATAGGTGGGAGATGATAACATAATATCTTTAGCCGATGGTAATGATTTACTAGTTAAGGCTGCTATTGGAAATAATCCTATAGGGATATGTGTTAAAGGTTAAAGAACGGTATATTGCAAACTTGATTATAGGAAGTTTAAACGGTAGTGAAAACAACGGATATTCAGTTGCGTTAGAGTTGCAAAAATCCAATATTTTACCAATATGTAGGTTCATAAACGAATCTCTTACAAACTCTTACCAGAACACGTACCAACAGAAGAAAAATTGTTAATGTTAAGTGATGCTGCGCCATACATATATGGTACGAGCAGGGCAATATTTAAAAATATTTTTCCAAATTCAATACATGCAATTTGTTTGGCACATGCTTTATATCGAGTATCTGAAGTAGTAAGGACAGCATTTCCAATTGCAGATACTCTTGTTTCAAATATAATAATAATAATAATAATAATAATAATAATAATAATAATAATAATAATAATAATAATAATAATAATAATAATAATAATAATAATAATAATATAATTTGAAAGCCCCAGAATATAAGAATATAAGGATCGTTTACCTAGTGTGCTTTTACCACCACAACCTGTGCTTGCAAGGTGGATAAAGTGGTTAAACTGTGTAGATTTTTTAATACGTAGTTTTGAGGGAATTAAAGATGTAATTTGCAATTTCAACGTGGAGGGTACCAATGTGATAAAAAATGTGTTGATGTTTTCAAAAATCTAATACTGAACGCCACTTGGCACATATTCCAACCAATTTCGTTCATATAGCTTCATCAATTACTACATTGGAACAACGAAATATTTCACTAGATCAGAGTATCGAAATAATTAATTCAGTTGATAATAAAATTAAACATGTTGGTAAAAATAATAAGATCTACGAAAAATTTTGCTCCGTCTTGAAAACAATGAAGATTATCAAGAAATTGTTCAAATAAATAGTATAATCAAATCAAGGAATCTCTACGGTGATTATAATTTAGGTTTAGAAACGTCTTTAATAAATAAATTTCAATTTGCTCCATTGACATCTTGTGAAGTGGAAGCACTTCTTCCGCCTACAAATTAATTAAGAAGGCAGTGTTTTAATTTAGACAACTTAGAAAAATACTTAGTAATATATTGTTTCAACAATAATAAATGTAATAATTAATAAATGTCTTATGATTGTAAGCAATAATGAAACATTGTATTATTAATTTTAATTTTGTCATGTTGTATAATGTAGCTTTTACAATAAATAACGTAAAGTAAGAAATACTTCTTATCTCGTTGTTTTATAAGTGCATATAAATATATTTTAACAAAGGTTAAAAGTTAAGGAAATGGCGTTGCAGCCCTGGGGAGATTTTGAGAGAAAAATGGAGTTAGCAGAAGAAATCAAAAGTTGTTCTACAGACCGCTAAAAACTTCTACATGACCACATGAATGTAAGCAAAAACACCATATCTATAGAAGATAGTGCAGATGCAGATACAGTACAGTTTATGGAGGAAGAATAAGAAGGCGAAAATTACATTAAAGACGAAGAGGTAACTGAAGCTATTAAGCAGCTAAAGAGAGGGAAATAGCCAGACACGGTGGAGTGGCACCAGAAATGCTGAGAAACATAGGAGATGCAGGCACCAAAATGCTAACAAAAATATGCAACATGGCCTTTGATACCAGTGCAATCCCTAACGGCTAGGAGATCGCCATAATAAATTCCAATCCATAAAAAAGGCGGCACCCGAGTATGTGAAAATTACASAGMTATAACACTATTAATTATAGCGTCTAAACTGTATGAAAGAGTGATTTAGAAAAGGATTAGATGGGAGGTGAAAATGCAACTAGCTGAGGGACAAAGTGGTTTTAGGAAAGGCCGAAGCGTACAGTACCACATCTTCACCATCAAACAAATGATACAAAAAACAAGAGTAAGCAAAACTTCAATATATATGACATATGACAGATTTGGAGAAGGCTTTCAATAGAGTCCCACAGGCTGAACTATGGAACACTCTGCAAAGAAGAGGCATAAATATAAAATTTCAGAAAGCTACGAAAAGTCTATATATATAATAAGAGCTATGTAAGGAAAGATAGAACAACAGTGTGCTACGACAGGGGGAGTCCTGAGTCCCTTATTCTTTATACTTGTCATAGACGAGCTAATAAGCTCTACAACATCAAGTTGCCATAAAGTAAACATAGGATACAATAAACTTCAGCCCGTTGGTGTATCAATGTGCGTCTTGGCAGGTGACTTAATGATCTGTGCCCCAAGTGAAACAAAACTGAAACAGAACTTGCGAATATGGGAAGAAGAATTGAGAAAGAAGAACATGAAGATAAATTCCAACAAAACAAAAATTATGGTAGTAGGAGAAGGAACTGCAATCACACACTTACAAATAAACAATGAATAAATAGAGCAAGTATGTCTACTTGCTCGATAGATAAAGAAGGGAACATGGAATCTGAAGTTAACGAAACAGTAAACAGCACGACAAACTGTCTCACAGCTTATGCAACACATTCCTTAACAAAGGAGAAGTTAGTACACTAACAAAGATGACGATCTACAAAACAATATCCAGGCCAGTGCTCACATATGGAAGTGAAAGCTGGGTACCATCGAAGGCCATAAAAAGCAAAGTCCAGGCAGTTGTTACGAAAAATTTCAGGAGAGTAAAAGGGGTAACAATAAGAGATAAAATCAGAAATGAAAAGATCAGAGAAGACCTCGACATAGAGCCAGTTCTACACAGAATAGAAAACAAACAACTGAAATGGTTTGGACACCTAAACCGAATGAACAACAATCGACCAGTCAAGATAGTATGGGAGGCATGAGTACCATGCAAAATTCCACGAGGAAGACCAAGAAAAACATGGCACTCGAATGTTGCAGCAATACTTACCAAGATAGGGACAACATGAGAAGTGGCAAAGATATTATCACTGAACAAAAATAAGTGGTCAAAGTTTGTGCACGGTGGTGATGGAGAAACATAGGACAAAGACAAAACTTAAACTTCACACCCATAGGGTACAAAAAGGACTTGATTATATATTATATGTATGCATAATATTATGTGTTTAGTGTATATTTTGACTGTTCTAAGTGCGTTATTGCATGCGTATTTTGTGTTTTTAAGTGCATATTTACCGAGCTCTAGTGATGAATAATTCAGCTGCAAATGCGCCTGATGGCGTTGAACAGCGTTACATGTAGTTTAACTTTGACTTATATCTGTCTTTTTAACCTACAATTTGAATATGGCTTTGATTGTGTAGTGGTATCAAATTTCACTAGCAATCAAAAGGTCCCGGGTTTGATTCCCAGTCAAAACTGTCAATACCTTTTCATGGCCGTCTATCTCAATAACTTTCTCTTTATTCATTATTCCTCAGAAAGTTCACGTAATCGCCCACCACACCTTTCAGCATGTTTTCTCCGAACCAATTTCAGCCTAAACTAAAACAAAACTGACCAAATAGATTCACAAACCATACACTCCAATGCAGAAATATTCAACAGCCAGAAGTAAATTTTTTGTGAGGTTAACTTCTTTGGCAGCTTCACCTGCTACTTTGATGGGAATTGAAAATAACCAGATTTAAAAATACCGCTCTTGACGTCTTAAATTCTGTTCAATAACTAAACAGATGAATTTATGTTATGTTCTATTTTCTTACAGTTCTGGAGAAAGTTATTACGGTATGTGTATAATCAGCTTAAATAATATTGGCGATCCAAGTTAGTCTTGCATAAAACAACCCAATCCTAAAAGTACATTATTTGAACATTCCTAAAACCCCCGAAAGCTGCTGTCCAACTCAGTTGTCAAAGCGAAGTAACGAAGGGAAGCTGCCACCTGCTCAAAGGCAGACAAAAGAATTCAGTCCTGCAGCAATCCACGTCAAATAAAGCCCAAACGAACTGCCGAAGTTCCCTCAKTCATATATTTAAAACAAAGGTTCTTATTCGATGCAAATCCMTTCACTTTATTGTGTAGGAATATTGAAAAGGGTTTCCTTTATTCGACAGGTTGACGMGAAACATTGCCTCGTATTTATTACGTTCGGGCGGCGCATCCTCTTCGCCATAAGTTTCTCCTCGTCGGCGGGAGCCGCCGACGTGTCCAATATCGATCACTCCGTCGACGATTTCCGCGTAAAAAATGTGTCGCGAGATCCGGGGGATTCCAATCTGGGATCGTCCTCCTATCCCGGATGAGGAGGATGCGGGCTAAAGTCCCTGCCATTTGCCACAACGCTTTGTTTGAATACGTATCAACCACTATTTTGGTTCAGTGTCATTGATGACGAGTTAATTGACAGTTGTGCCCTAAAATTCAGTTTACACTGTGCAAGTTATTTTACGATTTCGCTCAAGATTTGCTTTTAGTCAGTGATTCCCAAACATTAAGTCACGACGCCCTTGAATAATTTAAGAGTATTCTACAGCTCCCTACTCTAAGTTTAAAATAAAAACAGGTCTAGTCCATTAGCATAAATAAAACTCGAACACTAGGAAAATATAATAGAGACATACAAAAGTTGCATTATTACAGATCAAACTCATTAATTAAATTTATTCGATTAAAATTTGTGTTGTTTATGTCATTTGTTAAGAATACAAGAACAGTATTAACTTAGAAAAGTGTATTAATTAAAGCATAACATACAAAATTAATCTAATGACATTTTACATGCAATATCAAGTGAGTTACTTTTTAACATCACGTTGCCAAACTTACATTTTTATTAGAAACCAACTTATTACGTATACATAACAAAATCACTGCACAATTAAACAATCTCGAAATAATATTAAACACAGCAACTCTGTTTCCTTTTCAACATTCATTTTCGATCTATATTTGCTTTTTATAATCAAAAGCGCCGAAAATCTAGCTTTGTTCGGGTACCATATTGAAAATAGGTTTAAAAATTTTTGAGCCTTATTCCTTAAAAGAGCATATTCATCTGTTGTTGAAATTCAAATCCGGTCAACTCCATGCTGGCAAATTTCGCTTACAAAGTATTATCGTAAGATATAACTCAATTGAAATTCTCTTATTCTAATGAAATAAATTTGAGTGAACCACAAGCATTGAAAAGATCTTGAAGCCATGTAAATTTGTCAATTTTTTTAAAGTATTTCTCAAACCAGTTGTTCCTAGAGGTTTTGTAAGGTACACTGTTATTTATTTGTTTAAAACATTCTCTTAAATGTTAAAATCCGGCCCTAATTAGCTTCAAGCCTGTCGAAGCCATTATAAATGAATCAAAACTAAAAAGTCCTTCACACGTTATATCTTTGCATGCTCGTTACTAGGACATTCCATAACCACTCAATCAAACAGAAAAAAAGGGMGACGACAAGCGCATAACATTTTTACGATGTACTTACAGCGTGTTTTTCTTTCAGCCAAATAATACGTGTTGACAGCTGCATCTATTTACGATGCAGCTGCGAGTGCGGGCAAAAAAAAATCAAAGGCAAGCCGCAACTTTTACTGCCAACCGGGAATTCGCCGATTGTGCAAAAAATATACGTATATAAACAGTTTTGAAAATCCTAATCCATACGTCTACAGGATTTTGAATATTGTAATGGGTTTTTTAACTTTGAACTATTAATGAGCCTCCGTTATTCAGCAACAATAATTTTTTATAGAGTAAAAGGTACGGTTTCAAAACAAAACGTTTGGGAAGTTTGTATCAATAAGATATGCTTTACCAAAAATGATGCAACAAATAGCTGTAATTACTTTATGAAAGTATGTCAACCAATCCCATTTATGTCAGAGCTGAATCAGGTACACAAAAGGGTAGACGATTGATTATTGGATCCTTGGAATATTCAATTATGTAGGTAATAAGACACAAGAAGTTTGAATAGTTAAAAATGCATTACGTTCCAGTTACCACTGTTTACCATTGAAGACTACTAAAAAAAACTTCTTCAAAAAACCTTTTATTATAATTGTCACTTAATAATTTCTATAATGCATAGGTTTCTTATACAGAAAACGTCTCTCGATAAGTAAATGAGCACATCTATTAGAGGACAAATGCCTTATCACTTACAAGTCATTAATAATGAATAAATTTATGATCAATTTACTTTGATGGAATATTATCTAAAGGATATATTGTAATAGAATTTTACCAACAAGTGTGAAATTGGTTAATTATATGATTATAAACTATAACATAAATCTACTACTACATTTTCAAGCCTTGTAATAAAACAAACTCAATTTTAATTTACTMTCTAGTAACTGAGAATTTACTTGATTTGGACGAACACTTTAATAAAAAAATAAATAAATTTTCCAGAAAGGAGGAAGTACTGTTCCCAATGGCTGTTGTATATACTCTGCAATTTTATCAATGTCGTTAATAACCAGTAGATCCGCAAGGTACACTAGAAAATAGCGATTTCTGTACAATCTTCATGTGAAAGAGTACAAGAAAGGTGTTAATTTTTAAGTAAACTTTAGTGTAACGATAAGACACTCTAGAAGATGCAAAGTTCAGACGCTAGAAATTCTACATATTAATATAATATAAACAAAGAGGTATGATATGTTAGTTGTTCATAAGACCAAGACAAAAACAAGGGCATAGATCTTATATGGATAATTCACAATGTAGACGAAAACAAAAAGGAAACTTATTCTCTAGATAACGATGTTGCAAATTTGGGGCAATAAAATATTTTTCGCTAAATATTTAAATCAAAATGGTAAAATCGTAAATGGTTGTGAATGACAAAAATTTATTCGTGTTTGTTTTTCTTTATCATCTAATTTAGATTAATACCGCGGGGAAACTTCGTGTACGACACAAAGGACTAGATCAAAAGTTGTGTATACGTTTAGCACTTTTGTTATTGCGTTAATTCAATTAAACAATGATAATTACGTCCTCTTTTGTGATATGGAAGGGTGAAATTTCACGTTAGCTGAACATAGATCTCGATCTCGCAGGTTAATTTGACGCATGTCCAGTGAAATATTTTAGGAAAAATACAGGACTTGTGAAGCAGGAAGCATAAACATTTCTGTAAACAAAACTGGCCTTAAAAAACCCAAACTTATAATGCGCAGTGCAAATAAGCAATACAAAAATAAAGTAGTTTTATTAAAAAGACTGGAAAGCTATTCCATGAACGCAACTAATGATTACTGAAAGGTTTTTCTATTTGTAATAAAAGTTAGGTGCCCTTTTTACTAGTGATGTACGTAGTTGATACATTTTTAATTGTCTAGGAACCTATGAATTCCTTTCATCACACAAACAATAGGATTAACAAAAACTAATTGAGAAAACTTATTTTCGAGACGTAAAGGATATAATGTAGTTCTTGTTTCAGAAATTTTATCACTCATCACGCCCTGAAGCTATTGTTTCCACAGATCAATAGCACAATATAACTAATAAAAGCGCTGCTCGGAAAGTACATCGATACATACCATATAAACCTGTCAGACGCATAGCCTACGTAATTCCGTTCCAAACAGACAGCAGACAAGTAAACATGCTCCCTGTTTGATAAGCATTTGTTGCAGTGGGTAAAAATTCCAAGAAAGCTTGCCTGCCATCGAATAGCTTGCATCTTGGAATACCTAAAAGCCTGCAGATCCTTTTACAGTTTACCGCACTGTACGAGATGCTGGATGTGCAATCCGCATTTTGTTTACGGTAAAGAGTATTACAGAGTATTATTAAATAGGTGTTCATAAAAAATACACGTAGTAGGCCGAGATAATTTTTCGTACGTCATAGACTATTTCGTACGTGTTCTTCGCGTCGGATTGAATTCTAATTGAAAGTTATTGTTGAACTTGTTTTCAAACTATAAAGATTACGTTTCAGTATCAAATTTTGCGGTTTTTCTAGATTTGTAGGCGTCGTATTTACTACTAAACAAAGAGCTTTTAGGTTGAAAAGTTTCTTTGGAAATTAACAGAAAGTATTAAAGGAGTTTAGGAATATTTAAAGGCATCCTCCACGGAAATGTGAACTTGTTTCGTCAAACTCCAAGCTGTTTGCGTAAACAAGGAAGCTGAGTACCAAGAAAAAGAACAGAAGTTATTCTCGTCGCACAAGAAATACTCCACCACGATACAAAAGCTCATATTAGGCATTCGTCTCAAAAAGCTTAACCTTCTGTCAGAACAAGTCATGAACGTCTAAAAAGAACTTGCATCTGTACCCATATCATGTGCAATCCGTTCAACAACTGCGAACAGTAGATTACCCTCATTAAGAGGGGCATTTACTTGGAGCGATCGGGCAAAATGTAAACTATGCAACCCATGTTACCAGCGGGACATGGGACGTAGAGGGTAGTCGATAGGTTTAAATCACGCAAAGATCAGACGGGCTAAACCAATATTCGGAAAATTGCTGACTGTAGCGTGTGCATAAAAAAGTAAGCATGATATTAGTATGATATTATACCAGGTTATTCAAAATATGGAATAACCCATTTATTTCTGTAAATATGAGCTATATAATATTTCATTCTAACTGCATGTCGACTATGATTTCTGGAGGAACTTTTATAATAATTTTCATTCCGCCTCCCCATTGCTTCGGCAGAGGGTAAATTAATGTGAAAGAGTTTAAACATTAAACTTGTCACGTGTATTTAGACATAAAAGCTTAGAAATCCGATCATATCGGTATAAATCGTATACCGCACGATCATTTCCGACAGGTTTGTATTTTATTCTCACTGGTCTCTGGACACCACGCGACGGATCTGATGGGGATGGGCATTCGCATTCCGCTCTTTTGACGGACTCGTGCGAAAGGGTTTGCGGCTTTAGATTTTTTGAATGTATTTACTTATTTATCGTGCTCATGTTTTTGGTAGTGTACAAAGAAATATGTAGCTACAACGTGGAGTTCGAATTTTTCGTTTATGTGCCTTAGTTTTCGAGAAATAGCTCGCCTAAAATATGCATTTTTAAGCAAAATATAACATTACCGTACCAAATTCAGAAAAAAAACTCGAACTCTACATTGTAGCTACATCTTTTATCATTGCCATGTCGAAATTTCACTTCGAAAAAGTTTCGAATAACTCGGTAAAATGTAAAACGGTAGGTGCTTAAAATGACCCGCTTCGCTCTAGGTAAACGCCCCTCTTAAAAAGAACCCCCCACGATACAATAACATGTAAGAGAGAAATGTCAGAGATTAAGAAGGCAAATGACAAGGAAAAGTATCGGATAGCACAACGAAAAAGAGGTACCAGAAAACGAGAAAGCAACTCCAGAAAATGACCAAAGCATATAAAGAGAGGAAATATAAAGTTGCTACAAGACCAGCAAAATGACATATTGGTAAAGGGTTATAAAATCGTATAGGTAATAGGTATAGGTAAAAATACTAAACAGATGTTACACGAAGAAGAGCAAGTGCATATTGCAGGTAGAGTATTCCCGAAGAATACAACGCCGATGCAAACTAATTACAAGCAGCAAATAGAAAACAAAATAAGATGATTTACAGAAGAAGAGCTACATGTAGCCAGAAAGGAGTTAAAAACCACAAGCGCACCTGTTGGACGGAATTCCCAATGAAATTGTTTGCCTTGTCATCAGTCTCCAGACATGGTTCTCAGTGTTATGAATGGCTGCCTAGAGAACGGGTGCTTTCCAGACTCACGGTTAGTATTTACACCAAAAGAAAATACAAGCAAAGAAGTAGCAAGGAAATGCAGACAATTGTGTAATACAGTTGCTACGATATAACAGAGAACAACCGGTGTTGGTTCCGGTGGCCGCTAGCACAGTTGGTGTAGGGTGTGGGTTTTAAGTGCAACAATTAAAATACCCAGTAATATTTAGAAGATAAACGAAAGAAGAGGCGCCACGTGATTTAAAATATCTCCACCGAACGCAACACAAAGCATCAAATCACGAAAGATGGTTGCTTTACAAACTGGATCACCTATTCAATGTGCTCAAAAATTAGTTAATGGCGCTATAAGTAAAACAAAAGATAATATTAAATATAACGTATCTATAGCTAGACTTAGCTGTTTAGTCCACGCCGAGTGGTAAGTACCACGAATGTCGTCAATGCAGTCAAGATGTTCTGTGATGCAGTCTCGGAAACAGGAACTTCCCAATCGAGCTGTGCACTGGAAATTTACTAACTGGCACTAGAGAATGTTCACGTCCGTACTGGAATACGTGAAACGACATGGGTGCTTCTATATTGACGTAAATACGTCGCTACTTGAATCTGGATGTAAATACGTCGGTATTTGAAGCCCTACAAGCGTGTAAATAATGCACTCGTTGCACCGAAGCGCACAACCTTTTGAACTTACTTCGTATAGAGGGCAACGCCGCGTTAGACGAATACGGCTGGTTAGTCGAGTTATGAGCAGATTTTCAAATCCACAATTGAGTAAAATTCCATTCAGCCAAATCCAACTACTATAACTACAGAAGTACTCCAAACTTGAACGGAAAAATAGAAGCACTTGCAATCCCTAAATCGGTTTTACCAAGTCAGCTTCACTAGATCTGCCTATAAACTACCGAAATCGGCGTACGACCAAGCCATAAGCGAATGCAAAAAGAAGCCAAGGTAGGCGAAAGAAGACCGCAAAAACAGACGCTGAAGCCAATATCATGAAATTGAATCCTAATTAATAAAATAACCGTAACACAGTGGGCAAACACCTAGAACTATTTCTGGCAAACAGACTAAGAGCCATAGGTGAAAAAAACAAATACATTTTCTCAAAGCAGCACTGGTTTAGAAAGGGCCAATTCATAACGGATGCACTAAAAAGGGTTGTGAGAGTTGCGGAGCTGGCAAGAAGGAAACCTTATGGCAGAAACAGTTTCTGTTGTGGCCTCTTTTGGGCATTACGAACGCCTTCAATACTGTACATTGGCAGAAAATACTAAAGGGACTAGGCACAAAGGAAATACCGCAAGACACCATCCGGCTAATAACGGATTATTTTAGAACCAGGACACTTGATATTGGAGATACGGATAAGGGGTAACGATTGGATTGCTACAAGGCTCTGTGTTAGGCGCGCTGTTCTACAATCTCTTTTATAACGGAATTTTGGAGTAGGAGATGCCGTCTGGAGCAGGACTGCAGGCATTTGCCGATGACTTGGCGCTAGTAGTTACTGCATCAAGCGGAGGAAACTTAACAGTTGCCCAAGAAGCAATAGCTGAATTAGAGTACTGAATCACAAACAATAGACTGCAATTAGGAGCAGAAAATACAGAAATAGTAGTGTTTGATGCATACAGAAAGTTGAGGAATATCAAGCTGATGGTGGATAGTGTTAAAATCACCAGTAAAGAGAGCATAAAGTACTTAGGCGTGTGGCTTGACTGCAACTTAAGCTTCGCGAAACACATAAAACACACAGGAGAAAAAAACATGAACGCGTTCGGTAAGTTGATGTCAAGTGATGAGTACAAAGGAGGACACGGAAAGGAGACAGCAGCTGCAGCTTAATAGACAGTATAGTGCTACCACTCTTACCGCGAACGAATGCTTACGCGATGCCGTGGTAAGGGCAGAATGGTAAAGGAAGAAAGAAATTAAGGGTTTTAGTGGGTAGGAAATATTACCCTAGAAGAGATTTCTTGAAACAAGGTAGAACTGCAATCGGAACATATTCGACGAACTTCTGCTCTACTTGCAAGGAAACGCTTCCGCCCACAAGCCGTCGACTGCATTGCAAAAAATTGATAAAATTGGTTTTTAGTTGGTTGTCCACTTGCCCGATTTTCCCGCTGTAGCTTTGTAAGCCCACTATTTATTCTCAAAGCTCAAACAACATGTGAAAGGTAAAATAGTTTCGACAAATATTGAAGTCATATAAACTATATGCAGACCAAGATATAGAATTTTTTAAGGTTTAGAATTACTTTATGCTTTTGATTATGTTAATGTTGATGTTAAGATTATGGCTACTGAACCCAGTATGTATGAAACAACGACCTTTGAAACGATTACCTTGATTTATGTGTAAATAATGTCACTGATATTAGAGAGTTAGCGCAACACGGTTTATCCGTATCCGTATCTCTATAAGTTAAGCTCCTCCCATTTTAGATATCTTGGTACGTTAATTTTGAGGGATAAACCAACGTAGCAGACGCTGTGATACGTATGGAGTTAAATTTTGGTTTATCGGTCTTTCGTATGCTACTGTATGACAATAAGTGACGTTATATCAGTGATCTAATTGTTCAGAAACGGTGAGTTTGTTATAAGTTTAAGATATGCTCCAAAATGTGAGCTTGTTTATTTAATTAATACTTGTTTACCCCAGTATTAATAATTAACAAAATGAATTCATATTTTGTATGCAGGCAACAGCATCGTGTTCTCGAAGATCCATAATATTTTTTAATTTGCAAATGAATATCTATTTAGTCAGACTGTGCGTTGAACACAATACCAACCAACTTTCACTTTTTACAGAACGGGTACGGAAGAAGAAGTAACCAAGTTAGGAGAGTTGCAGGAGCAGGTATCAGGTTGTATTGATGCTACTTCTGTCTCTATAAATTAACAAATAAAACGCGGGAGACTTCTCCCATTAGTTATGAAGAAGAAGCAAATATGCCAGTAACACCACGCACATCCTCACGTCGCACGGAAAGAAGTGGTTGCACATTCAGAGCGAGATGAACTTCTAAATTAATCAGGTACATCTAGTTTCTTTGGAGCAGGATTATGAATTCGAAGTTAAGAAGTTAAAATTAGACGAAAAGAAAATGGAGTATGACTTTGAGATACAAAGGCAAAAACTCCAACTGATAGTAGAGAAAGAAAACTACTTCTTTTAACATTGCAAAATGAAAGGTAAAAAACTGAACCTTTTAGAACTTTTGGAAATTAAAAAAGCTCAGCATCAAAAAAAATTATTGGCAAATACACAAATAAAAATTCCCACGTCCAGTACGCCTTTGATATTGCCGAAATCATAAAGTTGGCCTTCAAAACCCAGGCGAAATAATTTTATAACTGCACTTTACAACCCCTGTAAAAAAGGAGACGTAAACAAAATTCTGCACATCTGACTTTAGTATAGCGCTGTTATCTCTTTGACAATGGCCGTGTGCTCGAAACGATCGTCAGAGTTATCTGATAAATCAAGTGAAACAAAGCACATAAGTTTAAGCAGCTTGTTTCCAAGCCACCTAATTTACCTTTCTTTAATTTTGCAAATTCTATAAAAATATTCCAAATACTTTTAGCCCACCCTTTAATAGCGCTTCAGGCTCTTTTTTTGATTGATTGAATAATTGATTGAACCAGCGTACGGTAGGCATTTCTGCCGCTCCCGGATATACCGCCCGGCCGGCTACGTCAACGCTGGGTTGGAGGGGTGACACGCTTGTTGCTAGTGGGCTCCCACGTAGCGCATGTTACAGGAGTTTGGGGATTGGAATGGGGAGGTTTTGAGGGCATCCAACTATCGAAAACTTTTTATTAGCCTCCGTGTTGCATGGTAGCTCAGTTCGGCTGTATTGTTCTTGTTCCTCATCGGACGAGCTGCTGTCTGAGATTGTATACATCTTTAAGACTTCCTTATTTATTGTTTTCTTGTCTTTTGCAATTTCTGACCACTGTTCTTCAGTTACGTTTTATTCTGCTATGATTCTCTCCACCTGTAGCAGGTCCTCCTACTTTGAGCTTGTTGCTGTTTTCCACGCCCTTTGTGGTATATGGGAAGCTTCGCAGGGTGCGTTCGGCCAGTGAATGCTTTTCTTAGATCTTTCCGTGTTTGATGTTGGCTTAGTGCGGCTTCATTGATCTCCACCTCATGTGAGGTGATGTCTGAAGTTGCGTGGAGATTTAGGACTTCTTCAATTAATATTTTCTTGTCTTTTTTAAGCGGCATTCATAATTGATGTTTCCTTTTTTGATTGCTCTTTCGTGATGATGTCGATGTTTCTTTCGCTGTTTTCATATGTGTTTATCCGTTCGTTTCCTAGAAAGTTTGGTCTAATGTGATTTGTGGTTTTCTTTCTTATTTCTCTTACAAGATGTTTGTGTTGCTGTTGGTGATGTGTTCGACGTATATTTGGTAGTTTTGATCTTGCTGAATTCTTTTTACCACGAATACGTGATTACTTGCATGCACTTGTCTAGATACACGAACTACTTCACTGTAACAACAATCACAATAACAATGTAAACGCAAGAATTTAGCACTAGAACACATTATGAACTTAAAATCTTATAATTCACAATAATTGTTTGGTTCCTGTTTGTGTTGCTGTTTCTTGATGGTATCGACACTTTGAGGGATTTCGTATGTGCTTATCCATTCGTTTGTTGGATTTCTAGATGGGGTGATATTACTCCACTCGTCGTGTGTATTAGTATCTTTTCTTTTCTATACAGTGGAGCTTCTTTAGGACTATCCCAATTTTTGTGACTGGATTTGTTTACATGTTTTCCTGGTTTCTGTACAATTATTTCGCACTGTCATAGCGCTTTTTACCTATTGCTTCTTTCTGTTCTTGTCACTATGATTTATTCTTCAGCTTTTCTTCTTATTTTTCTTGGGCGGTTTTTGTGTTCTTATTGGATAATGTTTCCCCGTGCATTTGATAACCCAATGTGCTTCGAAAGCGGTTGCCGTCTCCCGAGATTTTRTGTACCACAATTGTGTGTGATTTCTTGTACACATTTTTTTTATATGCACGGAACTACTTCACTATTATGACACCAACAATAACGACAACACAAGAACGTAACACTAGAACACATTATGAAGAGATCTAAGAGTTGATGGCAATTGCTCGCTATGTCGCCGATCCTGAGCTAACCACAAGCTGTATTAATATTTGGGCTTATATACATTGGCAGCATATTCCCTTTTCCTTATACATCTATCTTATTGTCTTCTTTAGTTGATTCGTTGTTACCGTAAGAGACTTTTTATGTTTGTTTTTCTGAAAGAACGTCTGAAAAGGCGAAAGTAGTTTTTATTATTTTGCTGGGTAGTTGTTCGTTCTATACTTATTCCTACTGCGGTATTTATTTTTTTAACAAGTCGGCATAATTACATTTGATCTAATTTTGGATATGCCGGTTTCTCTACGTTTTACTACCCTCCCCTATTCTAGATTTGTTTTTACTGTAAGAACGTCTAAATGGACGAAAGCCGTTATTCTTGTTTTGTGGGTTAGTTGTTTATTCTACTTGTTAATACTAAGGCGTTTAAGTTTATTATTACTATTATTTCTTTTTAAGATCGTACTAATCTATTATCGCGCGTAAGGCAGATCGGGGTATCTACGTTTGGTCTATTTTTAGATGTATTGGTTTTACTCCGTTTTTTTTACACTTTCAGGGTCTGTTCTTTGTCTATCTTTAAGGTCTGACAATCTGGGGTGGTTCGTTTCTACCTGCGTTTGACCGCTTGAGCCCCAAAATACGCTCGGTGTAACGTTATATCGCACAAAATCCCGCACTTGGTTATACCAAGAGAGAAAAATAATACGTACTGTTGTTATTTATGCACATGCAACATACTTAGTAATTATTACGTTAGTCAATTATTTTTCTACTGTTTTATCTTATTTTAGTTCCAGTTGCAGTCGGTGTGCCTTGTAGGGTGTTTCCTCACTTGGTCCAGCTACGGTCAGGTAACAGGTATTCACCTGGGTTCTCAGGTGTGCCACCACTTTTACCACGCTAAGCACTTGTCCCCCACCTTATGACCGTGTAACACTCACTAAATGTAGTTTAGTTGTTTATTAATTACACAAAAGGGAGTAAAACTCAAAGAGCCGTTCGGGTGCACGTCCGTATCCGACAACCGCTAAAATCGAACTCCCCTTCAGGCTCTTTTTCTTTTGGTAATAAAATTATTACAATTATTGTATTTGTGTCACTAACAACCGATCGACAATCGATTGAACGATTAAATTTAGATTAATCTTCAGTGCCAGTTTAACCAAATATATTTAAAATTCTATCAGTATATTCAAAGTAATGCTTTATCGAAGTACGCAGCCAGAGAAAAAGAGCGCTGAAACGCTTCCCCATTTGATAATTTTCTTGGACGTTGGCCAAAGGCAGCAAGACACTCCCGTGCTGACTTTTCGCCTTTCAGTCGATGTCCGCCGGTTCGTTCCCGTGGGAACTGCGGAAACAATGACTCCAATTACTGGAAAGTAGACTGGAGTAAATGAATAAAGCCCAGCAAAAAGGAAGAAACGGCGGACTGCAGTTGCCATTGTTTAATCTGCGGGACCGATACACGGCTATGAAACGTTCTCTGTGGAATAGTCATGCGGCGTTAATGCACTGTTACATCCTAAACAATTTCACTTTCGCTCCACAGCTGTTTTATACGTATGAGAAATTCACAATACTAGATGTGCAGTAGTAAATAATTTCGGTATTGTGGGTAGGTACTTTATTTTGCATGTAGACAACTTGTACATCATTCACGGAAAATTGGAACCAATTTTAAAAATATACATATTATTGACAACCTAAATAAAATCGGATCTCTATTCAAGGWTAGATTATTATTAAATTTTATAAAGAGCGAAGTTAACCGCKCGATACGTAATACAAATAATGTATTTATCAAGTTAGCTTCTTATTTATCTTACAGGAATAGCATGTATTACTACTTGGTATAGAAACACATACAGCCACATTAGTAAATATCAAGACTTTAATCAAAATGACTATGAAAAGCGAATAATTTTCTTCTGTTCTGCCACAAGTATTTAACAAGTTTTTGTGTTCCTTATAAACTGAACCTAATGAAAGTGAATTTTGCGCTTGGCAAAATGAAAACCTTGAGGCAACAGGAGTCACGCCACATGATGTAAGTTTCGAGATCTGAGCGTTTGAAACTTCAGATAAATCCTTAAACCTGGTTTGGCATTTTTGTCAATACCTATATGATAATAATGATGTTATGTATTGAAAACACGTGATTTTCAGACATAATAGAACCTCCGAGTATTACTGATTAAAAAAAATAAAAAATATGGCAAGTACCACCTTACAAATACAAATTTGTTTATAAATCATATTAATGTCAAACTGATACCGCTGGTCCGAAGATGAGGTGACATTTAGTCTAGAATAGGCCTTACTATCCTCACATTAATAATTATACAAATGTGTTTGATGATAATTAATGATTATGTTAATAATAATTAATTAACTTAGATTGCCTGTAATTTACAAGGTAAATTGTGTATTTCGTGGGTGTAGAAACAAAATTTTACGAAGAAAAATTTATTGGCTCTCATCGAGAAACGAACACGGGCATCCAGAGTTAGCGTCTGGTGCGTTGCCACTAGAAATCTACCCTTTCGATAGAATACAAGTTCTCGGGAGGATTCCTACATTTCGAAGCGGGGGCAATGAAGAAAGCTCAACTATTGTCTTAAACGAAACTGTTTTAAACAAGGCGAAACAGAAAAGTCGACGTTCTCGTTGGATATCTGCTGTACAACTGCGGAAGATGTACAACCTGTGACTACAGTTATTATAGAAGCAAAAACAAAAAGAGGAAGAAAGAAAAAGAAACATGACGACTCAAATGAAGAATCTTAGCATGAAAGATAATATGTTTTCGGAAAGATCGCGGTCGTTTTAAAACACTGACAGAAAGTTATCAGTCTGACGTTTCGATTGCGTCAAAAAATCGTAATCGAAACGTGAGACTAKTAACTTTTTGTCAGTGTCTTAAAGCGACAACGATCTTTCCGAAAACATATTATCTTTCATTATGTACGTATACGAAGACTCTACGGAGAGTACATCCTAAGAACATGCAGAAGACTAGAAAGGACTTCATCGAAGAAAACGAGCTTCATCAACCGTTTAGTATTTTTGAAACGCTGCAGAGATAAAAAGGTTGTATCAAATTTTCTTAATATTTAAACACACACAAGTCAAACAAAATTATGCTTCACACTAAATTTGCTTTAATTACGCAACGCATACACGACACACGCAGGTAACTTGGTTTCTTCTTTTATCAAGATTTTGAAGACATAATAAAGTTTACACAATAAGTGTACTTTAACAAGGTCAAGGAAAAACCATATATAAATTCGAGAAATTCAATGCCATTAAACACAATCATACAACATAGTTAAAACCAACATCAACAACACAGTGATAAACCTGTCAAAAAGAGTGTCTTAGATGCTGCTGTAAATATTTTAGGGATGGGAAGGAACTTTGCTGTATCGCCACGGACAACTCCAAAACTTGAGATAATGTTATCTGTGGAATCTTGTATCAGATCACGCGGATAAGATTAGGATGGACGCATGCCACGCCATTAGAAATACACGTACGCCTAAACCTAACGCGCTTGTGAGAAAATGAAGGCTCTTAAGGATTGAAGTCCATTATAGTTACTAGAGCAGATAAAGGTTCAGAATTGTTAGATGTGAAAAACATGAAAAATTACCAAAATTATTAATGATCTTATCAAGACTTTAAATCTTTCGTATGAGGAGCAGTCTTTTTTAACTGTTTCCCATTGCAATGTATCTAAATTGTATGGTGTGTCCAAAATGTCCCGTTAAGACCCATAGTCAATACGATTGGCAAAATTTTGTGCTAACTATTAAAACCATATGTAGGAAAAACCAGTAGTTTCATCAAAAATTGTTCAGACTTTATTGGCGTTATAAAAAGCTTAAGTATATCAGAAGGTGATATTTTAGTTAGTTTTGACGTGGTTTCTTTATTTATCTTTGTTTGATATCCCCGAAATGGAGAAGTGGTTACTAGAGTGAATGTAATTTCTGATTAATAATATGTGTAAATCAAAGAGCAATAATTATTTTTATGTATTGTTATACAGCATTAGGAAGAAATAAAGGTTTAATTTACAATCATTTTTTAATTTTATCTTGGTATAAAAAGTTAAATGTGGATATTTATATCAATATACATTATTTTTTAAAGCTAAAAGATTTGGGTTAATAATATATTAGTGTAACAATGGAATTCAAGGCATATGTATTGGCCAAAGTATTCCCGAGCAGCCTAGTAACTTTGACCACCAATATTTAAAGAAAAAAAACATGTAATGCTATTTTGTGTTAGATCACTGTACAAAAACTTATGAAAACTAAAAAATTGCATATGAGTATGCTGATGTTTAATGCAATAATTTATTATTTTATTGTGAATTAATTTACAAAATAGCCAAAGTGTACCCTGTTTACGATAATTAAAATACGTTTTTATATTATAAGAAATAAAGAAAGGTCGGACTGTTTTATGGCGTCTTTGTAGGCAGCCCTGCGGAGGCTTAAATCTTAAACAAATCTCCTTACATTAAAAGTACTTTCTGCAAAGGACAAGTCTTTAAAACAGGCTTTACAAAAGCAATCTCATACTCCTCTGAAAAAAATAATTATTCCAGTAGCTACACTTGGGAGTCATACCTCCATCAAAACAAAATTAAATTGGTGAAAAGGTAACCGCAAATACACGAAGTGCTATCCGACCCTAATGACCTTAACGAAATTTCATTTTAATTAAAAGTTAAAGTATCAGCGGGGTCAATAGCTTTGGCTTTATTCCCGCTCTTAATGGAATGAAAACAGCCTAGCTTTTTCCGAAGCGGATTTGCGTTATGTTGTTTACGTTCGTTCTCATGCCTATCTCGTTTCGATAGGGAGACGCGCATTCTTTGATTATAATGGCGAACGGAGCTAATCCAAAATGCTTACTTAAAAGAAGCGTAAATAACGAGAGCTATAAAACTGTATAGGGTTGTACTAATGTGATGTAATGTGAAATGCATGTCTATGCTATGCTGTCTCCACCGCAACCAGCTACAGACGATCTGTTTCGCTCGTCAATATAATTTAGGTCTAAGGGTAGAGAGCATGGCATAAAACTGGGTTTGCCTATGTATTGAACAGATTTCTTTTACTTTTAGCTAATTGCTTATTCAAAAAGCAGTATAATGAATAATATTTTTTCAGTCTCCTTATAACAGAGCTGAAGATAAGTCTTAGAATGAAAAATATAAGGACAATAGTAGTACTCTTGCTGAAAAATCTCTCTGAAAACTATAAAGTTGCTGAAAATCACAGTGTAAATGTAGATGTAGGTAATTCCTTTTATTCATCAGAACATCTGATATTCATTATAATTTCGTAGTGGATTGAAGAACGGAACACCGATTTAGAACAAATAAATAGGTCGGACGTCAAAAGTAAAGCTGAGCGCCCACATTCCTATAAATTAAAATTCAACCCCTCCTGGTTGTCTGCGGCAAAGTTCAAGAATTGGTTGGAAAAAATCTGCAAAACATGGAAAGAGTGACAATAATTATGCTTACTGAGAAGTTTGTGACATATACATAGTGTAAAGCATAAAATTAATATTGAGCGCCATATAGTGATTCAACAAACGAAACTAACGCAAACCACAAGGAAAATTCCAGACATAAGTCACAGATCTTTATACAACGTTGTAAGACGTGGAGAGCTAAAACTATGTGGAATGTTAGCAACAAATATCTTGCCCTTTGTTTTAATGGATGCTCCTGGCCCTTTATGAATATATTTCCAGATTCAAAAATTGCATCCAACTTTTAAAAAGAAGTAAAGCCACAGCTGTGGTAAAATGAAAGTCACGAAACCTTCCAATTCTTTCAAAATGAGTATTCTCCATAAATTAACTATTAAAAACCTTATGTAGGAAAAACCAGTAGTGTCATCAAAAATTCTTCACGCTTATTGATATTATAAAAAGTTTAAGTATTTCAGAAGGTGATATTTTAGTTAGTTTTGACGTGGTTTCTTTATTTACGAAAGTACCCATCCCTGAAACGATAGACATCATCAAATCCAAGCTTAATAGCGATCTCCTAGGCGACACGATAGCCAGATTATCTGAACATTGTTTAAAATCTACTTATTTCTTATGGAACGATAATTTTTATGAACAAAAATCAGGTTCACCTCTAAGTCCTGTAGCAGTTTATGGAAAATTTTTAAAAGGTAGCAATAAACAGTATTAAGTTTAAGCCAAAATGTTGGTATAGGTACGTAGATGACACTTTTTTTTTGGCCCCGCGGTTGGGTAGGTTTCTAAATCATTTGAACAGTCAAAATCCTGACATAAAATGGAATTAAAAAGCAATGGTAGTTTACTTTTCTTGGACGTCCAAATTTACAAAACAAGCACTGGTCCGTTAGGACACAAGGTTTACAGAAAACCAACACACACAGACAGATATTTACATGCCACATCTCGCCACCCTCCCTCTCAAAAGAATAGTCTTATAAGGACATTATTTGTTAGAGTACAAAGGATCTCAGACGAAAGTTCTTTACAAAAAGAATTATATCATCTTAAATCAGCGCTAGTGAGAAATGGTTATAGCAATAATATTTTGTCAGTTTTTAATAAAAGTGCTCATCCAAATCAAGTAAATTCTCAGCCAGGACAAAGTAAATTGAAGTTGAGTTGGCCTTATGTACAGGGCCTTTCGGAAAAATTAAAGAGGATGCTTAGAAAACACGATACCTTAGTTGTTGATAAAACATATAATAATTTAGATAAAATTTTACGTTCAACTAAATATAAAGTACATTTAGAGAGTGAAGGTGTTTACAAAATTACTTGTTCTTGCGGCAAGTGTTACATAGGTCAAACTAAAAGAAAAGTAGGTACGCGTTTGAAAGAACACATACATGCTACTAGGCTGCAACAGATAGATAAATATTCCGTAGCTGAACACTCATATTTGATTAAACACATGGTTGATTTTGATAAAGCAAAAATTTTACATAGCCAAAAATATTATTACAAACATCTAATAAAAGAAGCAATAGAAATTTGTAGGAATACTAATAATTTTAATAAGGATTGTGGAAATTATGAGTTAGGTGACATTTGGAAGGCTATTTTGTAGTTGTCTTTTACCAAGTAGTTCGTGTATATCTAGTAGGTAGGTAGTTAGTTCCTTTTTCGTCGTTAGGTTCTTTTTTTATCAGGTTGGCACGTTGTTTCTACGACGTCTCGCTTCCTTGATTTGTTTATTTACTTTCAAAATTTTGTTTGAACTCTTGTCGGGCAAATTTTGAGGTTTTTCGTCTTTGACAAAGATTACAGGTGTAATCGGAACGTCAGACTAATAACATTTTGTCAATGTTTTCAAGAGACAGCGATCTTTCCTAGAAAATATTATCTTATACCTGTATTATGGACGCTGAAAGCATTCACCCTCCTATTAACTAAAGTTGATCCAAATACGAATCAATAAGTTAGTACAATACCCTTACAATAAAGCAGGACAAAACAGCATATAGAGTTGATATCACAAGTTAAGTATATTTAACAGCTGTCTTTAATATACAGGATAATAAAATATAATGCAATATACTATATTTATCGAAAGTTATGTAATTTCAGAAATAACAGAAGAACACGTTATACGGAAAAAATTAATAAATTCAGTTTTATGATGAAAAATATTGGGTAGAACATGGAAAAATGTCAAGGTATTTCTAGCGTTAACTAGGAAGACAATAAAACGTACCTTATTAAAAAATTATACTTATCGCCTTGTCATTTACTAATTATTACCAAAATATCAAACATATCACTCATGTTAATAATATACTTGTTGGTTAGAACTCCACACAATAAAGCAATATTCAAATCTAGACCGAACCACACATAAAATAGTAATCTAAAGCCGTATACATTATCAAATTCCGCTGTAGTATGAATAATGAGACTCGAGGTTCTCAGAGACAATAAACAACAGAATTAATTAGAAAATACCCTAAGCTCGTAAATTAAATAATCGTTTGTGACGAAGACCGACATACTCGTAATAGATTTATTATTCTTCAATAAAAAATTCAAATACTGCTGTTTATTTAAATGTAGTACATTTTGCAGGTTTCCACGTCGCAGTTACTTCGCAATTGTCTTGTTCCCCAGTGCCCGTTATATCAATTGCCTATTGTAGGACGTTTTCTCCATTCCGTCTTAATCATCTTACCATCTACTCGGAGAACCAAAATCAATACAAAAACGTGGCACTTCTTTAAATTCAAATTACACTTCACTGTGACTGATACTTTGTCTTTGTCCACCTACATTAGGCTTATTAAGGCAGAAGCATAATATTTAAATGTAAATAGAATCTCTTTGACAACCAGTCTTGGTTCCTATTACGTCTTCGTAACGTTCTAACGCTGTAAAGCTACTAAGAAATGGGGAAAATGATTAACCAGTTTTTCACAACAAAACTCCAATTAATACATACATACATTAATACATTTCCTCATCGTTATATAATTATAACCACATATTATGTGGTGGTAACTTTTCTAGTGTTTAATAAGGACCACTTAAACATTTTGATACCACAATTTCCTATTAAATAAGTAACAAAAACGCGTCTCTTATAGGAACCTAAAAAGACAGTTGTACGTGCAGTGTTGTCAACCGTAGCAGAATTCCGCTAAGCATAGTGGAAAAAATAAAATTAACCAGAAACTTAAAGTTTATTACTTTTTTGTTTACTCTAACGAATATTCAAGTCCTGCATAATAATAATTTTTCAGAACTTGTTAATCGAAACACGGATATGAAGGATGGCTAATACTAAAATGCACATTTGTGAATTAGAGGCAGACCACTTTTAAGGACCCAAACAAATAGAAACAGAGATAATCGGGTAGGCAATGGGACGGATAGATTGTGTTTCTGAAGCAGATCTTCGTCTGATTTGAGGTGTGCGGTCTGTCATAGCCATGCAAATTAATCATTTAAAATTACTCTATTTCACTGGGCTGTTGTTTTGCAGGGATGTTCCAAACGCTCAATGGGCAATCGGAAATGAGGTATATGTATTTACCGTCCATAAAAACCTACCCCGTAGTTCCTAAAGTTACTGTTAGATATTGTCACCAAATGACTGGGCAATCGGCAATGTAGAACTCTGTACTTACAGGCCGCATAACCGACGTCTACGCTCGTACGGCCACCCGAGACTTACTACCGATATTCACAGAAAGACACCCTGTTACGTGCACGTTTTAACAATAAAACATTTTTAATAAACATCGTTAATGGAGCTAATGGAGTTCCTTTAAGAGGGATTTTCGTGTGACCATACGTTTCTTTGGGGCACAGTTCCCAAAAAAAAACACTGATCAACCCTCCAACCACCTGAGGTATGTGACCTTGTTCTCTGGAATAGCAACTGTAAAGGTTGTTTGTAACTTTTTTAAGGTGCTTAGCACATTCTGTGCAACAAAATTCAGTCATAGTGCTGTAACCTTTTGGAAGACCTCCTATTGTGCAGTTTGTTCACAAAAACTTTGCCCATTACTCTGTATGAGCTCGCTGGATCTGGGATAATTTCTGTTTTGCACTGTTCCGTGGAATTGGCATCTTCTGGCGGAAATCCTGTTAAGAGAACATTATCTGGGGTTGGAAGCTTGCAGAATTCCTTTAATTTTTAGTAGCGGTATTTTTCGTGTCGTACCTGTAAATTTTACTGTTAGGGTTAAACGAATAGTTTATAGCTAGTCTGTAGTGTTTTGGTATACTTACCTATATTGTAAGTGCATTAGAGCTCATTTGGACCTTAGGTACTAGTAATTTCGTTCGTAATTTCAGTTGTTACTAGCATAATAGCATTAATTACTTTTTTTGTTCCCGCGTGATACCTGTAAATAATACGGTTAGTGGTGAAAAATTAGTAAATATCGAATATTTTATAGTTAAGATACCGTATTTTAGTTGTGTAATTATTTTATTGTCGTATTTCTCGGAATCTCTAATTCCCATCTCATATCTTCACTTTCAACTCTTGCTTTGCACTGATGTACTATTATTAATTACTAATAATCACAATTGTACCAGCCGTGAAACGTATATCGCTCTGGCCAGTCGTGGTTGCGGGCACGCTGACAACTTCATTGAAGAAGTCATTGTTGTTGGAATTTCAAGCAGAGTTGCATTACTGCTTTATGTCAATAAATTTACCGAATATATACTATTATAGCGTTTTATTATCGTGGGCTAGCTAATTACTCTAAAGATACTAGTTAGGAGTTGGTGATATCTGGGTTTATTATCGTGTAGTGATGGGTTTTCAACTTCTTGGCGCCCTATGATTTTCTCTTCATTTTGTGTGTTGAATACCGAACCGACTAGAGCTGGTAGCACCCATCTTTTATACTATAAAGTTACCCCGCCCGGCGGAGGTAACAACCCTAAGTGCGGTTAAACGCACGTCAATAATAATACCAATATGTTTGAGGGAAAAGTTAATCAATATCGCATTGTCAGTGTAAAAGTATTTAGACGGGCCGTCTTAAAGTTCGAAAAAATGCTTAAATACTGTTACAGCGCACAAAAGCGATACTTTGTGCGTTTGCTTTGAACTTTAATATCCGCAAAAACGGGAGCATTTCAAATACGTTCGATGGCTGTCAAACCTCATAAACTTTATTCCGCCACTATAGGTTTCTTGACGATGTGAGCAGACTCCGCAGCAGCGAACTCCACTAGGACTAAAAAATGCAATCACTGGAGCGAAAATTTCACTTAACGACTGGGGCAACATAAAGTATCCCTTTACGACTTGATTTTATAGTCTTACTGGCTATTGCTGCTTTGCACGGAAAGCGCTCGAATTGAAATAAGCATCGCCTTTAAATAAGTTAACCGGGCGAATGTTTTACGTCTTGTACACTCCAAGCGTTGCAGATATACTTGGCGAGGAATAAGGAATAATTTTGTGGAGCTATAATAGCTAATTCTTCTAGACTGTTGACTTTCAGTGTTTCTTTCGTCACTTTATGACGATGGTTGAATTTACTACAGGATGGTCCAAGTTTTATTGTGCAGCTGTTCTGATATTAATATTATGATTGTAGAAATAAAACGCTAAAACATTGGCGGTCGCTCAGTTGAGACAAATTCATCAGAAACAACTACAAACTTACAAACCAGTATTATATAAAGCCATAATAACTACATCATTGTAAAAACTTGAAGCACAAAGCCAAACTAAGATAAAGCAAATCTCTACACACACTGACAATCTCATTAACAACACCAAAAGGAAATAAAAACCAAAATCTGAAAAACGTTATAAAATTTTGCTATATGGCATATTATTTGATATTTGACAAAATTATTGACGACTACTACAAAACACACAAGCAATACGCGCCATCCACCAACCTGCATACATAATCAGAATACCAACAAGAAAAAAATATACTGACAACGCGAAATCCTACAGTATAATAGATAAAAAAATTATAAAAATTAATAAGAAAAGCAAGCAGATCTAAACATTAAGTGAATCAACAGCTAATCAGGATGAGAGATCATTATTTACGGTCCCTGTAGGCGTTGACTGACAATGAAATTCTTTGCCATATTAAAAGTTTATTTACTTGTGACACTTGTACAATAGCAGTCTTGTCATTCGTTATTTATTGAAATAATTTAGAATTTACGCGAAGGTGTTTGAATAATTATAAACAGTGGAAAAATCTGACATACGCGCAGTTATAAAATAATTGCAAAAGAAAAGGTTGTCGCCAAAGGAAATCTTTGAAGGTGTAGTGGGTGTATTAGGTGAGAGTGCACCTTCTTACCAAATGGGGAACAAATTAGAGAGAATAGCGTTAATACGGGCATAATTAAAGCATTTTTAGTATCAATACTTGCTTACCTAGACGACATATTTATTTCGCCCCGAATTACGAGCTTGCGGTAGAAGATTTAGAGGAAGTATTAGAAGGGCTATTAAAAGCTGGTCTAACTCCACGTCCAAATAAGTGGTTTCATTAAAATTACCATAGAGTATTTAGAGCATGAAGTAAGTGCAAAAGGTATTAAGCCAGGATATGGGAAAATAACACCGGTCCAAAACTTCAAGTCGCCGAAGAATTTGCGTGAAGTCCGACAATTTCTCGGTTCAGTCAGTTATTTTTGCAAATTTATACCAGGATTTGCTACGCTTGCACAACTACACACAATTTTAACACGTAAGAGAGCAGATTTCGTTTGCGGACAAGCACAAATAGAATCGTTTACCCTATTAAAACAGAAGCTTTGTGATAGGCCTGTTTTGGCGCTTTATAGAATCGCAGACACTGAACTATACACTGATGCCTCCAAAGATAGTCTAGGATCCATATTGGTGAAGCGTCAAACTAACAAACAATTCCAACTTGTAGCATATTTCAGGCGGCAAACTAGAAAGCAGGAGCCGATGTATTACTCATATGAGTTTGAAACACTAGCCGTCGTCAATGGTTTAAGGAGGTTCAGAGTCTATCTCTTACGAATAGAATTTAAGGTTGTGACGGATAGCAACGTTTGCGTGCATCGTTCACGAAACGTGGTTTGGTTCCTCGTATAGGTCGGTGGTGAGTGGTGACTCACAATTCACCTTTACCATATAGTACCAAGCGGGTACAAAAAATGAGCCATGCAGATGCGTTTAGCAGACACCCTGTAGAAGAGTCGGAACCAATTCGTTTCGACCAAGTAAACATGGTACAAATTAATATATGCGAAGATGGCTGGGTGTTGATAGCTGAGCTTGAAAATGAGCGAATTAAGTATTTATGCAATATTTTGCTTAGGAAGCCTTCTGATAATCAAGAAACCGACATCCGCACAAAATGTAAGCTTGTGAATGTACGCATCTATAAAGAAACAGGACGATTTAAAAATGGGTGCCGCCAAAAGCTGCTAGAAGACAACTCGTTACTGTATATCACGATATGAATGGACATTTTGCTGCGAATAAGACATTTAAAGCACTAACTCAGCACTACTGGTTTCCATCAATAAGGCAGTACATTCAAACTTGCTTAAGGTGTTTATATAATAAACAACCCAGTGGGAAACGACCTGGTTATCTACATCCGATTGAGAAGGTGGTTGAGCCCATGCATAAGCTGCACATCGATCATCTTGGATCCTTCGTGAAAAGTCACAAAAAGTATTTATATCTTATCGTAGGTGTACACACATTTACGAAGTTCGCCATCATGTCTCCGGTGCGAGATACGAAAACTACTCACGTTAAAACTTTCCTAGAGAATAAGGTGATATCTGTCTTTGGAGGACCAAAACAAATAATTACGGACCAAGGCTCGGCATTTACTAGAAAAAAGTTTGCTAACTTCTATTGTAGGTACAACATACGATTGGTACCTATTGCAGTAGCTACTCCACGTGTAAATGACCAGGTTGAGAGGTATAACAGGAAGATATTGGCAACTCTAGCTGCTTTGACCGACAATGAAATTGGGACCACGAAATAAAAAAAAATTGTTGGGGTTTTAATACCACTATTAATAAGACAACTGGGGAGAGTTTTTTTTCGGTTACGTACCGAGAGGATGCCACGACGCATTCGTAACTACTGAAGTAGAGTTACGGGACGATCAGCAAGGGAAAGCCCAAATAAGTGGAGGGCAATCGCAACCCGAAGTAATGCCAGAAAGTTTGGACGAGGGTTTAGTAACAGTGCACTGTACGAATAACGAAATGAAAGAAGAAAGTCTTCCACTTAATGCAATTTTAAGTCGTAATATGAGCTCGTTATCAGGAAGCAATGAAGGCGCGGGAGGTACCCCAGAAGTATGCCAGGGAGAATGTCTTCACTGTGCAAAACGTAATGCAGCACGACGCCGAGCTGTCAGATGTGAACGGAGTCTGCAAAAGATTGCAAAGGCTCGTTATGACAAAGTCCGTAGTAACCCTAAGCTGTTTACTGAAGGGCAACTCGTACTCGTACTTCTTCCTAAATATGATGGTCCTTTCAGAGTTACCAAGGGACTTGGCCACGGCCGCGATGTCGTTACAGACATGAATGGAGCCCAGTGTATACTGGGGTCTACCCCTTCGAAAAATTAAAACCAGTCGAAGTAGTAAGCAGTGACTCCTCGGATGATGATTCGATAAATCAATAAATAAGTTCAATTTCCAGTTGTTAGTGTTGTTTAGAAAATTACGTTTCTTTACACTTATAGTTACAGTACTTATGTTTCAGTAAATTGTTAATAAGTAGCTTTCTCGGGAGGCGAAAGATGTCAGGTTAGCCGAGCTGCAAGCAAATTTACCATGATATTATTCTGATATGACGAATAGTTGTTGTACAATTGATGATGCATGGGTTATGTGCGAGTATTTTAATTGTTGTTGGAGCAAAATTATATATAATGGGTCTATCGCTAAGACTGGCAGTATCATCCGAACTTAGTATGTGTTCAGATCAATATATTGTTAACTTTACTAGACACCGTTTGTTTCTAATCTCCCGTTGCTCTCACATGCAACGAGCTTTAACGTTTCCTCAAGCTTCAGAAATAATGCTCGTTGATGCAACTGGAAATTGTGACAACGACCACAAAGTTTATTTTTTCTTCGCAACTTCAGTCGCCGCGCCGGTGGTATAGCTATTGGATGCACTTTAACGAGCAGTTAAAAGGAAAAAAATACTCCCAATTAATATAAAACCAAAAATAATTACAACTGATGATAAGCCTTACTGCTTAAAAATGTTGGCCAAATCCTAAACTGCTTTTACGCATATTTCACGTTCTAAAGGCTTGCTGACAGTGGCTAAAACTTTGTGTGCCGAGATTTGCTTTATCTTAATTGGCTTTGTATTGTAAGTTTTTACAATGATGTAGTGGTTATGTATAAAACTGATTTCTTACTTTGTAGTTGTTCCTGATGAAGGGGACACTAGACTTGAAATATAAACATATAGTACTTCTAGCTTCGCTATTTAATTATGTCCCAAGCTTGCTGGATTACCTACTTATTAAGTTATATTTTATACATGTTATTATTGTATGAAAGCCCAGCCAAAAAGAAAAAAAGAGTACTCTTTGTGTATAAGTTTGCAGGTCAACGTACCCTGAATTACTTGGACTTAAACATACTACGACCGTTATAGCCTCCAGTTTATATTATTTTATATATCAATTTGTGAAATGGATTCACCATTATGGCCTATAGTGGTCAATTTATTAAGGGGAACTTTGTACTGATAACGATTAACAGTTTTTAGATTGAGCCTAAATGTTCGTTTAGACTTGTGGATAATCGGCGTTAGCGAACACTGGTATTTGGATGGCATCGTAGGAGCAAGGCAATTTCTTATTTAAATTATTTATTGTTTTATACGCATCCCTGTAGTTTTTGTAGATCCTTTGAATTGGCTATGATTATAGAAGGTTTGCCAATGTAAGAATTGCTAACATATTTTATTTTTTTATGGTATTAGTTAAAGGGTATATATTACTAATGAGTTTTTGTATTACTCTTCAGTTAATCTGTCCTTTTATTATTTATATATCATACCCATTGATGGTGATAATATCTTGTAAAATTTGTTCTTCTTTTTGATATTCTAATAGTTCTAATGAAAAAATAATAAGTCTATATACCTATATAACTACTAAATGTTGCCATTTTTTGTTGAATGGGATGGTTAGAGAAACTGTGTAGTTTTCTTTTATCAAGCGGTTGATGTATATCTGGTAAGGAGGTCATTCTATTCGACTGTTTTAGACTATCATATTGGCACGTTGATTCTACGACGTCTCGCTTCCTTGGTGATTACTTTATTTACTTTTAAAATTTTGTTTGAAGATGTGTCAGGCAATTTTTGCAGGTATAATCGAAACCTCATAGCGATAATTTTTTGTCAATGTTATTTTTTTCCTTATTTTCAAATTGTTTTTATCTAGCTGGCGTTTGCCAGCTTAAATGCTTAAATGTTGAAGAGTTGAAAGTAGGAATGAAAGATAACTACAGGGTAATTCCCACTCAAGCCATCAGAAATCCTTAAATCCTTCTTTTATTTTTCAAATAAGATATTATGTATAACTCGATATGCAATTTTGAAATAGTCTATTAGAAAAAAAGTTGTCGGTAAAGAAATAATTGATTACGCCATATTTTACATTTGGAACATACTGTAGACACCATTTGCATAAATAAACACCTACTTTCAAAAAAGAAAACCGTACTTGATGTTTTTGTTACTCGTTCGAGATCTTAAGCTTGTTGAGTTATTACACGACCATAAGACGGGTAAGCATAGATTGAAGGTGACCTAAAAACCGCCGCAAAGGTTGATGATACGGAAAATAAGAATAGATGTTTCACCGTTTTGATAAGTCTAGTCTACGTTGTAGTAATGTGCCGCTTCATTTGTCTTGAGTACTCCGAGAAATTTGAGAAGCGTAGCCGTGCGTCTCATTCCGTAAAAAATGTCGGAAATTTGTCAGAGGAAGCGTGTGTGGCGTAGATTAATTCAACCGCCTCCGGAAAGGTGTGACACGATTTTTCCGACACGTGCATGTAAAACATTCGTAGCATAGTTTTGAGGACAAAGAATATCGAGAACTAGAAGGAGCTGTTATTGGAAGACTTCTAACTGATTCAAAAGCCTCTAGTTTAATCGAATTTTATTTTCCTCCTGCAAACTTTGGCTTCCCAGCCAAAGCCATTTGTACAGCTGAATGAAATTTGATAGGTTACGGAAAGAACGATATGTTTGTTTGTTGTTTAATTCAACGAGTAAGTTATTTTGACCTCCGTAACAAAATATAAGTATTAATTGATAAAATATTGATCCTTGTGTAAATTTTATTGTTACCCTAAAATATTGCCCAGCAGTAAAATATGTTCTTTCGGTTCTTGGGGGACTATTCATTACAAAAAATGATTTACAAGCGTGTCTAATTGTTTTTATTTTTTCAGTAGACAGCATATCTGGAGACTGCTATTTTATCCATTTACTATTTATTTTGAATAAAGTAAATTAACAAAAGTAAATTATAATAGCTAATAACGCTAGTTATTTAGGCCCCATTGTTTACTATTTAATTATTCAACTTAAAGTAACAAGAGAAACAAAATTTGTATTTTGAATATGAGCGCAACTTTTCATTTAACAACTAGTTTTAAAAATATAATAGGTTTAGTCGAAAATTTGCCGAAGCCAATATTGTTCAATTCTCATTCAGATTCAGACAAAACATATATGAAGACATGGATTAACGGATTCATTTTTGTTTCTAACTTCGGAAAGATCTTTTTTTAAACAGTTTAATGATTTTCTGTTGAAAACCACGTTCTGGTAAATCTCGAGAGTAATGTTGTTAAACATGACATATTGATCAGGGTTATAATGTTGGAGCCTGAATTAAACGCTCAACATTTTGCAAATTATTATTAATTGTCCATGGTGCTGTGTGATGCCGAATGTACTAGCTTAAATGCATGTCTGCTATACCTACAGTCTGCACTGCAACCAAATATAAACTGATGTGTTTCACTGTTGTTACAGTTGGCCAGTCTAGTTTAGGTTTAGTGCAGACAAGATACCATAGAATTGGTTTTGGATATATACCAAAGGTTTGGAATGATGTTAGTAGAAAACATATTGATAATACCTGTTAAAAATAGAGTTAAAAATATGATTGTGTTATTTGCAGATGGTTTGAAGCAAAGTTGATTATTTTATTCTCTATTATTCCATATAAACCCTTTTCTATATGTGATACCGATTATACTGGCCCTTTCAGTTTATGTTCATCGAGAGCTAGACGTAGGTCAAAGATGTCGAAGACCTACTTGTGGACTTGTGCATATTTGTTCGTTTTAGCGCAAAAGCAGTTCATTTGGAACTAGTTAGTAACTTATCCACTGAAGCATGTATTGCCTGTTTACGTAGGTTTTTATCATGCCTAGGATTTTGTAAGGAAATCTACTCTGATAATGGCTCACATTTCAAGGGCGCAGATGAAGAAGTTAAACTATGGTATGATATGCGAAAGGGTAAAGCTCACCATGATGCCGTATCAAAGTATTTATCCGTGAATTTCATTTAGTGGAAATTTATTCCAGCCAGATCACCATATTTTAGTGGTCTATGTGAATCAACAGTTAAATCAGTTAAATGTTATTTATATAAAATTGTTGCTGAAAAATGTTTCACGTAGGACGAGCTATGTTTTGGCAAATTTAAGCTGTTCTGAATTCCAAACAAAACATTTCTTACACCTGCACATTTTCTGGTGAGTAATTCATTAATAGCTTTACCAGAACTGTCCCTGTTGGAAGTTAAGGAAAACAGATTAACCAGGCTACAAGTGTTGCAACAAGTGCAACAGAAATTTTGGAGGTCGTGGTCTGCAGATTATTTAACCAGTCTTCAAACTAGGAGCAAATTGCCTCAAAATCAAGGCGCTACTCCAATGTTAGAACGTCTCGTTCTTTTACGCGATGGAAAAATACCATTAGTATGGCGAAGAGGAAGAATCGTTGATGTCTACCCTGGACCTGATGGTATCAATCGTGTGATACCAATAAAAACAAATATTAGTGTTGCCAAGCGTGTTGTGACTGGAGTTATTCCATTATTGGAAGAAGACCATTGATTTATGTCTACTAAAGACTATCCTTTTCAAGAGGGGGAATTTTTGGTGAATTTGTAATTTTTATTGTATCCATTAAAACAATTATAGTATAATAATAATAAAAAAGTCAAGTTTGTGATTTCCGAATAATTCCAGCCAAAGTATCACCGTATACAGTCCACTTCAACTACAACATACTAAGCCTTTGGTGTATAGGGAAAAAACCACTTCTATGTTATGCTGTCTACACTAGACCTAAACTACACTGATGAGCTGTAACAACAGCGAAACAGATCTGTCTGTAGTTGGTTGCGATACAGACAGCCTAGCATAGACATAAATTTTAATGTCGGTTCTTGCTCGCTGCACTACCGTGGGGTCCTGCTGTCAACTTGACGTATGCAGATGCATGCTAACTTGGCAGAATACAGGTCACTTCCTCTAGGAAGATACAGAAAAGGTTTGTGCGAACTTAATTCAGAAAATGAAGAAGTTATTAGCATGTACTATATAAGACGATAATCAGCTAATAGCTGCAGCTGCCTTATCCGTAAATAAATAAACTTCATACTACTACTCAAGCAGTCTTTTTCCTGCACTGCCTCCTGAAACTGTTCACAAAATGGAATATTTATTTATTGTAGTATTCATCACTTCTTTCTATCCTGTATTAATCAAACACTCCCCATCGTGAGCTCTGCTGTTTCACTTTTATATTAAAGACGAGATATTATTTCCGTAACTCGATTCTCCTATTCATAAAGCTTTCGAAATTCCTGCTGAACGTTCTTTTCTTTCAGTTACTTCTTTACAGATTCGTCTAAAAGAACTAATTTCCAATTTACAGACGGAATGCAGCGGTAATTAATTTTGCTAGTTAAACACGTGCATACTTTTTCTCAGTAAGCTCCATTATGCCCTCCGTTTAATATATTTTTCTTTCAAATCCAACTCATTGGTGTCGGTACCAAAATATAATGAATTTTTAACGATTTTTATTATGCACTCCCCTTATTTTTAACTTTTGAATTACAATGATATTATTATCTTATATATTTCTGGCAGTATTTCTTATATTTACAACCTGTACAAGCTTTTATACCATCACCATAGTCGATGTATATCATACAAACGTGAGACCTTTTCCGTATGATACAGTTTATAAAAGCCGTTTTCGTTGTCTGACAAGGGAACCAAACACCTGCAAAAATAGAGAAAAAGTGAATCAATTTATTGAGACTGTATAGATCAATGGAGGATAACAAAGGACCTAAGAAAACTGGGATGGGTGTTTAGAACTATAAATATTATCAAAGGTTGGATGCCATAAACCATCAAATTGTACTCACAGTTCTGTAGAAGTAGGTGTTGTACAATTGCAAAATCATAATTCGATTAACAGTAGTGCTTCTGAAGACATTTATCTTGCAGTACCAATCGAATGCAAGGAACACGAAATTTTTGAAGGCACGGACCCTGAACAACACAAAATGCTGAAACCAAAAAAAGAGGAGCAAAGCGCTAACAGAGAACATGATAGGTGGAATTGAAAAGAGAAAAATTAGAAGTGGAAAAAATGTCTCTAGAAGAACACATAAAGCTTAACAGCAAATAATGATCTTATGTTTCTCTCTATATCGGGGCACTTTACATGTAGCAGATCCCTAAATGTTTCAGTTTCACATTTCGTTTTGTTTGCTTACATTGATAATTCTCTGTAACTGGCTGCCATCAAATGCTCCTATATACAGGCACCTTTGGTTGCATTGTTTTCATTCAAGATTGAAAAGGATTCAAATTCAGTTAAGAAAATAAAATTATTTCTTTGATCTTTTTATAATTATGGAAGACAGTTTCTTTGTATGTTGAGACCTAAGTTTCATAAAGTAAATTAAACAAAACTTTCTTGTCATTTTATTTATGAACATGAAAGCAATAATAAAAATAGGTTTGTTCAACCTTTGTTATACCTATCAATTTACAATGACTACATCTTGTTCACTTTTATTACACAAGTTTAAAAACACAGCTATTGCACAAAATTAACTTCAATGTACTTTCACATTACTGTCGATAGATAACTTGGTTATTGTTATTATCAATCCTATCATCGAACTCATCGAATTCATCATTTTCAAGAATACATATTGTGTAAGACGCAAACTGAAATTACACAATTCATAATTAGTGTTTTATTCCTACTTTAAAACTCATTAAGTCGCCTAATCGTATTTATAATATGCCAAATGCAAGTTCAGTTACCATTATTGTTGAGGAATGTTTGTAATTAAATTAAATTTGTTGATTTGATAAGTGAACATTATCTTTGTGAGGCGGTATAAACCACTGCAAAGATGGATATGCAGAGTCGCCTAATAGATCATATTATTATAGAAAAGCTTGCCATATGCGCATTCGTGTATCCACTGATCTCGGCTTTCCAACCTCAATATCTATAAATATCTTTTTTGAATTGCAGACACCTTGCAATAAAATACTGTGATAACCTTTTCTTTTTATAAAGCCCTGTTCATGATTTTTCGGTCTACGTATTTTAATGTGACTGCCATCGAAGGCTGCAATTACAATTGTTATACCTAGCTTTTGAAAAAAAAATTCTCCTTCGTTTTCAAAGCTTAAATTTCAGACGGCCATATAATGTATAGATGACCTATGGATATTATATATACAGTAACTGCTAGCACTACTAATTGGACACTACTTATTGAGATTACGAATCTATCAGAGACTTCCCGGAAACCTTCTGTGTTGGTTAAATACCATGCTGCAATGTACATTGCCTTTTCTGCAGTAATTTGGGGCCACCCGCCTTTGTAGATCGAAATATTCGAAACACATGCATCTGGAATGAGATTTCATTTAATGAATCAAGCATCATCTACCAATTATTTTTTTTTTGTAAACTAGCCTTTTCCAATTGTAAGTGTTTTTTGAATTCATTATTGGAATACTGTTTTATAGTATCTATATAGTCAGTAATTCTAACAAATTTTCTGCATCAGATTATGGCTTTTAATAATTATTATTCTAATATAATTATTATAACCGCTATTCACACCTTTTCCTTGCCTTCATCCGGTTCTGCTTTGACAGGATTATTTCTTGTAGTCGTCGCCGTCACCCCCATTAATTTTGTATTTCCGAAGTGTGTTCCCCACGAATGCCGACGCTCAATCTCGATCGCGCCGGCTATTCCTGAAATTTAATCACAATTCTCATTTCCAAGCTCCAAGTTGCTCGATTTCCGTTCTATAATGCACCGGGACGACGCTCACTTGCATTGCCACGCTGAAACCCAATTAGAGGGTCACCGCACGAATAGAAACCAACATTGGCGACGTCGCGCAGTCAAAATTTGAGCACTCGATTAAAAGTTAAGGTTATTTAATTCGCGCATAAAGGTAAATTGAGCTGGACTAAAGCCTGGAAGCCCTCTCCGAAGTCTACTCCGTGATTTTGTGAAACGTTAAATCTAGTGGCGTATGGCAATTACCTTAAAGAAGCTTTTCCAAATACGCAATAATTAAAATATTGATGTCCTGCGTGGATACAACTCAGAAAAATCTATTCCCTTGTAAGCGTGAAACATACTAATACAGATAAGTCCATTATAGTTACTAGAGCAGATAATGGTTCAGCCACAGTAATTTTAGATAGAACAGATTATGAGAATAAAGTTAGAGAATTGTTAGATGAGGAAACATATCAAAAATTATCCCGAGATCCTACCTTAAAAATTTTCAAAATTACTAATGATCTTATCAAAAGTTCAAATCTTTAGGATAAGGATAAGTCTCTTCTAATTGTTTCCGATTGTAAGGTACCTAAATTGTATAGTTTGCCCAAAATACATAAAATTAATGTCCCGTTAAGACCCATAATCAATATGATTAGCAGTCCTTGTTACAGATTCGCAAAATTGTGTGCTAACTATCTAAAACCTTATGTAGGAAAAACCAGTAGTTTCATCATGTTTTTAGACTTTATTAATATTATAAAAGGTTTAAGTATTTCACAAGGTGATATTTTAGTTTTACAAAAGTACCCATCCCTGAAACGATAGACATCATCAAATCCTTGCTTAATAGCGATCCTCTAGGTGACACGATAACCAGATTTTCTGAAAATGGTTTAAAATCCACTTATTTCTTATGGAACGATAATTTTTATGAACAAAAATCAGTTTGTGCAATGGGTTCATCTCTAAGTCCTGTAGTAGCCAATTTGTTTATGGAAAATTTTGAACATGTAGCGATAAACAGTTTTCAGCTTAAACCAAAACGCTGGCATAGGTACGTAGATGACACTTTTGTTATTTGGCCCCAAAGTATAGAAGAGTTGGGTAGGTTTCTAAATCATTTGAACAACAAAAATCCTGACATAAAATTTACTATGGAATTAGAAAGCAATGGTAGTTAACCTTTCTTGGATGTCCAAATTTACGGAATAAACACTGGACAGTTAGGACACAACGTTTACAGCAACCAACACACACATACAGATATTTACATGCCACATCTCACCACCCTCGCTTTCAAAAGAATAGTCTTATAAGGACATTATTTGTTAGAGCACAAAGGATCTCAGACGAAAGTTCTTTACAAAAAGAAATATATCATCTTAAATCAGCGCTAGTAAGAAATGGTTATAGCAATAAAAATATTTGGTCAGTTTTTAATAAACGTGCTCATCCAAATCAAGTAAATTCTCAGCCAGGACTAAGTAAATTGAAGTTGAGTTTGCCTTATGTACCAGGCCTTTAGGAAAAATTAAAGAGGATGTTTAGAAAACACGATATTTTAGCTGTTGATAGTAGATATAATAATTTAGATAAAATTTTAAGTTGTACTGAAGATAAAGTACATTTAGAGAGTGAAGGTGTTTACAAAATTCTTGTGGCTAGTGTTACGTAGGTCAAACTAAAAGAAAAGTAGGTACGTGTTTGAAAGAAGGCATACGTGCTACTAGGCTGCAACAGATAGATAAATTTTCCGTAGCTGAACACTTATATTTGACTAAACATGTGACATTGATAAAACAAAAATTTTACATAGAGAAAAATATTATCACAAACGTCTAATAAAAGAAGCTATAGAAATTTGTAGGAATACTAATAATTTTAATAGAGATTGTGGAAATTATGAGTTAGGTGACATTTGGGAGGCTACTTTGTAGTTAACTTTTACCAAGTAGTTCGTGTATATCTAGTAGGTAGGTAGTTCCTTTTTCGTCGTTAGGTTCTTTATTATTAGGTTGGCACGTTATTTCTAGGCCGTCTCGCTTCCTTGGTGATTTGTTTATTTACTTTCTAAATTTTGTTTGAACTTGTGTCAGGCAAATTTTGAGGTTCTTCGTCTTTAACAAAGATTACAGGTGTAATCGAAACGTCAGACTAATAACTTTTTGTCAGTGTTTTCAAGAGACAGCGATCTTTCGAAAGCGAAAGCATTCATTCTCGTATACCAAAAAAACTAACTTGCGCTCATATCTCGGAAACGAGAGCAGGCTGACCTGGAGTTAGAATTTTTAAGATAATGCATTTTAATTACCCATAGGTCCATGCAGAATTTCAGAAAAATCGGTTAAACAGAACCTGAAATAATATCCTGCTGGTTCCGTACTTTGTAGCGACTCTGTATAAATGAAGGTCCTATTTTCTTTACAAATGTTTAGCTTCGTATTTCCTGTAGAAGAATTACCATAAGCACAATGCGCTTATATGACTTGTCACACTATGTCTGTAAACACTCCGAGCTGCTTTCTAGAATTACGTTCTGTTTTCTCGTATCTCTAACCGACATGCATCTGTATTTTATTGTATTGAAGCTAATATCATAACCAAAATTATGGGATTTACATCTTCATCGGTTCAAATTAACGCTACAGATTCAGTGAAAACCAACGGTACGCCACCCGAACAGTTTTTATTACAAAAATTAAAGCATACGACCGCTTAACGGCATTCATGAACCAATGTGTTTATGTTTAACCTTATTGATTAGCTCTACTCCAATTCAAATTCGCGTCAAGCCTAATAAAATTATGAACCCTCCATTCATTCTGCGCTGTTTGGTCAGCATCATACCGGCCATCTGTTGACAGACACAGATACCGCGCCGGCCTCAATATAATGAGATTAACAGGACGGCTCTCATCCGACATATCCGGCTCGGCCGTCCCTGGGGATACCGTCGACCCTTAAACCTGCGCTTAATTGGGGACCCATAAGGCCAGTTAGTATAAGTCGGATTATTCCGGTACCCGGAAAAGGCTTCCCTTATGAGAACTGCACCAGTGTCTGCAAATAGAAGGTGGCCGGCACTTTGGATTTAGAACGACAGCGATCCGTTTTGTGGCTGATCCGGAAAGAGAGAGCATAATTGATTTAGATGGGAAAAAGGTGTGGACCAATTCAGTATGAGGTCAATTTTATAACAATCAATCGCTATAAGCGGAGCCTTCTACAATCTAACGAGCTTGGAGCTGTATCTCCACTACTGCTGTAACATCAAGCTAGAAGCCGAACAATATGCACGCAGTCTTAAGGAGTCGTATGCAATTTGTTAGAGAAATTAAGGATTAGCTTTCTAATTGTAGGAGCATTTAACACTACGTCGTCATCTTTTAGGGTTTTCTGCCATAGGAACTCATACATTCCCAGCAGGCGCTTGCTTTCGAAAATATGTATAAACGTTATAAAACTATAAGCCGACGAAGAACAGATAAAAGTTTAGAATCGTTAAATTCCGAAAAATTATAAAATATTTGCAGTATTTTAAAGGCCTATTGAGGTAGACTGTAATGCGGTAAAAGAAAAAAAGCCATTCAGAATTTTCCAAATAAAACTCAATGTAGTAGATAGGAAACAATTTATGTCAAAGTTGTCTAATAGGTGCTTCCATAGATACTAACGTCATTCTTGTCACCTTGACGGATGTCGGTAGCAAAATCTTTCGGATTTTGGCCCGTTATGGGTAGTTTTTTACCCAGAAATCACCTGACCTGACCAGTCACCCGCAGTCGTGGAAGGATAGCTACAACATAAAAATCAACTTGCAATAGATTTAGACTTTGTCAAAAGTTACAGAAACTTTAACATTTTTTACCACTAGGAGATGATGAGTGCCATCTCATCTAAACGTCGTGTACAAGACTCTTCGCAGAGCTTTTCACAATACATGCGAGATAACCCTGAAAAGTATGATAATAATAACACATACATATGTATCTATACTGGACAGAACGCAAATGCGAGATCTCTTGTCGTTAAATGAAAGGATTTTTTCTTTCAACCCTTTTCTAATAGTCGACGTAATCGCATAAAATTAACAGTACTGTGTAATGTATTAATGATTTTCATAAGACTGTATATTGGGAACCTTTTCTAATGGCGTTTATCGTCAGTACTGTTCAAAACGCCTGAAATGTCAATATTAATTTGTATTTTATTACTATTTTTACTTCTTGCTATCTAAGCGAAATACTACCCTGTTTTAATTAACTTAACTAGATAAATATCTAAACAATAATAATTTGTTTGGGCAATTGGGCATACGTTAATTAGAGCCAGAAAACCAGACTAAGCAGGGCAAGCGTGTCGTCATAGGAACTTTAGAGACCTGGATCGATCAAATGGATTCCTCCATGATTGTAAACAGTGATTTTATTGCTTTTCTTCTTTATAAAATGATATAGACAGGCAATTTCGTACGCCACCACTGTTCTTTTGTAGCAACCTTTTTAATCGTAGGTCAATTTTATTGTGCTATGGGTATTGACAGGGCATACAGGCACTTCTGTTTGCTGATCTAAGCACATTGWTCTAAAACAGCAAAGAGCAAGTGGTAGTTTCTTTGGAGATGTATCATCAAACATGCGATTCCGAATTCAATATCATGTAAAAATAGGCTTCTTAGGAATATACATAATACAGTCTTCGAAGGAAAGACTTTGACACTCATGCTTTCTGTTTTATATCCTAAAGAAGCAAGAAAACCGCTTGAATGTCATGATGACTTACTAAATTATGTTGTGTAAGTTTGTAATATAGATATTAAAAAAACTTTATTGAATCTTAAATATTTTAAGAAATTTGACACATGTAGAAACCAACAAGGCAGGATAATTCGAAACAAAATAATTTACGCTTAGGTTTAGCGTGTACCTGATACATTTTAGCCATAATATACTCGTCTTACATTTTCTACTCAAAATCTAGGCCAAAGTGCTTTATCTACGTTTTCTATGCATGTAACGTAGAAAATTGTAATTTACGCGTAAACACCCATCACTGTTTAGATATATTCTTTCTCTCGACGACCCCAGCCTTAAACATCCGGTATAGCTACCATTCCTTAGAGCCCACTTCCGTGGGATGCCCTGTATACGTACACTTTCCTTGAAAAGGCGGCTCGTTCTATTTACGCTCACGATGAATAAACCACAAGCCATAAACATGCTAGAAAGTAAGACGCAAACAGTAACGCGAAAAATGCAGCGTACAGCCCCAACATCTTCCAGATGAAATCGTCCCGGTCCTTCCACTCGATGGAGGCACACAAGGTGGCAATACACTGCTCCTGAAATTGGACGGGGAATACTCGCGGCTCTTCGGCGGCAGGTACGGCCCCCACCTCCGCCCCCTCCGCGTCGTCCTTTTCGCGTAGTCAAATATTAATGATGGAAATGGAAATTTAAAGTGCGTGCTACGTATCCCGCCGAGTCTCACCACTCGCGGATGAGATTGCTTCTATTTTTTATGGAAAATAAAGATGAGATATTCGGCTCTGGGGAGCCGCGCCCTTCGTCCTCGGAAAGTGAAACGGATGCCCTTAAAAATAAACGGCTTATCTATAGGTATAAGGAAATTTCGAGGTGTTATGGGGAGGTCAGCAATTTTCGCGTACAATTGCCAAGTTGATTGGATGCCGCAGTTCACGTTGGGTCTGGAGTAGTTCAGATAAGACTGAACGCCCCTAAATCAGTTTTGTGCCCCTTCATTATTTAGGAGTGGTGAATTGACTCTCAGTTATACGTTGTGCATATTGTATAGATGACAAAGGAAATAGTTTGGCACAAGCTGGAATACTTGACGATTACGGAGAGCAGGGGAAAGCTGTGCAGCGGGTAATTGTGCGCATAACGGTTCTAAAAAGTGCGACAAACTGGTGCTGCCATCTGGTAGAAGGTAGATCTGTTAGTAAGGGCAGCAAGATTGCGCCATTTCTTATTATTATCATGCATGGTCATAATCTATATAGTATGTGAAACCTTTTGATCTAAAGTAGATTGTTCTAAACAAAAATTGTTTTTTTTTGTTATGACTGTGTTTTACTCTTAACGTCACGTGTGGGAATTGTACCCAGTATGCGACAATTGCCCGTAAATGGCGTACAATTACCCACCACATAAAATAAATAAAAATAGATGCCACAAAACTCTAGACACAGGACAGAAAAATTGTCTTGGGATTCCGAAAAACTGAAAACAGCATTAAATGAAATAAAAAAGGGTAGAAAAATACGAGAAGTTGGACGGGCATACAATAAATCAGAGTCGACTTTAAAAAAGCAAATAAAGGCAGGAAACCCCACAGAAGCGCAGATTGGTCGCAGGTCGTTATCTTCGGCTTCTATTGAAACTGAAATAAAAGAGTACATACTGAAGCTTGCAAAGCTTTTTTACTGATTAACGCCTACAACACTTCGCCGGCTAGCTTTCAGGTATGCGAAAGAATACAAAATCAAACATATTTTTTGGGAGCAGGCGAATTGGGTCCGGGCCGATGCAGGTATACTAATCTGCAATGCGAGTTGGGTCCCAAACATAGGCGAGTTGGGTCCCAGTAAGCCGTAGGTCCCGTTGCACAAAGCGTGGTTAACCAGACCCCCTGGTTAACACGCGGTCAACGGGCAATTGTCATGGAAACGGTTCTTTTTAAGCGTTCTTCATTGGTGCTGCCTATGGCAACGGCTGGTTAACCGCGTGTTAACCAGGGGGTCTGGTTAACCACGCTTTGTGCAACGGGCCTGTAGTAAAATATTTCTTAGAAATTACATATTTGATTAACTTGTGCATTCAAATGTTTTCTAGATATTTTTAAATAACAAAACCCATTTTTCAGCAAAAATCGATAAAACTTCTTTTTCTGGATACTGCGATAACCCATACGTAGGGTCTGCCATCTACTATTCAAAAGTAATGAACATGCATATTTCAAAGCACACAACATAGGTCACTTAATAGATATTGTCTACTATTACTAACAATTCTAAAAAACTTTAAGCGTCGTATGATATTGTTTATTGCCGATTGCATGCTATTGGAATTTTTAATAATTTTTTTTCAATTGTTTACTGAATAGCACTTGAGCATGTTTGTTGTTTAATTTGTAATTTTAAAACTTTCTAAATTTAGATTCGCTTTTTGAGAAAGCAATCGCGAGCAAAACAATATTCATTGTTTTTTTACACTGATTTGATATTTTACAGCATTACAAACCGAAAGAGGAATTTAAATTTATACTTATCAAAAAATATACTTAATAAAACTTACCCTCTGTCTTAATAAATGCCTTGCACAAGTTTTTTTATTCGTACAAGTTCACCTTTTCACGGTTTTTTTGTTTACATACTTGTGAAAGCCGAACTTGAACTTATTTAAAACAATAAGTTCTTTGCCTTTTTCACTCACTTCAGAACTGAAACTTGACATTGTTCTGAACACTACCTCACAAATGAAACTAAAATTTATGCACTATCTGTCGTAGCCCAAATAGTGCAAATTTTATAAATCGGCGGCTAAATTGTACTCCAATGAATGACAAAATATCAGGAACAAAGGATTTTGGGGAAAATAATATTTTCTGTAATTGCTTTATTGGGATTAAACAGTTCCAGGAATCAGTGGGACCCAACTCGCATAGAAACTTTTCTAGCTAACAGGTACACGGGGGATTAGTTCGACCCAACTCGTACCTTTCCTATTTTTTCAGCTGCAAAACAACTAGTTGGAAAAGATTGGCTGTGCGGTTTTTACGTCAAGATCCCGAAATAAAACTCAGGCAACTAGCTTGAACATGATTGTTTCATTCAACGAGGAGTCAACCAAAACGTTTTTCAATAACCTCAAGATTCTGATGGACAAATATCAGAAAAATATCAAAAAAATCTCCAGAAAGTTTCCAAAAATGTATGGTTCTAAAGGTGTTAATTGGGAACTATGACTTCGGCAGAACGAAGACCAACTATAATAGTAGTATTTTCCGTTAGTGCTGCGAGTAATTATTTGCGAATGGCCCCAGCTCTTGGCTTTGGATAACCATTTCAGCCGCATTTCTTTGGAAACGTACGGGTCCTGAGAAATAGTTTTATTTATATGGTGTCTCTTCCACCTAATACGCCTGACCACCTGCAACCCCGCGACTTAATATTTTTGGCACCCTTAATAGTAAGCTTGATGCCGAATATGATCTTGATCTAGCCGACACAGCTCATGAAAGAATATCAGAGTACGATATACTCGTAGCTGAGGTTTTAAACATAGATTTTATGAAGGAGGCTACCAGGCTCTTCCTGGATTTAAAGCTGCTGGAATATGTCCTCTGAACCCTGACAAATTCACCGATGAAGACTTCGCAGCTGCTGCAGATGGAATAGTAGGAAATAAATATATACCGAATAGACCCTTGACTCCTGTTCCTGGCCTATCATCTACCTCATGCGCAGGTTTTCTATGTGCCCTCTTTTCAATGCGGTGTTCTTTCCAGCCAGAAAACTCGTTCTTCACTTTCGCCTCAATTCGAAAGAAATAAATTAAATGAAAAAACTGCGAAGAGAAAGTCTCGCGGTAATCAAAGCTCTGAAATATTAACGTCGACTCCAAATAAAGAGTGACTGGAACAGGCTGAAAAGAAAAGAGAGGCATCGGCAGACAAAAGAAAAACTTCAATCCAGAGGCCTAGAACAAAAACAAGAACCGCGACACAAAGAAGAGAAATACTGTACCAGAATGGGAAACAAGCGATGAATCTGGCTTAGCAAATGATATTTGGTATGAAGATGAGCTGTACGAATTGGATTCTTTAAAGGAATTTGATAATACTGGCAAGTCCGAATCTTTTAAGGACAAATCCAAGAGGGTAGCGTACGACAGCCATCTTTTGATTGAACCACATATTTGGCGAGCTACTATAGTACTGTTGTACGTCACTTTGTAACGAAGGCCTAAATGGTTCAGCAATTACCATAACCTGGGAATATGCAGTATTCCTTTTTTCTTCAGTAATTCGTTAAAAGCATCCAGAGCAATGTGCTCTTTTAACTGGTAGAATGAATATATCGCAGACCTTATTTCTTCTTTAATTGAACCGTCCCAGTCGTCAGTACATTGGCGAAACCATCGAATTAAAGGAGGTTTATCAACATTCCATGCAATTGCAAAAAATGCACAATGATAACGATGTTATTAGGTGGTACTAGTAGGTAGATAAAGCATAAAGAATGACTGTTGTGGTTACCAAATCCAATATAATATGTATTTATTTTATTTGTGTTAAAAGAAAATAGTTTTATCTTGAAAACTAGCTGAGTAAGAAAAGATAACTAATTAAGTATTTCTAATTTTCTAATAGGTATTGTAGGTACTATAATAATAAAATGCATTTTTTTCACAGAAAATTTTCAAATAAATCAGTGTGTCACATTACAGCCTTTAAAAAACCAAAAACCCTTTATTTCAAAGGTTTCTTTGTTTTTGTAAATGTAACGCACGGTTAAAGCGTGAAACCCAAATGTAGGCTAACCTATATGCTGCATAGTATTTCAAATTCTTAATTCACAAAAATTTCATTTATCTGAAATAAAAAGTTTATATGGATATATTATATATTATTCTAAAACCTTACTTTGTTTTCTTCTTGAACTTACAATTCTTCCTACTGCACTAGGACTCTCCGGTAGCTAAAGCAGTGCTTACATATAATTTGTTCAAAGGTAGCTTTAACGACTTCCTTCTCCTCTTAAAAAAAATCATGTCAAGTGATTATATGCATGTTTACAGGTTGAAAGCTGAACAAGAACTGAGGTGCAACCAAGTAACACATTTAGAACCGCTGGTTTCAATAAAACCCGAACGCTTATCTCGAGACACAATTTATCAAACCGTATTACGGTAGATCATTTTTGGAGAGCGGCTTACGGTTTTCGCTGAATAATACCTGAAAACGGATTCTTAACGGCACTACTTTTCCGCTTACCTAAAAATGTGTCGTACGCTTATAAGCTCGTATTATAAGGCCCAACCCCTCTTATTGCTTGATCACTCAAAGTCAAATGAAAAGTGTATAGCACCAATTCAATTTTTACACTGACGTGACTCACTAACTACCACCGCCAATTTACCTCTATGTTTTCTACGAAGTACTAACAAATATATAAATAAAACTGAACTTTGGAAAACATCGAACCACGCCGATCAACCAAATATTGATAGATTCCAGAATCTGCATTGCCGAATGATTTAGTCAATTACAACCGATGTAACATTAAGGACTTTATTATTCCTGTACAGTAGATCCTAAAAACCACCTAACTTGCGTCTGAATTATCACTTGCGTCATTTTGATGCGACACACCTTGTGTCTCTCCAATTTCCCGGTCTACCGCAAAAACCACGAAGGCTGCCTCCAAGTAATTAAATAAATACCCCTGCTGTTCATTTTCTTGCTGTCTTTCCGTCAGTGTTGTTCTTTTCATCTGGATCACTTTACGTTTTTGTCGCTTTCTAATTTTCTTTCGATGTTTTATTTAGGATGCCTCCACTCGAACGGAATAATCCGATTCGCTCTGTGGGAGGATAATTGGCCTAACCGTATGTCTGTAGACTGCTGCTGTCTTGTTAACTGCATTGAGATCTGGGGACATGGACATACATATAGTAATTGCTATGTAAATAGCTATTGAAGTAGATGTAGTGCGGTAAAAGGAAAAAAGGCCATTCAAGCTTTTCCAAATAAAACTCCATGTAGTTGATTTATGACAAAGTTGTCCAATAGGTGCTTTAATAGATACTAATTAAATTAACTGACTTGGTTTTATATGAGATCTCAGAACTTTTTGCCGTGGAGGGACAGCGCTGCGAGACTTGCATTTTTGTATATGTAATCTTACTTAGCCCCAAAATATTAATTATTAATAAATAGCCTCTTGCAAACTGCTCGTGTTGCTATCCAAAGTCAATACAGTAGCAGTACAAAAATAATTAAAATCTATGGGTTTATTCTTGGAACACATAAGGTAATTACGGAAAACGAAAATCTTTTACTTTTACAGAGCGAGCGAATAAAAGAATGTTTTCGCTTTAGAATTATTCAACGACCTTGAAAACATCCCGTGATCGCCAATCGATGCACGCACAGTTTGTTCAGCGGAATAAACTGAAGCTGTTCCCCTGTTCGGTGAGTCTTTAGCTGGCTCTTCCGACTTTTTAAAACGACTTGATTCAATTAAAGCAGGAGAAGACGAGGCGGAGCCCTCCAAGGAGATTTACTCCCCCTCGAGTGGAACGACCAAATGGAAAACCGATGCCCTCATAGTTGCACTAATGCGCTCTTGAGTCTCAAATAAAAATAAATATTTAGTGTACTGAATCCGCAGCGAGAAGCGCTCTAGCCGCGGGAAATACAGAAAGGTTTTAGAGCGAACGTGATTGCTACAGCGATCGGAAATTTAAAAGATTGCCAGCAGAACGGTCGGGTTGTAACGTCGACACTAAGCAATTATGGGAATGCGCCATGCCGATAGTGATTGATGGCTCTTGCAAAAAAGGCTCGTTTCAACATGAGTTGATGTATATGTAAAAGAAATAATTTCAAATCATATTGAAGCTTAAAGTAATGCTGCACCCAGAAGGAAAAATATTTAAAAGCTTTATATCAAATTTGTGTTGTTTTGTATGTGACAAACAGTGACGTGCTTAATCTTTTATGCGCTGTAGAGCTAATAAATGGCTGCCTGGATGCAATTTGACCTRTGCTTTTAAKAATGATAGTGGGTTAAATGAAAACTGAAAACTACAAAGTAAAGCACAKCCGCCAAAACTTGTTACTAGGTGTCTACGAAATTTTATTAAACCAAATTAATTGTTTTCCACAACAAGCCTTTCTGGATTTGGRATCGCCGAAAGCATCAATGATTGGCAAATCTGGGGTCTTCCTACCTCACATACATTTAGCTGGTTATTTTGGTTTGAAGGCTTCCGTGGTTGTTGTCGATGACATGTTGTTTTCCGGGCTGGTTCCCAAGTTGCTTATTTGACCTTGACGTTTCGACACTCATGTCGGTGTCTTCCTCAGAAGTAGCTCTGAAACTGTTTCGCTGACCGAACTTGATTTCTCGATCTTTTCTATTTCCGTGTCTAGGTAAAATCCGCAACTTTGTGTTTTACGCGGTTATGTTTTCATTTTTTAACAGATCTAATAATTGGAAAATAGCAATGATATTGCGAGTGCGTTTGAGGGTATGCGTCAATACCAAGAATGAGTAGGAACAATTTACGCACAACTTATGTGGAGCCCGTTCAATCCCGCATTACCTGTTGATGAATGTCACGCGCCGAAACATTCTGCAAATTAAATTGCAGGATGTGAGTGTTCAAACACGCGAATGAGAAATACACCGCCTATGTATGGGTACGGCACAAGTTGCGCGTGACGGAGAATAATGCACACTTTAATCCACCTAACAGCGATGCAATATATCAACCGTCACCGCGCTAAAGCACCTGCATTTTGTTCCCTGAGTTTTTAATTCAGGTATTACTCACGCTCTGAAACAATACAGGTGCATTCCTTCGGATTACGTGTGCTAGTGACAGTCTGCATTGTGTCTGTAGCAACTCTAAACTTACTGTGATAGTAGTACAGTTCGCTCAACTCGAAATACGGAAAGCAGCGAGGAGATGGGAAATTACAATTTTTTTCTGGTTAAGATCTGATTGCCCGTATATTCTTTGAATCTTGAAGTTTAATATTTGTAGTGCAAACTAAGAACTAATTACTTTGCTAAACACATAATAAACACAGTTACTGTTTGTTGTTACGTAGACTTAACCGGAATCGTTAATTCATTTAGGTTAGTGATCGCTTGATTCGGTAAGGTGAGCATATGGAGTAAGTTTTGGATATGTCTAATCTTCGTTTTAGGTACATACAATGACTTATTATCGATATTCGATGCTATCTAGCGGTGCTAATAGAGCAACACCATTTAGTACAAGGGAGGTAGAAGTAGAACTCTGTGTATATCATAKGCGCTTACCGGATATCAGCTTATTTACAGTTCCTGTAATCGACCAACACCATAGCTAAATAAAAAAAAAACGTATGGCCAATTGTCCTAAATGGGTACGATTCTGGTTCCATGCTTTTACTCACAAAGTCACTTGTCACATAAATTATATCACGCAAGCGGATAGTGTCGGCGGCTTTTAATTCATCATCAACGTACAACGCAGCAAAACATTTCACTAAGCCATTACAGCCGCGTATAGAAAACACCCACCTATATCAAGGATTTCAGTGACTTCGTAGAGAAACTGCAAACCATAAATTGGATCAAATGTTCGGTTGTCAGGGATCAGCTATTCGATCTTTTCTATAATGTTACTGCACTATTAAGACATTGTCGCACTTCATCTTACGTGATCTGGAAGGATGATTACTTCCAGCAGCTGTACGTGGCAGCCATGGGAAGCCCACTCAGTCCAGTGGTAGCCCGGTGGCCAACCTTTGCATGAAGAAGTTCGAAAATGAAGCTTTGGAAACTGCGGAGAATAAACCATCCGCATGGTACATATGTATACGGGGATGGCACTTCTGCACTTTGGAGCCTTGATACAGGACATTCTCGAGGAGTAACACCTAAACAGCAGGCACCCAATTATAAAGTTTTCCATGGAGGTCGAGATAGATGATATTTGTACTTCTTGATGTTTTACTCAACAAAAGAGCGAATCAACAGCTAGGACAACAGGTTTAGCGCAAATTGGCTCACACGTACCGCTACCTGAACAAAGATTCTATCATTGTAGGCAAAATATGGTCGTCAAACAAAAATCGTGCCATCCAAGTCGTGCGCTACAAACGAACGATTACTCGACTATGAAAATAAAACGACCACGATTTCTGCCGGAGAAAGCTACCGAACAACCAATTCCAGTAGACATCACACCTTATCCTACAAGGCAGCTGCAGAATATTTTTTCTTGAATGAAGCAATTTCCAAATCTTTCAGAAAATTGGGAATTTCATTATAAACTTTGCAAATATTGTAATGAAAAGACCGACTAAAAATAGCAGTGTGATGTATCGGCGGCGTAAGTTTAGAACCCAAATTCCTAATATTTAGGTTATGAACATCTGTTCTATAAGTTAATTTGTTTAGCAGGTACGGCGGATATCCAATCTGAAGGATCTTGTGAAATAAACAGGACATATGTAGATACCTTCTTGTTCTCATAGTTAGCCAACCTAACTCAGAAAATTTGCAAGATATGTGATCTTTTCTCCTCATACCAAACACAAATCGGATACATGAATTTTGCACCCTCTGTATACTCCCCGAAGTCTCACCGTCCAGACAATTCCCGTATACAACGTCACCATAAGAAAAGTGAGACAGAACTAAGGTTTTACATAATTTGCTTTTAATTTTGTTAGAGAAGTAGGATCGATGTGGATATAATCTTTTTAAACTAGCATATGCTTTACGTATACAATGTGTAACATGCTCCTTATATCGCAGTTTGGAATGCATTATTAAGCCCAAATTTTTTGCACTTTCGACAATTGGAATCTGTACATTATTACAATAAAACTTAGCAACGTTTAGTAACTGTAGGCGTTCATTTTTGTTATCAAATATTAAAATTTTTGACTTTGTTGGATTTATTTTCAGTAAATGTTTGGCCGCGTATGAACAAACATTTTCCAAATCAGTATTGATCAAATCGATTGCTTGCATGGATTGATTAAAGTAGAAACTATGATACAATTGAGTGTCATCTGCATACATGTGACAAGCAGAAGTACTAATATGCTGATGAAGAGTGCACGTATATGTAGAGAATAACAGGGGCCCAAGTATGGATCCCTGTGGAACACCTTTAGTTAAATACGTGGTTGACTTTCCAGTAGGTACCTTTGATACAGATATACTAGTAAATAACAAGGTCAAAAGGGACAAGCAGATGACGTTAAGTTGTTTAATTGATCAGGTGCTCCTAGAGTAAGAAATCGAAATGATTAATCGCACACCTTTTAGCTACTAGAACAATTAGTTTTGACTCTAGTTGGTTGAGTATTGTGCATGTAGCACTTAATTATTTATAGAACTAGTTGTAAGAGCAATATCCATAGATAATTAGATTAGAACTAATGTACTTGCTTTTTTCTTGTTGTATTGTTGAGGCGTAGTAACCATTATACGAACGCGGGGTTCTGAATTAGGTTACATCAGTGTTGACTCCGTTTTGATCTTGTTCTCGCTTTTGGCTCTTTGAAACGGAACCCAGTTGTTGGTCAATAGAAAAAGAAATTTAGTCCCTTCAGTAATGTGCAACATCAATTCTGGTTCGCTAGTGCCACCATTTAATTTAGTCCTTTCGTCATTGAATAAGAGTATTCTAGGGTCAAAGAGGAGAACCTTAAAGTATCGTCAAACAAAATTTTGTTTGAACTCGTGTTAAACTTATGTTTAGAGCATTCTATTTTCCAAATGGTTGCTGGTACGTTGAGTGTCTGTTAATTCTTTCCTAGAAAAGAATTTTTGACTTTTTGCTAGAAACTAGCAAATTGCTGCAGCGGTAGATCTTTTTAGTCGTATAGATCTAATTAATTATGGAGTAGAAAATAACTGCCAAAGTCCACAAGTGATCTCGGAACATCACTATGATACCATCCTTCCAGAATTTTCGGCCATCGCAGGATGCAGTTAAAATTAACAACAGAAACAGTTTCTCCCAGAGCTTAAGGCATTTGCGATAACTTAGCATTTATAGTTTTGGGAATAAAAGCAAAACTAGTTTATTATTATCAATTTAGTTTTGTGTATGCTTAGTTATATATTTGTGGACCTTGAACGATATGACAATAAAGACATATATTAAATTCATCAATATCTATTTCACAGAACGCACATTTCGCTGACGGGCTGTAACAAAAGGAAGCACGCAAACTTTGAGTTTACCCTTTCATATTGAAAGGATCTCTCGACAAGGCACAATCTCGTCATTTAGCGAAGCCATATCCACGCAAGCGAGCGCAGGTCGCATGCAACTGCACAAATGTAAATATTTCCCCAACCAATGCAGGAAATCCTTTTAAAACTGGAACTCAAATAAGACGCGAATTTCAATATTTGCAAACCGAATCCTTTGGATATTTCCATTTCTCGAGATTGATCTGGCACGTCATGCTGGCTCCAGTTATGGGGATATTACTGCTTTGCCGGCGTGAACAACAGAGAGGCTGGTTAGAAAACGCGTTTGTGTTTCTCTTGCAGAAGCCCCGTATTTATAGAGGTAAGTATGTTTATCGCTAAAATTATTGTATTACAAGCTAAGTAGTTTCACAGTTTTTGTAAACCCGTTCATAGCTTTATTTCTAGGTAATTTTTTTAGGTAAATAGTGGGCCCTGTTTATCGTATTTACACTGCTAGTGCAGTTATTCGATATTAAAATCGATATCATGAGAAATGCTGCTAGATAGATCTACGATATCTACGTACGTAGAATGCGAGCTAATTTTAACCACTTTAATAGTAATGATAGTAATAGTCCATATTGGTTTTGCTTGGCCCTGCGCCCACTAACTAACTATATCGGAAAGTATTGAATTTTAGCTATTTATTTTCGATTGTTATCGACTCCATTTGCAAAAATTTGTGATGTTCTTGAAATGGAAGAAAAAGTTCCTGGGAAGATCATGAAGGAAGCTGCCGAAGCGACTGGGAAGTCCAAGGAACATTATGAAACAGTATTTTCCGAATTTAACGAATGGAATGAAATCGTGGTGAATCTATCATAAATGAGGGAGAAGTCTTATCATATTTCTTAAATTTGAAGAAGTGGCATGCAATTTCAACCATGTGGTCGAATGCTGAAGGCTGCAACAAATGTTTATAGAAACATTGACAATGGAAAATATAGTAAGCTCACTGCCTACTTGAAGAGTGTGTCGAGTGTGTGTTGCAGCGCATGTGGAAGAGTTTTTACGAAGGGCTTGCGATAAAGAATATTTGATGATCAAGCTAACATCTCATAATTTTCTAGACGTTATAGATAATAAATTTTGAAATATTTTAGGTTGCACTAATAATGGGAGTGTCTGATACCTGTTGTTGCTGCGAATTAACAGATTTGAAAATCAGTATTGTAGACGACAGGGGTGCATATCTGCTTGTTTCAATACGAGATACCAAGACGGGCATTTCAGGAAAATTCACAATAACAGAAGAAGGATTCTCTATCAATGCTGTGGAGACAGGTAGAAAATACATACCCTTATATCCAGAGAATCTATCCAATGACAGATTCTTTTTACGATGCACTAATCAAAATCAACACTCTATTAAGCTGGAAAAAAGCTTGCAAAAATTAAATTAAATCTGCAGATTTAACAAGAACTTCGATAGGCATGCGTTCTGAAACCGATGACAGCTACAAACTTAACATGAATTGCAAACAAGTAAAATTTGATAACAGAAAGTAATAACGAAATGTTTATAAATATAAATGTTTGAACCTACATCACTGATTAACGGCCTTTTTTAGAAAAAGTTTAGCATTTAGGTGGCAATGCTATTTATGTCAAATTAGTAACGTCAGAATGACAATAGTTTATTGTAAGCTAAAGTGATTGTAAAATTCTTTTTGTAGCCGATGGTCCGAAGATGAGGTTTCATTAATTACATCGAAACCGGTTACCTTATAGAATAAAGGAATTTGGAGAAAATTGTACTCATAAATAATTATATTTACTATACTATTTATAAATGTTAATGTTAATATTATAATAAATAAATAAAATGTGATTGATATAAGATTGTATTTTTCTTTATCTCACTAGTGGAATAAAGTAATTTCATAATTCCACTAGTGGATAAAGTGCTACTTTATACGGAACTTAAGTGTGGATAGAACTTCAATTATAAAGTGATAAATAATATTAAATGTTTTCTACCATCAGACTTCGCCCAGGTAAAGTGCAAATTACCCGGACACCTTTGAGTAGTAGGGATTGCATTCCGGCTCTACCCGGATAAATGCCAGTTATTCATACACATCTGGTAGCATTCCTGTCAGCTGGCTGACGAAAGTAATCCATGTACTGCGCTTAAAACACGGTTTGATAGTTTTAATGAATTAGTTACTCTAAAAGATTCGAATTGTTTCTACAGCAAATCTGATGATCTGGCAATGGGAAATATCATCCAGGAGCACTAACTGTGTCGTCCTGCGAAACAGACAGGAGTCTTCAACATGCCTCCATTTTTTAAAATATAATAACCAAGCGGGGCAGGGATTCGCGAAACTGTGGAGGACAACTTTACAGCGGGCCAGTAACCTTAATATTAGAGGCATCGTCCATAATTTAGGAGATCCGAAAAAACGAAAGCGATGCTTCATAACGTAGAGGCACGCACGCAACTGTATGTAAATTACTCATGGCAAGCCGACGCGTTGGTTATTTCGATCATCCGCGGGATGCTGGGAAACTGGGAAATATTGGATGCCGTCTGTGCATGAAAAACGATACATTTTTATTTGGCTGTAAACTCCATAAATATTCAGAGAGGAAAATCCCCCTAATTTCCATCGAACGGCAGCCTAACCGTACGCATGTTTAATAAATTGCAGACGGCTGTGAAAAAAATAAAAGGATTCTCCAAAAATTAAATTTTCAGCATTGATTGGGACAAATTTCTCATCAGTGGCAGTCGCTCAGTGAGTGTTTCCGATATTGCATTCCCGGCACTCATTTAGAGGCAGTTCGAGCTAACGGTTCGTTTGGATTAATGATGGCTTGTGATTAGCGATTTGCATGAGCAATCTTGGTCATTAGGATGTTCAACAATACTTGTTTTGAAATACTAACAGTTCCTTTGTACTTATTGATTTTACAGTTTGTTTTGAAAGCGAGTTTTACAGGGTTTCTATAAATGATTCACGCTTATGGAAATTATGTATTAAATCAATTTGCCGCTTCTCGGGAAACTGAACAGAACGATTGCTCTGACAGATACTTGTCATCTGTCGATTGCCGAATTATTTTATATATTTGAACATGAAAAAGCGCTTGGGAAGGTGTATTTTCAACATATGCTGGAGTGTTTTACATAATAATTAACTTTATAAAGCTGAAAATATTAGAAGAACTGATTGGAATAAGCACTAGCGAATAACTTAAGGTACTTAAGCTACAGAAAGACATACCTGTTACTTATTCCATATTATGGAAATAGCGATAAAATGTTTTTGTACCCGTATTACTAGTGAACGGAATTTCAGCATGATTGCTAACCTTAATAAAAAAGAACAAAGGGGTGGTTAGCCTTTGATGTTTTGTAATTTTTCAGTGGAAACTAATTTTAGCTCAAAATCGACACACAGATGTATTTTCAACTGCAGATTCCAAAAATTTGATCAGAAATGAGCTAGGATGTCAGGCGGCCTAATTAGCTCCGCTGTTAGATCGAACCGTTGTAGCTAGCGACAGACGGATACCATCCCGAAATTCAGGAGGTCCAGATTAGTAAATATGCTTGAAATTATACAAATCGGAGGTGCAAAAATTTTAATGTCCAAAACGAACAAAGGGGTTAAGCCTTTGATGTTTTGCGATTTTTCGGTGGAAACTAATTTTAGCTCAAAATCGACACACAGATGTAGTTTGAGCTGCAGATTCCAAAAATTTAATCAGAAATGAGCTAGGACGTCAGGCGGCCTAATTAGCTCCGCTTTTAGATCAAACCGTTGTAGCTAGCGACAAACGGATACCATTCCGAAATTCAGGAGGTCCAGATTAGTAAATATGCTTGAAATTATACAAATCGGAGGTGCAAAAATTTTAAGGTCCAAAAAGGATAAAAAAGCCTTTGATGTCTTGTGATTTTTTAGTGGAAATTAATTTTAGCGCAAAATCGACACACAGATGTATTTCGAGCTGCAGATTCCAAAAATTTTATCAGAAATAAGCTAGGACGTCGGGCGGCCTAATTTACTCCGCTTTTAGATCGAACCGTTGTAGCTAGCGACAGACGGATACCATCCCGAAATTCAGGAGGTCCAGATTAGTAAATATGCTTGAAATTATACAAATCGGAGGTGCAAAAATTTTAAGGTCCAAAACGAACAAAGGGGTTAAGCCTTTGATGCTTTGCGATTTTTCGGTGGAAACTACTTTTAGCTCAAAATCAACATACAGATGTATTTTGAGCTGCAGATTCCAAAAATTTGATCAGAAATGAGCTAGGACGTCGGGCGGTCTAATTTACTCCGCTTTTAGATCGAACCGTAGTAGATAGCGACAAACGGATACCATTCCGAAATTCAGGAGGTCCAGATTAGTAAATATGCTTGAAATTATACAAATCGGAGGTGCAAAAATTTTAAGGTCCAAAAAGGATAAAAAAGCCTTTGATGTTTTGTGATTTTTTAGTGGAAAATAATTTTAGCTCAAAATCGACACACAGATGCATTTTGAGCTGCAGATTCCAAAAATTTAATCAGAAATGAGCTAGGACGTCGGGCGGTCTAATTTACTCCGCTTTTAGATCGAACCGTAGTAGATAGCGACAAACGGATACCATTCCGAAATTCAGGAGGTCCAGATTAGTAAATATGCTTGAAATTATACAAATCGGAGGTGCAAAAATTTTAAGGTCCAAAAAGAATAAAAACGCCTTTGATGTTTTGTGATTTTTTAGTGGAAACTAATTTTAGCTCAAAATCGACACACAGATGTATTTTGAGCTGCAGATTCCAAAAATTTGATCAGAAATGAGCTAGAACGTCGGGCGGTCTAATTTACTCCGCTTTTAGATCGAACCGTTGTAGCTAGCGACAGACGGATACCATTTCGAAATTCAACAAACAGTAGAGATTTGAGGATAAACCTAAAATTTGTCAGTAAGCATCAAGTTCATTCCCTCACTAAAAGCGTTCTTTTTTATTTAATTATATTATGTAACAAATACCACATTTTAATTCGGTTTGTCTTAATTTGAATTTAGTTAATAAGTGTATAAGTAAAACTTTGTATGTTTTTCATATTACACTTCACTACAGTTAGAGATTTAAATTTTTCAAAGTGAATAGCACTATACCAGCTGGCAAAAACACATTCGAAGTTGATGATTTTGCAAAAAAAATCAACATTTACTAAGCGGGTCTACCCGAAACCGAAAAACCTGTGAAGGGGTCTACGAGACAAAAAGGTTTGGGGATCATCTCTGGTCTAGTACATTATTGTATAATCAAAAGTGCTGAAGTTACACCTGCGCATACCAAAATAATAAATTCGCATAGTGATCCATAATATGATCAAATGTATATTGCTGCAGGATCTATGTAAGTAGGTACACGTTTTTATTCTGGGGATAATAAATAGAACTAATTCAAGAACAATATTATCTCTTCATAAAAATGTGGAAGTATCAATGACGACCATGACAGCTGCACAATCATATATTGATCTAAAAGGACCTCCAAATAAAATATGACCCACGTATTTGACATTTCTGTGACAGGTGATACTTTTTAGGATTAAACATAAGGCTAGCATCTCCCCACGACCTGAGTACTTGGGAAAGAAAACATTTCCCCATCGACACTTTTAGCAATTCATCTAAATACACAAGACAACATTTCGATAATTCTTGGTGCTTTGCACAACCCTAACAACATACGGCGATAAGAGCGCGAAAGATGTGGAGGCAGTCATTTCATTATCAGAAACCTCCATTTCAACTTGCTAATAACCATTTTATTTCACAGCGCTCAACTACACCTTCCGGATATGTATTAGTTACCACCAAAATTAAATAAAAATGTTTTCGCATCGAAATATAACTTTCAGATGCAAAATGAACTGGTGCCCATGTCAATTACAGCAAGGTAAGCTACAAAATAAGCTTTCAAAATATCAGTTAACAATTTCTATAACACAGTTGGTTATCACATAGAAGATAAAATATAGTTACGCAGCCTCCAGAAAAACCTTAATTAGTTTTTTTTGATTCCGTACCCACCAGACACGTTTGTTATTCTAAAGTAGTCATTCCATTGAAATAATTATCAGTATTTAGTAATAAGACAAAATTCTCACCAGAAGCCAAGAAATAGGTAATGGTTCCTTCTACAAATCGATTAAATCCGGTTTATTAGAACCAAATGGAAAATTGAATATTTGATTTGATGATTTGCCAAAATCACGACTATTATAACTATGAGTGCCAAGAACGCTCAAAAGTTTTACAGCTTATTCATAAATACTGTAGTAACCATACTCTATTTCTTCATTATTCTTTGTATTTCTGATGATTCCATACGCGGTACGAGCATACATGACGCTATAAGGAGGTACCTAGCTCACAGTTTGAATGTTTTAATAATAATTTGTAGTACCTAATCCTTGGACGGTGTAAGTGTTATTTAAACTATTTGTTTAAGATTAGATAAATCTCTAAGTTGGAACGGACATTTTCTTTGCCGTGACTCTAGGATATAATAATAAATATAAATTCATTTACTTAGACAGTGTGTTTCAATGTGCCAATCTTTTCATCCCAGCTTTTCACAACACTACAATCCCAATCACAAGGTAAGTAAATTCATCACATCGTAGAATTTTAACCAAAAGCTACTAGCTAGACGATAACGCCATTTTGTAGTATTCCTAAAATGTCATAAGTTGATAAATAAATAAGAAAGTAAATAAATAAATAATAAATAGTCTTATTCGAAAGTTTAGCGTTAAAGTGGCAATGAAGAAATTGTTAAGCTTAGTTATTGTAAATTCCAAAAACTTTTATTTTTTTGAGTAGATATATGAGTTACTGTTACTGTTATGATACATGTATGATTTTTTATTGTCTAAATTTATTGGGAAAGAACCTTGGAGATATTTTAGTGTATACAATTGTTAAATGTAATATGTTCTTCCATCGATGTTCATCAATAAATACTCGAATGTCAGAAACTTAAAAATTGAATTTTACGCGAGTTTACCCTTAGAACATTCATGCACAACAGTATGTATTAAGGTGCTTACTAACCTGTTATATACATGTGATTAATAAATGAAGCATATTCTCACATACTAAAAGATCATTTTTTTAATTATTATCAATAGCAAGTAAAACAAAATATTTTCAACGAGGGTCAGTTTCCGAATAATCACCATTCAGTGTTTACCTTCGACACATACTAAATCCTCTGCACAATGGTGTCCCTAATCAGGGCAACCACTACAAAGGCTTGAACTTTGCAGTCGTGGCGACCCCTATTGTCCACGTAGACCCGGACGCAAGTTTAACGCCTTTCGACGATTGCTTAACCATTCGTATCCGCTTAGGATGGCCCTTATCTCAAGACAGTGGCGGCACGTTCAAAATGCTATGAAACAATTAATTTGTAGTGTAAATGACTTTGTGATCTCTTAAAAAATTCAGTAACCCTTAAGGGTGTTCAACTTAGCCAACAACAGTTGAATTTATGTAAAGGCTAAAAAAATAAATTACTATGATGCAGGCAGGAAACTAAAAACAACGTTTAGGTGCCGCACTTATATCAAATTCAAGAAAAGTATAGAAAATATTGTCGCATTGATGAAGTAAAGAAATTTAAATCACTCACCCACTTCGGAGGCGTCCTAATGCGTTCCGAACGAACGTATGCACCCTAAAAAATTAGGAATATTCCGCTTATTTTTTTTTGTTTAACATCTTCCTTGTTGCAGGAACCTAAGAATTACGGACTGAGACAAGCAGTCATTGCAATTTCATTGAAAATCTGGATAAAATAACTAATGATGGGCAATCAAATACTTTGTGGACTCTACAACCGGTGGAGGGGGAGAACAGAACACAGGGTCAAGTTCCCAAGCCATTTATGTTCTCGCTCGTTCTCGCTTGCGCAAGAATAGGAGACGATTCGCTCGACGGTAGCGACAATTTCACACCGTCAGTCCACTAGCACTAGCATGCTACTTATCTAATTCTATATGTTCACTATAAAATATTTATGTTCCGAAAATGTTTTTGCAACATTGGTTGTTTGGACAGAAATGAGTCGTCTCCGAAGAAATATCGAGAGCCATTGCCTCCGTTTCCGGAAATATCGAGGAGAAATGAGTCTCCAAATAATATTTTGTTTTGTCAAAAGAAATTTCAACCCCTAGCGAACACATCAGAGCGAGCAATATTAAAATAGACCTTCTGAAGGGGAAACAATAACCAAATATTGTAGGTGGTGCCGGAGCGGTCCACAATTACACCAACACAAACTTCCCAGAGGAAGTGATGAGGATGTTGGCACTTTATTCAAAGTTCAGCACACCACCAATAGCAGTTCCAATAGTACCAATAATTAAGGATCTACAGTATGCAATTGGCAACCTGGCATCTTGCGAAGAGAGGAAAAATATTCTGTTAGATTTAAGACAGCTAACATGGTATACGGTTCATTTGGCACAATCAACTCCAAAGATCTAAGAACTCCCTGAAGAAACATCCCGAAATTATAATCACACGTTCGGACAAGGGCAACTCAACAGTACATATTACGAAAAAGATAGAATACAAAGCAATAATCGAAGAATTGCTGAATGACACGTACAAATGTATAGTTAAGGACCCCACAAATAAATTCCATCTAAAAATCAACAAAGTGGTCAAGAGCCTCCAAGAAAAAGGCTTTATATAGGACGATGAACAAAAAAGACCGATTACCCACAACGTAGTGGCTCCAAGAATATATGGTCTAAGGAAGACACACAAAAACAATGTTGCATTTAAACCTGGTAATACCTAAAGACAGAGGACTCCACCCCAACCTACAATTTACATTAGAAAGGGAGACCAACGGTTTGAATTCTTTCTTAGATGTTTCAGTACACAGAACAACCGACGGAAAGTTAATAACAAGTTGCTATTGTAAACCCTCTGATTCTGGCAGAGTTCTCAATTATTTCATTTCATGCAAATAACTTCGATACTATCAGAGCAATATTGAAAGCAAACAATTACCCCAAACATCTTGTCAACAAATTCATTAATGTTTGTAGCATGCATACACCTGGAACTAAGATAAAGAAAAACTTCCGATGCAAGTTTCCATATTTTCCTAGTATTAACTATAATATTAAGAACTGCTTTCGATACACAAATATGGAACTAGTAACATATAACATAACTGATATTGGTAGGATTCTATATTCCAAGCGAAAGGACCGAGTTGACCAGGATACAACTTATGGTAGGCTAAACACGGTAATATTTAAAAATCAGAATTGTTGTATTTCCTATAGCGACACAAAAAAATCATTTTCACTCTTAAAATTCATTTTTGTATACAATAGTTAAAGGATATGACCTCTAGGTATGTCGTGCTTTGTTTTGTGACCTTTTCTCTTTGTCAGATACATGTACACGGTGTTAGGTTTACCCTTAGATTAACTAACAGTAATAGAGTGAAAAAAATGCTAGTTGATATTAATTATTGAAACAACCCGTAAATTACTCACCTGCTGCGTCAAAACACGCACTCTGGCAATAACAGTTCTAGTTCTCGAGAGCTGCGACAAGGTAGACGAGACGGTGCCGACCAAAGTAACGCTACATGCGAAACCTAATAAACATAGCGGATAACGCTGTGCATACTACCTGACTTATTACCTGTATTCGAATACTGGCGACGAACTACCCAGAATCGAGTACCTTGCGTTTCTGGTATTCGAATACACCAACCACTAAGGGTAACCATTCACGAACATATTATTTTACATCTACTACCGTGCTCTGAGTTTTCTTTGTAAAAGCACACTATAGTACGGTTGCCGAGGTTAGTAAACACAAATAAAAATCTACTAAACTAAACCCAAAGATGTGTTGAACGGCTTTTTCTGTTCACATTGCCTCAGCTCTTCCGAAATTTTAATTCCTCTTGGATTTGGCAATCGATGAAATTGTAATTAACATCTCTGTAAGACCTGTGCTTCAGCAAATCCTATCGGCCAAACAATTTTACTAAGCCACGTTTGTATCGTTTATGCAGTTACCAAAAACTGTTTTTCGCTATTTCCAGTTCCTATCCACCATCTTTCTTGAAAGGACCTTTCATCAGCCTTGTAACCTTTCGTATCGCTCTCATCACCATTTAAATGCTTAAGTTTTTCCCACAGTATAAGCAAAGGATTTTATTAATTCAGATTAATGTACCCTGTGTTTATGTGCCGCCACTGTGCATCCGTTTCTGACAAAAGTCTGGGAATGCGACGTCTGCAAGAGAACTGCAGCTTCGGACGGTGCTTTGAAGAGGATGCTCTGCACCACATTGTAAACAAGCCATTTAAGGGTGAACTGTGTTTGACCCCGCTTGATATTGTCGTACTTGAGCATACACAGGCCCTTCGCCGTTAGCATCAGCAGGGTGGGAATATGAAACTAGGCCGTTATCGTCTGTGCTTAAATAGTAAAGGTATAATACAATTATTTCGTACGCGTATAGGTAACAGAGAACAAACAGAATAATAATTCATTTGACGTTCTGGCAGTCTTCACAGAATTATGATGAACAAAACTGAGGAATCTGTCGAAAAGACTACCTGCTGTAGCAATATAAACATGACTGAGCTGTATTGTAAACATCAAACTTTAAATAAAATTTTGAATAAGTTCATAGCTCTGCGTTTACATTTAATTTTTGACGTTTCATTATAGAAATTTGGTCATATTTGTCATTTTATAATGTCGTCATGCATAAAATTTGTTATTATTATATTAGAGGAAAAAACAATTTTCAGTTTTTAATAAAAGTTATTAAAGTCTCGTTAGTTTTATGGTTGTAAATTAGCAGGTACCAACTACTATTGCTCTATTAAATATTCTGCACTGAATAATAATATGAAAAGAAATGTTGCGAAATACTGAGTTTATAACAAAACAAAATGGAGGTTGCCACACCGAAAACGAACCTAGCTTTCACAGAAAAAGGAAAATCTCAATTAATAATAGTTTTTCAGTTACTGTAACATTAACATTTCGCATACCTTTCCCTCAAGATTATTTCTTTATAAAGTAGTAGTCATGGGTCTAACCCGCAGCTTTTAGTGGTGTGCTAAGCCATTTCGTACGCTCTTTAAAACAGGGTTGGCAAGAAACATGTTTTTTTAATTAAACAAAAAAAACAGTTTTTTTTTTAATTTAATCATGTTTAAATTGTTTTAAACATGTTTTTTCTTACTTAGTTAAAAACATGTTTAAAGCGTTTTAAACACTGTTTTAAACATGCACTCTCATGCAAATTACTATGTGTATTAGTGAAAATAAATACGAGTAAATGACGCAAAGCGTAACAGTTGTCTAAAAATATCTAGGTGACTACGATTGCCTGTTGTCATTTGTCATTTGTATTCGATGTGTACGGCGTTTACGCGACAATTTTAGTTATTATGAGCCGGTTTTTCTTTTCTATTTTAAGCGAAAATAAACTCTGTTCCTAAAATCCAGACCAATCACATACTGGTTACTAGGTGGATTTTAGCTAATATCAACTTTAACAAAGAGAATAGGAACCGACCTTGTATGTTTAAAGTTTAAAGTTCAACAATTACAATGACTAGTAGGAGAAATAATGCAGGGTGGTATTGCTTCGACAAAATTAAGGTGCAAAATAGTAAAATGCGAGCTCGGTGCAAGGAGTGCAAAAAAGATATGCTTGCACCAGTAAAAATATTTTATTTCTTGTTTATTGTTTTTTATATTCCCAAGTTCTGATAACTATTTGTTCTATTACGCTAAATATATAATTATCTAGTAAGTCTTGAATGAACGTCACATCACAGAAATTGGCAGACTGAATGCTGAACTTGAGAAGTATTGCGAGGAGTCTGGCACATTGAAAAACTTGTGTGAGATGTATTTCAAGAAGGTTCCCTGACGTGTCCAGTGAACTTTTTGCAGATTCGTGCAGCACATTAACTTTGAAAGTCTGCGCGGCATCAGAAAAAACAACAGATACACAGGCTGATAGTTCTTATTGGCATTAACTGCGATATTGTCGCACAACGGGCTCAAAGGTATATGAAGTTTTGATACTGTCAAGTTAAAGGATATCACCGCAACACAACGAGGACGTTTGTTTAAACCTCGTACTCTAAAAGTTGTAAAAGGAATGTGCAGGATTTATCATTCCTGGTAAATAATAGTTAGTCCGAAAGGGATTATACTGCCGCAAGACATAATCAGTCCTCAAATAAGCTCACAATATGAATTAGAAATCTGAATTATAGCCACGCCTCTAAAACGGACTCTGACGTCACATGCAGGAAGGGTCCACGCACGGTGCGGATAATCCCGTTGCTAGCAAAGACGACGCTCTTCATTCTACTGTTTACAGAAACGCAAAATGCCTGTTTCATTAAACGTTGGGATATGTGACGTTATGGGCCCCGGTCGAAATTGATTTGCTCTGGCTGTGTGATGTTGCCATCACGCAAACCGTAAGCAAAGCGAACACGTTTCCAACAGGAGGTATTAAATACATAAGGGCGAATGTGTTGTCCTCTGTACCTCCCACTGTAAACGGGGTATCTGACGTTTCAGGCGACATTTAAATTTGGCGAACCTTTACGAGTAAAAATACCCATCAAAACATTATAAATACCGCCAGGTTTGCAGGGTACACCTAACCTGTGAATGTTTTCCATAAATGTTTCTGTGTTTCAGCTGCTTTATTCTTTTTCCTAGTATGACCTGTATGCAGATTTAGGACCTCTTCATTGTTTATATGGGTGAGTGTTTCTTTGCATCTAAGAGTATTTGCCGATATTACATTAATTTCCATAGTGGTTAGAGTAAACAGTAGACGTAACTGTCGTAAGTGTAGCCGCTTGTTTTGTGCATTMTTGGTAGCAATAAACGTTTGCTGGTATGTTTATTGCACCAAAGTGTTTTAAAATTTAACTGCGTATTCTAAGCTTTAATATAAAATGAAAAGTCTATACAAACATGTATAGTGTTGTAGCCCCACCGTTGATTTTAATATTTATTAAAATTATTCTTAATACCTTGACGGTAACGATCGCTGCCACCACTTACCGATTAGTAAGAAAATCTTCGGAGACACTGTGGATTCTTCTTGGCAAATGGGTAGATTGAAATTTCGAAAATGAAACACCGACTTATGTGAATTTGCCGGTTTATTGTAAATTTAAAAGTTGCGCCGATTACAATATCATGAATAAACAAACTTAAAATGTTAAACACAGACAACTCACATTACGCTTTCTTTACAAAGGTCAGCCAAAGAAACTTTAAAGCAACCAGATAAATCTAATGTACGATACCCCTGCAGTATTTCCTAGCACTTGGTCCTAGCGACTTCCCAATTGGTCCAACGCAACGGTAGATAACTGAATTTAAAATTACACTTTACCAATACTTTACAAAAAAAAACTATAAACCCGACACGACGTTAAAATTTCTAGTTTGTAATCAAAATATCAAAACGGAACTGATAACAAGATTTTAATTTACTTAAAAGGAAACCTCGGAGTCTGATACAAATTTTGTGGGGGTTTTTGCGAGTTCAGCTGCCCTAGGGAGGGGCTTTTCGCAAATGCATCATATAATGTGGGAAATCGCTTTAGACCATGTTTCCGTCGATCAGACAAAACGCGTCAAATCCTGTAAACTTGCGTCAGTGTTATAGGACGCTATCTTGTTCTGATCGTGAGAGACCCAAGTAAACTTGAAAAAGTCGCGTACGCGTATCTTGTTCGAGATGCTTTCATTTAACACCCCGGTGAGGTCGCAGAGTTCAACATTACTCCCCCAAAAACAAAAATTGCGATACTCCAAAAGTATCAATTTTTCATAATCTGATACCGTATATTCACGAGCACATATTTACTCAAACTTACTGGTAGACCACAATACACAAATACCAAAACATAGCAAAACATAAAGTAAAAGAAAAGCAACAGATCCTATTCATAACAACGATAAACATGACAGACAATACAGCTACTGGTCTTAGTAAAAAATATTTTATGGAGATGATCAAGAAGATAAATGATGCAGATCCAAGAACAATGAAGATCTTGAGAACAAAMAAAATGTCCAACTTAATGCTAATAGAAAGGTCCTCCAAGTGCATCAAAGATCCAAATCCATTGGCCAACACAATGATACTGATGAACAGAAAATATCCTCTCTCTGTAGATGCGAGGCTTGCAGTTAAATATAAGATACCAAAAGTTTACTTTCCCCCAGAAAATGAAGATTCTTCGATGGACAGGCACAATTCAGGAAGAAGGCTCTGCAAGAAAGAAGCAGTGGATTGGTGGGTCATCAACAGTCCTTTGCCAAACATTGAAGTAGAAAAAATCATATCAGTCCTGTACAAACCACATAGACAAGCAGTGTCTGATTACTACTCAATAAATTGGGAAAACACTCGCATAAAATGGGGAGCACCTGTCATCCAAAGACAATTGGTAGAAACAAGAAGAGTAAGTGTCCACATACCAAGAAACCTAAGAAGCGCTGCTGTCAAGGAAGTTATGTTCAGTGATTTTACCCTTCCATCATCACTACTATCACAAATAACACTTTCACAGATAAGGGAACTAACAGAGATCACATTAGAAAACAAAATGACTCTTGTGAGACAAATTAGAATACTCCTTAATGAGATGGACCCTAAGGAGCCTTATCTCCCAATATTGCCAGGAACGCCCAACCAAGTGATAACTATGAAGCATGCAATATGCCATAGCAATTTTGTCATAACTAACCTGAACATAAAGCCTTCAGAGAGAATAGAGGCATTTGATGAGCATCTCAAACATATAGCTTGTGCCACTATAAATGAGGGAAGAGTGTCAAAAATACCACCTAGCAGGTTGCGGGAGGTCTTAGATTGCATAACCATAAATGGACATGAATTAAAGAGTATAATAGAGGAGACTGCCAGATCCAGTGATGTGATGATAAAATGGCTAAGAGTAGTTTATGGGTATCCAATCACTAAGGAGCATTCTTTTAGAGACATGACTATTTGCCCTATAAGCAGTTTTGGGAAGTATATTTTCAGAAGAAACCCCGACGGAGTGACCTTTGTACAGAACATTCACCAAGAAACTTACAATTTTAAGAGAGGAGATGTGAGTGGTAATTTTCACTGCGTGACAGGGAATATACTTACAATGACAACAACTTTCACAACATACAGGGAATTAATCAACCTGATAGCCACAATTGCAGCTTACATTAAGCATAACTTTGAAACCACCAAAGGGAGAAGGCTAAGGGATGTTGAAGATAGAATATACATGGATGTGAAGAGAGAACCACATAAGGCTATAAACTGCAAGAAAACTGACTTATTAAAAGCAGCACAGTATACAGAAGGTGAATTACACATAGGAGTTCTCACTATAAAGGAAAGCTGTGACTATTTTGTTGGAGGTATATACAAGATGAAAGTGACTAATGACATGAACCTGGAATGTGTGTCAAGCCAACAGCGCATCACTATCACTTTACCACGAGCAATAATCCCACCGCTGCCACCAATGTTGTAGCCCCACCGTTGATTTTAATATTTATTAAAATTATTCTTAATACCTTGACGGTAACGATCGCTGCCACCACTTACCGATTGGTAAGAAAATCTTCGGAGACACTGTGGATTCTTCTTGGCAAATGGGTAGATTGAAATTTCGAAAATGAAACACCGACTTATGTGAATTTGCCGGTTTATTGTAAATTTAAAAGTTGCGTCGATTACAATATCATGAATAAACAAACTTAAAATGTTAAACACAGACAACTCACATTACGCTTTCTTTACAAAGGTCAGCCAAAGAAACTTTAAAGCAACCAGATAAATCTAATGTACGATACCCCTGGAGTATTTCCTTGGTCCTAGCGACTTCCCAAGTGGTCCAACGCAACGGTAGATAACTGAATTTAAAATTACACTTTACCAATACTTTACAAAAAAAAACTATAAACCCGACACGACGTTAAAATTTCTAGTTTGTAATCAAAATATCAAAACGGAACTGATAACAAGATTTTAATTTACTTAAAAGGAAACCTCGGAGTCTGATACAAATTTTGTGGGGGTTTTTGCGAGTTCAGCTGCCCTAGGGAGGGGCTTTTCGCAAATGCATCATATAATGTGGGAAATCCCTTTAGACCATGTTTCCGTCGATCAGACAAAACGCGTCAAATCCTGTAAACTTGCGTCAGTGTTATAGGACGCTATCTTGTTCTGATCGTGAGAGACCCAAGTAAACTTGAAAAAGTCGCGTACGCGTATATTGTTCGAGATGCTTTCATGTGACACCCCGGTGAGGTCGCAGAGTTCAACATTACTCCCCCAAAAACAAAAATTGCGATACTCCAAAAGTATCAATTTTTCATAATCTGATACCGTATATTCACGAGCACATATTTACTCAAACTTACTGGTAGACCACAATACACAAATACCAAAACAAAGCAAAACATAAAGTAAAAGAAAAGCAACAGATCCTATTCATAACAACGATAAACATGACAGACAATACAGCTACTGGTCTTAGTAAATAATATATTATGGAGATGATCAAGAAGATAAATGATGCAGATCCAAGAACAATGAAGATCTTGAGAACAAATAAAATGTCCAACTTAAAGCTAATAGAAAGGTCCTCCAAGTGCATCAAAGATCCAAATCCATTGGCCAACACAATGATACTGATGAACAGAAAATATCCTCTCTCTGTAGATGCGAGGCTTGCAGATAAATATAAGATACCAAAAGTTTACTTTCCCCCAGAAAATGAAGATTCTTCGATGGACAGGCACAATTCAGGAAGAAGGCTCTGCAAGAAAGAAGCAGTGGATTGGTGGGTCAGCAACAGTCCTTTGCCAAACATTGAAGTAGAAAAAATCATATCAGTCCTGTACAAACCACGTAGAAAAGCAGTGTCTGATTACTACTCAATAAATTGGGAAAACACTCGCATAAAATGGGGAGCACCTGTCATCCAAAGACAATTGGTAGAAACAAGAAGAGTAAGTGTCCACATACCAAGAAACCTAAGAAGCGCTGCTGTCAAGGAAGTTATGTTCAGTGATTTCACCTTTCCATCATCACTACTATCACAAATAACACTCTCACAGATAAGGGAACTAACAGAGATCACATTAGAAAACAAAATGACTCTTGTYAGACAAATTAGAATACTCCTTAATGAGATGGACCCTAAGGAGCGTTATCTCCCAATATTGCCAGGAACGCCCAACCAAGTGATAACTATGAAGCATGCAATATGCCATAGCAATTTTGACATAACTAACCTGAACATAAAGCCTTCAGAGAGAAGAGAGGCATTTGATGAGCATCTCAAACATATAGCTTGTGCCACTATAAATGAGGGAAGAGTGTCAAAAATACCACCTAGCAGGTTGCGGGAGGTCTTAGATTGCATAACCATAAATGGACATGAATTAAAGAGTATAATAGAGGAGACTGCCAGATCCAGTGATGTGATGATAAAATGGCTAAGAGTAGTTTATGGGTATCCAATCACTGAGGAGCATTCTTTTAGAGACATGACTATTTGCCCTATAAGCAGTTTTMGGAAGTATATTTTCAGAAGAAACCCCGACGGAGTGACCTTTGTACAGAACATTCACCAAGAAACTTACAATTTTAAGAGAGGAGATGTGAGTGGTAATTTTCACTGCGTGACAGGGAATATACTTACAATGACAACAACTTTCACAACATACAGGGAATTAATCAACCTGATAGCCACAATTGCAGCTTACATTAAGCATAACTTTGAAACCACCAAAGGGAGAAGGCTAAGGGATGTTGAAGATAGAATATACATGGATGTGAAGAGAGAACCACATAAGGCTATAAACTGCAAGAAAACTGACTTATTAAAAGCAGCACAGTATACAGAAGGTGAATTACACATAGGAGTTCTCACTATAAAGGAAAGCTGTGACTATTTTGTTGGAGGTATATACAAGATGAAAGTGACTAATGACATGAACCTGGAATGTGTGTCAAGCCAACAGCGCATCACTATCACTTTACCACGAGCAATAATCCCACCGGTGCCACCAATGTTGTAGCCCCACCGTTGATTTTAATATTTATTAAAATTATTCTTAATACCTTGACGGTAACGATCGCTGCCACCACTTACCGATTGGTAAGAAAATCTTCGGAGACACTGTGGATTCTTCTTGGCAAATGGGTAGATTGAAATGTCGAAAATGAAACACCGACTTTGTGAATTTGCCGGTTTATTGTAAATTTAAAAGTTGCGCCGATTACAATATCATGAATAAACAAACTTAAAATGTTAAACACATACAACTCACATTACGCTTTCTTTACAAAGGTCAGACAAAGAAACTTTAAAGCAACCAGATAAATCTAATGTACGATACCCCTGGAGTATTTCCTAGCACTTGGTCCTAGCGACTTCCCAATTGGTCCAACGCAACGGTAGATAACTGAATTTAAAATTACACTTTACCAATACTTTACAAAAAAAAAACTATAAACCCGACACGACGTTAAAATTTCTAGTTTGTAATCAAAATATCAAAACGGAACTGATAACAAGATTTTAATTTACTTAAAAGGAAACCTCGGAGTCTGATACAAATTTTGTGGGGGTTTTTGCGAGTTCAGCTGCCCTAGGGAGGGGCTTTTCGCAAATGCATCATATAATGTGGGAAATCGCTTTAGACCATGTTTCCGTCGATCAGACAAAACGCGTCAAATCCTGTAAACTTGCGTCAGTGTTATAGGACGCTATCTTGTTCTGATCGTGAGAGACCCAAGTAAACTTGAAAAAGTCGCGTACGCGTATCTTGTTCGAAATGCTTTCATTTGACACCCCGGTGAGGTCGCAGAGTTCAACAATAGTAAAATTTGTTTTTGATATACGAAATGGCAAAGTTTAGATCTTAATGACGGTTTTTAATAATGTTTCCCAAACGTATAGAAATTAATTAATAAAATTTGGAACAATCCCATAACTCTTTAAGCTTTTTTGAATACATAGGAAGTAATAATAATTATCCGGCGGCAGGTAAAACGAGCGCGTGGTGCTTCAATAATGTCAAAACTTTTTCATGTATATTTTTCATAGCTTTATAGGAATAATGCACACATGTTGCACAACAATGTTCTTGTTAAAATTGGAAAACGGCAACAGTCTTCGAGAAAAAAGGATTTATATATCAACGCAGGCCAAGTATTATTAAAAATTTAATTTAAAATATTAAATTTAAAAAGAAAAAAAGTGACAAAAAGGAAACAATTTTAACGTTTCCTTAGAAATAAGCATAAGTTAGTAGATTAATGTGTGTTTTTTATCAAACTTTTTTTTGTTACTTTTTATATCGCTTTGGTTGCTATGTTGCTTGATTGATTACGTGTATGTTTACTGGTATAATACCCGATTCCCGCAAGCAACTAGCAGTGCTAGCGCTGTATATGGGCTCCAAGATGGCTGAAGATTGAGCTGTCCTACTCTTATGTAGTGCAGCGACTCGCATAACGTTTGTCGTGATATCACGTACCGGTGATGTGTAGTTTAAGTCAGGATTGCACCCTAAAACACTAATCGAGGCTGAATTAGCACTGGCATGTGGCAGTGATTGTAAGAGCCCAAAGATTAAATACAATCGAAACAAAATATTTATTTTGTTAGAGAACGTTACTTTGTGTTTGCGTACATCGTGGCCATCCCTATTGTTTGCTGTTTATTTATATTTGATTATTAATATGTACCTGCATGCTACAATGTCGATATGCTTTTCATTATTTAACTGTTTACCCTAGTTATTCATTAATTCATGTTCAGCAACGATTTATACCTCAAATTTTATACAGGAAAGCTCTAAATGCATTTAATATTTATCAAATAGATATAGAACGAATAAATTTGAATGGCATTTTAATATTTAATTATTCACACTCCGATGACACCTATTGTTTCACTGTTTAACTATTTCTCAACGAGTTCGACGTAGCCAAATCATCCCGTTTAGGTATTATGGATTGGATGGAAGACCCGGTGCATTCAGAATACCTAAAACGCTTCATTTAACTTAATCCACTCAAATGGCTTCGTGATAAGGCACCTCGTTTATCTTTCTTTGGCAGATTGAAAGCCCCTCCGATACAGGCCAGGATTCCCTGCATACTGTTATCTTAAAGGAACCTTCCTTGTCACTCACGCAAAAAGTACATCAAGATGCAGCATCGGTGGTCCATGCAAATTTAACAAATATGTTTGCACAGTCCAGACGTGCGGAACTCATTCCACATCACAAAAAAATATTCGTGAATGTATTAAAGTGTTGATTCTAATGGATTTACCTTGTTACAAATTTTATATCTAAAGAAGTCATTATGAAGAGCTATTAAGATACTTACACGAGTTAAGAACGTTTGGGAGATTTAACTTATTATATTTTTGACGAAATGCTATTTTCATTCCCGATGGTGATCTGGGCGCTTTAACATATGTATATGCATTCAATAGTTTGCCACTTTAGTGGACTCATAAGTACTGGCTACTATTAATTAAAGAACATTGCATTTATAATGCCATCTGTTTAAAGTCACCTCATAAGTTTTTTCAGATTTAAATAACCAAATAGATATTTGATGTGTTTATTACTGTTTCATTACAATTCTAAGCGAACCAGTTTTGAACATGCCGTACATTAGTGGTTACATAAAATATGTCTATAAGAATCCATGTATAAGCAATTTTGTTTAATAAGGAGAAAGAATATATAGCTGTGTAGTAAGTTGGATAGTAAGAAATGGAAGCAATTTACAATATACATAATATGATATGGACAAAATGTACGCTGCTGTACAGGCTGAAATGTCAGTCACTACCGCAAGGAAGCAAAATGAAGCAGTTTCAAGTCCAGTCGTTCGTACCATTACATCTTTTATAATTTTAATTTAAAAAAATGAGGCAAAATTTTGACAAAGCAGCAGTCCCCATTACCAAAACAATCGTCTTTGCCCTGTTGCAAAACCAATAATTTCATTCACTAGTGGAAGACCTGAAAGAAAATGAAAAGACCGCTGAAAAAATTACAGGTTACTGTGGGCAACTTTATAAACCCACTATTTGTGCATTACTTATGAGTTTGTTGCACTCGAAAAATAGCATAAATCTGCAACTTTTTGTCCGGAGGTTGGGGTATATTTACCCCCGGTACTCTAAATGTGTGGTGACAATTGAGCAACGAACGGTAGGGAAGAAAATAACGATATTCGATTTTTTTCACCATTTCATGTAGTAAATGATGTATTTATTTCGTAAATGATACACTTACGAAGTACCTATGAGTGTACGAGGGTGAATGTTTTCAGCGTCCATATATATAAGATAATATTTTGTCGGATAGATCGCTGTCACTTGAAAACACTGACAAAAAATTAATAGTCTGACGTTTCGATTACACAGTTCAAACTTGTGTCAGGCAAATTTTGAGGTTCTTCGTCTTTGACAAAGATTACAGGTGTAATCGAAACGTCAGACTATTAATTTTTTGTCAGTGTTTTCAAGTGACAGCGATCTATCCGACAAAATATTATCTTATACCTATGAGTGTCTTAGTTTCAGAAATATTTAAAACGGTAGAGAAGCTGATATCTTCTTTCAATTAGGAATTCCAAAATGTAACAATATACTATATATATACATAACTTTATGAGGTACTCGCCGGCAGAAATTCTAGCAAAAGAAAATAATGGAGTCATACTATGTTCGGAAAGACACCATTAATAAAAGAACAGATGTCAATAATTTAAGTAACATCTATAATTATCTATTTCATTTGGACTCACACTTATGACCACAGGCGCATTCCAAAAGGCTCGTCTTGTCTGTTTTTGTGAAGTTGACTTATTTTTTCGTCAATTTTTGTCATTTTTCTGCCATTTCAGTTTTTGACGCCTGACAAATTTTATCTACCTCTACTGATCGTGTTTTTTGGAAGTTTTGTGTGGTTTTTAGATGTGCCACTCCTTTATTTACATGGTGTTGGTGACGAGGCATGATTGCTCCCTTGTCTTCAATGTTAAAAAGTAATATCCTGCCCGATGATTGAGAACTATTGTGCATCTTTTTACTGGCTTTTTGCTGTAAGTTCTGTATTGTTATTTATGAATGTTGTTATCATACTGGTTTTTCTTTGTCCTTCAGTTGTTCTGAAGAAGGGCCACTAATTTAAGGTCCGAAATATAAACATTAGCATCACTTGCCTTGCTTATTATTGCCCCCATCTGCCGAATACCTAATAAAAACAACATATCATATCTATATATATACTATATTATTCAGTTTATGACTTAGTTCCAGAGAGTGTTTGATTTTAACACCTGATGATAAGTATTTGCAGTTGTTGGAAAGATTATTTGCTTCGCAAGAAAAATCATATTTGCTCACATCAATTTTTCATTTACCACAGCATACCATACATCCAGCATGGTATGACATATGAAGAGGAAGCGAAGAAAACTTATGCATTGTATTATAATGCAAATGTCATAAATGTCGGTTTAGTGGTTTGCCAATCAGCTCCATGGCTTGGTGCATCTCCTGATGGTGTTATAGTTAAAAACGGTAATCTTGTTAAACTACTGGAAATCAAATTTTCCTATAAAGGTAAAAACCTTCTTTGGCATAATTATTTAATTACTAACGTTGTGATTTTAGGAAAAGATTTTAGAAAAGATATGTCGGCCCAAGCTGTTATTACTCATGGTAAATATATAAGCAGAACAAAAAATAGAGTGTTAGCATTAAAACCAAAACATGAATATTACGCACAAGTGCAGATGAATCTGATTTTATTGTGTAAATTAACATAGATATTAACTTTTATCAACTAATAATAATTTGTACAAATTCTATTTTAGTAGCAAACAACATAAACATGTAAGTAAATAAGTAAGAATTTAGGATGGAAATGCCATCTGTCAGCATTACACTGACATGATGACAAAGCCACCTAGCTGTAATGACAGGGAAATAGATCTATTTGCAGTTGGTTGAGGTGTAGACAGCACATCATAGACATGCATTTTAATGTATGTCGGTTCTTACCCGCTAGCAAAAAGTGCCGTGGAGGCCTGCTATCAAATTGAAGTATGTAGTTGCATGCCAATTTGTCAGGCTACAGGTCATTTCATTTAGGAAGTAGTACCCGTTAAGGCAGCTAGGTGGCTTTGTCGTCATGTCAGTGTAATGCTGATAGATGGCATTGCCATCCTAAATTCTTACTTACATCATACCATTGCTTTGGTATATAAGCAAAACCAGTTCTATGCCGTGCTGTCTACACTAGACCTAAACTGCACTGATGAGCTGTGATGACAGCGAAATAGATCTATCTGCAGTTGGTTGAGGTGTAGACAGCACAGCATAGACATGCATTTTAATGTAAGTAAATACTTAGACAAAATATAAAATGTAATAAACTATTGTATGCTGTAAGTGAAACCCTCAATTACACAATTTTATTACATACTAAAAACATGTAAATTAAAAGGGGAATTAAGTATACACATTATTTATTTTGAATTATAGTAGACTGCATATTTGTTAAGATACAACACATTTTAACAATTTTATGAAGGTATTGAAACAGTTCAATGTTGTGTAGAATTGTGTGCATTTTAATTCTTTGATACACTGTTCAACATGAATCCGAACATTGCCACACCGTATGTTGGATGGAACTTCTTCTTCATTTAATCAACCATCGTGTACAAAAGGTAGCATTTCAAGTATTGCATTATTTTCAATTTTTAATCCAGGAAATCCTTTATTCCCCAAAACTAAATCGTCAGGTTCTAATAAATTTAAAATGTCAGATTCATTTGTGATAAATGCATCAGTACTTCGGCCACCATAACAAGAAAAAGAGATAAATCTACTGGGATATATTCCCACCAAAATTTTGCAGTAAACATGCCTTTGTATTGAGAATATGTATATACCTATTTTCAACATAATTCAACAGTGAACTGTTTATTGTTTGTTACAAGCGAAAACTCCAGAACCCTAAGAAAATATATTATCAAATGCTTCAATGTGCCAGCAGGGTTGCCAGATTTGTATGGGTGATCTCCTGGAATTAAACGACCCTCAAAAATACAAGTACTGATATACGTTTGATCCAAAAATTTTCTTTAACATTGCCATTTATTTAAAAATGTATATAATAGTTTATATCACGTCTCAAATGGTGCGCACAACAAGATTTTTTGGGAATCCAGTGTACTTTTGTTTCACTAGGACGCAAACCCTTTGAAATTTACTTAAACTCCCCTAAATACCTTCAAAAATCCTGATCCTAATTAGATTAGAAACTGCACTGGCGACCAATGTATATTTTGTCGACATGTCATCAGAAAGATAATCGCCCATTTCATTGCCTGTCACAAATAAAAAAAATGTCATGAATAAGTATCGGTCAGTGCAGCTCCAGCTCCTACAAGTGATCGAAACTATCGCGTCATAGATCACGTGACCTAATGGGCGGCGGCGCCGAGCGTCATATTGACCGTTATATTCTAATTTAGTAATTATTTATTTTTAGATAACAGCTATGAAAAGAAAGGAAAGGAGATTGTTTTCTCTTAAAGTGTATCACGTAGATTACATTTTTAATACATTTGAAAAATTGGAAAACACCGAATTAATTTGACTTCATATAATATGTAGCAATATATGACATATATATCTTAGTTTTTTATATTTTATAGTCGGTTTGCCAAACGGAAATATCGAATGAATAACCAATGCAAATAATCCTTGCTAAATATGAAGCCATACATAAAATTAATTTAACAAATTGAAACCGACATATAACGCCCTGCAGATAAGGCTCTTTTCGGCCAAATCTGCCACTGCCGCGGGAGCTCAACCGTTCTCTTAATTGCTCGCCCTAAACTAGCGAGTTTTATTCGGTCGTATCTTTGGTTTCAGCCCTCTGCTACTTTATATTAACCAAGGCAAGGTGGATGCTGTCCCAGGGACGCAAATAAAAGACTTCTCCGGCAAGAATCCTTATTTATCGTCGAGAAATTACCCCCCTCGTTCATGCAACAGATTGTTCAGAGGTGTTTACGCTCGGGAGGCAAACAATAAAGAGGATGGAAAGAAAATAACTTTTGTTTGGTATAGGGGATGACGCCAGGCGACTTTTTTGTGAGTTTAGCTTGTTTTATGTAACTGTTAGGGTGTGAGTTGTAACGCCGACGTAAGCGTGTATCATACTTGGTAACACCATTCTGTTGACTCTGTTTTCATAAGAATCATGAACTTCCAGCAACTTTTACGTTTTACAGGATAGGAATGCATCAAGCTTCTACTGTGACTGGACTATTACATCATATCTCGTATATATGTCAGGTGAGTCTATGCGTATTTACAAAGTATCTCACTGATGCTATTGAGTCTTCGAATAACAAGCGAACCAAAGAATTTCGTTATAGACGTAATTTTCATTATTTATTCTATCCTATTAACCACACTGATTTACAATTTTTTCCTACTTTCCTAGAACTTTGTGGTTGATAATGCTTACTTATGGTATGTTCTTTCAAATCTACTCCCAAAATTATTTGTTCAGCTCAAATTGCTTTGTTTTTGAGTTTAAGAACAATCGAAAATTACTAATGGAAAAACAGGAAATTCGTCATCTACGAGTTGAATTTTTGCGAATAATGCGGTCATACAGACAGGAAAATCCACCAATTATGTATATGGATGAAACATACGAGGCATGTTTTTTAAGTAAGTACCGTTTTGCGACTCCGCCGCCGCAGCGCTACGGTCGGCGTTCTGCGCATGCGCGCTGGTTACCTACATCTCTTATCTACGCACTGACGCCATTACAGTTTGATTCTTCATTGTATACGTTGTTTACTGAGTGTTTAAAATGCCTCCGACAATCGTGAGTCCCGCCGATTGTGAAGTACGGGCTGTTATACGATTTCTTAGTGCTATAGGCGTAAAACCGATCGATATTCATCGTGAGATCTGTGAAGCTTACGGACAAAACATTATGAGTGATGGAATGGTAAGAAAATGGGTGAGAGCATTTAAAGATGGCCGCACATCATGATGAAGAACGGAGAGGGCGTCCTTCGGTCGTTAATGAAGATTTGGTGCAGAAAGTGAACGAAAAGGTGAGAGAAAACAGACGCTTTACAATTTCATCATTGTGCGACTGCTTTCCTCAATATTCTCGTAGTGTTTTGTATCGCATTGTGACCGAGAACTTGAATTACCGGAAATTGTGTTCACGTTGGGTTCCGAAAATGTTGACGGATTTGCACAAAACCCAACGTTTAGGCAGTGCATTGACTTTCCTTGAGCGGTACCACAACGAAGGTGAAGATTTTTTAGACCAAATTGTTACTGGTGACGAAACATGGGTGGCCTACGTCACACCAGAATCGAAACAACAATCCATGGAATGGCGACATTCATCATCAACCAAAAAAGTGAAGTTTAAGCAAACAATTTCTGCCCGGAAAATCATGTGCACAGTTTTTTGGGACAGAAAAGGAGTATTGCTAGTGGAGTTTCTGCCTCGTAATGAGACAATCAATGCAGCGTCTTATTGTATGACATTGAACAATCTGCGTCGTGCAATCCAGAACAAAAGACGTGGCAAGTTGAGTAAGGGTATCGTTTTGCTGCATGACAATGCCCGTCCACATGTGGCTAATCGGACCAAAGATCTCATCAAATCTTTTAAATGGGAAACTCTAGATCATCCTCCATACAGCCCTGATCTGGCGCCCAGCGACTACCATTTGTTCCTGCACTTGAAGAAACACCTGGGTGGTCAGCGTCTTCAAGACGATAACGAAGTCGAAACATTTGTGATACAGTGGTTAACAAGTCAGGCGGCAGAATTTTATAAGGAGGGTATTCAAAAACTGGTGCCACGTTATGACGAGTGCCTCAATATTCACGGAAATTATGTAGAAAAGTAGATTAAGGTACAGGCTTTCATGTAAGATAAAATTATTGCGATATCTTTGCACGTCTTTTTTTAATTCCAAAACGGTACTTACTTAAAAAACATGCCTCGTATATACATTCGTCACATACTAATGAAAATGCCTGGAGCGACAACAGCAATGAAAGTTTACGAAAACCGGTGGCAAAAGGGCCGCGGGTCATAATTATTAATGCTGGCGATGTAAATGGATATGTACCTGAGGCGTACGCTCGGTGGAAATCCGATACAAATTCTGGAGACTATCACCATGAAATGAATTATGAAATTTTTGAAAACTGGGTAATAAATCAACTTATACCAAATTTACCGCCAAAGAGTGCAATTGTCCTTGACAACGCACCCTATCATAACAAGCAAGACATACAAAATCCAAATACGAATTCGACGAAAGACGTTATGAAGAGATGACTACGTGCAAGAGGAATACCTTTCACGGATTCCATGTTGAAACCCGAAGTATATAAAATAATAAAACAACATAAACCGAGGTATGTCATGTATAAAATTGACAAATTGTTTGCAGACAACAATATCGATTTGATTCGTCTACCGCCCTATCATCCTGATTTAAATCCCATGGAGATGGTATGGGCGGAAATGAAAAAATTCGTTGCGGAGCGAAATATACATGTTAATTTGAAAGACGTTTTAAACTTTTGTGACAACTTTTTTCAAAGTTTTACAACAGAAAAGTGGGAAAAACTATGTAGACACGTTATCGAAGTGGAAAACGAATTTATATCAAAAGAACCAACAATCGACCTCGTTGTAGATGAATTGATCATCAATGTCGGCGAAGATGAAGATGACAGTGACGATAACGACTATCTGTTAGATGACGAAGAAGAAGAAGTGGAAGAAGGTATTAGATGATATTAGCCATTAGATGAAGTGCCCTTTGAGCACCAACAATTACCGTCTACATCAAAAATTATTTAAATTTGTAAAAAAAGATTTTGAATAAAATTAATAAAAACACTTTTTTCATATATAAACCTCTAATAACTTGATAAGTATTATTTGGTCAGTAATTATAATCAACGTTTAATTTATTAGAAGCGAAAATTAATCCGTAAGCTATCACGTTGCTTGTTCGTAAAATTTTCTCTCCCGATCGTACTATTCCACGTCCAGCCATCGTGTATCTTACTCCGACATCGGTCGACTCGCTTTCCCCGGCGCGCATCTCAGAGCTCAAGCTAGATTTATCGGGCTGTATATGAATAATACTTTAAAGCCAATTCAAACTTAACTCCCACATGCTGCAGAAAAACCTCTTACTACCATTTTTTTTGCAATTCAAAAAAGTTATGGTACAAACAGTGGCTGTAAAAAAGCTGGATTACTTTGTTCACAAATATGAGCCAACTACCAAGGTCAGTTTTGCTCCAGTGCTGAATAAAATGCAACATATGAGCCTTAAAGAATAAATAGCTTTTAACATACATTTTTCATTAACGCGAGTTAAAGATAGGTACAGGAAATGCTTCAGAAAGCTGTTGCAGAACTTTTTTGGAACGCACGTATGTAAATTATGAACTGCAGAAATAGCAGAAATATCAATAAGTTATTAACTGCAGTGAATACACTACGACAAATAGGTAGGTGAAACCATATAAAGTGCTTCTCCTAAGATGCACTTCTCAGGGGACCCTCTCAGAACAATGAGAAGAAATTGCCATTTCCTGACTTCCGGCCGGATACTTCATCGTACGCCTTGATATGGAGTTACAGAAGTATTTTGTGTTTCACGTGACCCACATGCTATACTTGCTACCTTTCAGGTTTTCTAGGACAAATCTATACGAACATCGGAAACTAGTGTCTATGTGTAGACGAGCACGTTGAAATAGTGCCTTCATGTAGCGATTTCAGTTATATTTGTGTTGAAAAACAGGGGTTATATTAATATAGGAAACAACTTGATAAATATTGTTAAGTTAGGCGTATGGAAAATGCGTTACTTAGATACAAAATGCAATGTATATGAAGCTAAATCACTAGTAATTCAGTCAACTACTAATTGAAACACTACGTTCACTACACAGTACACACACTTATTAGCACTGAATCGCTTTTGTTGCTTTTTCATCGCTAGCCGCTATTAATTTCAGACTAAATTCGCGCGCTATTCGTCGCGTTTTATATACGAGACTTCCGGGGTTCCGCGACTGGTCTAGTGTGCTCGTTTCCATTGATTTTAGTTTTGACATTGTCAAGACCACTTTTCTATTTCTTGAAATTTGCGTACTAAGGTACTAATGATTGTTTGTTAGCCAAATCCATCATTTAGAAAAATAGTTAACAAAGTAAATACAAATTTAAGTTTTACGATTTTAAGGAAATAATTTAATTAATCATATCTAAGGCCAAACCCATAATAATTTACAAAACTTTTAATAAAAATTTGTTGTATTGTGTGCAAAATTTAGTTGTGGATAAAGCAAATTTTAAAATTATTATTTTTATTAAATTACTGGAGTTATTAAGAGATGATTGTCATTATTTTTGTTCCATTTACTCTTGTTTCCAGTTGCATTAAAAACTGAAAAATAAGGAGCAGAATATAAAAGACGCACTAGAATATATTACGAAGATGAAAATATCGAATATTTATCTAAGGTACAATTCAAATGATGAGCATAAAAATTAATTAGACGTTTTATAAATATGTTTTTAGGCGTGTGGCGAAAGATAGAAGATGCTGTAAATACAGATTAGGCAAACAGGTAAATTTGTTTTCTTTTTGTAATTTTCATTAATATTGTGCGCATGGTATACTGATAGTATAATTTATGTGCGACATATAATATTACTGTTAGTGCGTAAATGTGTATGTACTTATGTTTTTAGAAATATAGCGGCACGGAAAAGCTGGTTCGGCGAAATGATAAGGTAATATTTTAGTTGATAGGTATAGGAGTGTCGTGTGTTATTGAAAATGTACGTTTTATTTAGTGATTATATGAAAAGCAACGAACCTATTATTGTGGAGAAGAAGATAGCAATAATAAAAAAAATATAAATAACGGCTAGTGTTTTATTTAAAATTGGTGATGTGAAAGTTATGTAATATAATTTTAGGAAAACTTTTCTATTCTAGGGAATTTAGGTCGATGTAGACAGGTTGAGACGTAAGATGATGTTTTAGGGAATTTTGAGATTAAAATTATAGATATCGTAAAAATGATACGTAATGTTTATAAAAATGTGTATACCGTGTAAAATGGAAAACCTTAATTGAACAACCTGCAGTAAAATGTAGTTATTAGTAGTTGTTTATCTTCGTGAGTTTTTAAAGAAATTTCAAGTTTTGGTTGCGCAGTTGGGGGTTTCTTTTAAGTAAAGGTTGGCTATCTTGAGGCGTGAAGATGGTTCTTCTACTCGTCCTCTCCGTATTTCCGTCCATCTTCCATCTTTGATCATAGACGCCGCAGGTTAGCACGCGTGTTTAAATAAGTACTTTATTTATTGAATATTACAAAAGGTAGCAAGTTTAATAAACGATAAAAGAAATGATTATCGAGTACAATATGTAACGAACAATTTTGGGTGTGTTTGAAAAAGATTCATTTAATTTTGTATCATATCAAGAATGTATTTACATTAACGTATGTATATTGCGAAAGGAGTTTATGCGAAAAAACCGAGACGTATAACTGATGAGTGAAGACTCTCGCGGTTAAGTATCTTTAAATGAAATGCAAACGTTTAATTAGTAATAATAATGTTAACAATTGTTATTATTCTATTTCAGAAGTGAACATTATCAATAATAAGGAAAAGAGCGTAAGTTAATATGTATGTTAGCTGTGAAATTGTATTTGAATTAATTACAATTCAATTAAAATGTTACAGACGCATTGTGGGGAAGGGGGCAAGGCAACGTAAGTTATAAAAAAATTCATTCGAACGTTATATCAAATTTTATTATTTATTATAGACGGAATACCGCGGTGCCGACGCTAATGCTATCCAGTTTGCTATTCAAAATTAGGCAAAAATGGTGTAAACATATTTTAACAGACTTTAAAATAAAATGCCTCTCATAATAGTTWTTGACATTACTAGTAGGATAGAAGCTTTATGATATTACATTAGTTACTATAATATGCTCTAACCCATGTCAGATGTAAAAAACTTTATCTACTTTTTCCACTTCAAAAAAAGGAAAATCTGCAACAATAATATCTATACAAGATAAATATCAAGGAAGCTCTCAGAGTGTTGGGGCTCAAATTTGTTGCAAGCAGTGTTTTAAACACCAACAATTTTTTGTACAAATTGCTTATTAATATTTGATCTCATATTGACGGAAACTGAAGAAGATGCTGCAAACATTGTTTCTTCACTTTTACCAGACAACTCGTAAGCTAAATATGATTTTTTGGCATTTTTTTTAAAGAATTATCGGAGAAGTCTAAGCGTTTCGGTCTATCTACTAAATGCTGCGAACTACAATCTCGAAACAAAACGCTGATATTAGTAAATTTAATTACTTAATTGGTTTTTAACGCATTCAGGCCAAATAAATCCAAAGTATTAAACAAATGAGGATGTTTCAAAATTTTTTGAAGAAGCTAGAGATAAATAATTTTAGTTAATAAAGGTTTTGCAAGCTTGATGCGTGAAACTAATAAAAGCGATCAAACTATCCTAAAATTAGAAAGTGTGAAACTAAGGACAACTTTTCATATCCTCATGCCAATAACAAAGACAAAAGTTTCTGTAGAACTCTTTATTAGTGTCAGATGAATTGAAGGAGTGAACATGGCTTACCTAAATGTGCTGTTTGTGGTAGGTTTCTCAACAATTACAGAGCTGGTAAAAGCACAAAGCTTCCCGTTGGTATAAATATATTTAGTATAATGCCAAAAAGGATTGCCAACTTTCCTAATTTACCACAAGTTCAAGAATAAACAGAGCATTGTTTTCGAAGCATATTGTAGTAGACCTTTTTTTCTTAATTCGTAATTACAAATACAAAAGTATTACAGATCATCCTACTTTTGTAGGAAAATTAAAATGGCTGCGCCCCCGGCAATTATAACAACTTTAGCCCGAAGTCACTAATTTCATTCCGGCAAGCTAAGGAACTCCATGACGGTTAATTCCCTCTTTCGTTAATAATTCTCCAGAAAGTAATTTGAATTTCACGTTGCTCCGGCAAAATTGCAATTTAACAAAGTACATAAGATCAACAGTGTAACCACAGATGCAAGTGCAGTATTCCAAAGACGGCAAATTCACTTCCTCATTACTTACTGAGAATCGCGGTTTCCCGACTTGTTACAATATACGATTATGTAACCGGAGACCACGTAATAATCGTTTGTTAGGTTTAGAAGTAACATACATCTGCAAATTTGAATTCTAGAGTTTAAACAACTTCCGTTTATTCAACAGCTCCGAGTTGCCGCAAGAGGGCTTTTGCGACATCAAACATTGATAAGAAAAGCAATTTGATCAAGAAATTTACTTATCACCCTTATTTTTAATCTCMTGAATCCGTCTGCACTAACTATACAAGACAACAAAGTATGCTATGTAATTCACTTGTGTGATATTATAGTGGATTTAATATTCATTTGAGGACCAAAACCAATTATTTTAATAAACATCTCCTTTTGTCAATGTATGATCCCACGACTAGTTTCGCCTTTGTTTAGACTCCTCAGGTAAGGACCAAAGCAGACTGCCGCCTTAACAGCAGCACAGTGGTCCAGAATCCCAAACTTCTGGTCAAAATTTAAAGTTAAATATTTTGCTTGAAATTCTATACTTGGGGGTTTCTACGATTAGTGAATTTAAAGATGAACTCAAAAATCGAAAATTCCGGATGGCTAACACAAAATGGTGGACAGTTTTTAAAAATATAGGATAATTTGCTGAAAATTAATAAAACAAAAGTTTTATATGTAGGCGAACTATCAAAACAGTGAGTGTCCTATATATATATATATATATATATATTGGGATATCACAATTCTATTACAAGTTTACTTAATGAAATTGAATGAATCAATAATGTCATTCTTTATTCATAATTAAAAAGCTATTACTAATTGTTTTCCTGCGCTTTGAACATTACCTAAGGAAAAGGGGCCCTTCATTATTTTTTTGGTCGTTTAACTACAAGTAGCTAACTGATTGAATCAAATTAAAGTATGATACACCCTTGTATAAAGATGAAAAAGAATTCCCAAGTGAAAAGATGACTGCGTTGTTGTAAGTTTACTTTGTTAAATACTTAGTGGTAAGAAAATGAAATCAATATGACGCCTACGCATTTAACGTTATCTTGTCTGTACGAAATATTGTAATCGCTATCTGTGCTAGTATCGGGCCAAGAAGCCAAAAAGCAAATCACGCTACTTAATCGCTACACTTGTTCATGAATAAAACTGCCAAAAATCTCCAGGAACATCCTCCAGCTTTCGCGATCACTTTGAAAAACTTTCTCACTCTAAAATAAATGTTGAGTGAAAGAGAGTGCTGAGCAGCGCGCATGACTTTAAAAAATGTTGATTTGCAAGAAAAGGGGACAAAAAGGGAAGTCGGAAATCACATAAATTTAAACCGCTACACTTTTTTACCCATAAAATTGATAGTTCTTATGCGGACACCTTTAAACAACTACAGCATTACAGACGTACAGTCGTGGACTTTGAAAATGGAACGATCCAGGAAGGCTGTGTTCGTGAGATAACTTATATATTCGGTAGTATAACACTATTAGACGAATAAATATTGCTGCCTCGTAATTGTGTCAGTCTGTGATTTTCAAGCGAATCCAGAAAAATTTTGCCGTGAGTCCAAAAAATCGTTCCTCCTAGATCATTTCATTTTCAAAGTCCGCGATGGTATATAAGGTACACCCGTAGACTGGTTAGCTGGTTACTGGTAACCAGTTTGTATACCAATACTAGCCGTTCTTTCAATTAAGTCTTCGGGTGTACCTTGCAGAGTAACMTCAGTTTTTTGCGATGAAAAACTGTCACTCTAAAATAAATGTTCTTGTTCAGCGGTTATAAAATGTTCATCTGCAAAAAAGGGGCAAAAGAGGGCAACTCGGAAATCGCACTATTAAATGGCAATACTTTTTCACGCACAATTTTATTGCTTGTTGCTCGGGCACTCCTGGCCAAAAAAATTAATTTACTGCAAATATACATGCAACGCATTTAAAGAAAAGAATTTATTACTCTAACATTTAAAATTGTTTCAATACCACATATCCAAAACACTCTGCCATCGCTTCGGCAGTAACGTAATGTCCTTAAATACGCAATTCATGTCAAGATTTTTCAGGAGTTGGAACGCATATGCTGTAGAAGGGCTTTTATCCTTCCAAGTTAATAAATCGGACTTCACCAAATTCTCTTTTCCACTGGAGGAACAAAGCGAAATCTGGAGGACTCATGTCAGGGCTGCACGGCGGATGTGGGAGTATTTCACAGCAGTTCTTCTCGCAAACTCCTTTGACTGACACTGCTTTATGCGATCAAGCGTTATTGTGCAAGAAGATTGCGCCGCCGTCTTTCATATCTCGTCTACACTTTTGAAATCAGGTACTTAAATTTTCTACAAAGAACACAAATATATTTGTGCATAATAGCCGCAATAGCAGCAAAAGTTTGTCGGCAGCAGTAGAGGTCTCCAACTTCTGTAGTCGTCTTTAACAATAGTCCAACGCTCTGGAAAAAATTTAGAAAGCTCATAATAGTATGAGTAAGTTACTTTATAAATGTGATCGTCTAGTTCTTTAGTAGGACCCAAAAATTCCGTTGTGTTTTAATTAGTTCGATATGAAGCTCTGTAACGGAAAGGTAAACAAAAACACATAATTCGGTGTAACATATATATAGTATATTTTGCACCGAAAAACTGCGGAGTGCTACAAAAAAACCGCAGGACAAGCTCCAGCCTTTACATAGTAAATATATGTTATATTTAACTATGAAAAATATGTTTGTATGATAGCAAATCAGGCTAGACCTGAATTTACTTAAATATCGCATATAGCGTCATAAATTGTTGGAGGAGGCACCTAGGGGTGATATGTTTCAGTGGCTACCAAATTGCGGTACCTTTTAAGATATAGCAGGTATAAGCTTAGTGGCACTGATTGTAACAGTTACCCATGTTGTCTACTGTACATCTTCCAGGTGACTACATATGAATCGATTATTGTTGAAAGGAGCTAAGTGACGTTTTTAAGCAAATTGAGATTTCAGCGCTATCTGTTTAAATTACCGAATACACATCGTTTGGTGTTGATAGGAGCTCGGTTCCTTATTTCCCTTAGCAAAATAATGTACTCGTTATAAAGCCGTTTGTTGTTCAAATGTGCTAACTGCAGTACATAGCTCTTTTCAATAATAAACTGCTGTGGTCACGTATATGAAACAGTTGAATGAAATATCTGAGCTGGTTAGTTTAGTGCTGAAAGGTATATAGTAAGTAAGTAAATAGTACTACTTCAGTAACTATTTGGTGAGTTAGTTAAAATGGGCGACAAACGTCTTCAAGATGATATTAACAAAAAGGGAAGACGGAGCATTAGGAATGACTCTGAGTACCATAGGAATGCCATAAAACAATCACTAATTGGTGGAAAAGCTTATGTTAGTTACAAAGGGGTTAAAGTTCCAGCAAAAGAAGTAGGAACTACATGCAGGTATGTGATTATGGGCAAATGTATGTTTTTAAATTATTATTTGCATCCTGTGCTCTTTAGATGTGCATTGAACTGTTTTAACAAGTTATCAGCAAAACGAAGAAAGAGTGTTTTTGATAAGTTCTACAATCTGCCAACCAAAGATGAGCAGGATATTTATCTACAAGGACTTATTGAGGCAGTAACAGTCAAAAGAAAAAGTGAGGCAGGAAACAGTCGAAGAAACAATTCTTTTTTCATTGTGATTATTGATATGGGTCGAGTTAAGGTATGAAAAATGCATTTTTGAGTTTGCATGCTTGTAGTAGAAAAAGGCTTGCAAGAATTAAGCGATTGCTAGTACAAGGTGCTACACCTAAAGATAAAAGAGGTCACAATCCAAAAACACATGCTATAAGCGAACATGGTAATATAAAGATCCGACAACACATTTCCAGTTAAAAACACCCATTACTCAGGTAAGCATTATCTAGACAGCAAGCTTAATGTTAAGATTATGTACAAACTTTTCATGAAAAAAAAAACTAGAAAGTCGCATAGGATACAGCTATTTCATAAATTTTTTTAATGAACAATATCAGCTGCATTTTGGAAGACCTCAGATTATGTGTGTGAACAGCTCAACTTAAAAATAAAGTCCTTCTCTTGGGGAGCTGCGAAACGGGCTGCAGTAGAAGAATTGCTTGTGCATAAACGCAGGTCTAAAAAAATTTACAATAGTGTGCAAAGTACAACAGAGGAGTGCAAAACACGTGATCATTTACTAGGAATTTGACTATATGCGGAATTTGCATATACCTGAAAGGTATGTTCAAGAGTTGTTTTATTTAACACAATTAACAGTTAATGTATTTTGTATTCACAATCTGAAAACAAATTAATCTTTTTATTATATTTACCACGAGGGCGTTGCTAACGACACAAAGGTCTAAACGAAGTGTTCTTTTTTATATGACTGCATACAAAAACATATTCCCGAAACAATAAGTGAACTTAGACTTTTTTGTGATAACTGTTTAGGGCAGAGCAAAAACAATACACTTATGAGAATGGGCATGGAAAATTAAAAAAAATCACCACTTCTATCCTGTTCAGGGACACTCGTTTCTGCCTTGCGATCAATCAAACGAAAACTGAGGAAGTACGACAGACAGTACAGCGAATTCATTGCAACATCTAGTTCACTCAATAAAATTATAGTAAAAGAAGTACACATAGACGATATTTTAGACTACAAGACCTGGTGGACAAAATTTTACAAAAATAACCTGCATATCAAATGAAACTTTAAACTTGCCTCGTCATCAAAAACAACAGTTTCGCATTTCACGTTAATCACCATTTCATATATGAATCCGAAAAACCTTGGTATGTAACCGCTTCTGAATTTATCACTCTAATCTGGGTATGCCTCAAAGAAGAACTGAGGAGTCGGTAGTTCAACTAAATAAAAAGGCCTACCCTATAGGAAGTGTACCAATAACTGAAGATGATGTTGCAGTATGTTGTAGAAGAGTAAGGGTTTTTACCAAGATATTATAAATAACTGGCCAACAAGAAAAGATAAAAAGGACAAAACCAAGTGACATTAGGGCTTTATATTAGGCATTGTCAGTTTAAAGTGTTTATCATTTTTTATTTTATTTGTAGATCCATATGTGTCTTAGTGTCAATATAGTATTTTCAGAAAAGGATCATGTTTTTATTCTTTGGAAGCTATTTATTGTTAAAAGGTGCTAACTACAATTTTTATTTGTGAATTCTGTAACCATATATCACAAAACGTAAACTAATTATAAAATAACAGATTACATGCATTTTTGTAACCAAAAACTGATTTCTTTTTTAAAAAGTCTACGTTATTTGAAATATATAGTTTTTTATGTCCTGTAAAATGTGCCAAAAGTTACTTAGCTCCTTTCAACAATAATCGATTCATATGTTTCTCGAGTCGCATGTCCGTGGCAACACTCAAATAGTCGACGCCGTTCGCAAGGTTTATTTAGCTCCAGGAGCAGAGAAAAACCAGCACGGAGCTTCCGGACACCAGTAAAGCCCCGGCGTACGAGATCCGGAGCGGCAGAGATTTGGCTACTCGTGTTCGGCAGGAAAAAAGTAACTGACGTGTGGGGGCGAGAAAACACGTGACTAATCTGACCCGGTTGAGATTTTTTGTTTCGCTAATCGGTCGCCCCGGATAACGAYTTCTTAATTCGTCACGCCAGCKTTTTGGGGCGACGAAGAGGCAAAAACTTGTCGGGGTGCTTGCGTGTGCTACACGCTTTCGGCTCTGTTCAGGACAAATCAATCTTGATTGTCGCGACAATCGGGTCAAGTGGCTCCTAAAATTTTGGCGTTGATCGAGTTAAATTAAAAACACATCGTCCTGGTAATATCACCAAACGCGTTCACGAATGCTCTAGGTCTACGAGCCCTAACACAAAAATGTTCGGACATCAACTGATTTTTCGTAAAAGTTTGAAAATTTCCGTAGGGGATTCAATATCATGTTTTCCATTTATAGGACACTATAATATGTATTGTTTTACATCATATTTACGACATTGTGTTGAAATAAAATAATATTGATTTGTAAAACTAAACTAATGTTGCTAACAAAACAATATTTATTGCCACGTAAATGTTCGGACAATACAAGTCGATAGCTGGTGGCGTCTCCCCTTGCCTTAATAACTGCTTTTATTCTGGCAAGTATAATTTTTACAAGCTTTTCGCAATCTTCTCCGGTAAAAGAATCCCATTTATTTTGCAATTTTACTCGCAAATCAGAAATGTTGCGCTGCGGATCATTTCTTAAGTGCTGCTTCATCTTGTGCCATATAGTTTCGATTAATTTAGATCAGTACTGCTGGAGGGCCAGTCAAAGACGGAAATGTTTGGACATCAACTGATTTTTTTGTAAAAGTTTGATTATTTCCGTAAGGGATTCGATATCATGTTTACCATTTATAGGACACTATAATATGTATTGTTTTGCATCGTATTTACGACATTGTTTTGAAATAAAATAATATTGATTTATTGAACTAAGCTAATGTTGATAACAATGCAATATTTGCTGACACATTAATGTTCGGACACGTTAGTAAAATAAATAGCAAGCCTTGGAAACAAAAGGTTATGTTTCCATGTGACTTTTAACTTGACAATTAAGTCGATTAGATATCAATTGAATACAAAATGTCGCGCGGTAAAGCAACTAATCGTGCAATCAGAGAATTAATTGTAAAACCGTTTCACCAAGGAAAAACGTTTCGTGATATTGCTAAGCAAATAAATGTCGCAAAGTCCACGGTGTCAGATATTGTGAAAAAGTATAGAGAAATGAGTTCAATTCAAATTTCAAGATATGGTGCTGGTCGGCCACGCAAAGTCACTTCCAGAATGCAAAGATGTCTTGTTCGGATTTTTAAAACTGATCATCGAAGTACATTAAGAGAAATAACAGCAAAATGGAATGAAGAAACAATGGGAAATATTTCACGAGAAACGTGTTGTCGCTGGATTCATAACTCTTGTTTACAATATAACCATGTCACGAAATAACCTTACTGGAATAAGATTTAAAAAAAACAATTAATAATTAGGTTCATCAACAGTTACCTAAAATAGTAATAAAATCCTGTTCCCATGTGGCAAATCTTTCATTTTGTAACATTTTTACTGTACGGAGTTCTAACCCTTAATACCGATAAACGAAAAACCTATAATTACAACGAATTTACCTAACCTTACCCTAAGTTCTCTTATGTTACATAGTAACATAGTAGATCAAAATTCTCGTATTTGAACGAGTGATCTTATTAGCAGAAGATGGAATTTTCTTGCAAAAGAAAGGACTTATTTATGCCTATAATTATTATTATTATTAACTATACCTTTCTTTTTCACTGTAATTATTAGCTTATAACAGGTGTACAGGTAAAGTAATCATCAACTACCCTTGAGAAATCAACTAGCTTCGACTATTTTCTAATTCAAGATAAGTCTATTTGGGCGCTGAAGCAAGCGTAGATCTGTGGGTACAATTAAAGCAGTTCTTCACGTACCCGCCACTATTTGCTTTGCTCGCCGGTCCAAGGAAAACGACACACGTTAGGGAACGTGACCTAGCCTACGGTTAGGTATTTACTTAAAACCCGGTTTATTTTACAAGAGCGTAGCAAACAGCGGGGCAGATTGCGAAACAATATAATGAAATTATGTCACCGCAGAGCCGGTGTGGCTACAAACGCGATGGAATTGTCTTTGGGAAAAATGCAAATTAACGCTGGCCGAGACTAACTTAATATTTGCACAAGGGAGTGCTGCGCCCGGAATAATGCTGCTGATTCTGAATTTTTATCAACAGATACTTAGAGGCTTCGTGTTATGCGAAAAACAGCGCATGGATGTTCCATTAGAAAGGCATTCCAAGAATAAAAGACAACGCAAATTGGTGCACCCTAAATCGGTTTGAAAATAACTGGGTGATAGTCAGTGATGGGCGTTTACGCGTAAATTATAATTTTCTACGTTACACGAGTAGAAAATGTAGATAAAGCATTTTGGCGTAGAAAATTCAAGTAGGTACGCGATAAACCTGAATGAAAACCATTTTATTTCTAATTTCTCTGTTTTGTTGGCTTCTTCATGTGTCGATTTCCTTTTTATAATAGTTTTCTTTGGAACATAAGAGACAAAGCATTATGTTTTTCTTCCACGGCTATATTAAGTACATTCTTAAGTAGCCTCTTTTCTCATAATATCAAATTAGAACAGCATGTTTCATATACAAGTTGATTTTTCTCCAGAGAAAGGTATCTACTGTAATCAACTATGACCTGTTACTTGCTTCTTTAGATCAATGTACCTAGTTCAGTATACATATATAGGACAATCAAACTGACCTGCAATTAAAAACGTTTGGTTAAAGAACAAGGGTGGCATATAAAATTGGCCATTTATTTCCGTTTATAAAGAAAGAAGATAATAAAATTCAAAGTGCGCCAAAGTGCTTTTGGAGAGCACACTTAGCCTGCTTACTCAGGTCTTCTGGCTATAATTGACGTATACCCAAACAAGTTATTGTTATTTAAACATCTAGCTAGTCAAACTTCATTACAACAAAGTAGTATTTTGTTTAATTAAGAATAAATATTATAAAATAATTATAAAATACAAATGGCATTTGAGGCGTTTTGAGTAGTACTGATGATGAACACCAGAACACCACTAAAAAAACTATATATTTCTAGAATTCTGTTTGTCTACAGTAGACTTTTAAGGTAGAATATTACATAGTTTACGCGTATATAATAGCGTAATTTACATGGCGTATTCTACGCGCCCATCACTGGTGATAGTATTAGTTACTTTTAATGACTAGTACTTACAGTATAAGTTACAAGTAACAAATAGTAGGCGTATCAGAGGCTTGTTGCACCAAAAACTTTTTACTTTAGACTTTGCGAAATTAATAAAGTGAGAAGTAATTTTATTGCCCACAACTGTCTACAAATCTTTTTAGTACGACTATACACTCGGGAGAGTCTAGCAAACGATTGTTACATATAAACATCTAATTGGGAGGATCGAATTGATTACAAAAAAAATCAGATAGTGGTGGAAAAAGTAAACCTATTGGACTGATATAAAAAGAAATCTTTTCGGTTTACGAAAGAGTGGAGTCTTGGTAAGAACATTTACAAAATTAAAAAATACAAATACATTAATTAGTAAGTCAAACGTAATAATGCACACAAAACAGGAACCGGAAGCGGGACAGGCAATAATCCCGACGAAGTACATTAGAAGAGGGTATCTTCGAAGATAGTGGGCATAACTAAAGATATTATACCATACTGAGTTTCGGTTTGATCTTTATTACATAATTTTACATATTACATATTTTAGTTCCGTTGATGATGATTATTATTTTTATTATTATTATTATTACTATTACTATAAAGGCTCTTAAAATTATGTTATTTCTTTGAATTATTTTATTAACTACTATTCATTTAGGGAAAATCTTAGGAGTGAATGAGAAATTTAGACAAATAGAAAAGAAACGTAACTGAAAAGAGAAAACGTGAAGAAGTTCCAAAAATAAAATATAAAAAAAAACAATAATAATTACACTAGCAAGGAAAATTTAATGAAATTGAAAGAAGAATTCCTCCAAGTATAGAATCAAAATTAGAAACATTCAAGCTGCCTCCTTCAAAATGCATGCAAGAATTTATTTAATCTAGAATCAAAGTGCAGTTACCTACATATTGGCATTTTGAATTAAGATCGAACGATATCGGAATTATTCGCGAACTAATTTAAGTACATGATTTCTTAATATCACTTTCTGGTGAAATTGGGAACATTGAGTTACACTCGTAACTTTTTGTTAGGTAATTGTGTTGATTTAAAAAAAATGTCTAAAGTAATTCTTGGTTTAGTGGAGTCTATCAAATATGTTGAAAGAAATATTCTTTGAACAGAACTATGGCAGCTTTCAAAAAAGCATTCAAATAATAGCCAGTAGATAATAATAATATTGTTAAAGTGAGTAAGCAATAATAGCACTAAAAGCAAAGAATCACGGACCACGACAAAAACAAAAGAAAATAACAATAGTAATATAACAGTGTAAACAAACACAACAATGATAACGAATATACAAGAGAATAGTTTCGGTTGATGCCGCAGGATGGCGCATAGCTTCTTTTAAAACTCTTGCTGTGTGCCTTACAGTGATTATGAATCTAAATAGGCGATGTACACTTTTTTTAAAACAGCAAAAATTTTTGTGACGTATGTATTTTACTAAATGATCGATAATGTGCGCTGTTAGAACCCCAGAAAAATTTTTCTTCTGAAATAATACGCATTAAAGGTTGGTAGTGAGGAATGCTATACGTCACTCCAACTCCAAATCGGCGTAAATTACTTAATCGTTGCGTTTTGAAAATGCCGATAGCACTTTTTCAGCACTCGTTATTTTGCTCGCGTTAGCAAGAGACCAACGAAAGACAACACATAACGACGTCAGAAGTGCCATGTGTGAGCGCTATGGAGTGACGTTGCCCACATTAAAGAGACATAACTTCTGTGCATCGGCCCTATGGTCGGGCTACAGAGATTTGATACATCGAAACAGCTGTCCTCTGATTGCTCTGGTGTAGGTAACATAACACATACCTTTGTTACTGACCGCTAGAAGCCACACTCTTGTTAGAAATACGCAAGTAATGCAGGTTGTATAAGCGGAAGGAGCAATATGAATCCACTATTCGTGTTATCTATTTCATTGGTTTCTTATTATAAACGCTAATCTTCAGAGGCGAGTTCATCGTGGACGTAATTGTCTCCGAGGGAACGCAGTCAGACTCTCAGAGTCAGTCTGTGTTTGTGTGTGATTTTTGAAAAGACCGATATGGTAATGGTTCATGGCGGATGTCACAAAAATTCTCGACGAGCCTAAAGAGTGTATTGAAAAAGGTTTCCCGATAGAAGATGTTCTGACAATCATAAAACTTTTAGTACGTCAGTAAAGAATCTCCAAAAGTATGGTTTTTTCGAAAACCCAAAATTTGACAGAAATCGGCTTATAAGAGGTAATAACCAGGATGTTGTTACTGTCATTGCAGCTACAAATGAGAATCCGACTACCTTAACGGAGTCACTTAGTAGATAAACTGCTATGGCAATAACTCACAACTAGTGATTATGAAAGGAGATTACACTTTATAGCAGAAATGTTATTATTGCGAAAATTAAATAGGGACGTTCTCTATAATATTCTGTGAAACGATGAATACTTTTACCGAAAGAGGTAGGATTAATGGACACAATATGCATTATTGGAGTGACAGAAATCTTCAATGGACGCGATGCAGGAATTTCCAAACTAGCTTTACGGTGAATGTATAGATAGGCTGGGATACTTGGGGGTAGACTTATTGATCCTCACGTCTTGGAAAGTAATTTGAGTACCGGGACCTACTTAAATTTCCTAGAAAATGTGCTACCAAATTACTTGGAAGACATTCCTTTGGAGGAAAGACGGAATATGTGGTTTCACCAAAACAGTAATTCTTGTCATAACGCTTTGGTACGAAATTATGTTATTCCTATTATTATTATTATTATTATTTTTGTGGGGCTTTAATTGCAATTACGTGTACGAGACACAGCTTCACAACATTGAAGACTTGACAGGTCGGATTCGCCAAGGATGCCGTTTCATTTGGAGAGATGTTCTATCGCGGTATATGAACAGTGAACTGGCCAAAAGATTTAAGGTATAACCAAGGGAATTAAAATGCTGAAGTTTTTTGATTGTTAACTAAGTGCACATAAGAACTTGTCATTATGTTTGTTCTTTTTTATTGTTGTTGGCGCCAAATTTATAGTAGATTGTTTTACAAATAAAAAAAGTGATGACTTTCTAGTGAGTGAAAACAGATTGATTCAACAGCGCAGCGAGTGGATCAAGTTTTCACGAGAGAAAAAATTAGAGGTCACAAATATTCAAATATTGCAATTACAGCTTTAAACAACCTTAAAAAGAACTGTCCCACAAATTCAGATATCAAAACACAACTATTATATGTTTTGAACCAAACATGTACAAACGTAACATTTTAGAAACGATACATTTACAAAAAGAAAAATACGAGTTACTATTGTTATAAGTATATATGTTGTAAATGTGTATAGGAGCCTTGATGAAGATTTAAAATTAAAACGAAAGCTACATAACTTTAAGATAAGTCGAATTCCCCTAAATACGAAGAGTTTAATATAATAAATAGACTGCTATTTCTATTTAACTTATATTTAATACGTTTTAGAAACCTTCAGGTTTATTATAAATATATGTTAAAAAAGGCCCAAACCAGGACCGAAATTTTTACGTGTTAAAGCAGCCTAGTTATTTAAAGAACCATATTCCAATAGAAATAACCACAAGGAAATATATAACTTCGCAAATGTATAGTAAACCAGTCGATACATCAGCTTCAAAGCACTTTTTTCATTTTATTATGGATCGAACTTGTCTGTACATAAAGAAACCATCGAGTTTTAACCTCCAAAAGAAAACATATTCCGTGCAAAAGCATTGCAATCTTGCCAAACCGCATATGAGCGTCACTACAYCAGGCTACATAGTTGATACRGACGACATGTTCAGTGCAGATGGACGGGATAATGATGCKCAGATCATTTTAMCACGAAAAAAGGCAAAGGTTAATTTTTTACCGCTTCTTCAAAAGGAGATGATGCCATTATCTTAGACCGKGATTACAGGGACATKATACTAACATTGGAAAACCTGAGCTATATGGTACTTAAACCTCACTTTTGTGGAACAAGACCATAAACAGTTTTCCACTGTCGAAGTCGATAAATCAAGGAGAGTAACAATCATAAGATTCGTAGTAGAAAATGTCAATGGGAGGATAAAAAATGTGTTTCACTTTTTCTAGAACGATATCAAAATACAATACTTGGAAGTCTTGAACACATGGATTCACATAGCATGTGCACCTACAATTGGGAACATAGAAGATCATAGGGATATAGTAGAGGCCACTGTTAATCAAATGAACAAGAGCAATAACTTACAGGTTCGACTGGAAAGGGAAATCTTGATTTCAACGAAAGAAAACATTGCAAAAAGCTATGTGTAAATAAATTTCTATATTTTCTAAGACTGCAAGTCAGATCAGTATTTGATTAAAGCGAGAATTAAATCTCGCCATATTGGAAACACATTTTATCAAACCTGGGTTCATTACTTCCCTTCCCAGGAAGGTTTTGGTTCGATCCTGAGGTGTGTATGCCAATGCATAATCGAATTGAGGACTGTAGGTTCCCACGTTACAAGCATATTATGTTACTTTGAATGTTTAGACCGTTACAAAACATTGACAAGGAGATGGAACCAGTGATGGGCGCGTAGAATACGGCATGTAAATTACGCTATTATCTACGCGTAAACTATGTAATATTCTACCTTAAAAGTCTACTGTAGAAAACAGCATTGTGTAGACAAACAGAATTCTAGAATTATATAGCTTTTCTAGTGGTGTTCTGGTGTTCATCATCAGTACTACTCAAAACGCCTCAAATGCCAATATTAATTTGTATTTAATAATTACTTTATAATATTTATTCTTAATTAAACAAAATACTACTTTGTTGTAATTAAGTTTGACTAGATACATGCTTAAATAACAATAACTTGTTTGGGTATACGTCTCTTATAGCCAGAAGACCTGAGTAAGCAGGCTAAGTGTGCTGTCCAAAAGCACTTTGGTGCACTTTGAATTTTATTACCTTTATTCTCTATAAACGGAAATAAATGGCCAATTTTATATGCCACCCTTGTTCTTTCACCAAACGTTTTTAATTGCAGGTCAGTTTGATTGTCCTATATATGTATACTGAACTACGTAAATTGATCTAAACAAGCGAGTAACAGGTTATAGTTGATTACAGTAGATACCTTTCTCTGGAGAAAAATCAACTTGCATATGAAACATGCTGTTCTAATTTGATATCATGTGAAAATAGGCTACTTAAGAATGTACTTAATATAGTCGTGGAAGGAAAACAATGTTTTGTCTTTATGTTCCAAAGAAAACTAAATCGACACATGAAGAAGCTAGCAAAACAGAGAAATTAGAAACAAAATGGTTTCCATTCAGGTTTATCGCGTACCTACTTGAATTTTCTACTCAAAATCTACGCCAAAATGCTTTGTCTACATTTTCTACGCGTGTAACGTAGAAAATTATAATTTACGCGTAAACGCCCATCACTGGATGGAACTACATCAGATTCTTGGTGAACGTGAAAAAAATAAACGCCCGAGATATAAAGGAAGTAGAAAAACCTGGTTGCTTTAAGTTTCCGGAAGTGTAGCTCGTGCGATTAGATGTCAGTGTCATATATTGGCAATTTTTAACTTTTAATGTGTTATTCCATCCTCCGAAGATGCCGACCACAGGCGTCAGTGAAACGTCAGGCCCTTTAACAACAATGAATCCACGACAGACATAATATGGCCAAAATAGCTCAATGTAAGTTTAAATGTTGTCCCCGAAATTCTATACGAAGTTACATTATTCGCCTTTATATGGGAAGGATATCTTTTAATTGATTCGACGACTAGAAGATTTGCGTGAGAAGAAGGACCCATTTGCTGTGCAACTTATTTTTCTTACTACGCTGCAGAGAAAAAAATGTGATCCCAAACTTTTCACAAATCAAGATGATTTTTTTTACTGAAAACGCGCAACGAATATATAACAGATTTCAAAGAGCTCTATTACGTGAACGCTTACAGTGGGGTTCCTGGCGATGTCATCGGAGAAGCTGGCCAATCCAATCTGACCCGACGACTAGTTTCGCCCTATTGGGGCTCACCAGGTAGGGATATAGAGTAAATTGACCAAAGCAGACCGTCGCCTTAACCGCGACATGCGGTCTGGTATGTAAGAGAGCAGATATAGGGCAAGACTAATCGTAGGGTCAGAGTGGCTTGACCAGGGCAGATTATTTATTTGAAGCCATACATGGTAATGACAAAAATTGGAGAAGAGAAAAGTCGGCATCCAATTATAAATATTTATTATTCGGAATAGGATAAGAACATTCACTTAATTTGTAAAATAGCACCACCAGCAGAAAATTTTTGATCGCTAACAAGAACCTGGAGACTGTTAGGTGGCCGACCCTTAATAGATCGCACTGAACAGATTATTGAGAAGCGTAGCAAATACACGTTACGAAAAGAGGAATAAAATATAGTCCGGAAAAGTAAATCATTACCTGTGGCATTAAATGCAATCCTGGTTAAACCAAATCCCAAGTTATTCGAATAAATGCCCGATTAACCGGCAAACAGATAATTCTACCGCAAACGCGTCCCCGATCAGGCTTTCACGCGATTTATCCGCCCCACAAACAAAAAAAGAAAAACTCACACGTGCGGCATCGCTGAAAAGAATAATGATTATCTCCGGCCCGAAGAGGAAATCCTAGTCTGGTAATCTGCAGTATAAACGAGAGGCGAGCGTCCCGCTATATTTACGACGATGCAATTGTAGCATTTGCACAATTTAGGGGTCGGCCGGGTTAACAGGATGTACGGGAAATGCGGACAAAGCGGAACGGCGAAATAGGAAATGTATAATTGCGTCGCATCCCCGATTCTGCTTCTTATTAAACTCAAACGTCGTGTTTGGTGTTTCGTACTTATGCCGGGGGGATAATATCCGCGGCAATTGTCATTCCGTTTCCGGGACGATCCTGCATCTGGCTGGCGGCGCGCTTTTGGCGACTCCCAATCGTGATACCCACTTGCCAACCCCGGAGACCAACTTGCAGACTGTCGCTTTGCTTGCTCAACCACAACTGGGAAAAGTCTCAGGATTCTGTTTCCATGAACAAGTGTTATTGCACATGTAATTCTGTAAGAAGTCCCGGTTAGAGGTGGACCAGTAATGGAACTAAAACATGCTGGTTGTTGACCATAAAATTTTTACCAGAGAGTCGATATTTGACCATGGTCACACGTGTTTCTGCGAAAGAGAGCATTTGCAATTTTTGAAACGGGTGCGTATTTCTCCACTCGTCTTGTTGCGATTGATTTCCAGGTAAACGCAACACATAAACGAGCGGATAGTCGCATAACAACAGCATTTTTGGAGTTTTCTTTTCTTTTCTTAACTTCAAAGTGACGTCCTAACCCTCTGACACATCATTATTTTTATTTTTGCCACTATTGTGCGGTTTGGGCAGTTTAGTTATTAGTTGGTACAATTTAATCTTTAATTTAGTTAATTTAAATCTGTGAATGGTGGATGAAATGGTTTTTCTAAGTCAACTTAGAAATTTAGAAGCAGAAAAACTTTTTAAACCTAATCGTCAGCCGCGTAACCCCCAAAATGCAGTGCATGAATTAAGTGATGACCAGTTTCGTTTAAGAAAAAACTTATTCCATTATTTAATGAAACGTTTGGATCCATATCTGCGTCAAAATTCGGATTTACACACACAAATTTAGGTTACATTATACATCTTTAAACAATTTGCATTGTGAAACTAATTTTCAGATTTTAGCTGCATAGCATTTTTTGATATTAGCAACCTACCAGGCAAAAGTAGAAGCAAACAAATATATTGATGTTTCAAAAGCAAGCGTTAATGTTTGTATATAAATGCTTAACATTTTTATTTGATAATAAATGGACTTCCAGGGGTAGTTGGTTGCATAGATTGCACCCATGTAGCAATCACTTCCCCACATGGTAACGAGCACGATTGTCCGGAATATCTTTATGTTAATAGGAAGGCTATTAATGTACAACTGGTTAGTGTAATGATAATAATAATTGTAATAATTGAATGTGTTTTATCAGAATATTCTAACATTTTTTTACAGATATCCGACTCCAATTTAAAAATTATAAACACTAACACCAGATATTCAGGTAGCACCAATGATGCTTTTATCTGGGACCAATCTGAAGTGCAGGACAGGAAAAAAGGGAAGATGGGCTTCCATTCGGTAAGACGGAGACGTGACTACAATCCAGACCTCTGCATCTCGTCCTGTGATGTTAATTTAATGCCTTTTTGGGTGATACAGCAAGTGTTGAGGCCAACATCGCCCACAATTAGTAGTAGTTGGGATATAGAATAAAAATATGCCATTACTGGACAAACCACGATGCATCTTTCAAAAAGCGGACTGGTTAGGATTTAGTACTCAAATTGACATGAATCTTCAATGGGTCCCAGCAACTCCTGAAAACTACGAGAGATTTGTTGGTGCAATAAGGGCTGCTGCAAAGAGAACACCTCCAAGAGGTTTTCGAAAATGCTACATCCCTTGTTCGAATAAAGAAACTGACGATTTGTACAGAGATTATCAAGCTCATCCCAGTTATGAATTGGCTGACAGGATCCTGGAATCCTTGAATCAATCTCTGAAGAAAAAATGGAACAGTTGGAGCCTGCTGCATAAATTTGAATCAACCGTTAATGAAGCACATAAACAAACATCAATAATTCCGCCTAATGTTTTAGCTTCTCGACTGGTTAATATCTCCAATAATACTACAATAACTTCGGCAAGCTATTTGTATTTTGAAAGCTTGAAAGCTCTCGGTTTTGATGGTATTTACCTAGAATTCTGGATAACCTTGGGGCCAAATGTTTTAAAATGCTTGTTATTTTTCGGTAATAATATTTTAGATAGATAGATGTACTGTCCCAAATTTGTTTCAGAAAACAAAGGTGATTGCTGTCTTAAAGCCTGCAAGTTATTAAAGAAATTACTCTACCAGAAAATAGGACGTATTATTGAAGACTTACTTTCGAAGGAATTAGCATTTTTAGGAAAAACAGAAATGGTTGTGACCAACTCTAGGCTCTAACAACATACGCTAAAGCTGGTTTCCAGAATTGATTGAAAACTGCAGTAGTGTTCATAGACTTATCGGCGGTATATGATACTGTGTGGAAAGATGGATTGATCCTCAAACTATTTAATATTATAAAATGTGAAAAGACTGTGAAGCTAATCGAACGAATGCTGTCTCAACGTCAATTCAGAGTATTTTGGGAAAGAAAAGTAGCAAATTCAGGATTTTGAATAATAGTCTTCCACAAGGATCGTTTCTGTCGCCTATTCTTTTCAACCTTTACACAAGTGACATTCCAGTAACTCAATTGAGACAATTTGTATATATAGACGACATTTCGTTGGCTTTACAAAATAAAGACTTTTCTGTATTTGAACAAAACCTTTCAAGAGACATGGAGATTATATCTGCTATTTCAAAGAGTGGCGCTTGTGCCCTAATCCATTGAATCGTCAAAAGACAAAACAACTATAAATTATGTCAAATAACATAATTCTCAAATACAACTTCTAGCCAAAATACCTTGAAGTGACACTAGATACGTTTCTAGCGTACAAGAAATACATCTAGAAAACATCAGTAAGAATTATAGACTTGACAGACTAGAAATCACATCCCGCATAAGCTTGCTGGTACAAGATGGGGTGCAAATGCAAGTGTACACCGTACTTCTGTAACTGCCTTGCTTTATACTGCTGAGTACTGCTGTCCTGTCTGGAAAAATAGTCATCACACAGGAAAAATTGTCACTCAACTACTAAATACTGCAATGCAACTAATCACTAAAAAATTAAGTCAACTCCGAAGATTCGCAGACAGGTAGCGACATATAAAGGTTGGCAAAAACATCAATCAGCTCCTAATGAGTTTCAGATTTCCTGAGATCTACAAGAGCTATCTCTACAACTTGGCTAACTTCCAGAAAACCTCTGAGGATATAAGATTTCCTTCGTGCTCCTTACACCATTGAAGATGGATAGTGTTCTCATTGGCAACTTAAGAAACATGACATATTTAATCAACAGCCTATAGACGATCGTATAGAAAAGGTGGCAGGAACTGACCTCTCAAGAAAGTCTTGGATCACTCTAAATCGCTTTCGCACTGATCATGGGAAACGAAACTTTTTTCTTAATAAATGGGATCCATCTAATAACCCTTCTTGTGAATGTGGAGGCCCCCTTCAAACAATTGATTATTTAGCCAACAGATGCCCCCGTTCGGCACGGCTTGGTGGTTTTTGCGTCTCTACATCGTGTTGACGAAGGTGTTGAAAATTTGCTTAAGACAATCGAGATGTGATTATAGTTTTTCTACGTTTTTTTCTTTAATACTCCATCCTCTTGATAAATAGGTCAAGAAGGCTTTTGCAGCATGCTATGTTTACTGAACCCAGCTTTTATAAACATTAACACTGCTAGCAAACATACCTACTGCGTTCACAGTTATAGATCAGGTAGATTTCATCATCTGTCAAAGTTTTTACGGATAGATAACATCTCTATCAACAGTTTATGTATAATAAGTAATCTCTCTCCTAGATAATTGATTTTCTGTAAGAATAATAAAAATAATTAACAGGTAACGGCAATTTATCATTTAATTAGTGTAATTAGTTGATCTTTTACAGTACCTTTGATATATTCCCACGTGACCGGAACTTTACCCCAAATCTGTTTACTCCGTCGTAGGTAATATATCCCCGTTTCAATGGCGCTGACCCTGCGTACAAATTACCCATCTGCCTGTGTATATATGTTTGTGAGTTGGCATTCTAAATGGATATATATGACAACGGGTTTGCAGAACAGAGTAAATAAAGCGGGGTATTCATAATCTGTTTGACGTATAAATGGAAATGTAGCTTTCCCTTTCCGCTCGTTGCGCGATCCTAAGGCATCTGAGTACAGTGGCGCGATGCTCGCTAAATTGTTCTCATACGATATATCCTTGGCAATATAGTTTAGAGTTGTGTTTGGCGACAGCAACGTATACCTGTAATTTAGGGCACGAGATAGTGTACACAACTTCAAAGGATTTGTCTTCTCTATGCGGAACACACAGTTCAGGGGAGGCTTGTACTCAGGATGTCAAAGACTGTTACAGCATGCTCTCATATGGGGAACTGACCTTATTAGAGAATACCCTACTAGGCTGGGATGAAAGATTTCCGGCATTGTAAAGAAAACGACTGAATAAATAGTTCAATGAATTTCTCCCAATTTGCACTAGTTGCGACAATTACTCTGAATCTGAACTATATCTCTCATCATCCAGGCTTCCTATCAGCTTTAAAATGATGTCAGAGAGAGTCTAATTTGTTGAATGGGGTGTATCATGGTGTCAATTGATAGTCCAGTTGTCCAGCATGGCGTGAGATTTGTGACAAAAGTGACGGACAATTATTGGATGCACCGAAGAAATATACACGGTAAAAAATTGGTATTCTGAATATACTCTAAAGTAACACTAAGCGAAGCTAGAGCAGGCCCACTCTAGTACAGTAAAAAAACTTGGCTACATTGTTAGAGTAAATTTTAGAGTAATTTTTACTCTAGTCAAGTGCAATTTTTGACACAAGATTTGAGTAAAATTATCTTATTCTACAGGAAAAATACTCTCTAATAGTAAGAAATTAGATGGCAATGCCATCTGTCAGCATTACATTGACATAATGACAAAGCCACCTAGCTCCCATAATGGGATCTAGCGAAATAGATTTAACATAATAATAATAATAATAATAATAATAATAATAATAATAATAATAATAATAATAATAATAATAATAATAATAATAATAATAATAATAATAATAATAATAATAATAATAATAATAATAATAATATATTTAGCTTTATCGTTACATAGCCACGTCAAATACAGTATCACTAACGAGTATAGATGCAATACAATAGTACAAGCATAATGCACAATTTAAATAGACGCGGTTAAAAAGGCCTCTATATTATAAACGCATAAATCTGTATAACTGTTACTTCATTTTTAAATCTACTACGCTTTAATTTTTTAATTTTGTCTGGCAGTTTATTGAAAAATTTTATGCACCAATAATTCACATTGTGTTGTGTTCTGTGGTAAGGCATACAAATTTTGTTCTTATTAAGTGTTTCGTAAGCATGAAATGTACCATTTTTATCAAAGATGTTTATGTTATTATAGGCATACATCACGCAGGTAAGTATATAAAGTGAATATACGGTAAGTATTTTACGTTCTTTAAACAAACTTTTACAACTCTGTTGATATCCTACGTCGTTTAAGATTCTAATAGTTCTCTTTTGTTTTAAAAATAGTTCATGAACACGTGAATGCATACTCCAAATGATTATTCCATATAAGAGGACGCTATGAAAGTTAGAGTAGTATGTATAAGTGCAGTTTTTGCAGTGACATTACATTTTAGATATTTTATTGTAAAAAGAGCCTTTGATAGTTTTTTGTTCAGAAAGTTTATATGTTCTGTCCACTGAAAGTTATACTCAAACCAAACACCTAAAAATTTAACTGGGCTCTGGTTTTCTAGTTTCTGTATAGTAAAAACTATCTTTTTTTGTTTTATTGTTGTTTAAATTTAAATTATTAGCGTCAAGCCACTCTTTAGCACACTGAATACTATCTCTTCCCTTGCAGTTGGTTGCGGTGCAGACAGCACAGCATAGACATGCACTCTCTAATAGTGTTAGCTCAGGATGAGTTCTGCTTATGCTCTGCTCCTGAGTGAAATAATCACTAGCTGGAGTTAATGAACTACATTTAATAGGGGGAGGGGGGTAGGAAGCAAAATAAATACATATGAATAATATAATATATTTTATTATGTATCAAAAGTGAATAAATACTTAGGTACTTGAACAGGTTTGCATTATTTGATATGGTGCTTTATAAAGCAGTAAACCAAAGTCAATTACATTTAACTAAAATAACATGTTCAGCTTGGAAACTTGCATACACGTTTAAAAATTGCGTTAAACGTCCTTGAGGCACTGGATTAAATGTTTGGAAGAAGATTTAGACTATGCGGTGATCGACAACTTATTTATCATTATTCATAGTAATGAAGTGCTATTGTGCAAGTATTACTTACCTTTAGAAAGCAATTCCAAAGCACATATAACTCCAAACACATTTACGTTCACGTATACGCCGTACGCCATATAACACGGTAGCAAACAGTGTTGCCAGTTCCCACTAGCACAGATAGGAATTTCGCTAGACTGTGTGACGTAGTTTTACCTACCTTCACTATTGCGTACGGCAGCTCTTTTTTTTGCGATGGCAATAAGGGGTGGGTTCACGTTATAAAAGAACAAACAATAATTAATATAGGGCGCCAGCTAATTTGTGAAAACGTAACTTAAATGCCCAAAATAGCAAAGCACATAAGTTAAAATTTAAGAGAAAACAAGATATCTTTAAAAGTACAAGTTTAATTAATAATTAGTCTTTTTTACAAGGATGAGGTGATACTAATAGCTCAAAGTTTGTTGTGACATTGCATTGTATTAAATTCAGGTGATACACATGTATGGCCTTTACAACTGTTTGACAAGTAAGTATATACGTGTCGAATATACACGACATTTGTAAACTGCCGTAAATAGATATGTATCGACACATAAAAGTCTGAAATTGGATGTGATAGCAACGAACGGTAAGTATGGCTTAAAATATAAATTTTTAATTGAATTACTTAAGTTATTAGCACAGTATAGCTTATCTGTTTTCCTTTTTATTGTAGATATCCCCTGGGATGCAATGATACGGCGGCTATTGATGAATCCACCTGCCCAAAGATTATTCCTGATAGCTCTCCCAGATTCTAAACAAGGTGGTCTACGGTCTTCGTGGCTGCTACGTGGATCTTGTAGGATACGTCGCAATGGTACTCCAAAATTGGAAAAACGAATATTTCTTATAACGAAAAATCGAACAACAAAAATGGCGACGGCGATGACGATAAAATATTGGTAATGATACCGTAAAAGGCCTTAAATCCACGACGGTAAATTAGCAATCGAATTATATTACTAGATTAGTCATACCTTAGGTGTTGGTTGGCCTAATATAATTGTAGTTAGGTGTTTAAATAAAGAGTAGCAAATCTTACTTGCAGTCAGTGAGCTGCTGATCGCACGGATTTAACACCTCGAATGTCCCATATTGCAGCGTTATCAATTATGACCTTAGTGTCGGAGTAGGGATACTATACAGAAGACGATGAACTATGCTGTCAGATTGAAATGGAAATGTTTTTTGGAAAATTAATTGTTACAACTGCCACAAGTAATCCGCTAAAATTCTTAGGATGGAGCTGGATAGAATCATAAATAGTTGTTAGGTACCTACACATTATGTTAGAACGTTTGAAATTTCGTTCTCGAGCTTATCGTGTTCCTTCTGAACCAATACTTTTATTACGTTAAACATACAAGCGCCAAAGTCACGTCAGTTGTTAAAATTTGTATTGGTAGGTAAAGTGTACACGAAATATTTTTCCAAGCAAAGAAAATACAATAGTTATCGGCTCATCTAGCGTAAGTAAACCGATTCTGCTTCATATCTAAATTTCCTACATGATTCATTTGGTAATTCTATAACGCTTGCAATCTTTACGTTTAAATGGTAAATTGTAATAACTAATGATAAACTAAAAATATTTTACCCTGCTAAAATATCCGCTAACTACTAACTACATCGCTCGACCGAGAATTTAAGTAGAAATCAAAGCTTTCGAAATACATAAAGGGGCTGCCATTTGGATTTTTCTCCGGGGCTACTTTAAATCGAAATCGATTACTCCACCAGCTTGCTTTAGAAAAGCACTCCAGAAATGCTGCATAACTCCCAAAAACGCTTTAAGTAGCGTACTGAATCATGCTGTCGAAACAATGCAAATCATTCTTAAGGACATCCTTAAACATTTAATTTAAATTTTTATCATGTTCATTCTATGTTTGCGCTTTTGTATTTCCGTGCTCTTTTTAACGTAACTAGACAGTAGGTACATATAAAAGCCATATATTATGATCGGTAATACTGCTAAATGAATTGAAAATTGAACGAACGCGCGGAGAATCTAATCGAATATATCAAACTGAAATTTTAAACCTAATAGAGACGGTCGATTCTTTGTCGCTGATTTGGAAATTTCCCCAATTAGGGGAACACCTTTGCTTCACCAAGTCGTTAAGAAAAAAAAAAAGAAGACAAAAAATGAAAGGAACTCGGCTTTTGCAAATCAGTGACGTGACATTACTTTATAGGCTATCAACATCTATTACAATTTAATGCTTGCAAATCTAGACAACAGGCAACGTTGATAAAAACAACATTGAAATGTGTTGGTTTGCTATATGCTAAACGAAGTTCATTCACAAAAACAGCCATTAGTTTCGGAGTGATTTGTTTTTATAGTTCTGAAACATCAACGCGCAGACACCAATAAAATGTGTCCTTCGAAACCCGCTTGGTACAAGCAAACTTAATTTCATTCGTAATACATCTCAGTCAAGTACAGTTTGTGTACTTATTGTCATGGCTACGGAAATTGTAAGTAATATTTCAAAATTCTTGATGACATAAATGACAAGTTTGAATTAGTGTACTTAAGGGAAATTGCATTGTTTCAAATGTAATGCAACCAGTGATGGGCGTTTACGCGTAAATTATAATTTTATACATTACCCGCGTAGAAAATGTAGAAAAAGCATTTTGGCGTAGATTTTGAGTAGAAAATATGAGACGAGTATATTATGGCTATTGTATATTAAGTGTATTGTGCAAATTATTTTGTTCCAATTTCCCTGTTTTATGGGTCATTAGAATACCCAAACGGTTTTCTTACTTCTTTGGGACAAAACATGCATTTCGAAGTCTTTTCTTCTACGAGTATATTAGGTATAATAGGTAGCATATGAAATAGCCCGTCTTCTTCTATTTATAGACAAGAAAGATACTAAAATCATAGTTTACAATCATTTAAGAACCCATTGACCGATTGAGGGCTCCAAAGCACGATTGTGCCTTCTGGCCCTAACAACTGTATGACGAAACAAGTTATTGTTGTTTAACGTGTGTCTAGTTATTTTAATTACAACGAAGTAGTATTTTGTTTAGTTAGGAAACAACAAAAATAATAATATACAAAATAATACTCATTTGCAATATTCATTTGCCTCATTTGAGGCATTTGGAGCTGTTAAGAGTACTAAATATTACTAGTTTGCTGTTTATCTACATAATGTTATTTTCTACAGTAGACTTTTAAAGTAGAATATTACATAGTTTACGCGTAGATAATGGCGTAATCTACATGGAGTATTCTACGCGCCCATCACTGAATGCAACAGTTTTACAAACGCATTCACTGCAAAAACCATTTAGGAAGGCGGTTTATTTATTGAACGACTTTATGACTTTACCTTTACAGGAAAAATTCTTGGAAAGGAAGAGTGACTTAATAGATGTCGATCGAGATTCATTGTTAAAAGTGCTACAGTTATATAACAGTGATCTCACAAGTATTCAGTGTGACATTGATGCAATCAAGAAGTGGTTGAAGACGCAACCACACTTGCCAGAAATACCAGGTAAATTATTGTTTTAAACAAAAATTTAATAGTGTTGAATAGTGGCAAAGGAGGTGTGACAGTAGTTATGGACAAAGAACAATATACTGTTAAAATGAACAACATTTTGACAGATAAAAATAATTGTAAGATATTGAGAAACGACCCTACACGAACAGTACGGTTGAAAGCAAATAATTACATTAGTAAATTAGAAAAATGTCGACACCTGGCAAAAGAAGAAGATTATAAAATATGTAATTCAGTAAGTCCTAAAATTTGTAGTAATCCTAAAATTCACAAACCTGGCATCCCCTTAAAGCCCATTTCAAGTATATAGAACCCATTAGCGCCATTATCAATGTTCCTATGTAACATTCTAGCATCTGCATATGACATTAACAATGATGATACATAAGATCCAAAGAACTGCGAAGTTGTATCGCTTGATGTTGTTAATCTGTTTGGAATATATCTAAAAATCTCGCAGTAAGACATTTATGAACGTTATGTCCAAAAATTTCCTGAGTTGAAAAACGTAAACAACTATTTAATGAAATGGTTTATTTGTACTAGAAAATAATTTCTATAAACAAACTTTTTGGCTGTGCTATGGGTTCCAAATTGAGTACAATTTTAGCACAATATTTAATGGATTATTTTCTTGACAAGTGTGTTCCTAAATTTTCTTTTACAATTTTGCTCTTAAAAAATGTTGATGATTTAATCCTTTTGTTACCTATACCAGGCCTAGATGAAATTTTTGATAATTTTAGCTCTATTAACAAACACGTCAAATTCACAGTTGAACAAGAGTTTGATGATGGGGTTCCGTTTCTTGATACCATGATCATAAGAAAAGGTTATAAATTAATTCTAGATTGGTATCAGAAACCAACAACTTTGGATAGATATATCAATTTTTGGTCGAATTATTCAACAAAAATTAAAATTAACTTTGTAAGACAAATGAAAAATAGTCAGAATTTAATATAGCTAATGATGGTGATGCTGAGCAGTGCTGCTTAGTAGTATGAATAATGAAGACAGTAGTTTTGAGTCTCTTCCAAATATTACGGGCTTAATAATATAAAAAGTTTAAGATTTTTTCAAAGAGAAAATTTAAAAGTAGCCGTTAAAAGTGAAAAGAAAGTATCAAATCTGTTTATGCACCTAAAATAAAAAATACCAGTAAAATTTCAGTCCGGTGTAGTTTGTTGTTTAAAATGCCTCAGTTGCGGTAAAAATTATGTAGAACAAACATCCCAATGGCTATCTAATAGATAAGCTCTTCACAAAAGTGACATCACCACAAAACGTGATAGATGTGCTCTAGCTGAGCATATACTAATTAAGGATCATAGGGTTTATTGGAGGAATATTAAAATTTTAAACAAAAAACAAAATACCAATAAAAAAGGTGTTTTCATCGTTTGCACTGCGATTTGACATTACAATTTTGCCAAAAATTCTGGTATTGTTTTATTTTTGAAATGTGTCAATTACTTAATATTATTATATAAACTGCTTGGAGAAAATTTACTAAGGGCTTATTATAACATGTGTTAGAGAACGTGGAATGTGTATTCGAAAATATCTTGTCTGTAAAGGGATGATTTATACTAATCTCAGAATTTGTAGATAAAATATGTTAAATATCTCGCTTATAGTTCTGTGTTTGCAGAAACCTTGAAGAACACTGAAATAAACAGTCGAAAGCTCGGCAATAATTAAAAAATACACTTTATTATAAAAAACAACAAAGAAACCCCCAACCTCGTATACGTTTGCACATTTTTATTGTTTTATATATTACAATTGGCTTTGCCAAGATTATATTTTGTTGATTGTGGACAGTTTTATTACTATTCTGGCATATGATGAGTTTTATTGTTTTATACTTTGCTTCATGTTTTTTATTGTCATGCTTTGTAATTTGGATGCCCAGAGGAAAGAACCATACGGTTCCGAAAGCTTGGCAAATAAATAAAGAGATAATAAAACATCACATTTAATTATCTCTAAATGATCGTGAATTACAAACGTATATATCAAAAATATTTGTATATAACAATTATTTAGTATTAAATATAACACCAGCTCTCAGTATACACCATGGCATCTATCAGTGTTTTACCTGTCCTTTCTATTAGACTGTTAAAAAATGAGTTTATGCCATACAAGTTTCTTGGAATAGCAGTGCAGTCACTAAAATCCAATAAGAAAAAAATATTGCGTATAAAAATATGCATATGGTACACTACATATCTGTTATGTGCTGGAGCTGCTCCTATTAATCACATTATATAATATTAGCTACTGCTATTAAAAACATTATGACAAGCGCAACATAGAAAGCGTTATAATTGTCACAAAATTTTGGTAAACATTTTCTGAACCTTTCTCAGTACTCTTGAAAATGTTTTTAACGTTAGGCTAAATTATGTCCATCCTGAACAACACCAATTTTACTCCACAATTTAATAGAGTTATTTGCAGGTTATAACAGCATTTTGTTAATAACAGGAAACAATTTTAAATTTGCTTACTAGGATAATGGACCATTATTTACTGCATTAACAGGTTAGTGGTAAGCATAGTAAAAGTCAGGTCATCAAATCCAATAAGTGCCTCAAAGACGATACCTATTCTTTATTCTCGGTAATCGGATTGGTAAAGTAGTGATTTGTCAATAATGGCCGTGGAAGGTCAGGTCTTGTAATAGATACTTGTGAAGAAACACTGTTGACTGTATCAAAGAATGGAAAATGCTTTGAAAGTATTTATATGAATTTTTGGTCTTGTTTTCTGCGTTACCACAAAGTAATCTTCATATTGAACAAGAAAAAGTAGGTAATAAAAGCGGATTTTTGTAATTGGTCTAGTTATTTCGCTGATGCTACTTGTTTAATTAACTTGCATTAAGAGCGTTTCAACGTCTAGTACAGTAGCAGGATAAAGAACTGTAGCGATGTATGATCGGGCTATTAAAATTACTTCTGATGAACACTATTGGACACCTACTTGCATAACATTAGCGTCACATTTTCCCTTTAGCCGTGAAACCATAGTGCATACGCCCATCATGGGTAGGTAGAGTGCAAACTTATTACTAAAGCGGATGAAGTCCCACTGCTTTGCTAGTTCATTGCAAGGAAAAAGCTTTGTGCAATCGAGTCAGCGGTAGCACCGAAAGCAAGGGATATGCTTGAAGGTTTGAATAATCGAAAGTGTAATTTTTCTGGTCTTCATGCCATTCCCCTTAAACTGAATTTTTAAAATCGCAGGCTAAAACAGAAGAGCTCGCTTCTCTCCTTTTGTAACATATGTAGAAAGTGCATATTTTTGATAGATAAAACCACATGTTCAGGGTATTGCACAATGAGGATTTCGATTGCATGTATGAAAAGTTATATTAGCCTAAGGGAATTGTATTTTTATTACTACAATGAACAGTTACAGTTACACTGGTATCATATGCTTTTTAGATTCAGTATGATAGTAGAACTATCTTTTCCCAAGAAAGTGGTTTGCATGGTATTTAGTGTAATTGTTATACAAGGAAATAAGCATATTGTACTTGTTTTTCTACATAGCTGGAAAATATTTATCTTCATATAGAGACCCCATACTATGGTATACATAAAAAAATAGATAGTGTTACTAAAAGCAAGTAACATCATAATGCAACATATCTAGAATAGTTAATTTGTATAATCGCCATAAACATGAAACTGATATGATGCTCCTAGAAACATTTGATATGCTTGCAACAAACTTAGGTATAAATGTAAGCTATAAAATACTGCATTGGGCGTGCTTAGCAGAATGCACAGTTGCATGTAAATTATTACCTCAGTTACGTGACTCCTATGAATAGCTGTTACTTTGTTAAGATTGTCACGTTCCGCTTTCAGCTTGCTAAATAACCCCCAAGGCTGTTTTTTTTTAAAGACCGAACGCTAATAAAATATACAGGCTCATCCGAATTAAGTGTCTTCCATTGATAGCTTTCTCATTATCAAAAATACAGCATTGTTCAACAAGCCAGTGGTATTTTTAACGCTTCTTGTTATGGAATAATCGCATTTTTGAAATTTCTATGGATGCCTAGTATAGTAAATATATTCTGCTCTTTTTTGGCAAAGCTTCAGTTTTAGAGCAAAATAATCTGATTACTAATTTTCTTCTAGATTCAGCAATAATGTCAACTTTACAATTTTTGTTGCCGATTTAATGCTATTTATACAATCGCAGAATAAAAGTGTGTTTTTGGCACTTTTAAGCTTATAAGTTTTGTTGCGTTAATTTTAATTAAAAACACTTTTCATCCATGTAGGCAGGTTTAGTATGTTAATATACTATTTAGTGTGCAGAAAATCCTCACCAAGAGCGTAATAATATTACGTTCAACTATATCTACTTCGTTTTCAACTTTAGAAGCAATTAAAGTCGATTTCCCTAAACAGAAGCGAGCAAGAATTTCATAATAAAAGAAGCCATGGAGATTGGAACTGTTGGACATTTTCAAACCTACCGTGACAATTCGATAGGAGATAATGGCAAAGACATTAATTTGTATATGGTAGTGTTAACACGATTATACAAAAGTATAAGAATTAGGAGATCAAGAGAGAAGGCTCGAATCAAATTTCTCCGATACAGTACGAAGAACCATCATAACTGGGCGAGGGAATATTTTCTGTTGGTACATCCAAGAGCTTCGTAAGTCCAGTTTTAACGTTTGGTGCCTATTAATCCGTTCCAGAAAAATTGTGAGTCCAATGACTGGGAAAAAAACAGGGAATTTATGACTAATATCCTGAATAATTTTTTAACGAACTCGACCTTATAGGCAGACAGAATTCTGTATTTCAATATTTCCAGTAATAATGTGCACCTGCCCAAAATTGCAGAGGGACTTATGGACTTTTGGATAAGTACAAAAGACCCTATTTGGTGCTCTTGATTTTTGTATGTTAATTTAAAAGGCCAAGTTTTTTTACGATTGTAATCAGGAAAGTTTTTAAGAAAAAAAATTGTGATCCAGATTTGTTTCAATACATTTGGTGCGTAAAATAAAGTGTAGAAATGTAACTTAACTTCTTTAGTTTGCTTCAAGCATCATTAAGAAAAAACTACATAATTAAAATACAGTATTAAAGTGAAAACTCAATAATAAGCGTTATAAATACTGCTAGTTTGCTAACTGAAACAATTTTGACTTTTTAAATAGTTACCAATGGTGGATACTTAATTTGGACCAGCTTGTATACAAAAAGAACAGTTGAAAATATCCGCTTCAATTTTGTTCATTAATAAGATTTATTATTTTTCTCTTTCAGGTGATAAGCATATTGCTTCATTTCTGATACTAAGCAAGATGAGTGTGGAACAGGCGAAACAAAAGATAGACTGGTATTATACGACTAAAACTGTGATGCCGGAGATATTCAATTACCATCCGCTAAGTGAGGATATGCAAGAACACGCTAAAAAATTGTAAGTAATACCTTCTATTGGCCGATGATATTTAATGAAAAGTTAGGCCAAACAACGCTTATATCCCTCAAGTCACCAATCTGTGCTAAAAGGTTTCAACGGTGCGACCAAAGGTTATTCAGTAAAACAAAAACACCATTTAAATTTTTTTGGGCAACCATTAACAGACGTGTATTTAATCATGGACGTCAACATGACGGAAAGACCGACAATTTTTGTGTGTAAACATGTGGAAGTACTGATGAGCACTTAGTTTCACTTTACGAAACAACATGTGTTTAACTTAGCAACAATTAAGACATCATGTTATTCTAAAACTTGAATCATGCTGAATCACATCAATATATAGGAAATTGATAAAATACATGTTTCGAAGGTTAGGTACAAGTAATCCGTTTCCATTAAGGTTTGCTTGCACTAATTCCAAAATCCTTCACAAAACTGACATAGTTATTGAGGCTTTCATCGCTGCCTACTAGAGATGAGCAATATTTCACAGCCTGTGATTTTTTTACTGTGAATGAAAAATCGCAGTTGGTAGCTGCGATCAAAGTGATACCTAAACTGCGATTTGCTTGTTGTAGACCTGCGTGTGGCGTCTGTGAACGCCGATGACGAAGTCGCAGTTTGCATTATGCGATCGCGTCACCATGTAATCGCGCACCCTAACCTAACCATTCGCATTCGCAATACCCCAGCTTGAATCGCTTCGTGCGTGCTTTTATGAAATCGCGTCGGCGTCAAGGCAAAGAACTAGCGAAATTTGAAGCTTTTTTGAACCCATAGATGCGATTTTTGCTACTTGCAACTTGTGCAAGTGTAAATTTGCAACACAAACATCCCGCGGTTTCCTTGCCTTTGTGCTCACAAATGGTATGCAATACCTATACCCACAGAAATTTTGAATTAAAACCAAAATTTTATTTTCTTTAACATACAAGGAACGACGTTGAATCTAATAATAGTAGGGCAAACCTAGGGCAGGACCGTCGTCAGAGTCATCAGAATTTGCCGAACACAACAGGCTCGGACTGCATCACATAAATCTAAATATCAAAAGGTATCAATAATGTCGCATGTAAACAGATCAGTGAGGGACCAGCTTTTCGAGATTTTGTCGAATAATAATAATAATAATAATAATAATAATACACTTTATTAATTAGCAAAAGGCTAGTATTTGATACATTGAAAAATAACATTTATTAATTTATTTAATGTTCAACATGAATACACAAAACAAACAACCCAAAACAAATTAAACAATATTCGCACGCTACCCAGTGCCCGTAATATAAACCAGCAACTGTGATTTGAAGCATCTAAGAGATTAGGAGATCTAACATGAAGTGGCAATGAATTGTATTTTATAAAACCTTTAAAAAATAGAGATTTAGAGGCAGTTGCGTTTTAAATTGACATGAATCATTGTAATCTATATCACTGACAATTGAACCAATACTTTCTATAAAATAATTATTGAACCTATTCGCAATCTCCACAGTATCTCTTACCAAAATCATATGATCATCACAGTAGAAACGAACACAACTATAGTCACACTGATTTTTTGTATTTACAAGTTTTTTAATGTTTTCCACATCATACTGGAGTTATCCTTAAAACAATCAATTTTTGTGGTAGTAACGTCGCTTTTTTCCCTAAGTAAACCTACAACCTCATTCCGCTTTGATTTATACAGCTGCCAACTGAGCACCCTGTTTTGTAGGTTACTACTCCTAAATGCTTTATATGCAATGTCCCGTTCCCTAATTTTGTTTTTAACACCACTATCAAACCAAGGTAACCCATTTTTTATATTAAAAGTAATAATCGGTGCAACTGCATTGACCACTTCTTCACAGCTTTTTATAAATTCCAAGTACGGATTATCTACATCAACGGAGTTCAAAGACCATTTACACATTCGAAGTTGACTTGCTATCATATCAAGATTATATTCACTCATTATACGAACTTTTTAACTAGGTTGTTCAATTTTAGTGTTGAGTGACAAATACTTACAGAAATGATATAATGGTCAGTGATTATCGGAACAGAATGCACCCTTGTCTCAACATATTCTGAATTAGTTAATACATAATCAGTGAGCGTGCTACTAGTATCCGTAACTTTTGTTGCCTCTGAAACACATTGCTTCATACCATACATAAAAAAATGTTTTTTAACTTATTAACATAGTAACTGTCACTGTAAGCGTCTAAATTATTAACCCAACTACCAATTACCTTACCTAGCAGATTTCTCGTACTTTGATACCGACTTTATACGAATGTTGCAAAACTCGCGTTCAACAATTAATAAATTACAGAAAGCAAACGTATATGTATCACAACGGATTATTGGGCATCTTTAAATAACGAGGGATACATGGCAGTGTCAGCTCATTTTGTGGAGAATAAATTTGAATTAAAATCGCTTCTGTTGGAATGTTCCAACGTAGCAATGCACCACACTTCAGAAAACTTAGCGTATCACCTTAGCAAGATAGCAACAATAATATTGTAAATGCAATCAAAATCAAAATTAAACTGGAAGCATTTAGGTTGTGCGGCCCACACATTAAACCTAATAGTTAATTAACTATTTCATAACTAAGGAGTCGATTGAGCGCTAGTAAAGATATTTTTGAGTATCGACTCTGCTCATTAGTAAATATTTGATTTTTTCTGCATTATACCATTTTTTTGTATTTTTTGTGTTTTTATTTTATTTAAGTTGTACCTGCATCGTAAAATCCTATATTATGATACTTGCCTTTGTTGTTTTGTTTTGTGTCGAGAATCGCTTTTATGTTGTTTTTGTAAAACACAGTACAATGCAACTTTTATTTATACTCAGTTATATATTTTTTGCACGCATTTTAAATAATTATAGGCGACGTTCGAACAAAATTCATCACCGTTGAGATTATGTCGTCCTACCTAGCATATCTACGGAACATCAGCGCGAGTGGGACTGCCAAGCGAAGTGCAAATACAGTACGGAATATATCGCAACTGGCAACCCTATATATAGGTCTACGGTGCGAACGGCTAAACTGCTACTTGGAAATAGCAGTCACAGTTTTCACTGCGATTCAAAAATCACAGCTCATCTCTACTGCGGACATACTGGACAAAGCAATTGTCACAAAATTTACACCGAATCTCCGGTTAAGTATATTTTGCAATTTATGTGAGTCCACTTCAGACCTTTCTTAAATCATTTCGCAAGGTTTAACCGATTCCTCAGAGAAACTGGTCTTCCAGACCGTTATTTATCTCCGATATCTGATTCCCTGCTACATATTAAATCCCACAGCACAGTTAAGTACGAACATAAGGAACACCAATCACCAAAAGTCTTTTTCATACCAATCAATTGTCCGAATGCAACGAATCTTAACCGGGTTACGATTTCTAACACTGTACAGTCAAATTAATCACGTTCAGATTTTTTATACTAGATATGTTTTGAAGTAGATAAAAAATAATACACCGTCGCACCTCTGTAAATTTTACTGCTGTAACAACGATTGACAAATAAAAGATCTAGTATAGTATACTAGCTTTCAGCGAAGGCATCTTATGCAAGAAATCCAAGAAAGCAAATTTACTGCTGTCGCCTAGGGAAATAATCAACGTAAAATTCACTTATAACAGCATGTAAGAACGTAGGCTTTCTCGGCTACAGTTAGATTGAAATCTTAGCTTTTTTGGATTAGTCCGCGTCTGATTTTGGAGTAAGGTCGACATTTCGCCCGCACCTGTAAGGAGCTTCATTAAGACACGAATAGGGAGTATGGAATTATGGTACAAACATAACGCGAGAAGGACCGAATCAAATCCCAAGGAGGAAAGGGAATACAAACGGTAGCTAAGGTTGCCCCAGGCATTACAAGGGTGGTGGGGATACTTGGACAGCAGAGGTGAGAGATTGTGAAAGTGGGGATAGCCTTCGCGTGATTAGGTACCAGATACTGGAGAGATGATAACCATCTTCGCGGTTTAGATTATTCGATGTTCGAAAATTTCTATGGCTTCTCGGAGTTTTTGGATTGTGAAAAAAACGGGACTATCGCATGAACTGACATATAGTCAAACAAAATTTTGTGACCTGTTTCATGCTGATGTTCGGATACTGCTGAGAGGGTGAAGAAGCTTGATTTTATGCAGCGTTTATGTTCATTAAACCTGATTTTAATGGATCTACCTGTTTCTCAGATATATATGGTACAGCGCAAACAAGGGATGCTGCAAATACTTCTAGAAGATAGACATACCCGAAGGGGGCTGGAGGATAGTAAGGATCAGTCCTTTCTTAAGAATTTTACCAATTTTGTCTATGACACCCTGAGCATAGAGAAGTAAATCAGTCGATCTATAATTTGGGGGTTTGAGAGTAAGTTTGAATTTGGGGTAAAGATGCCGATTAATTGCAAATTGTATCTCATGGTTATTATACCGGTTGTTAGCCAGACTACAACGTACAACGTTAACTATCGTTTTCATTCCCTTTCCTCCTTGGGATTTGGGTCAGTTCGCGCTAGGTTTGTACCATACTCCTTATTACTGTCCTGTCCTTACACGTGCGGCCGGAACGTCGACCTTTTCCAAAATCAGACACGGGTTAACCCAAAAAGACTAAGATTTCAATCTTTAACCGCATAACTACTTCTATTAGAGCGATAATACTATGATTGAATGTATGTAACAATTCCTTTTCGGTACTGATCAGTTGTTTTCTTTTGTTTTAGCTACTACGTATTATGCCCAAAACTGACGCCTGACTTATACAGAATAACCCTATTCCAACTTATACCCGAATACGCATCAGAAGCTGATTTTCTAAAAGTAGCTATTTATATGATGCTCATGGTCGAGGTACGACTGTTAGAGGACTACGGCGTAGGTGAAATTCACATCTTCGATGCAAAAAATATAGGACTGAATTTTTATAAAAACGCAACTCCGGCGCTTTTCATCAAGCTTGCAACAATAGGACAGGTAAGAATGTTCGCCGCATTTATAATGTGCTAATTACTAATCGTTTTAGAAAGTGTTTTCGTCAAGAATAAAGGCCATCCATATCGTCAACATGAATCCGATTCTAGATAAATTCATGAGTACGGTCGTGACTTTCATGAAACCCAAAGTTCGACAACGGGTAAGGGTGCCATTTTCTTCACATGTGAGCGCGGTAGACTACATTCACTAGTGTGTTAATAAACCAAATTGAGTCCCCAGATGATTGCTTCAAAGCAAATGTTGCAAAAGCTAGTTGCTTCATTTTCGTTTTATGTCAAATTCGAAACTAGCCATTTAAAATGAAGTAAATTGTCATATTGTCTGCCGCAAGTTAATAGAGAAATTACTCCACCAGAGAATAGGACCAAGCAGATTTTGGGAAGAACCGAAATGGCTGTGACCAAGTCATAGCTCTAACAACATATGCTGAAGCTGGTTTCCAGAAACGATTTAAAACTGGAGTACTGTTCATAGACCTATCGGCGGCCTATGATGCTGTGTGCAAAGATGGATTGATGGTCAAGCTATTAACTTAATACTCTGAAATGTGAAAAGACCGTGAGGCTTGCCGAACGAATGCTGTCCCAACGTCAAATTACAGCGTTTCTTGGAGAGAAAAGCAGCAAATTCAGTATTTTGAATAACATAACATAACATAACAAAATATATTGAAATTACTCTAGTTACGTTTCTAACGTACAAGAGACATCTAGAAAACATCAGTAAAAAGTTACAAACTAGAAATAAGAACCTGCATAAGCTTGCGGGTACAAGTTGGTGTTGCGAGCGCAAGTGTACTCCATACTTCTGCAACTGCCTTGCTTTTTAGACCTGCTAAGTGCGGCTGTTCTGTCTGGAAAAATAGTTATCACACACGAAAAATTGACACTCAACTAAATACTGCAGTGCGACTAATCACTGGAACAATTAAGTGAACTCCATTACCTTGGCTTCTGGTTCTTTCAAATATTGCTCCTTCGGAGATTCGTAGACTGTTTGCTACATATAAAGCAAAAATATCAATCAGCTCTTAATGAGTTTCTGATTTCCCAAGATCTGCAAGAGCTACTTACAACTCGGCTAATTCCCAGAAAACCTCTGTGGACAGACGATTTCCTTCGTGCTCCTTGCACCATTGAAGATGGATGGTATCCTGTTTGGCAATTTAAGAAATGTGATATATTCAATCAACAGCTTATAGACGATCGTGCAGAAAAGGTGGAAGGAATTGACCTTCCGAGAAGGGCTTGAGTTACCCTGAATCGCACTGGTCATGCAACTTTTTTCTTAATAAATGGAATCTATGTATCAACCCTTCTTGTAAATGTGGAGACCCCCTCCAAACAATGGAACATATGGTCAACAGATGCCCCTGTACAGCATGGCCCGGTGGTTTTGCGTCAATCTATCGTGGTGATGAAGGTGTTGAAGATTGGCTCAAGATAGTCGGGATCTGAATGGAGTTTTTCTACAGTTTTTCTTTAATACTCTATCCAGAATAGATACATGAGTGCGAGATCTCTCTCATTTCAATTCTTTTAAAAGTCGACCGTAGTCGCATGAAATTAACAGTACTGTGTAATGTATTAATGATTTTCATAAAAATATATATGTATGATGTATGTTAGAATACCGCAATAATGCCTATTTTGAAAACTTAAACGAATCGTCTTACAATAATGGCATAAAGGCATTCGTTGAGGGAAATGCTTTGAACTGAATGCAGATTATCCAGGAAAATAGAATTATAATACCTGCCCCGAACATCATTTTTGTTATCCCATACTTGTAGTGCAGGGGAGTTCAAATTATAAACATCCTAGCCAATTACAAAAAAATATTTTACAATTACCTGTAATACTAAGATGATTCTAATTTTTTGATTTGTTGTTCTAGATCTTTTTCCACAAAAACTTCGAATCTATCTTGAAACAAGTCCCAAAGGAGTATCTGCCTAAGGACTTGGGAGGCGATCAGAAAAGCTGTGCCGAGCTTCGAGGTATTTACAATCCACTATACACCAGATCTATAGATAAATTGCCACCTTGTTGTAGAAATAAACCAGCGGAAATTCGTTGAGTACAAGGATCGCTTCCAGAAACTACTAGAACTTAAAACGGACGAATCCTTGCGGCCCGGCGAGCCAATCAATGACGAATTTTTAGGTTTTCATGGCAACTTCAAACAGCTTTCTGTTGACTAAAACATTGTAAAAAAATTATTGAATAATTAAATAAATTGTTAAGAAAGCTATTTCAAATTGTGATTAGTAGGCTTTATTTGATATTACGTCCAGACGAGGTGCCTTAAAGCAAATGCCCTTACAAAGTTAGTACCTACTTGCACCCTTGGTGAAGGTATATTTAGTTCTCCATTTTCGAGTAAGGGATACACTAAAGGCGATCGAAAGAGTCCCGAATCGATGTGCCTCCTCTAATATTGATAATAATAAATTTTCCGTCTGCATATGCTAATGCTTGTAGAGGTATGGAGAAAAACTGTTTGTAATTAAAATAMGTCGAGCCACTATTATCATTTTACATCTAAGTATGCTTCTTAATAAAATTATCGGCAATTMGCAGCCARCACTCGGTCGTAGGGTACGGTAGATAKTCATTTTGAAGAATTTTCCAAATAACAGTGCATGCTTCTTTAACTATTTTTGGMATAGTACTTGCTCCGATACGAAAATGTAATGTTAAAGATCGAAATGATTKGCCACTAGCCAAAAACCTAGATCGAAGTATATCTATCATTTTTTTAATTATTGAGAATTTACAATAAATTTGTTCCACAAATTACTTCGATTCCAGTTTTTGTCCTGTATGTTTGTTACCTCCGCTGAGCGCACATCAACAGAATTATTAAAACATTCGTCCAATTATTATTCGTTTATATAAATCTGGCAGATCTAGTGCAGAAATTGGACAGTTATTGGGGTTGTCAAGATAAAGTGTTCGCAACGTAGTGCAGTTATTCAAATCAAGCAATATTGTCGAACCTAAACAGAGGTATGTAAAAAAAGTGCACTTACTGATACTGATCGGATTAAACAGACCAGGAGAGCAAACTACTCTGAACTAAGAACACTTTGGAGCGATGCTGTAGGAAGACATGCTTCAAGATCACCTATCACCGGGAAGCTCAAAGATTGGGTTTTGGAACTTACAAGCTAATTTCTTTGGTTTTTAACTTTTCAAATATTTTCAACAAAAATGTGTTTTTATTGTCTAGGCCAAAGAAAATCCATCGTTAACAACGCAACAAGAGAAAAATCGGTTGATGTGGGCAAAAGAACATTGGAGTCCTGAACAATGGAACAGTGTACATACATTGAAGCGCCGAATCTAGATTTGAAATTTGTGTAGACGACAGTTATTCGGCAAAAAAATGAAATTTATCATCCAGATTGTCTGAAGAGAAAAGTATTTCCGGCATCTATTATGGTGTGGGGATCAATGTCGGCAAGAGGAGTAGGAAAATTACATTTCACTGAGGGCATTGTGAACACCGAAAAATATCTTAATATCTTAATTGAATCTTTGCTACCCACTAGGGACGAGTCATTGACGTCAGGTTCTTCAACAAGATGGCGCTGCATGTCGTGTATCCAAAAGATCTTTACAGTGGTTCACCGAAAACAGTATTCCAAATTTAAAATGTGTATCCAGTAGTCCTGACCTTTCTCCTATAGAAACTCTTTGGCACATTATGAAAAAACAACAGATCTATTCCCGAATTAAGGCATAAACTACAATTTATATGGGATAAGTTCACACCACAAGATCGCTAGAATTTAGTGAATACAATGCCAAGAAGAATAACCGCTGTCATAAAAAGCAAAGGTGATGTTACTCAATGGTAGCCTTTGAAGATATAGATTAAGTCAGTTACTTGTAACTCAAGTTTTATCGTGATTTACTTCGACTTGGTAGTTAAGTAGAAATAAAATGTTTGAATTACACAAATGAAAAATTGATTAAGTGGGAAATGTTTCAGAAATTGTGGTGAAAATAATTAAATATCTTAATTATTTATGAGTACAATAATTCCTTTTCTCCATATTCCTTTATTCTGTTAGGTAACCGGTTTCGAGATAATTAATGAATTAATGAAACCTCGGACCATCAGAATAAACTATTGTCATCCTGACGTTACTAATTTGACATCTTGACATCTAAAATTCAAAATTTGGTTTTGGAAGATGTAGAAAATTTTGATCGGGCAATCTGGAATTTTGCACCTTTGTCCTTGGGAGTAACGTATAACGAAAGTTTTATAAAGGTACCGATTCATTTCTCAAATATGCTTGTAAACTCATGTACGCATGTATTTCTATTAAGGCTTCGTATATACATATATAGAGCTCTACTTTTCTACCAGTAAGTGGTGTTTTAAATAGTACCTAGTGGCACCGCTGGATGGCATTGCCTATAGAGAGAAATTTCCGGATTGTATCATAAAACGAAATGTCAGGCTTGTCCAGGTCAAAAGAGAGGATGTTGCGATACAACATATATTTTTACGCTTCTTGGTGCTGAAAGCGTTATGCTTTCTGTAAGAAAAATGAATATAATTAGGTAAAGGCTAGGCATACATCGTACTTTTTGCGGTAAATAAGAAAAATTAGCTCATTTTTTACATGAGGTTGCTAAAGTTAGTCAACGAAACTCTGAACCTCACTTAACTGAACCTTGCTACATAATACTACTTTATCTTACTGTCCGGTCACAATTATGTTAATGGTAATTGCGCTGTACCCAATGTTGTTAATAATGTTAATCCTGTGGTTTTTTTAATTTACCGGCAAAGGTTGTACAGTTATTTTAAGTTGTTATCAGACACTATACCAAAGCCAAWAGAGTTTCTATGATCTGCGCCCACATGCCGTGCGATAAACGTAGAATTGCATCAAATTATGATAAAAAATGGCATCAGTAAGAGATTTGACATTTAGCAAGCCGATGAGTATGTCCCATTTCAAACCAGAATACTTTCTTATTAGTGGATGTCCAGAAATTATCTGAGCATTAACATTTCCACCTTAAATTAACTTTAATACTAACATTATTGTGAACACTCAATACAAGTCCATATGTACCCTCTTCGAGTTTACCCTCTTCGAGTAAAGGAACTAATGTTTGTTACGTTCATAAAGACACATCATACACATTTTATATTTTTTATCTCAAAAAAACGTACTTCTGCGGGCTAAAGCCCTCCCTAGTGGAGGTTAGAAAATGTTTATTGTCATTTGATGTTGGAATGATTTTATTTCTTTTTATATTATATTATATCGTGGTCTATCACTGTGCTGGGTCTAGTAGTGTCTGCGCGAAAACTAGAGGTGGTAGTAGCCATTATTGCCCTTAATGATAGGTTAAATGGTTATCTCAGATCGTCGTGGAATTCTGACGCCGAAGATCTATGTATAGTAATAAATTGTGTTAATGCTATAAGCATTAGCATCGGATGTGACTATCTGCCTCAAGATAAAAATATAGCGTTTAATGTAAAATGAGCATTATAAAAAGCATAAATACTGATATTGCTGATTCAGATCAAAAACACCAATAAATTAATCATATTAACAAAAAAAATTCTATAACAAAACCTACCTAAACATATTCTAACTCAATTTTTCCAAAAAGAAACTATCAAATACCAAAAACTACATAAGCAAATTAAACAACGCAATATTTACAAAATTAATAAAAATATGTAACAAACACATTTTCTCTTGGATCAAAATTTTTTCTACGCTACTCACACATAACAAACACATACTTGTATACAACATTATCGCAGAGGCGCGCATTACCACGATTCCCGCGATGCTGCCACATTTAATATATTTCACTAACTCTATTACATCTGTCTAATTTGTAAACTGTAGAAGATATAATTTGCTGGTGAATACCTAGTTTAATAAAATGCGTCTACTGTACGAACACAACAGAAGCTGGAACCATTGCAAAATAGTACACCTATTTCTAAAAACTATATTCCATATTGTATATAGTCACTAAATACATTACAGTACCGCAATAGGCCGCCATTTTTGGGCAAAATATATGCGGGAAATTTAAATATTTATAAAAAAGGAGAGGGAACCAAACTATCAAACCAAACATTAAAGATTAGATAAATATCAGATATCAGGCTCTGATGAAGTGTTGTTTGACTTTTCCCTAATTGGCAACGTGCTTTGTGCATCAAAACCTGATATCTGGTAGTTCTTTAATCTTTAAGGTTAGGTTTGATTGGTTCGGTTCTCATTCCCATCTCTTGCTACTATTTTGCCCTAAAATAGAGGACTACTGCGGTACTGTAATGTATTTAGTGACTGATATTGTTACGGAATCAGCGCCATCTGTGGAGGCATTTGTAGGCGTGTAGATGCGGTATAGAAGGACACTGCAAGTAGTGATCCGAGAAACAAGCAGATGGCAGGGTATGTCGATACTCTCCAGCGAATTCTATCAATGGAATCTTTGCAAAGTTTCCATAACAAGGTGTTACTTCTGGAATTATCTATGGGGTTATAAATAGCCCGATAGAGAAAGCGCGGGCAGTTCTGAATTCAAAGTCTTAGTCTACCAATGGTTTTAATGCTAATGTGTGCGGTTTAGTGGTTTAGTGAATTAGCAGTCTTAAAACACTAATGTTTTAAACTAGTTGTGTTGAGAATTAGTGTATTTGGTGCTTTAAATAAAGGAATTTAGTCAGAAATCCGCAGTTTTCGAACGTCGTAGCAATATAATAAACATCAAGTACCAGGGGATAAATGCCGTAAAGAAAAAAGGATATAAATGTGCCACAGCCTCATAAAAAAATATGATGAACTGTTTACCGATAAAACGGTTAATTGCAGTGTAAGCCTTTACACGCATTTCATGTTAGCTTGTAGGCGAAAAGTACAAGGTCAATAAAGTTAAAACGCATTAATTAAGAAACAGCATGTTCTATTGATATACGGGGAATAAATGCAAACTACTGGCGATAAAAAGCAAGTTAGTAATTTTAGTATTCACACTATCGATCGGTAGCAAATATGGAGGTGCGAAATGTTACTCTTATTGGCAAAGACACGATGTTTCATCTTAAACTTTTTAGTTATACGGACTTCATCACGGCGAACTGTGTGAATGGGATATGGATACTGTTCATGAAATATTAAAGTTATATGACAGAACACTAGATAGCCTACATGAAGATGTAGACACCATAAGGAAATGGCTAGAAACGCAACCCCATTTACCTGAAATAAGTAAGTTGTTAATATTACTATACTTATTCTTCTAAAAAAGCGTATCACTAAAACTGGAAGCTGCCAAGGTAGGTATATATATAAAAATTTAGCATTAAAATTGCAGTCAATTAATTTCGCCGATATTATATGGGTATATATACGTATCACGATCAATAAGTTTAAATTCTAGGAAGATTTGCTTTCTTTTTAGCTGCAAGAATATTTTTATTGAATTTACATTTCTAGTAAATGACAAAATTAGAGCTCCAATATAGTGAGTTGCAAAAGCAATTAAAGTGTTTAAAATTGCGGTAATATCCGCCATTCAATTATATTCTCATTAGCAAACAGTTTCAGCTTTTAGTTCAAAATACCAAAGTTTCCAAAATAACATTTTTGCACAAGCTGTCAACTGGATGGATGACTAAGGATGATTGGGTGTAGATGACTGTAGTGGAAGCAACTCGTAAAACTTGGCTAACATGTGCCGTCGTGGTTAAAAAACCTGAATAGTTTCAAATTCCATATGTGCGAATTTCCCCTCAAAAATTAAGTCGTGTTTGGAAGTTATAAACACAAAAATGGTTAACAAAAGAGTGGTAGAACCACCACACGGTCCAAAAAATAGTAAAACTTTCACGTAACTCAGCGCTGGTCGATATTAATACAAATATAAAGCATTCACTACTTCATTCTTTCTGATAGTTAATTAATTTAATAAAATTAAATGCTTTACCTATACAATGGGATTGTTCATTTCGAATCATTGTCTAATATTACAGGATTGTTAACAAATTTAATCAGAATTTTATACAACGAAAATATCAAAATAATTACAGGAAGTGTTAAAAAGTTTGTTTATCCAGTTAAAATCCAAAATTCCATTAAAATTTCAACCAGGCGATGTTTATTCCTTAAATTGTGAGAAGTATGATACCAAATATGTTGATCAAACTTCACAATAGCTATCTAACAGATCAGTTTTACATAAAAGTGATAGTACAAAAAAGGGGAAAAGATGTACTCTAACAATTCATGTGTTGGAATACTAATTCTGAAGATGTACCAAATCAACACGACCAATAATAAAATTGAATACATAATATTTAAGTATCATATACACATAAGTACTTGCTGTAACCAAAAAATTAAAAAAAAATAATAATAAATAAAACTAAAAATTTTAAATAATTCAGGCGTTTATAGTTTTTCATGCAATGATTGCAATTCAGTTTATATTGGACAAACCGGAAGATCTTTTTTAACTAGAGGTAAAGAACATTTGAAACAATTTGAAAAGTATAAAAATACAGATATTGTTACAACAAATTCTTCGTTAGCCAACCATTTATTAGTAAATAAACACACTGCCACGCTAGACAATCTAAATTCATGACATTTGTGTAGTAAATCATCTAAATTAAATTATTTGGAAATTTTAGAGATTTATAAAATTATTAACGAACAAAATTTTACTATTCTAAATGATTTTTGTAATTTCAATTGTCCTATTCTAAATTCTTTGTTTGATCTAAATTAATGTTTCGTTTGAGTTACTGGCATTTGAGTTGCTTTTCAGTTTGTAGTCAAGTTTGCTTGTTTCTGATTTTTGTCTTTGTCAAATTGTTAGTTTCCTTTCATAAATAATTTTTGTACTGACGATGGCTAACATGTAGCCGAAAGCGCTTTACAATTGTAAAAAATAAAGTGGAAGTTCACTTTAAGAATTATTTTCTTTAGAATGGGGATTTCATTTTAAGCCTAAGAATTAAATTTTGTAAACTAGAACATTTAAGGTAACGTAACGTAACCAATCTTGATAATTAAGGCATAATAAACTTTTCATATATAACAACAAAGTCTAAGTCAAAATTCAAAATTACAAGAGACGTGGATTTGTGAATCTTTCTACAACATATCGTGTCATACTGTTTTATGTAATCATTGGATTAGATACTAAGGCTTTATTTTGTGCTAAATGCATAGTACTAGTTAGGTCTAATTAAAATGTGTTAAAGATAAATCAAGTATGTATGTAACCTATGTTGACATTTTATCTAAACAACCACAAGTCCTTGAATACATACTGAAATTAACAAGTTAGCAACCGCAACTTTTTTAAATATATTCGTCTTTTATATATTTCAACAGCAATCTAAACATGCAGAAAGTGTAAAGTCCAATAACTTTTTCTTTCTATAATATCCATTTCAGTCGTTTGAGTAAAAAAATTATCCCTCAGATGTTTAAGTAGTATGCAATCAAATAACGATGCACATATTTTTGCATATGGGCACGGAAAACATATACGGTATTATTATTGCCCATGACACGATAACAGCTATTGGTACTGTGGACCTTGTTATCGACAGTACAGTAATTATTGTGCATAATAATACTGAGCGTTACAATGCATCAGAAGAAAGATAAGGTTAGGCTATCAGGAGAAATAAAATCATTTAAATAAACCTTTCGCGGCTATTTGGCTTTAGAACTTTTATTTGTTGATATAAAGCTTAAAGCTATTTCTGATTTTGATATTAAAGAAAACAAACCTTACATCAAATTCCCGAGACTCAAAGGTAGAGAAAATATCCAGATGTATGTATAGTTTGGAACTCTTTTCAAAAATAGTATGCTCCAATGTTAAAGATAAAACTAGTGATGAAACCAAGTCTAATATAATACACTCAATACCTTACATTAATTATAAGTTATATGTTGGACAAACCAAACATTACCTTAATAAAAGGAAATAACAACATATATATGATTGTAACATTACTAATTTTGATAAAAAAAATAAGATGATACTTGCCCAACACCACTTAAACTTGGGCCATAATTTCAACTTTAATCAAGCTAAAATATCGGATCTAAAGGTCATAAACAGAAAAAGAAATATTACAGAGTTGGTCCATATTCAGTGTAACCCTACGGTTAATTATAAAACAGATATACAACAGTCCCATAATCAGTCAATATGGCTTAGATATGGATTTAACGTTTTGTTGCCGGTAATGTGTCACTCTCTTCTGTTCGTTTTCAATATGTCGTTGTTGTTTTGAAAATTATTACCAGAAATTTTTTAACATATTTCATTGATTTCGTTGCAAATGTAAGCTATTATTTATTAGGGTTTGTTATCAAGATTAAAATGCTTATTAAATTTTCTAGGTGACCGGAAGATATGCCATATCCTCATGTGGAATAAGTGTAGAATTGAAAAGACTAAACAAAAGCTAGACAACTACTGTGTCTTAAGAACGAATTTTCCTGATGTGCTTCCGCATCCCTTGGATACCTGTATGTTGAAGGCCGCTAAATACTCGTAAGCATCAAACATACTTATATATAGCATGCAGTTAGTAACAGTTCGTTGCAAATACATTTAAGCGTGAAAAATAACGAACACAGAGCATATACTATCGCAAAGATATAATAGCTACGAACCATGATAAGCTGGAGACTATGACGGTCGTAGTTTCTTAAAGACCAAGTGATTCAGGGTKTGTCGAKCTGTAAGCTACACGTAAAGAGTACTCTTTTTTCTTAAGCTGAGCTTTCGAATTTATTTTAATTCTGACATAAGTCATTTATGGTAGAAAAACTTATGTTTTGTAAAAAACACTGTTGCGCATATTTATAACTTACACCTAGCCTCGAATTTCTATGCTCCGAAGAAGAATTTAAATAAATTCGAAAGCTCAGCTTAAGAAAAAAGAGTACTCTTTACGTGTAGCTTACAGGTCGACATACCCTAAATCACTTGGTCGCTTCAAACCATGTATCATTAGTTAACTTGTTATTGGTTGTAAAGGAAAAAGAAAATAAAAAAAATCGAATCTAAACTAATCTGTTCTAAAGCTGTTTTATTTAGTTATATATCTTCTGTCAACAACATTATACCTAAAGTAAGTAAGTATACTTATATACACATGTGCTCCCTAATAATAAAGGGAAGAAAAGTGTTGTGTTTATGAGATTAATTTGTTAGTTGAGACATTATGAGTATAAATAGGACACAATGGGCAGTGTCTATGCCAAAAATTCAACTTGTTTGTAGAGCCAGAAATCAACGAGTTTTTGTCAAAAGTATATGGTTATTAGGTTAATCTTTAGAACCTCCCATCGATCAATATTAGTGTGAAGTATTAGCTGTTTTCGCTTTCAATTGTTCTGATTAGGGCCTCATTCATGGTAGCAGGTAGAAGAACCTTTACTTGTGTGCTTTGTAGGATTTTATTGACATAATGGGTATATTAGGCTAAAGTAAATATTTGTATACCCCTCCAATGCATCCAAACAGCCTAGAAAAGGACGAAAACGTACAAAACTTACGTCAGTTAATATATGTATTTTTAAAGTGAAAGATTCAAGTATTGTATTTGTCTTAAGACATCATTCAAATACCTGCTAATATTTTTTACGAATCCAGGTACTGGTGTCTTATTCCAAAATTAACTCCTGACCGTCAACGAGTACTTATTGGAAAAATATCGGGCAATCTACCAGATGACGCCGACATGCGTCTGGTATTTGCTTACACCATGAACGTTGTAGAATTGAGAATGCTCGAAGACATAGCTGAAAACGACATTTACGTATTCGATATTAGCGATGTACCTCTAAGGTTCTTGGGTACGTTGACTCCTAGTTTGCTGAAGAAATGGGACTGGGTGTTACGGGTAAGTAAAAATTACAAGTTAGTTTACTGTAAAACAGCATTTAGCATACAACAGAAAAGCAGTACATTGTAATGTCGCGATACGATTGGTAAGCAGCGTCACGAACTGCCTCTGATTGGCAATGGAAGGAAGCTTCCGATAGATACAAATAGATGGCATCCGTCTTCTATATTTCGTCGCGTCCATAACTCATGATTTCGCTGTTTTTCAGCTTCAGGACCATACTTCGCGGTGGTTCCACCAGATAACATTACTATACTTTTAACTCACTTCCATGCGGTCGTACAGTTTTGTATTTGTGAGGGCTATATGTGTCAATTATTTAGTCGATATTTTGAATCTCAGAAGAAAGTAGGTAACGCTGTTTTGCAGTGTACGCCTGATTTACGAGTATGTAAAGAGTTTAAAAGTGCGAAACACGAATGGCAGCTTACGCTACTTCGTCGATTATCGGCCCATTAGCATCGTCACCGGAGGACTTCCAATATCGGTGTCGATGTTCTGGGGGATTTTAGGAACAGTGCATTATTTATCTTATCTCAAATTAGTATATTAGCTGATTTCGATGCAGGGAAGTGGCAAACAAATATCTGATTTTACCATACCAGATGGTGCTGCTTGCCAGTTCTGCGTCATGCCTTTGGGCTGAAGAACTCCTTGCAAGTATTCTATCATGACATAGGGAATACTTCCAGGATTCTTTAGACACTTTGTGCTGTTCTACCACGAAAACTTTATCTTTTTAATTCTACCACGAAAGATAGCATTCGTCATCTCCTCCTAATTTTTGAAAGAATCTTCAGAACTAAGTCAGTGTCGTTACAAAAGCAGCGATACTGTTTCAGCTCAGTTATGCTTGTTAACCCATCAAAGTATTATCTATGTTCATTAAAATAGAATTCAGGCAATAATTATCTTTCGCTGTATATAATATACTTGGGTTGTAATTAGCTGCTGGTGGCTATAATCTGGCTACCGCAGCGAATTACGCTCTTAAGTTGGAAAATACTGAGCGACGAGCGATTTCGCTGCAAATGCGCTTGGATGGCGTTTAGCAGCATTACGTAGTAAACTTTGATGATGTATATATGCCGCTTTGACCTCGGTAGCCCACTGGATAGAGCATTTGACTAATGTTCAATAGGTCCCGAGTTAAAATCTCGGTCGAGGCTGGCAATACCTTCCATTTCATACTTATGCCTGTTAACTCACTAAAATATCATCTATGTTTATTCTTTATCATTTTACATTTTAGGTTTTCTTCGTTAGGTTGGATGATTTTAAGTTTTGCAAAGATTTCATGTGTTTCCTTACCGTAATTGTATCATTACAATCTGGATACGTTTCAAAAGTAGAATAGGCAGGTCTCATGATTTTTGTTGCAGTGCTAAATCGGTATAGTAGGCACTCAAGATTATCGTACCACGAATAAAAAAAATTAGAAAAAATAAATAGCCGTGTAAAACGCTTTACAAATTTGTTTGTTCGTGCGAGGCTAGAAACGTACTTTGCAGAGAGGCTAGAGTTGTGACGTCAGCTACCCGCTTGATGTTCAGCAGTTCAGCTGCATACGCGTGGTTTGCGAGAGCTTTTGGTGTGAAGTTGTTTAAAAATGCCTACACGTAAGTGGTGTTTTGTGCCAAAGTTTAAAAATACAACCTATACAGCACCAAATAAGACATTTATAACAGTACCTAGAGATGCAAAAAAAGGCAGAAGTGGTTTACGGCAGCAAGACGTGATATCGCGGAGGTGTCCGCGAAATCTACATTATATTGTTGCGAATATCATTTTAAGGTAAAACATTTTGAATATATTTGAACAGATAACTTACAAAATGTAACTTAACTATAGCTAGAAGAGGACATGGAAAATTACATGGTGTATAAATTGAGCAAAGTAAGCGCAAGATTAAAACCAGATGTAGTTCCTCATTTATTCGCGTGCCAGTCAGACAAGATTTCCTCGATGAAAAGAGTACACGAAAGTAGTGAGAAAAGATCCCGAAAAAAATTATAGTAGAACTAATGAAGCAGAAAAAATGGAAACAGAAGAAAATGAGGTATCTGTACCTAAAGAAACTACTCAACATGTGCAGAATCTTCTGTCAACATCTGAAATTGTACAAGTTGACCTAAAAATTAAAGATCCAGTGACTTCACCTTTAAAAATCGAATACCCGATTTGAAGAAGCCTGCAGTAAAAAAAGCTTTGAAATTCAAGAAAGCACCTGTAGAGCCTACACCAATAATTCAACCTGTGGAGAGTTCTGATTCATCTGATATTTACCAACCTACAGAAAGTACAAGTAGTGATGCATCACGATTGAAATCGCCAACCGAAGAGCAAACGACTGCAAAACTCTTAATAAATGTAATGGAAAAAAAGTTGCGAATGTATACTGGAATCCCGATCAATTATTTAACATTTATTGAAAAACTGGAACGTAATTCCAAGTTAAAAAAGAGGGATGTTTACTTAGTACTATATAAAATTAAGACAAACGAATCATATGCTAAAATAAAAATAAAAGTTGGAGCTGGTTCTTCCGACCGACGATGCAACCACATAAGAAACGCAATGCTGTGCTTACATCCCCCTGCAGAAGCAACGCAATCCATACAGCGTATGTCCTCAATATTATTTTTTTTTCGTCAATGATGCAAATGACGGAATAGGGCTTCTGACGAACTTTATGCTCCGGGCAAATTCGTCCGCGAACAATGCACCTGTCATTTTCCCTCTTTATCTGGACGTATCCTATAGCCGAATCGCCATAACTCTCTCGCCCACACCTTCAGAAAAAAACGCGATAATTAACGAAACGATACAAGAACAAGGAGATAAGAGTGTTTATGGAACACTGAACAGATAACAGGCACTTGAAACTACATAAATATGTGTCTGTTTATGCCAGCTGAATTTGTGGAACCGTGTAATTTTTGCTGTGCTACAATTTAAATATTTTCTAAAGTTTTCGATTAAATTTATTAGACGATTATTCTTTGATTAATCAGTGCGATAAAGTCAACTTTCAGCTAGCTTTATTAACTTATCAGAATAATCAGAGGTGGGTACTTACCGTACAGCTTTTATTCCAGAGAAATTTGTTGTTGCGGCCATAAAGTCACACAACATTTGAACGTCTACATTCGGCAGATTGTGTGAGTCAGCTTTTTGAAACCCTGGCTCCATTATTGAATTAGAATAAAACCACAACACCGAACGAAACCTATGCACTATTTGGAATATTCATATGCGTAGCGGGGTGGGCGGAGCGTCGATCGGGTAGCTGACGTCAAGCAAATCAGAAATCGTAATATCCCGCGCTCCAATTATTCGAACTTCTTTGGGCTATTTAGGGACTATTTATGTTTTTTTTGCAAATCTGTTTTCAATATTCAATTTGATAAGTGTTAGATTGTAATTTTAGTGTGTGAAATGGGTATGTTATATTTTTTGAGACCTCCCTATTAGAACAATACTCGGCAGAAGTACCTGCCATTTCTAATATTTGTTGCGAAAAATGGTATTATAGACTTCTAGATTTTGAACCCAAACGTTGCTGGAGGATTGAATTAAAGATTGGGGAATTTCGTCAAAAAAGGTTCTTCTTTATATGTACTTGCCCAAGCAATTTTGATTGCAAAAGATTGACTCCTTAGTGGCTCTTATTAAGAAATGGGGGGATGGAATTTGATTGTATATTATGTATAAGTATTTGGTTACTTAAGAAATAAAAGAATGCCGATCGCGTCTGATAGGGGGTAGCAATTGTTACAGAATATCTACTAAACCGTGTTAGGCATTGCTATCCGAATATCAGCTGCCTGCTCAGTCGACTGAACAACACATCCTTCTACTTTAAACGTCTCGTGATGATATTAGCAGTAGATAGTAGAAAAATAGAATGCCATCTGTCAGCAACGAACTGGCACGATGACAAGACCACCTAGCTGCCCTAATGGGTACTACTTCCTAAAGGAAGTGACTTGGAATCTGGCAAGTAAAAAAAAGATCGCCAAATGTTCTTTCTAAGGTTTCTTTACTCTAAAATACCATCTTTGGGACATAGTATCTGCTGATGTTGAAGGTTTCAACATGGTGTGCATGCAATCTTACCGTAAGTCCAATTTCAAACTCGTTCAATAAATGCTTTTTTTCCGTTTCAGGCCGTATTTTCTTACAGATTTAGTCAACTGCATATTATTTATCCAGGGTCATATGTGGAAGTACTAACGAACATCTTACTCGCAATAGTGAAACCGAAAGTCAAAGACAGGGTGAGTTAATGTATTTTTTTTAATACTTGGTACTTATATAAAGAACGAAACAACCAACAGACACCATCTATTGTTAGCTTAGTTAATAGAGGAATTTGAGAGGTTTTAACTCATAAAAAATGAAGGGGAACTCTATTTTAGGAGTTGCTAAGGACTGCATTTACTCGTTTCTATACCATGCCATAAGTAGCCGGTAGTTGTCACGAAATTGAATTGAAAATGCCGAATTTCCATGCAAAATTTCATATATTGCTTCATGGGTGTCATTGAACATATATTTTAATACTGAATATGGTAGTACATGATAAATGTTGATAACCAAAGTTGCCTAAAAAGTCAAGGAGTACTTGATCATTTTACCAGACCTGCGTAACAAACCTCTGGAAGCTCATTATCACCCCCAAAATTTAATAACTCTTCAGAACGGTTAAAAAAAAACCCCGCATTTACTACAAAAAATAAAACAACCAAACTATATTCTGTAAATTAGCAACACGAAAGAAGTATCAACATTAGTTGTGAGAACGATTTTTAGTGCAAAAATAGCTAAACTGAAAAAATACCTACATACATCCGTAACACTAACAGATACAAATATCAACAAGAATATTATGCTTAATTCCAATACCATCACTCTTCATAAAACCGTTTAGGTCAAAGTAATTGTTCTTTGACGTAAGTAGTTTGCTTCCAAATATCCCATTCACAGGGTGCCTACAGAACATAAAATGAATTCCAAATCAAATATGAACATTGTTATTAGAATAGAACTTTTTGGTGGTCTGGAACTTTGTATTTGTCAAAATAACACACAATTTGAAAGAACAAATATACACACAAACATGTTTAGCAATAGCGTCACCACTAAGTTGATTGTCAAACATAGAAATGGATATGTCTATTTATATCACTAGCAAAAAATATATATTCTTCTTGGTTTGGGTATATGGACGGTGTTATTGCTTGGGTTGAAGACACAACGTAGTAGCTAAACCATTTCCTAAATGCAATTAAAGATATACATCTAAAAACAATATGAAATCAGCAAATATCACCACAAAAATCCATGACAATTGTTAAAAACTACTCCCCCACAAAGTGGTTCATTACACTTCAGAAACTTAGAGTTTATAGCGTAGACCTATCAGAAAATTACAAAATATGATCACAATTCCTACAGTTTTAAAAAAATGTAGGTATTTCAAAAACTTTATAAGAAGACACTAAAGAATCACTATAAAATGTATAATTTTTTTTAAACAGAAGATTATTTTCATGATTTGTTTAACGATTAATACTTTCAGAGTATAATGGGTGTTCAACTGTAAATATTTTAACACCTGTTTCGTTGGTAAAGAAAAATAGGCACCGTTTTGACTGTTGTTGTTTAACCAGTAATAGTCAGGAAACTGTAGTGCCGTTTTTATTGTATATTTTCCTGTTTTAAAATGAAATTTGTACCATAGAAAAAAAGTATATAACTGTGTTAAACAGCGTACCCATAATAAAGATCTTAACCGTTCGGGTAATTAATTAACAGCATGTTTTAATTTTATCAGCAATAAGCAGTTATACTATAATTACTTATTTGTTGCAGATCTTCGTTCACCATAACTACGAATCTCTACAACAGAAGATACCTAAACAATATTTGCCAAAGGATTTCGGAGGTGACCAGCCCTTTTTAGATGAACTTAAAGGTAAAAAAACGTTTGATACGTTTGTAGTTATCAATCAATTGCTTTTTCTGTATCTAGCTGTAGCAGACAAAAAGTTTCTTCAGTACAAGTCTCATTTCGACGAATTAATGGAGCTGAAGGTGAACGAAAGCCTTAGACCAGAACGGCTTGTTAACGACGAGGTTCTTGGATATTATGGAAATTTTAAGAAGTTAAACGTTGATTGATGTACCTTTATACAGAAACTTTACTGCAATATATGTTTATAAGACAATGCTTTTTGCCTCACCTTTATCGGGTTACGCAAATACTAAGCACTTACTGGTAGACTTCGAACTTTAGAAAGGCCATCATCATATCTGACAAAAGTATTTTAAACAACTGCTGCTTTGACACTGAGATTGCTGAACTAAGTAAGCATGCCAAATGTAAATTAGTTACATGCATAAGTGCAAGTGTATCTTTTCGGGAATAAACGCAGTCGCTCATTCCAAATACTGACAAAAAATCTGACGTTTGTATTACGAAAACGTAGCTGTAGAATTATAGTGAAACGATATTCCCTGCTTCGATTCAGAATATTTTCAATCTATCCTTGTTAGCTGATGGCATAATCACATAACCTTTTTTGCTATGGATGTTGCAAGTAAGGTCACAAGCTTGAACTATTGTCGGTTAAGTGGCCGTTTTCTTTTTTATTTATAAACAAAGAAAATGTCAATATGTTTAGGCGTAGTTTAGGCCTACATAAACTCAGAGTGACTCCTCATTCGCCGTCAGTCTTATTAGTCTGCCATATGAACATTGTAACATACAAACACAAAATTTTATTTATTTAACATTATCTCTTCAAACACGATTCGTACTAATAATGATCGTAATTAACAACCGCGTTTATTCTAGCAGTTCTACCTCTACCACTGTCGTTTATTTTTAGTTGCATTTCCCTGTTGCAGTATAAAATTATTGGTTAATTGTATTCCACAGAACACTTATTTACAGACATGCAGTGTTTGTACGTTGTGCGCTGAACCACAACATAAACTTAACTCTCTACCATACTGATAGGTCTAGGCTACTGCATCTTGAACCGTTGTCCATTTAGGAGAAGATTACCTTCCTCTAAGAGAAGACCTACTGGTAAGTAAATATAACTGCACTAATAATTACATATAGTCATATTCAGGTAAACCATTATCGAAGAGTACATATTTGCCTATCGGATTTCGAATTAAAAGCTAATTAAGGCCGCATTATGTTAAATAATTGTGTGGTTTTCACCTCCAGCAAAGTTTTATGACGATAACGTCTACAGTTCATAGTACGTTCGCTAAGGCAGCTAAGGGTGTGACTATTAGTTTCTGAGGGGAAAAGACTCAAGTGTCCAAAGCGAGTTTTACGGTTACGCGTCAATGATTTGAAGTCGCCTTAATAAGAAAGTAACATACCTAGATACAGTGCACTCGCTACGTTTTTCGACCGTACGGGCATTCTGAGCGCAGTTGCTTAGAGATTATGAATAGATCGTAGAGAATATATCTATTTTGATCTCACAAAATCGTCTACTTTTTGTGTAACTAATTAATTAATTTATGACTTTACCGAATTTATGTATTGCTAAGAACTTGTTATTCGCTATGCTTAAATTAAACAATTTATTGATACTTTACTGCACTTTAGAAAAGATCATAAGTTAGGCAATTTGATAATAAAATAAATATTGATTTGATGTGACCAAAAACGTTACCTTAATTAATAGTTTTGTATCTTAAGTGAATCGCTTTTAACTATGTCTGTGAAACAAAATAATTTTAAACATACCATAAACATTATTAATGAAATGGTCAAAGCAAGTAGTAGCGAAACAATATATAGGCAAATTTCATAGAACAACAAGGCAGACAATGCATGCAAATACTATAAGTTTATTGCGCACATATTTAGTAAAATGCTTGTACCCAAAAAGAGCAGAAAGATCACTCAATAGCAGCTACGTTATTAACGGAAGAAAGACCATTCTCCTCCCTTTCACATCAGAAGAAGACTCAACTACGTTCCCGAAATAAGCCAAGTAACTAGAAGACTAAAGGCTGTTATTAAAATATACAAATTATGTGAAAAAAACTAAGACCTGACTCTTTCAGTAAAATTTTCTCTTGTAGGTACAGTTTTTTCATACATGCCTTATAGAATAAACTGAGCACGTATTTTTTCGCTTCTCTGCATCATTTATACCGAGAAAGTACTTCTACTATCATAACGAAGTTTTGGACTGAGATATACATTCAGTAGTTTGAAATGTAAGTAAAATAAAGCATAGGGAATTACTTGTAAAGATTTGAATAAACGCTGAAACTGGTAACTTAATATTTAAAAAGAGATTTATTTTTAGATGATTAAAACAAAACAGTCTGTTAATACGACAAATGTATGACGTCATCAAATGTCTTTTTTTATAGAATCATCTAAGGTATTCAACCACTATGTGGTTTGATATAAAAGACAATGATAATGGGGTATTGGAAAAATAGTTATTCAAACTACGTCATCGAGTGACTTTGGTACCACTTTAATTAAACATGGAGATCACAGAATTTAAATTAGTTGTTTGTCGTATTTTTACAAAGTCGTCTTTTCATTGCAATGTTGTATCTTTACTACGTCGGATATGACCATGTTGATACTGGACAAGGGTTTTGATATTTTAGAATTTAGAATTTAGAATCATCCAACAAGTGTTTAATGCAGTCCAAAGGAACATAGTTCTAGAAAGTTTAACCCACGTTACTTTTGAAGTGTCATACAATAAGGGCCCGAATGACAAAAAATCTCATATGGTTGTTGCGTTTGAGAAATATTCGATTTGATTTTGACGCCATATCTTCCTTAATAGTCACGGACTGCTAAGTTTCAATCATCTTTGAATTTTTGCAATTAACGCTTATTTAGAATCTTATATACCCTCGGTATCACGTACCATATTATTTTTATCAGTAAAGTAATAAACAAGTACATATACAGGAGTGCTAGGGTATGCTTCCGACAAAATTTCAGGGCAAAGTCATCATAAAAAATTAAGTTGAAAGTTTTTATATCTTCTCTCGTAAAAATGTACAATTGTTTCAAAAAAATATCCTAAAAATACTTATAACACCGTTTTGGAACTGCACAAATTTTAATAATACTTAATGCCTTCCTTGCTTATTGGAAAGATGTATCGTTGCTTAGATACTCAAATACGAGTAGCAATAACTCACAGTCGAGCTGACAGTTAATTAATTAGTTTATTCTTATTTTCAATTTAAACTAAAAACAGTGCCAAATTACACTATCGCAGAGTACGTCGAGATGCATTTTGTTTATGGTGAGTGTAGAGGAAATGCCAGAGTAGCAGTTCGAAGATACGCTGAACGTTTTCCTGAGCGTCGATTGCTTCATCACGAGACGATTGCAGCTGTAGCTCAAAGACTTCGGGAAACGGGATCTATTTTACCAAAAAAAAACAAGATGTGGGAAGAGTTCGTGATCCTGGTATGGTAAATATCATACACGTCATCTTGCAAGAGAAGCGAGCAATTGGACAATCGTACAATGTCCAACGAGTTTAAATCTTAAGCCCGAATGATTTTCTTCCTAGACGCAACTTTTGTGAATGGTTGTTGAATATAAATGTTAATAATTCTTAATTCCAGTCCATAATTCTCATGATAGACTGAGACAGAATGTCTGGACAAATGCCAATCCACATGTTATATTACAGAAGCAATTCCAGAATCAATTTACAATAAATATTTGGGCTGGAATAATTGGTACACATCTCATAGGGCACTGTATGTTTTATCTCGAAGACTTAAGGCTGTTTATACGTACTACTCTACATGGTTTATGCAGGATATTTTTTCTCTAAGCGCTTAAATTATTTCTCTCGGGAGTTGTCATCCTACCTTTTCGTAATCCACACTGACTTTTGCATAAAAAAATGAAAAGGTGCAAGAAAAAAAATAAGATTAAAACAAACAAAAAATAAGACGAGGGCACCAGAGAAAATTTAATTTTGATACACAAAACATTTGTACTTTTCTTTATCGCAGCAAAAATAATGAATTTTTGTTACATCAAATTTGAACAATTTTAGCACCGAGGGAGTTAACCTTTAATGCTCTGCGGGGCGGAGCTTCGCACTCGTAAACTATGCTGATGTACCCCTTGTTGCAATCCTTTTATAATTTGCAGATGGATCATTGTGGTGCGTGAAATAAATTTTGCATCAATTGTGCAAAGACAGAGATTAAACCCAGTGCAGAGCACAGATGCACAAAAATTGGAAAGGAATATCTTCTTGAATGGATATTGCTGAAAGGTTCAAAGTATTGATATGCACGGACTGAAGTATGTAAAACTGGTATGTGACAGCGACAGACTTCTGACCGCAAAACCCTACGGAGCAACTAGTTCGCCAAATGCACAAACCATCTGCAGCTGTCTCAGAATTGCATCAAATGGCAAAAAGTCGTTTCAGTTCGACAAAAAATAAGGTTTACCTATGAAGCTGCGGAAAGGTTTGAAATCTAACAGAGCGAATGAGAGGAGCGATAAAGAAAGCCCTAAATTTCAGTAAAAAAAGAGAATGTTTCGTTTGATGAACAATTGGCAAGATTATCTAGAGACACTGAAAATTGCCCAAGGCATGTATTTGCTGATCATAAAAATTGTAAAAATTACTTTTCCACAGAACCAAAAGCAAACGAAGAGAATTTCATTTCTGAGATGGACGAATGTGGTTTGCTTGGCGATTAACTAACATGCTCTAACAGATTAGTGCAAAATGTTCATAACATTTTATTAAACATGACTGGCAACGCAACGGGGACAAATAATTCATCGAAAAATTGCCAAACGAACCCCGAAAAATTTACAAAAAAAAATATGAGCCGTATTCCTATGACGTGTCGTTTCTTAATGGTTCATTTATTTACCGTACAAAAACTTGTGTAAGCTGTGCGATAGACAATTGTTTCCATCGCTTCCACAACGAGGTATAGTTTTTATCAGGCTGTTGTTTCCTCTCTATTGTTAAAGATTGTGTCCCAAACAATCAGCATCTTCATTTACTATTAAAAAATAGAATGTGGTAAATTATTATTAATCAGCCATTATTCTGTAACGTACAACAAAGAATCTAGAGCAAACTCAATTAAAAAGTGACTGCATGCTACACTCCTAGTTAATACAACAGATATGTTATGAAGGGTGGTGATTGAAGTCTCATTTGCTATTTTTAGCACAACCTATATTTACCAGTAGAGGTAAAGGAACATCTGTTATGGTTCTCCATATATTTGAATAAAATGAATGAAACAATAAACAAAAAAGTTTTCTGCATATCAAAGTAGCAATTTTTCACTTTTATCACAATACAAAAGACTAATTCTCATAACGGGCACGTGTAACTGAAGTGTTGCAGTGTTTGTACTTTTCCCTGGACTTTCTACTTTACGCAAATGTAAAACGAAGTGCATAAATTACCATGTCAAATCGTTGCTTGAAAACAAATGTTCAAATAAACAATCACTCTTTAAATTTAATTTTCCTTACATTTTTTCATGTATTTTACAAGCTACATTAAGTAATACATGAAGGTTTTCCATGTTAGGTTTTGAGGACAGTACGCATACGAAAGCCCATTGCATAAAATTCGTTTCAGCCTGAAGACACCAAGGTGAAATGGACGAGGTATGAAACTGGCATAAAAAAGATGAATCTGTTTTGCTGCATTGAAAGGTACATTTTAGTTGTTCGGACTTCGACATAGTGATCTCTGTGAATGGGACATAGATACGGTCAAGGAGATACTGAAGTTGTATGATAGGACGCTCGAAGGTTTGCATGAAGATGTCGAAATAATAAGGAACTGGCTGAAAACTCAACCTCACTTGCCAAAAATAAGTAAGTTGTCTTAGCTGATATGTGCGATGACTAATGTTGGGATATGTACATCTCTTCCAATTAAGCAAAGCTTCATCCAGTAGGGCCTCAAATAGTAAGCGATATCAACAATAATCGAATTATTATACATGGTGATCACCAGTATGGGGATCTCTAAAACTAGCAGATTCGCCGTTTTGTTGACCTAACTCAATGCTCGTTTTGTTTTGTTTTTAAAAGGTCATTTTTTTAATTTAAAATTATAAGTATTTCTTTAAAACCCTTTATCTCTTTCATTTTTGATATATATTGAAATAGGACATAAACTTATGTTTTTTTAATAGAAACTATAGTTGGCAATGAATACATAATGTTGGCGATTTTTTACGTATTCAGCGATACAACACTCGGTATAGTTGTTTTGAAAAATACCAAAGTTATGGCCAATTTTTTGTATTATTTGTATATTCTTTTTAAATAGTTAGCCATGGAACAATTGTTTCTTGTATATGACAGTTAGTTAGAACTGAGCACTAAAAATTCACGTATTTGTAAGTTGAAAATGCAGTTTTCACAAATTGCGAAGATTAATATGGTTGAATGCTACATCATATGCCACAAAAATTCTGTTCGAGCATCTAAAGAATGCTTTGATCGCTACCAGGATCGCCGTCAGCCTTCTTTAAAGCAATTTAAAATGCTATACGATAACCTATGACAATACGGCTCTTTTTGTAGATCCTGGGGTATAAAAGAAGCTACACAAATAAACATTTTGGCAAGTGTAAACTGAAATCCGTTATGTTCAACCAGTGACATTGCTTTAAATACTGACGCTTCAAAAGAACTGTTGTTAAAACATTGAAATTATATAGATTTTTCCCCTACAAGCTCGCAMCTAGCCATATATTACKTGTCGGGGAAGAAGATTGGCGTCTGAAGGATGAGGATGTTTGAACACCTTCTCTAGTAATTCATATCTTAGCTTTTTTGTTTTTATTTAGTTTTTTTATCTCGTGTTTGCATTTTCTTATGTTAACTGTTAAATAAATTATTAATACCCAAAATTTGTTTATTTCAAAATATCTGGTAAAAAATGAACTTATTTTTAAAACATGCATTGATTTAGGTCAGCTAAACGGCGATTCTATCTCTATTTAACCTTTCTTTTCTAGCTCCGCTAGTTTTCGAGATCAGCATAGGTACTGTTCATCAAAAAAACTTACCCTGTATATTATGAAGTAAAGGCTAAATGATCCCCGAAACGTCGTGAAATTGTGAATTCATTATTAACACAAAAGCATTTCGAACCTTGTCACCTCCCAAATTGAAAATGTATGAGTATGAAAGAGTATGTTAACGATGTCATCAGCCATAATTGCATTATGTATGTACGGGTTATTCTGGTGGTGTAATTTTACCAATCAACACTGCTTCCTTAATGTAACGCTTTGAAACCCATTCTTCCACAAGTGCTTTCAGCATCTCTTCTACACAGTGATAACTGAAATCTCTCTGTTCTGCTTCTTGTACCCAATGTCTGACCCTGATTTAGAGTATTCACGTAACAAATCCTTCGTTTTCAATTTCACTAGTCCACACACTTGTATAGTTTTCTTACATTTGTCTTGCTGTTTGCGATGTGTTTAGCTCACGAAACCTTGAAATTTGCCGGAGGATTGTCTTTGAATTATTACTGTAAAAATATAAATATGGCAGGTACAATTTTAGGAAGATTCAGAATTGTTCTTGCATATTCAAATCGTCGACAAAAACAGATTAACAGAGAGTACACCCAAGTGTACAACCGTTATGCAACTATTCTTTAAGCCCAACACTCGGATAAATAACAACCAATTTTAGTTCCCCCGTTATTAATCTTCTCTTTTTTATTTCGAGAATGTGTTAATCAAGCTCAAAATATTATATCACCTAAATAATTGAACTGAGTTATTTCATTGGAATGCCAATGATAGTAAGATTGATCCAGTTTCAAATACAGTTACAGTTAAAAGCTGCATTAAGTGTGCTAGCTGTGCTAGTACATATCATCAGGACAATTCAAAACAGACGTATAAGACGATTATTACAAAATATGTTGCGTTACATGAAAATAGGGAACTGAAATAAACTGAACCTTCGCGTCCTTGTCAACCCCACCACATAAGGATTACAAAACCTTGAGAGGGTCATTTTGAGCCTTGCAGTTGATGTGTATCTAAATAAAGCCAACCTTCTGGTTTTACATAAGACACTCGACATCTTTTCACCAATACCCATTTACATTGTTGCAAAATGAACAATTTCGTCTTAAGCAAATCATAATATTTGATCGGTCACGATGATTAGGTCTTGTAAAACATTGGTCAAAACCCTGCCGCGCTAGGTAATCGAACAAATGCGGCTAAACTGTTCCACTTGTTTCAGGTGATAGAAAAATATGCCACATGCTTATGTGGAATAAGTGCAGAATAGAAAAAACTAAGCAGAAGTTGGACAACTACTGTATTTTTAGAACAAGTTATCCCGATGGACTTCCCCATCCGTTAAGCCCTGAAATGAGGAAAGGGGCAGAGTATTCGTAAGTAAAAAAAGGAATCTAGTGGTCTGTACATTCAGCTACGGCGCCAGAACTTTTGGGATGGGTGGGCACCAACAACTAAATAGGTACTCAAGTTACAGTTTGAAATTTTGATAATGTAAAAGGTCACTCATTTTAAAAATATTTTCAGTATTTTTCACTTTCGGTTATACCTGAAATAGACAATAACTTTGCTGTGGATTTGTTGTTGTAATGACTAATGGAATCTAAACTGATTTTCATTGATAGTTCAAGTTCAAATGATGATCATAGTTTTGTGCTGACATTAGCCTTTACAGCGTCGCTGTGCGGTACAATAAATATTTGAATATAGCGGCACGGTCACTTGATGTAGATCGCTCTGTACAAATAATACTGTAAAATGTAAAGTCAGTTTCTCAACTTCTGAAAAAGAGTAGCGCAGAACCATCAATGGAGGCGAAACTTGTTAGAATGTTTACAATTAATTATTTAATAAATGCCATTTAATATTTGTATAATTTTTTGTCTCGGTTACACCATGGCAGGCACAACAATAAATGGGGTGGGCACGTGCCCATCTAGCCCCCTTCTCTGGCGCCGGCGCTAGTTACTTCATTTGTCCGAGTCTAAAAAGTTTTCTCGCACAATAATAGTATCACTTGTTAATAATTAATATTAACTTAACTTAAAATTCACCTAAGGTTACCAAGTCACTTCAAAAAACGTTTCAAATAAAAGTTGTACTGAACCATGTGTTTCATTTTCTCGGGCCGTTGTTAAAAAGCTTATTTTTTAACTTAACACCCTGTAGAAATTTGCAGATATAAATTTTCCATCACAAATAATGGTGACTGTGTCGATTTAAGTTTTATTTTTTAATTTTGACGTTTGCAGTGCACTAAAAAAACGAAACATCTCTAAAAGCAAACCAACCACTGTATCAAACAAATTACATTCCCAAACCTTCTGTCGTCCATCTGAAACATAGCTGAACATCAACATGAAACCAGTCACAGCATTTAATTTCATATCTCAATTCTAGCAAAAATTCCCCTTTTACACCACTTGAAAATTTCAAAAAGATATTTAACTTTGCAAACATCTGAAATAGCTGAACCGCTAAGATCGCTAACACTCACACAACTTGGCTATCCCTACCCTTACAGTTTCTTTCCCTGATTGTTTAAGCATCCCTGCTACCCACACAAAACCAGACATAGCCCCACTCTATCTCTCCTTTAGGATATAGTTGTGCCATGCTCCACATTCATATCCTGATGATGCCGCTTAAAAGAGCCGACGAAACTTCGATCCTATTTTCAAACTCATATTGACCAACATTGCAATCTGCCGTGAAAGCTTACGATCCTACGTCTTTGTCTGAATTGATTTAATGCAAATGAATTTAGAGCTGTAAACGTGAAAAAAGATTAAAATTTGATGTGGAAAGTAAAACAAATGAGAAGACCAGAAGAGTACCACAAGTTTATTTATTTACTGAATCTACTAGTTTCTGTCATTAACTATCCAATAATAGTGCCGAACAAGAATAAACGAAGGTTGTTTTGGCAAAAAAAGTACAAATGCAAGCCGCCAAATTGTGTCCTAAACAATTGCCAATCGCTAAAGTACCTGATATGCACAAAAAAAAAACAAATATCAGTTTCTTCAATAACTACTAATGGCACACCCACATATATTATTAAAAATAGAATTTCTATGGGTTTTCAATGACATTGAGATAAATACACCGTCCCATGATCGAAATTGCTAAAAAGGTGGCTTTATTTTTGAAAAGGGATCCAAAAGTGCAAATGCAGCGTGTTCCATTCAGAAGAATGTAGTTTGATAGCTCTAAATGAGACAAATTTTATAATCCAAATTATTTTTATAGTTCAGAGAGCTTGGCTTTATACAACTTTTATTTGAAACATGGAACACTTTTCTTCCTCAATAATTTGAATTTTTTGTTTCAAGGTACTGGTGCATCATTCCAAAACTTACACCGGACCGTCGGCGTATCGTTGTTGGAAAGATATCAGGAAACCTACCAGACGATGCCAATATGCGTATGACATTTGCCTATACTATGAACGTTTTCGAAGTGCGATCGCTGGAAGACATAGCTGAAAACGACATCTATGTTTACGACATGAGCGAAGCAACTGTAAAGTATCTAAGTACTATGACTCCGGCGCAAGTGAAGAAATGGAATTGGGTGATGCATGTTAGTAGCATATATCAACTTAATTCGAAGAAGAGTTGATTGCGATTTAGTTACAAACGCCATTTGTAGGTACACTGTAATAACTGGAAATTTTGCGAATATTAATTTCTTGGAACCTACGTCATTCATTATAAGGGCGCTTCAAGTATCTAAAATTTTTGCCTCTGAAAATCTGTCTCAACTTTTTCTAAGAAAAAAATCAGTGCAACGACGTGACACCAGTTCCTATTTGTAAGCCGTATTTGTGAAACTGACTTAATTTATTAGCTTGTTCTTTATCTGCCCGTTTTGTTTTTGCTGTTAGTACTTCTTTCGACTAGCATAAATTATAAATTACTTACATATGTTTTATAGACACTTAGTTTTTGTTCGCAACCGCCTCCCGCCCCCAGTAAATCGAAGACATAAAATGGCTGTCTACAAACATATTCACCAGGCACCTTTTATACCGATCATTTGATGGGATAAAACTGAGATTGAGTTTAGTATTGTTCTAAAAACCAAATAACAACTGCGAAGAAAACTACTATTATTAACAACAATCGTCGAAAGCACATTTTCTGTGTTGTATTAGAAAAATATTAAGGGACCTAAGTACAGCTATTATTAAAATAGTTTTCCTAGCTCTCATTTTTGTCTTTATTTGATGATTGATCTAAGGAAAACATGTATTTTGCGAAAATGAATTATAGTACGTATGTAAATTTTAGTTACCTTCCTGTTTCGCAAATTATTTTGTGAAAAACGGAATCTACCCTTAAATTTTTGGCTATAAGACACCTAAATTGCACCTTTTTCAAATTCTAATGGACCCGCCACATTTCAAAATGCTCTTTGTATTTAAAATCAACTTATTTCAGGCGGTGCTTTCATACAGAGTTAGTCAAATTCACTTTATCTACCCTGGATCGTACATAGAAGTTCTAATGAACATCATACTTTCCATAATGAAACCGAAGATCAGAGAACGAGTAAGTAAACACAAACCTTTTTTTATCGTAGCGTGTAGATTCTGGTGATATTCCAATTTCCACCAAATTAGCATGCAGTCATTACAGCCAGTAGTAAACAAGTGCAAGTGCAAAGAAAGCTCCACATGTAAGACAAAGTGATATGAATTTGTACGCACATTGTACTATTATGATAAAAAAATTTGCTAGTTATATGAAACATGAAATTTAATATGCACTTCAAACATAATCAACAACTAGGTTTACCAAGCAAAAAAATAATAAATTACAAAATACAGAGTTTCTATAGATGATTCATGCAACGAAGGTGGCATTGATTTCTGAATTATTTGTGCCGCCTTTTGTAACTGCTACCAAGCTACAATAAGCACAATCAAGATAGCACAATATACTGTCATTTGTCATATATTGTATTGAAGGTTGCGGACAGTTATAGCCACGAAATTGATGGCTTTATAAACTTTAATGTACACAAATACACACGACAATCTAAATCCTTTTTCCTTGTTTTAATGTTTGCATTTTGTAACTAACATTGGACCACCACAATATAGTTGTTTACAATTTGTAGGTTAGACAACGTCCCCATAAAATACGCGGTCCCCCGGTAGTGCAGCTAACGTCACTGCCACTTAACGTAACTGTAAATTTTACCATTGCGGTAGAATTAAAACATCCTTTAGTTCGTCAAAATGCAAGTTAACAGGCTAATTATTCTAGTCACTACCTCACAATTACGATACATAACCTAAAACCTAAAAATAACGAAACCGTGTCACTCCACAACTCTGGAATCTGAGTTTTCTCCAGTCTAAGATTAGTTTTCCCATAAAATAGTACAGCATATGTCGAATATTCTACGCATTTCCTGATTTTAAAATATATCAAATAATTTGACAATCGGCAATGACAAGTACCTGTCAAAGCAATAGTTGTTTTAACTTTCCTGATAGGCGGCAAATTGATTTAATGGATAATTTCCATAAGCGGCTCGATACATGAATAATTTATAGAAGCCCTGTATCGACCTGAATTTATTCCATGTTACAGACTTACAGGGTTGGGTGTTTTCAACAACATTTCAACCATTCGATGGCATTGGCGTCGACTAATTTAGTCAACACTGTCGACAACGTAAATAATATCAACAATGACTAAGCAAAAATTAATAAAGATTAAAGTTTCTACTTTAAAATAAAATGTTACCTAAGGCTTTCTAGTCTCGCTGAGCCACTGTTCTTTATTACACTTCCGCAGCATGCTTTCGTTTTAATTTATTCAGATTTCAGCTGCTTAAAGTTTTTGAGCCATTTCCTACCAGTTAAATTTAATACGCTTTACAGCCTCACGGTTGGCAAGAATCCAACAGCACTAGTTTTAGCATGATTTTTGAATTCTAAGCTCCATTAGGCTTTTTAGCATTACGTCATCCAATATGGCTTACGAGGGGCACCCAGTGCGTGCATAGGAAACCATGGACACCCAAAATGACTCACGGGTGACTGATAGAGTTGGGTCGTTCACAAGGTGATTCATGATCTATGTCGTTAACATTGAACGATTCATACACTGATTCGGCATATTTATGCGCTTTTACTTTTATTTCGCGATCCATAAGAACAACCCTAAATCAATTAAGAACAACTGACTTGTACCGTTGAACAAGTTTAGGACTGTAAGATTTATTTACCCGTGTTCTAAGTGTTTGAATAATTGCGATTTGTAACAAATATTAAAGCTGTACCCGCAAATGAGGTAAACGATTATTAGTACCATGTCAAAACACGTTGCTGCTGTCTAAGCAGGTCTAACAGTTCGGTAACACATTCTCGGTAATCATTCATGAACGATTTGGGTGTTTCGAATCTAGCGATAGATTGAATGATTTGGATCGAATCGAATGTCCCAGCTCTAGTGACTGACGTTAGCTTTAAGTAAAGGGGTTCGTTCCTATGACAGCGAGCTAGAAGCTGCATGTTTTTATGGGTGCCCCTCGACTGTCACTTGTTCTAAAAAGCCAAATTGTTGACGATACGTTGTCGACGCCCAACTTTGCTAACTTACTGTTAAGTATGATGTGCTTTTCCCTTAGAGCCTGTAATGCAAAAAAACTGATCCTAGCATTCGGTTCAAAAAAAAGCAGCCTGCCAGCACCTTTTTACTTTTAACATCTATACCTAAAGATCATGCAACCAATATTTCTAGGCACGTAGCATTAAAAAACACAACGAGCAGGGTATATCAATTACTGTTATTACTTTTAGTTTTTTGTTCACCCAAACTATGAATCACTTAGACAGAAAGTTCCAAAAGAATACCTACCAAAGGACTTCGGGGGTGATCAACCATCTCTAGAAGAACTTAAGGGTAAGCAAAATACCTCCCTTGTCATCTGCTAAATTCGTGTCACTATAATAAGTCCAACTTGTGTCAAGCGCTCATGTTTTCTCCTTACGCGTCAGAAATAAAAACTAACTGATTAGTGCTAATCAATAGCATTTGCGTAATAAAGTAAAAAAAAAATTCATTCAGTAATTTCTTGGTACAAGGCAGTTTAATTTCAGCAAAAATGGACAAGAAGTTTATGGAATACAAGGAACATTTTGACGAGTTGTTAGAAATGAAGGTGGATGAGAGCCTTCGCCCACAAAAACTAATCAACGATGAGATACTTGGATTTCACGGTAATTTCAAAAAGTTGGATTTGGACTAATGAAAGAAACTCTATCCTATAATTATTTGTTGTGGATTTTTATTTTGTAATAAAGTTGCTAATTGTTTAAAAATTAATTTGCTTTACACCTAGCCGCTATTTTATAGATAGCCACAGACTTCTTAATTATTAACAAGAGCATAAAATACCAGGTGTTCACGTCAACATACTACAATAGCTAATGCATTTATTTAAAAATCCGATGGTGATGATAAATAAACAACTGATCATCTGTTAAGTGAGATATTGACAACAACTTTTTTTAATGGAACTAGCGTATATTGCGCTTAAGAGATCAAATAGGATCAAACGAAAAAATATTAAGATAGCATTCCCTGCAACCATCATGAATTTTATGTTGAAAAACTGGATTTGCGAAACTAGCAAAAGCAAATATACACAATCTTATTTAATAAATAAGATGGAATACCATTTTTAAATAGAACATAGAGCTTGTGCCCAAGTTGCACCTAATTCAACTTTCCTTAATATGTGTTAATTTAAATAGCTACTAACATAGCTTTATTTATTCAATATTTGTATCTGAAATGGTGATTCTGACAACCGCTGTAAAAAAACAGTAGCCATAACGTAGTAGCCAATTTGTCGATAATACCCTAGCCGCCCATAGAAGTAAGTAAAATAGAGTGCGGTTTGGCTTCTGTGACTTGGATATGTTATGTGAAGGGTAGCTGTTAACAGCTTGTAAATGTGAGGAGTTCCTGGGTATAGTTTTTCGGAAAAGGTTATTTTAGTGATTAGTGTCTAGTTCTGTAAAAAAAATTAAATATTGATGTCTACTTTCGGAGAGACGATTTCTCTAACTCTAGGGTTAAATTTCAACACCAGGATCCCAAGTACAGTGAATATGCTTTAGATTTATGATGTAAGGGATAGTTTTTAAAAGCGAGAAAATGTTCGCATGTCTGGTGTCTAAGAAATTATTTTTTTAGTATTTGATGTCTACTTCCCGAGAGACGATTACTTTAACATTGGGAATGAAATTTAACCCCAGGATCCCAAGTAAAGTAGACGGGCTTTGGAAAGATTATGTAAGGTGTGGTTTTTAACAGTTTATTTTACAACAAAATTAATAGGAAGTTTCATTCAGTAAATATTAAAAGTGCAGTCAAAAATGTTAAAAGGGGGTATCATTTATTTAGCAAGTTAAAAGCAAGAACTCGAGAGATTTCATGTCAAATATTGTTCATCCTTTGAAGTGTAAAACTTGTGATAATACATATGTGGGGCAAATATCCCAATGGTTAAAAAGCAGAATATCATTACATAAAAGCGATATTTCTATGAAAAGAGACTGATGCGCATGTGTGCGGTGAACAACAACCACACGATAGATTGGGATGGGGTAAAAATACTGAATACTGAAATTAATACCAGTAAAAGGCTAATCTTGGAAATGTACCACATCAACAAAATTAATAATGTAATGAATAAAAAAACCGGACACACAACAATTAAGTAGTATATACACATATCTGCTATCAAAGGAAATGACATAAAGAAAAAACAGATTATAATTAATTTATTTGACACAAGTCATTTATGGTAGAAAAACTTATGTTTTGTAAAAAACACTGTTGCGCATATTTATAACTTAAACCTAGCCTCAAATTTCTGTAAGTATATATAAGGTTCCATATAATTTGCTGTATTAATTAAGTTGAATTGTAGATGCTCCGAAGAAGAATTTAAATAAATTCGAAAGCTCAGCTTAAGAAAAAAGAGTACTCTTTACGTGTAGCTTACAGGTCGACATACCCTGCATCACTTGGTCTTTAAGAAACTACGACCGTCATAGTCTCCAGCTTATACACTCTATATATACAACTTAATAACTCTAAGCCACTCTTGGTCTATTTGGAAATTCCGTTCGATCCTTCATTAACTTCAGCTTCTGCTGTTCCTTCTGAATCATTCTCCAGATTGAAGTTCTTCCAAAACAAATCTGTACAATCCAGTTCTTACCATGAATCAAAATGGTTGCAGACTAATGTCATCTATTAACAGAATGATTTTAGATTATAGCAGTACAAATTTCATAACTACAAAGTTTGTAAAGTGGAGAAATTACCTCCAATTGTTGGAGCAGCCTCTCAACACGCTTATAGAAGATTAAACTAAACAAAACCAGTGCAACCAAGTGAAGCTGGATGGAAATGGTTGCAAGTAATTCCAAAATACTGATGCCAGCTTTGTAGACGTTCTAATTACGCCAGAAGATTTGTTGCAAACAATTGCTTGCAGCTGTGAAATGAGCTATACAAGTGACGGGCGTGGGTGTAAAATATAGGGACGGTCTTGTCATGGTTCGGACAATTGTTCGACCTTTGAAAAAACTTACTGATTGGGTTTGAAGGCATAATACGTAGTGAAAAAGTATTACCAGCCTTGACCGAGGTTTGAACTCGGGACCTTTTGAACACCGGTCAAACGCTCTATCCACTGAGCTACCAAGGCCCTATTCAGAATCGCGGTCAAGGTGGCATATATAGATCAAAGTTTCCATGTAATGCTGCTGAACGCCATCCAGCGCATTTGCAGCATTACATGGAAACTTTGATCTATATATGCCACCTTGACCGCGATTCTGAATAGGGCCTTGATAGCTCAGTGGATAGAGCGTTTGACCGGTGTTCAAAAGGTCCCGAGTTCAAACCTCGGTCAAGGCTGGTAATTCTTTTTCACTACGTAATATGCCTTCAAACTCAATCAAACATCACATATGTTCATTTATAAACGATTTCGGGCAATAATTATCTTTCCTATATATAATATTTACTGATTACTGATTCAGAAAATGTTTCTCGTAAATCTAGCCGCCAAATCTACGTTTGGACCCGGTGAACGGAAAAAATAGAAGAACCAGTTAATGAAGAATCGGACGCTGAAGATTAAATCGAGAATTTGGCAAAGAAACCAAGATTGGCCTAGAATAATTAAGCTTATAGACTCCCGCAAATTCGAACGATTAAAAAAAATAAAGTAGCTACTTACTTAAAGTAGTTTAGATAACTACTAGAAGCAAAGAAATTATAGTAATCACTTATGAGATATATATTACACAAAAATAAACCGATACCCACGTAACTATGGGTAAAATTTTAATAGATCGTCATTATTACATCGTTCTGTAGATATAAAGCTAAATGTGACATGCCATTTCCTGTACTTAATCTGTGATTAACGAGGGCGGCAGATCTTCATATCTAACGATACCTATGAAAGCATGAAGAGTCCACAAGGAAGACCTGCTAGGAAAACGAAGAGGAAAGATATTGATGTTTTTTCTTTCATATATTCCACCAGGAAGAAACAAAACCGAACATCTATTGAAGGAAATGTAATCAATAACAATTTACACTGTATATAATTTTTGTCCTTGTACGTATGCTGTGGAGTTAATAGCTTTGTTAACTGAATTAATTAAATTCAATTGAAGACCTAGCTAAGTGTGTTCGAAGTTGCAATCCTAAAACGATAAAATTACAAAACTGTTATACCCAAGTTTATTACAGATCTTTTGCAATGTAATACTCCTTAATTCTGGCCAAAAAAAAAACGACTTAACACATTAAAATATTCTTATTTCATACCGAAATCAGTTTATTATGTTAATGTAAAAAAGTTAATGCTAAAGTAGTTATGCATATAAATATATTGCCTGTGAATTTTTACAATGCATTTTCATTCTTCCTATAAAGTTATAGATGGGTATGATTCAGATAAATCAATCACGTGAATTAGAAAAGTAGTATGTGTATTATATGCCTAGTAATTCAATAGTTCGGTATAACATGACGGATATACTTTATTATAAAAAGTTGCAGGTGTTTTTGTATAAATATCGCTAATGTAAGTCTCTTGTAATAACTCTAAATCAATTATATTGTTTCGACATTATGTATATAAAGTCCAAGAAGTAAATTTCATTTAACACCAGGACATTTCATTGGCCAATGCTCTTCTATGTATCACGACTGCTGCTGACAACTGGGTTGCGCAAAACTGGTTTTGCATAGGTTTCGTCTAATAAAAACGGATTTCCATAAAAGCAAGTTTAGTAAGAAAGTCGCGGTAAGATGGATGAGGTATAAACCGTTCACGATTGCCGATTTTGTTTTCAAACAATGTGATATTAATTTTAGCTATTCGGACTTCGTCATGGGGAACTTTGTGAATGGGATATGGATACGGTGAAAGCGATTTTGAAATTGTACGACAGGACGTTGGAAAGCTTACGGGAAGATGTTGATATAATTAGGAAATGGCTTAAGACCCAGCCTCATCTACCAGAAATAGGTAAGGATTTTATATTTTATATTTTTTTCTATTTTGGCATTCTGCAGGGAATTAGTTTATTGATTGTTTTCTTACATTTTCATCATGTGCGTGTATTGTATATGTGGTGTAATAGTATGTTGAGAAACTTTCGTTACCTGTATTGTACAGTATATTTGCATATATTTTTTGTTGCTGAGTTAATCTTAAAATACCGGTAGTTTTTGATAGTTTTTCGCGATAAGTGGCGTATTATTTAAGGTTATTTTCAATTATGGCGGACATCCGATTATACCGGAAATGCCTACCAACGTTGTTATTTTAAATGAAACACCCTACATATTATGGCATTTTTGGATTGCTTGTTAAATTCTAATGCACTTTATTGATATAGCCGTGGTCTATCTCAAGCCTTTTGGCATTATCTGTCGTTTCGTTAGAAATTTCACATTTGCATGAAGTGCTTAAGAAAAATGAAAAATAGAACAGTGCGATTTTCGCAATTTAATAGAAGGATTGCTATTTTACCACTAAGTTTTGACAGTTTTTTTTTCCAGCGATTGCTATGATATACAATACGGTAGCCTGATAAATTCATAAATTCACATGGATAACTTGATTTTTGTAAACTGAATGGTATCAATATTTTTAAGTAGTGAGATCCCTTTCCTCCGATATACCTAAGGCCGTCGGTGTGCAAGGCTTATGGTTTTCGAAAAATTTGCCAAAAACTGGAATTTTCTATGGAGTTTGTAGATAAATAAATTTTGCCTGTCAGTTTGAGCCTACGAACCGAGTTTCGTCCTTTTTGGACTCATCAACTGAACAGTCAGAATATGCTTATCATAACGCTCTTCTAACTGCCGACCAGAACGACTACTGTGCACAAACTTAATTTTAGTTAAATTATCCCTTGTAATAATGAAAGAACAATAACTATAAAAAGAACAAAACGATAGCAACAAAGAAAATAGATACATATGAACGAAAACCCATTAATAATATAATTGTTTGGGATTGCTAAATATGACACAGAACATCAAGAAGAAACAGGTAAAGTTCTAACGGAATTTCTTGAAGTGCTAAACGAATTCTATCTTTAATATCATTCGGTGCAACTGCAACTAGCTAACTGTTGCCTCACAAAATGCAGATAGGCTGGTCCGTTAAGATGGACATTTAAAGAGAAAGAATCATTGTTCAAAGTTCCATCCCAAACATTTAACGACCATCGATGTTGTCGATCCACAGGTAATCCAGGTAATCAGGATACAATGTGTTCCCTTAAAAAAAGAACTTGTGTACCATTATCTCTGAAAATAATAATTTAAGAAAAAAATTAAATACTCCATTTGATATTCTTGAAACGCTTTAAAAACACAATAACCAAAGCATATGCAGTTACGAACAAACTCTACCCTCTAATGGCTCGAAACAACGGACTCAACATAAAAAACAAAAAACTAATATACACAGTCATCATAAGACCATTACTAACGTACGCAGCTTCAAAACCTTCAAAAACAGCAAAGATTAGGCTACAACGGTACCAAAACAATAGCCTGCGACTAATTACAGATAGCGACAGATACACAAAAATCACAGACCTACATAGACTGGCAAGCCTACCGATAATAGACGAATACGTCTACAATCTATCAGTAAAGTTTTACAGACATAAACTGAACAATAGCAGACTAACTAGAGACATAACAAACATAAGAAGACATAACGTAACCTTCAAAATTAAACACAAACTACCTTACCAAAACCTACCCTTGTTCAACGAGCCCGACTAACGGACCACTGACGGACCAAGTCCATAGACAGCTATCTAGCTTTAATTCACTTCATTGTTTAAAACTAGTTTTTTATCCGCCCTCACTTTTTCTAGTAAACTTCTTCAAAAAATACGTACCAAAAAATTTTTTAAATCTGCATTTTATAAGCTTAGTATGACACAATAAATTATGTAAAATTTTAAAATGAAGCATATGAGTTATAGTGATAAATACACATAACCTGTACTTATACATACCAAAACAATAAAAATAGTTTAGAAAGGAAAAAGGAAGGAAAGGTACAAAAATATTAAGATGTTATTGGATATCTTTTGTAGAAATCGAGATACGAGCTTCAATAAGAATTAAAAACGAATCAAGTTAGCCACTTGTGCTATTGAATTGCAATTGTAATTGTTCCTATCTACCGTTTTGCCTGTACCCTCCAAATGTTTCATCCTGTACATTCACAAAGAAATAGTTATTTATGTGACAAGGCAGTAAAGTGGCGCTTTATCGAACAAGTTTGGAGATTGAGGGCCGAGGCGACCAACCAGACGATATAACCGGCGTGGCGCATACAATGTTTTTCCGGCTACTACTACTACTATTACTTTAGAAAGTAAATGTAACTTTCAATATTAGAATATTATTATTTATTATAAGTATTGGGTGTGAACGTACAGCCAGATGGATTTATATCAGATGTTGAAGGACCAGACACTGAAAAAGATTTCGAAGTGTTTGTCGCAATATTTATTACTGGTAGAACCATTTTCGTTTTCCATAGCTTCGCTAATTAAACAAGTATTTGAATATTTTTTCTTTTCACAATTTTGCAAAATGTTTGAATCTTTATTGACTAAGAAAGTATTTAGTTGTGTTTGCTGCTGGTGAACACTACCAAGGATTGTTCTTGTAATTTTCGTTTTATTGAAAACTGACGCCTCTACATAACATTCCGCAACAGAATCACTTTTCCATTCACCATGACGTTTAAGATTCTCCATGCTAGCATCGCCATTGGCAAATAATGTGGCCGATGTGCGGCGGAAGCAGTGGCCAGTATATAACGAGGCGTCGGGTAAATTCAAATAACTAGCAATTTTACTTGAAATAGCACCAATACCGGCTGTATCGTACATTTCCCGTGTCGATATGAAAGAAAAAACCTTTTATTGTCCACATGTAAAGGACGTAGAGCTACATATTTCCTGTACAAGTCGATAGGTTTAAGTAATTCCTCCTTCAGCAGTAACAATTAATGTTTTTGATTTTGTAATATACACGACAAAATAGATTCTTTGTCCTCTATTTCATCAAAACTTAATTTTATCAATTCGTCAGCACGACAGGCGTCAGCAGTTCCTAAAATTGTACAAACCTGAAGCCATAAAATAATAACGAAATGTGGTCAAAATTTAGCTAACATCAAATGGGTAATATCTGGTGCATTTCATAGAAATTTAATAACTTCCTCTTGTGAAAAAATTTTTGATTTTTTAGGAGTATACCCTTTTAATTTTTGTTTCAGGAATGGTACAAGTTTTTTGTAATTACCAATGTCAGTATTATTTTTGACGTCATACCGGCAAAATATCCCATTACGACATATTCACTTAATTTTGTGGCGTGATTTTTGACGCATCATTCCAAAAATAATTCATGTTGTCTTTCATATTTTTCTCTCGAGCTCTCCGGTAGCATATCCAAGCTGGCCATCACGCTCTTTTCCCAAATTTCTGGCGGGGGCAATTAGAAACCGCAGTTTCAGTTTTTGTTTCCATTCATATATTATTAAGAAATGTACTCAATTTACCTCATGATACGTCGAGAATGTTGTCTTAAGTTTTTGGTTCCTGCATCAGTCACAAGAAAGCGATTGTTGCAGAATTACAAGACGTTTGAGGTTTTGTGGGTAACATTTGATATTTGGATTACAATAAATTGTTTGTTTGACATTTAGGAGCGTTGATGGCTTAGTTACCAGTCAGGTAAAGTATTTTACTGCCTAGGCAGGTAAAGAGCCATTTTCTCGCGTTGGATGAGTAGGATAAAATTGTACTTTCGAATATAGTAGCCGAAAAGATATATTTATGGTAAAAGGTGGTTGAATAATACTACTCATAGTACTTTAACTACAGTATATAGCAAATTGCTGATAAGAGCTCATAAATCTTTTAGTTTCCTTCTCGATTGCTAGACTTAGCTTCACTTGAATACTTCTTGTACAGCACCATAGAGTTTACCAAGTTATGTACTCAATATAGTTAATAATGGTTACTGAGTTGGCAATAACAAATACTTGTGCTGTTGTTGCTCACAATGGAGGAGATCGTATAATGTTACACAGTAGTTAAAAGTAGTTAGGAGGTTCAAAGATGATTTCAATGATTTAGATAAACGAATATACCAAATTCCAAAATTGACGTTGTAGTTCTTCTGAAGTAGTGTTAAGATATTTGCCTGATGAAGAGAGAATACATCAGTCYGAAYTTAGGAAATATTAGAMCATCCATTTAGGTCAATATATCCTAATCAATACAACAAATTAAACAAATAGCTCTATTTGAGGGTAAAATGAAAGGTAAATATTATATGTGTAAATATGGAATACACAAAATAATCGCCGGCTCGTCTAGCTCCGCCACTTCCTAAAAATTGCCGAATATAACATATAAACTGCTCATAGTTGAATACCATTGATTCACAAATTTGGGCTCAAGGTAAGCACAAAAGGTAACTATTTAAATAGCGTGCTATCGCTATAAAGTTTTACGTAACTTTACGACTTTTTATTTCGMCGTTAGGTTGTCCCATTACACATGCCTTCGAATTATTTCTGTATATTCTAATGAAGTGTGGGACGCAGTCTAGAGGACAAATGACCAAGGTCACGACCACTAGGCTTAAATCGGTGTCTTCAAACGATCCTGAAAGATTATCAAATCAAATATCTACGTGTTAAATTTAGTAAAATGTGTAAATGGGTAATAGCGTAATATACACAGAGCCGATGGATAACCACTGTGCCACAAATGGCGGTAAGAAATTATTTAAGTACACGTCCCAAATATTTGCACCTATAATTAGTCATTGAAGCACTAAAATTACTGGTTCTAATCTCCCTTACTGCTTTTTCAACAGTGGAATGAAAGACTAAATACAAAAGAATTTGCTATTCAATTACTTCCTTAAACTGACCGCAATAGTCTACATTTGATTATGATGATGTGAGGTACGTACGTAATGTAACTGCGGTAAGTATATACTGAACGGTTTCTTTATCTGCTCGAATGCTTTCTTCCTGTCTTTGTTAGTTTTGAAATTGTCTTTGATTTAGTGAATAACAGCATAGCATAATTTTTTTGGTTACTTGCGTACATTGTTTTCTAATATAACTACATCCTCTTAATCAAGTTTTGGTTATTTTTATTTGAGATATATGTAGCCTGCTTTAACATATGAACGTTTCGGTCCTGGTTTGGGCCTTTTTCAACACTTTTTTATAATAAATAAATATAATAATAATAATTCCGTTTCTATTGTAAGTATTTTTCATGTAGTTTGTTGTTCTCTATTTGTAGTTTAATAAAATATTAAAGGCCCAGAAGGAGACAAGTGATCTCCAAAAGCTTGGCGTAAGATAAAAGAAGCTTTATTTAGAAGACCGAAACCTAATATATTTAAATAACATCTAAGATCAACGGTCAATAACCGTAAAATTCTTATTAATGTATATAATATTTGTAAAAAAAATGTAAATACCTCAATAAAGTCAAAAGCTCCTAACAAAGAATAAATACTCCCTTCAGCAAATAAACCAAATTTGTATATGAATTTTATAATAAAAATCAAAAACCTAAAGACAGGGAAATTACAAATTATATTGCTTTATCATATATCCATGGTTTCTCTGAATAAGTATCCTGACAGAAAAATTTATAACTGAACTTAAGCCAAAAACACATGTAAAAGAGTTACTTGCCCTTGTAACGACAACTTGCATTTGCTAACTTACAATGCTTTTGAGCTGTAATACAAGTAATAGAAAAGTTTTAAACAATAACAGTTTAGTGAAGGATCTTTCAGGATGTTGTTAAATACTATATTGCTGGCAATGCAAACTCCTAGCAAAATATTTACAAATAAATTGGCACTGGTTATTGTCGCATACAGTTATTATTTCTACTAGGTTTGCATGTAAAAATAGATACAGCAACATCATTGAGGTAGTAATAGCTCGTTGACCTCGTTTTCTGTAATTACTGATTACTGCGTTGTCACTGGGTATGATTAAATAGAGCACTAATAGATAAACATACTATACGTATTATATAGGTAATAAACTATATCTAATGCGTTTAAATGCAACGTGACTTTGCTAAATCCTCAACAAACCCATTCTATTATAAATTAAAAGTAACACATTTATATACCAATTTTCTGATAAATTATTCGTTTACATGCGATTTTTTTAATTCAATTTTCTAACTATTGGGGGTAGGCACTTCAATGATACATCGTCAACTGATTCAGAAAAAAAAGATAAATATTTTTTGTATAGAAACCCACTGAAATAATTTTATTAGAGTAGTTTGTTAAAGTTAAAGAGTTTTAAAAGTCGACCGGTAGATTTTTTTAATGTGTAGTGATCCTTCAGCACTTCCGTAAGAATCAGGCGACACCGCGACGCGGTGGTGATCGCATTAAGCGAGTCCAGTCATCGATGTGAGAAACGCGCTTTATTTTCGCGCGCATTAATTATTTGCGATAACTCCTAAGACGTTTATTTAAATTAGGTGATGCAAATTGTAAAAGTTTATAATAATGTGCAAGAAGTGCTTAAGATATTATGTAGTGATAAATGGTTAGCTTACGAAGAATTTGTTGTTACAATATCTGTATTTTTATACTTTTTGAATTGTTTTAAATGTTTCTTACATGTATGTATGTATTGTATGAAAAACTCTAAACGCCTGATGATTTAAAAATGAAACACACCCATCACGGTAGAAAAAGCAATATTTAATCCAAAATAAATAATTTAGACAGGCTTACTGAGACTTAACTTGCAAGTTTAAGACGAAACCAAACCTTAACCTTTTTATCAAAAATTAATTCTGTCAGATATTTATAGTATTGAATAATTTGGAAAATTATTATTAAAACCAATATGGAGAATTAAAACAATACGAAAATTACAAGAAAAAGACAGATCTTGCATCAATACACAGCCACACTGTACAATTTAAATTTGTTACATTTGTGTAATAAATCATCAAAATTAAATTATTTGGAATATTTGAAATTTATAAAATTATTAGTGAATAAAATTTGACTATTCTAAATCATTTTTGTAATTTCAGTTGTCCAGTACTAAATTATTTATTTCATACAAATTAATATTACGTGTTGCCGGCATGACGATTGCTTTTTGATTTGAGCTTGTCTATGTTTCTGATATTGGCAAAGTAATACTGTAGAAGTTCCTTTTTTTTGTTTTTTTATATTACTCTGGTAATGACGATGGCTATTTATTAGCTGAAAGCTAAAACAAGATTTAATTACTATAAAAAATCCTATTTGAGAAATGGATCCGTTTTCAGTTTTCATAACTTATTGTTCTAGATGACCGAAGCATATGCCACTACCTCATGTGGAATAAGTGTAGGATAGAAAAAACTAAACAAAAGCTAGACAACTACTGCGTTTTTAGAACATCCTATCCTGATCCTCTGCTACATCCACTAGATCCAGAAATGCAAAGGGCAGCGGAATACTCGTAAGTATGTAAAAAGTTAGAAGCTTACACACTGAATTTGATCATGACATTAAATGCTGTAGTAACCCCAACTTTGCGTCATGTTTGCAAACAAATATCCACAAGTTAATTGCGTGCCCCAAAAGATCCCTAAATACAAAAACATTTGTCAAAGCAAAGTGGATATTCCCGGATAGTATCTTATTTGTTAATTTAGGGGAGATTAGTGTATAAAAAAGCTTAACTAAAATATCATTCCTTTGGTATAAACATTAAGTGTTTCGTTCATGAAAAACGCTTGAGGTATCAAGTTTCAATAGATGTGAAACAACCACATAGTAACGATCACAATGATTAACATCATTGACGGCTTTGGTCAGATTCCAAAGAACTAACATGAATTATATGAAGTGCTTTATTGCACTGTAGGCGGTGCTTTAAAGTGCAACGGTGCAGGAAGTACAAAAGCAACAGCGTTTTACTTTTAGCAATATCCGAAGGGCTAGACCTGGAAATAAAAGAAAAAAATTTTTGTCATGAGCAGTTAGCATATACTTGGAAAGCAAATAACTGGAGTTACTATGTGAAGTGAGTTGAATCATCTCAGTACTAGTTGCATAGTACTGATGTGCATATCTATCAGTGTTTTTTTAATAAAGCTTATAGATGATCTTATAAGGTTTGAGGAAAATCTCACCCGAAAACATGTAATTACTGATTAATTAGCCATTTCTTTTTTTGCGATATCACCATTTTCTTACGTTCCACTTAATGCCAAGATTAGTTACTTTTTTAGTTTTTTTAGTTAGGCTGTGCTTAGCCCGCCGGCACCGGTAACCACTTTTATCTCGGTAAAATAGCACTGTCAGTTAACAGGAAGAAATGTGTGGAAAACATAGATAATTAAAAAAAAAATACGATAAATGATCATAGTTTTGTGCACTTTGTAGGGGTTAATTGATTAGTTAATTAAAACACACAAAATATTGGAAGAAGGACACTCAATTAACTGCTGCGTGGAGAATTAAGAGCTCGATTAGATCCGAATTAATGTTTTATAAAGTAAAGTATTATCGGTGAGCAAATACTCGAGAAATATTATAATAACTATAGATGTTTATTTTGCGGAGTCCTTTTTTATTGCTCGTGTTTATTTATCTAGGTTTTGGCTCCATTACAAACGCCACACAACGTAAAAATAACACAATGATACGATACTGGAAGAAACAACAATATACATCAAACGAAACAGCATATAAACTTATAAATATCAATCAAAATGTAAAATGTGATACCCGTTGCAAAATTTATGTGGGACAAACATCACTGTGGCTATCTAGTAGAATAGCACTGCATAAAAGCCATATTAGGACGGATAAAGGTCGATGCTCATTGGCGAAACATGTAATAGAAAATCATCATCAATAATAAAAATAAACGTTTAATTTTAGAAATTAACCAACTAAATAAAAATACTAACACAATAAATAAAAAATCAGACACACAAAATTCAAGTAATATTTACACCTTTTTATTGCCTCAAGACACAATAAAATCATAAGTTAATAAAATGAAAATATTTAGGGGGGGGGGATAAATTTATGAAAAGTGTGGTGGTTATGTTGCAACTTTCAAATTTTGTCATTAATCTGGCTAAAATCAAGACTTCAAATTTCATATAATATTATACATAAAATGGAGCGTATTTTGCACGGCTTAGTTGGCCCCTTATTATAAACTTCTTTTTCAGTAAGGTTCAGTTACATGTTGTTATGCCTGTGCACCATTGTAAATCTTTATAGAAGCCCTGATCAATATTTAAATTAGTGTGCCTTGGAAAATAATAAAATTAACAGAAGTGTCAAATATTAGTCAGTACAGGACTTTATTGCGTACATTTCTAGTTATTGAAATAGTGACCACAGAATTAACACTCAGTTTTTAGTTTTTGTATTGTTTTAGTTAGTAATTTTAAACAGCAGTCAGTTTTTAGTGTATTGCATTAATAACTTTACGTGAAAAAATCGAAATAATTCGGTTGTTTGGTTATAATGCTCGTAGCAGCAGACAAGTTACTGCACACTTTAACTTGAGACGTCCAGAATGTGCTCCCATTACTCATGGGAAAGCAGCCGCTCTGAATGCTCTTTTTAATAAAACTGGCAGTGTTGTTAAAATTCATCAGAATGGTCAAACTCGTCGAATACACACGCATTGAAGATAACGATATATTGGCGGCAAATCGAGCAAATCCATGCGACTCATGAGATTTATAATCTCAACTGAATATTGGCAAAGATAAAATTAGAAGATGCTTCATTCGTCTCAAAATTAAACTGTAGAAACCTAAGTTCTTGCGTACATTGAAAGAAGGTGATAATAATAAAAGATCGGGCTATTGTTATAGGGCTCAAGGTAATTTTTTAAACGACAGATCTTTTTTTGTGAAGAAGATTATATTTAGTGATGAGGCTACATTCACCACTAATGGGGTTGTGTCGTCTCAAAACTGTAGATACTGGGCCACGGAAAATCCTTACTGGGTTAAAAATTGTAAAGACCAATATTCCCAGAAAGTCAATGTTTGGTGTGGGATTTTAGGAGACCAAATAGTTGGCCCTTTTTTCTTTAACCAGTCATAAAATGTTGAGCGTCAAGTTAATTTCTCGCTGGGAAATTTTGGGATGCAATTGAAAATCTTGCTCTTAATGTTCGGCAGGATATGTATTTGCAACTATTCAAGAATTCGTGAGTGGTTGAACCAAAATTTTCCTATGCGCTGGATAGGAAGAAACAGTTCTTTTGAACTGTGCCCTCGGAGGTCTCCCGATATTACACCCCTCGATTTTTATTTTTGGGGCATGTTAAAAACAAGGTTTATAAAACAAGACCCAAAAATCGCGATGAACTTTGTGAGAGGATAAGACAAGGATGTCAAGAAATCAGTATCCCCGAACTTAGATGAGTAGCTAGACTGAATAGAAAAAGAATTGAAAAATGTATTCGAATAGACGGAGATCTAGTTGAGAGAGAGACCTCATCTAATTACAGGTAATTAATTATTTTGTATTAGGAAAATTTCTGTTTCATATTTTTTTCTAAATTTAATCAGTATATCATATCATATCAGTATATATAGAATAAAATAATTATCATAAAATAAAATTTTCATTCCTATGTGTTATTTACTTTATTGAAATATTATATATAACACTATTAATTGTCAATTTCTTACTTTTCGTAGCCCACTAGCTATAAAATTAAAAAAGAAAACTGGTAATAATTTTAAGATACCAACATATTAAAAAAAATAAAAATGGGAATTTTGTCATGAAAATTCAATAAATCTAACGCGTAACAAAATATTGACAATCGGCCCTATTTGTCAATTCGTAGTAGGCTGAGTTTAAAATTCAGAATTCGGTTATGTATCTTAAAAAATATGAACCGTCACCGTTTATGCCTGAGCGAAAATTCAGAATTCAGAATATTCCTTTAAATAACTAAAATATAGGGGTGTCTTCATCTTAAATGCAACACACTGTATAAAACATTACCACCCAATATTTACGTGCAGCCAAAGATACACAAACCCAACCTCCCGCTTAGGCCTGTAATAAATAATATGCAAACACCAACATACAATCTAGTAAAACACTTAAACAGTATCTTAAAAAATATATATTAAATAAAAACCAATTTTATATTAAAATCTCTTTTGAATTTAAAAACAAAATTTCCAATATTTATAATCCAAATAACCACTTAATGATTTCTCTAGATGTAATTTCACTTTATACAAATATACCAGTAACATTAATAGAACCCACTATCGCAAAAAATTGGCAATAATTGGAACAATATACAAATATCCCAAAAATAAAATTTATAAACACAACCGATAATGGAAGATGTAGAAACAACAGTAACGAACAAAGTAAATTACATAAAGTTATATACAAGATATGTAGATGATCTGTTTTTAATAATACCAGAAGCCAAATGAGTCAAATTTTAAACATATTTAATAGCTATCACTCTAGTTCACAGTTTGCCATATAAACAAAGACCAGCAACAAACTTAGTTACCTTGGCCATACACTTATTAAAAAGAATAACAAAATTATCATACAATGGTACTCAAAGCCAATAGCATCAGAAGATGTCTAAATTATCAGTCTAACCACCACCATAAACAAAAACTAGCCGTCTTGAACAATACAACAGACCGAGTAATAAAATTACCTAATCCAGAAATTAGAAAGGTAATAGTTGGCTTTCCTCCTTGGGATTTGCTTCAATTCGGGCGTGTTTCTCGCGTCAGGTTTGCATCATGTCCCATACATCTTATTACTGTCCTGATGATGCCCTTTACAAGTGCGGGCGAAACGTCGACCTTATTTCGATATCAGACACGGTCTACCCCAAAAAGACTAAGATTTCAAGAAAAGCTTTACTTGTAATTGATTATTCCCCGATAAAACATTCAAGTGTGCTTATAAACATATAAACATTTACATTTTAAGGTTTTGGTGCCCCATTCCGACATTAACTGCTGKTCGCCAGCGTATAATCGCCGGAAAGATTCCAAAGGGCCTGCCGGACGATGCCGACATTCGGCTGATATTTGCTTACTTCGTAAACCTCATGGAACTTAGGTGCTTAGAGGATATGGCTGAAAATGACATCTACATTTTTGACATGAGCAATGCGTCTGTGAAGTTCCTGAGCGGCATGACCCCAGCGCTGATAAAAAAGTGGAACTGGGTGTTTCGTGTAAGTAGAATGTTATAAGCGGAAAATATTAATGGATGCCTCGCGTCTTTTCGTTGTATTCGTCTATCTAAAAGTTTTTCTAGACAAAACTTTTTGAGAAACTATTATTTCTAGTTTTGATTTGTTGCAACGCTTGCTATGAAATCGTTTTTTAAGACAATATAAATGGTTATAAAATTCGTCTACTTCGTTATGTTTTGAAATTATCAGTTCCTCAAGTTTTTCTTCGTATAAATTAAGCGTTTCTTCTTTGCTAATAAACACTATATTGCGTCGAAAATATGGTATTGGCATTTCTAACTCATTGTGGCCTGGGATGAAAAAATAATTTTGAATCGTTTAATTAATTTATAATGAAAAACCCTACTCATAATGATTTATAAAGTATAAATACGTATTTCGACAGCTAAGCTGCTATCATGAGTAGAAAGAAGCACTCCTTAAAATGTCTGAATGGTTTAACCCAAGGATATTCTCCACCGTGTTCTACCCTTAACACTCATTAAAACCAGCAGGTCAAGCCTGAAGTATTCAAGAAAATTTAACTGCCATTGGTACTTCTACATTGAATCCATACGTAAATTTCTGCTTTTTGATGTATATATTACCTACTACTCTGTTATTCAGGTTAATCGATAAGAAATGGTTATCTTGGGCCTAACCGTTATTTTTGTTTCAGCCAAGTACATTTAATAATATTTACTTTAGAAAAACAATCATCAAACTTTTGTAAAAAGATGAATTATTATTTTTAATATACTTATGTTACCTATACCATTATTAACACAAATACTTCCACGAACAGAGCTAACCTTCTGTTATCATAGTCATATGTCATGAATATGCCCGTCATCGAAGCCACACTATGAATGACTAAAATGACAAATATTTTCAAAACTAAACAATTCCCGCGGAAAACGGTATCTTGCGGTTACGTAGTCGCCCGACATCTTTACGTGAATGTGCGAATTTCAATAATGGAGTTATTGCAGATTATAATAAGTCCTAATAATTTAAAAAAGAAGTAAACACGCAACACATTGTAAAATAAATATAAAAGGTGTGGTTTTATGTTAAAATATATATAATATATAATATATAAGGTTCAATAAATGTCAAAAGTGACATGTTATATACATTTATGTATCTCTTTCCTTTCCGATACTACTGAAATTAAAAACACGCTAGCTCTCAATACCTAAAGGCCCCATTACCCCGCGCTCCACTAAATTCTGTACGTTATAATATATAATATCTCACTAGGCTATTTCTAATTTAGTATAATTTGTTGCAGGGCGTGTTTTCATACAGGTTTAGTCAAATACACTACATATATCCCGGATCGTACATAGAAATACTAATGAACATTATACTTTCTATAATTTCCCCGAAAATCAAGGACAGAGTAAGTAAACAAACACGGTTTTTTTAAATATAGTACATATTATAATAATGGTTCTTCAGTGATTTAGAGCATTTAATTTAGGATTTGTGGTTTTGCTTTTGGATTCAGAAAATGTATCGTAAGGTGCACTTTTACACCTTTATATATTTTGTCTTTAACACTGCGGAAGTCTGAAATTTTCTTATAAACTCTAAAGTTATATTGGCACCTATGGAAACGATATTAGAAAAAAAATGGTCCAAACTACTTAAAAAGCAATTTCACCTATCATATTTTCTTGGTAGCCAGTTTTGCCATTCTTTTGATAATATTAAACTTCTGGATACTACGCCAAGAATTTTAACTCTCTTCAGTTGACTGCAGGACTTTAGGTAGGCTAATGGTCTCCGCTGAAGACGGGTGGGTAACCTCGGACCTCTTGTCTCCATGCATGTCACCTTCATTAGCATATAGGAAAATCAGATCTTTCCCGTGTTATCTGCATGAGGCTTGATAAGCCGAAACAGCTGTCTACAGTTTGGACTAATATCTGTATACGTGGTATTATAGCACAAACCCTTTTCGAATGCAGTTCCTTTAAATTGCGTAATTCGGGGTGATTATTATTTGATTTTTTTAAATAGCGTTATGTATAAACCAAATTTGAAGTGAACACACTATTGGGGTTTCTGTAATAAAAACACTTCGATTTTCTGATTTCTGCTAACTGTTAAGTAACATTTTTAAACTTGGGACGACATTTCGACTTTATCTAGCATAGTTAAATGAGCATATTTTTAAATTGTCCGTTTCCTGAAGATAATAAATGTCATTTTATCTGCTATTTTCGTAATTTCAATTTGAATATTCACTTTTTAAGGCAAGTTTTCATCATATCTTTTACGATTCATCCTGGCTTTTAAAGAAACCAAATTTTGAACTCTAGATTTGCCCTCGGGTATAGGGCCTTAGGTAGGATGACGACTTATCATTTTTGCCGCTCTGTGGTTCACAACTTCTGCAACTTCTTCTGGCATCCGAATTACTCTCCCCATATAGTCATTAGTACATTCAAGTTGTAAATTAAATTACTATCTGGGAGACTCTATCGTGCGGTACATTTAGTAAAGGGTGAACTCTCGCCTACCATCGCTAAAGAAAGAAAGATCTATATTTCTGATCCTACTTCAATGATTTGTGCGATAGGCAATAAACAATGCAGATTTTTAGAAACTAAATTCGATAAACTTAACGTTTAGCACTTACTTCTGCATAAGTTTCGTATAACACGTCAAAATAAACGCAAAAACATGTTTTGTTTTTATTGGTTGAACCACTGAAAACTTTGATACTGTAAATCTCAGTATAAAGACACTCCGTATTTCCCTGTGCTGTTGCAGTTTCACTTTATCTCTGGTATCGTTAATATCATGTTGCATAGATTTCAGTCGCAACTATGTAGTTGCGGAAGTTAAATAGGCCTATGTTTCAAAAACATTGTCCTTATAATTTAGCTAGCAACTAATTGCACTTAGTTATGTGATAAACATTTATAAACACATGAATGCTCTAGACGGACAGTTCCAAATGCTATGTTTGTTTGCAGTTCTTTGTTCATTCCGACTATGAATCACTGAAACGAAAAGTGCCAAGTAAGTATCTGCCCAAGGACTTTGGAGGGGATCAACCTTCTCTATCAGAAATTAAAGGTAAGACAATATTCACGTAAAGAACGCATATTTATATCAATTCGTCATTTGTACTGGACTGACCCATTTATTTAAAATTTATAAAGCAGATAATAAGGTGAAAATAATGAAATTAGTGGATGCTTGCAATTATGTGATTTGTTTTTGTTTGTTTGTAGTAAAATCATGCCCATAAAACAAGTATATCTGTATACAGTTGTATGCTTGAAATTAATTTTTATTTTGTTTTAAATTTGAAGCCAGTAGCTTCTTTGCACCAAATACAATATTTGCAATAAGTATTATAAGGGCCGTTAATAAAAAACGGGTCAAACAAGCAATGGTTTGCTCTTTCTAATGCAAATGTAACACATACGGTGTAAATTATACATATAATTTGATGCATATTTAACGTTTGACCTGTTTGATGTATTTATCGTTTACTACACTGATGATATCAAGGCGCTATTACTGCTACTTGTGAATAATGCGGGCTCTGTTGATTCTACGAAAACGTTTACACCATAGAAATACTGGGAGCCATAATCAGACAAAAACAACAAAACTCTTTTAACAATCGACAGGACTGACATAAGTGACAATGAAGTCTGTTTGTTTCACCACCACTCTACGTACGTTCATGACGACAAAAACCGTTACCGGCCTACTTACCTTGTTTTCTCTTTTTATGAACGCCCGTTATAACCGACTATTATATTTGTCAACATACTAGCCACAATTATGTATAAGCAGTGAACGTATTTCTTCAAAAGTCCAGAACCATTAAAAATACTAGAAACTGTTTCGTATATTGTATAAACAAATTTTTGTAGAGGATGCATACTAACTTACTTATATAAGTGTGAGACCCGTATATTCTTACATTTTGGTATTTATCTTTAAATTCTACCCTAAAATATACTCCTAAGAACCTTTTTGAGGAAATAAGAGCTCAAACAAAAATAGTCACGGTAAATCTAAACTAAGACACTTGGAAAATTTATACTGTACGTATCACTTCACTTAATCTGCTTTCTTTGATAGCACTGGATTCTGGATTACAGAGGTCATCCTAAGACAAATAACATTGCAATACATCAACAAAACATTTCAATACTATTATTTTATTCTAGTGGTAGTGGATCAGAAATTTGTACAGTACAAAGACCACTTCGATCAATTGATGCAAATGAAGGTAGAAGAAAGCCTTCGTCCAGAGAAGCTAGTAAACGATGAAATGCTTGGATTCCACGGTAATTTTAAGAAACTGGATGTGGATTGAGATCGGACACKTTAGTGTGGTTGAGTGTAGAACAAATGTTTGTAATTGTTTTAATAAAGGGTTWGCTATAAAAATGACTATTATACTATTACTTAAAAATTYTTAAATTAATAAAATAATTAATTAAAAATCAKKTAAAAAACAAATTGAAATATTGTGTGTATTGTTTCATTGCCGTAATCTCCAGAATAAACGACATTAAAAAGAAGTATTTATACGAAGTAACCTTTTTCTGCTTCTACTCACTTGTGGTGTGTGTAGAACTCCTTGTATGCAAGCTGAACTATATGAAAATGAAAAAAATCATAAAAAAGTTTACGTTTGCCACGAGAAAAAGATATCCTTGAAAAATAAAATCAACAAATACGTTACAAAATCAGTTTTTGACAGTTTTGATTTGCTGTTTCGAAATTTGTTTTGTTGAATTTAAGTAGTAAATAAGCGAGAGATAAGTGGCTTTTGAATATGGGGGATAATTATACAAACGCGTACGCGTACGTATGGTGAGTGCAGACAAAAATTATTTGCAGAACTAGCAAAAAATATATTAAAAAACCGCAATTTTGTGAATAAAAGGTATATATTATATTTCTTAACTAATATGCGGTAGGAGTATTTTGGCGAGAGTAGAAGTAGATCCCCACACTTTAATTAGGAATATAGCCACCGAACTGACATTTCGCGTTTTTCAGTTCAAAGAATTTTGAAAAAGTGCGCAAAGTTATATTCCTACAAAATTCGCTTACATCAGGGCTTGCTTCCGCGATACTATGAGGGACGTTTACATTTTGTTGCATAGTTAACAGTAGTTCAGCAAAAAGCAAAGTTACATAACATTTTGAGGACCGATGACAAGAGCTTTCATAATAATAGGACTGGTAGTCGACACAATTGTCATTATTGGTAACAAGAAGATACGAAGAAACTGGATTTCAGCACATTTGGTGTGACGCTATTAATTGTCAAATTACAGGGCCTAACTTTTGTTAGGCAACTCTTAATAGTGAGTGGTACTTAACATTTGTGCAGGAAGAAGTCCCATATTTGTGGTAAGCCGTTCCACTGAAGACTCGAAACGCTACGATTCTGCCGCAAGATGGAGCTCCTCTACATACTTAATGCCAGAATCGTAACAAACTTACAGTACAGGAATAGCATGCCCTCTTGTCAACATGGAAGATCTGAAGAGACGAATGCCGTCGTTTGTCCCCCCCCCTAGTACTTGTACAAGTAAACGCATGTATTCAAGAGGTGCTACACCGTACACAAATGTGTTTAGACACAGATGGCGTTTACTTCGAGCATTTCATAGAATAAGTTAACTTATTCCACATTCCACAAATTACAAAATAAACACCTTTTGGTTTATTTCCTTTATTGCGTTAAGGAAAAGAAGCTTTCGTCACACATAACACATTATATTATGAAAAAGTACTAAAAATTTTTCACAAAGAAATCAAATATTTGTGCACACACGTATTCAGAAAAAGCATGTTCCATTAAAATATGTAACCTAACATATACCGTCCTATAAAAAAACTGCTACCATTATTTTGACACGTGTCATTTCTACGCCAGCTTGACAGCGGTATTTAATGCAGTTTGATGTGCGATTTCCGTAAGTACAGGCTTTCTATAAATGATTCATGCATCGAGGGCGGTAATGGAAATTATCGATTAAATCAATTTGTCGCCTCTGAGCAAAGTGAACGCAAATACGTATACCTGTCATCTCTCGATTTTTGAATTATTCGACATATTTTAATATAAGAAAACGTGTGGGAGTGTGTATTTTCAACATATTCTGTAGTGTTTTGTGGGATAATCAACTTTAAGGTAGCAGAAAGGTCACATTTCGGAGCTGTGGGGTGACATTGATCTGCAACCTTCAACTACTATCGCCGTGTATATTGTAGCTTGGCAGCAGTTATAAAGAGACGGCACAAAGAATTTAGATATCAACGCCGCCCGCGCTGSTTGAATCATTTATAGAKAKCCGGTATATACTTTATGGGGCATTTTTTAAAATAACCAAGTTATAAGGGTGCGACAGGCAACCTGGTACAATTGGTATTAACACATATATTTATTGACATAATTATTCGGTGTTCATCGGTATTACAATTCGTGGTTTGTCTATAAGTATTCTGGTACTGTTTATAACGCAAATGTAAAAGAAAACTAGTGATGACATTAGACGTTATTTGCAAACAAGCGAGCATGCGCCAAAATTGATTTTTGATAGTGGCTTTCTGGCTTTCATAGCTTCTGATATTTGAGCACGGCGGAAAAGGTTAAGGAACCATTGGTTAAAACGATTGACGATTTCTAAGTGGAGCGTATTTAATATGGCAAGCTTGTTTACATCGGCCACAGTACAGCAGCAAAGCAGTTCACTACTTACTTGCAACAGGTGTTAGAACTCCATCCCGTTTTATATCTTTTGTATCACACCGGACAAGGTCAGTGGCGGTTGTTATAGTTGTCCACCAGTTCTACGCATCCTTGAAAAGACATGTTGGATGGAAGTCAACAGCCGCTGAAGGTTATATAGGTGAACCATTGAAAAATAAACCTGAAACTGCTAATAAGATTCTGAATTAAATCCTGTTGCTTATTTTCCAGGACAGAAAACTATTTAAAAATTGAAAATGTGAAAAGCAGTTAACGAGCTCTCCAAACATGATACTTTTCAGTTGCAGTTGTTCTAAGTTTACTACTTATCAATTGAATCTAAAGTAAGCCTTTTTGCATGCTACAGCGAAGTCTAAATGAGACGTTCAGATAGTGTTAAAAACTAGTCAAGGTTGCTTGGATTTTTCATATAAATAATCAATCTTAATGGAAGCGCGGCGTGTAAAAAGGTGTTACTTTACAATGCATTATACAATACAAAGGTGCTAAGGTTTGCCTTAATATAATACGATCTTTTAAAAGCCCGTTTAGTTATAAAACAAACTTAACAGAACGCAGAACGGAATGGATGAGGTATAAATGCACAGGCCGCTGGCAATACTGTTTCGCTAAACTATAACACTTATTTCAGTTATTTGGGCTACGCCGTGGTGAACTTTTTGAATGGGATATCGACACGGCGAATTCAATCCTGAAGCTGTACGACAGAACGCTGGAAAGTTTACGGGAAGATGTTGAAATCATAAAGAAGTGGCTAAAGACTCAGCCTCATCTGCCTGAGATAAGTAAGGTTTATGCGCGTTTAGCAAAATTTTAGTTTTAGGTAGATTTCAATTCGCCTTTTGGTGTTTGCTATTTTATTTTAAACATTTTGTCTTACAGAACCTGACAATTATTTAAAATTACAATTTACAACACCCTACTACAGTAACTGTATATGTCGCCAATTATCGCTCTTCGTTCTGACCACTATTCTATTGGTTCCAATCCCAGCAGTATACTGACTCCCAAATATTTTTTCCTAGATGGTTTCCAGATTTTGTTTTGCCAGATAGATGCTTTCTCAATTTACTAGGAACGACTAAATATCGGAACTAGGTTCCATTAAATACGAATCCGTCCTATCGTTGTTTTACTGTCTAGATGGATGCGAATGGTTTTTGCGTTATCATTTATTTAACTTTAAATATTCATAGTCCAGGCGTCCGACTTAATAGATGAAAAATTCGTAGAAGCTGAAATATGTCTTACTTAAATTCTTCCTTAAGAGGCAAATAATAGTTATATATAAAATCAAAACATTTAGAGGTTCGGCAACGTATTGTTTAAAGAAATTTTAGCTTTTCCCGATTATCTCAGAAACTACATGTCTAATCGCAAAAATGACGGGAGACAATTTTAATTGCTAGTTTTTGCTCCCAACCCTTTATTTACCGAGTTCTAAACAAAAAACGTAACACCTCTGTCCGTGCTATTACAAAAAGTGCAATACGCTGAATGATATGTGTTGCGTATATATTTCAAAATTATTACCCGTCTCTGTGGGAGACCTGTACCCTCTACAAGTATAGTAGCTAACCACTTCTGCAACAAGTGCCCTTTATAATAGCTGCGGATTCTCTAATCGTAACAGCGAATAATACAAGCAGCTTGTTTTATACACTTGCCATTTATGTAACCATCAAAAATTCGCCTAGTTTCTAGATTTGAAGGCTGCAGATCAATATATCTTAACAGTGCTGAACCTTATGTTCATCATGCATAGCACTCCTTATAGAACTCCGAGGATAGGCACCGAAATATGCTAATACACTTATTATGTTATCTTCCCGCACAGTGAAAGACTGTCTGACTCTTATCACACACTCCCAAAATGTAAGAAATTTGATTCCAGTCTTCTAAATTTTGCTTTGTGCGTCGCTGTAGCTCAAGATATTCCGTGTTGAATACTCGGCAAGTTCTTTCAACAACTTTGTTGCATTTTCCATGTATCACAAACACATCATAAATGTTTTCTTTCGAATGCTGTTGGTTCTGCATCTTTTTAACACTAGCATAAATCGAAAACAAGTAAAACTTACGTACTACAGGGCAGATTTTAGATACAATTTAGTCTTGACGTTTGTAACATTCTTTAGTTTTAAAATTGTTTCCAAAAGCTACTACCACAGGTAGATAATCACGCGACTTTTAATTAAATATGATGTACCAAATTATTAATCAAAAAGGTTTACAGAATTTCCAAAACGCATAAACGCAATATTGGAATATCTATGCCAGTATACATCGATTATTCTGCTATTTTTAGTTATTTTCAGTAAGTGAATTTACGCTGACGTCACCAAATAAGACAAAAACGTAAAAAATCGCTTATAACTTTAAAACTATAACAGATAGGTATAGAGAATGCTAGTACCAATCTATAGACAATTAAAATCTGCTCCTGATAGACCCAAAATATACAGGGTGTAGCATTTAAGAAACATGACTCCGCTAAAGTGTATTCGAAATAACGGCCGATTTTTAACACCCTGTATGAATTTGAAAAAAAAACGGCTGGACTGTAACAAGTAACCGTTATGGCTACTATAACAAGCTGCAAAATGCCAGGCGTGGTCTTGAAAAGATCTGTGAACTACGAAAATTTCTGCATAACACTGCAAAACTGAAAACTTTCAGAAAAAAATTAATTGCACTGAAACGGCTTAAACTAGGTATAGGTTGTCGTACATAAAAAGATTTGTAATGCTTAGGCCAATCCAAAAATAAACAAAAAATGCTATCATTCTATTTAAAATAACGAAGTTAATGGTGACTTCCGGTATAACCGGAAGTGCCACAATTGCGTAATTATTTTCCCCGAGGGGGGCATGAGCGATTATATCTAACTGCAAATTTTCAGAATTCAATTCGGAGTCTAACTCCCTTAATGAACGGTTTGAGTGAATCACCCTGTATAAGATAGAAATGATGGAGTGATTGCTTTATGTGTAAAAAAATGTTTAGGGGAAAGTAAAACAAGAACTTTGAAGGCAAAATTAGTGAAAATCTTATTAATCGAGCAATAGCAAAAAATGATGAGGATAATGATCAATGAACAGCATTATTCCTCGATGAGAAAGTCGACCCAACTTTACTCACTGCCGTTGGAGAACGTTTTTTGATCTCTTTATATGGAGGCAATAGAGATGATGATTCTCTTGACAGTCTTAGATATATGTTAAGCGATTCGCCAAGTCAGTGACAAAGAATACATTTAATTTGCCTTCACTTCCTCCAACACAAGACACAACTCGCTTGCATAACCCTTAAGACTGATGCTGGAAAAAATATGGACAAATAWTGATGCCWGTTCAAAGTTCAAAATTGCCTAATTGAACAATCCTGAGCGAGCTCAATATTCCTGATAACAAAATGGTGTTTTTAAACTTAGWAGCATAAGAGAAGTAGTGGTAGGTAATATATTTATCTACATTCACCTTGGCGTTTATTTTTCTGACACAAAATAGTTAAAAAGTAAGTTTTTCTGTCATAACTTTCTACTGCCCAAGTCTAGAAAGCTGATAGGTATCTAGGAAATTCTAGTAAACTTGAACTAGCGCATCTTTTGATTATTACAGGTGACCGATTAATATGCCACTATCTAATGTGGAATAAGTGCAGGATAGAGAAGACTAAACAGAAACTGGACAACTATTGTGTTTTCAGAACAAATTACCCCGATATTTTGCCGCACCCGCTGGATCCGGAGATGCAAAAATCAAGTGAAAGTTGGTAAGTATATTATTAGCATTAACAAAATATGTTAAATTCACAACAACAAAATTGTTAATACATAATCGGAATATTATACAGACTGACACATAAATAAGGATAACAAAAATTTGCTAACGCTCTGTAGTGATAAAGGTGGACAAAGAGCAAAAAATGCTTGATTTACTGTCAGATGTAAATTCTTTTGGTGTTTTGAGTAAAGATCCAATTCAGACAGTTCAAACTAAATGCACAATTATATAAATTTATTTGAAAAAATGCAAGCATTGATGCAAAGAAGCATCGAGTCTATAACTCGATGTGTCCAAAAATTTATAGGAATCCCAGGATACATAAGCCTGGAAACCCTCTCAGACTAATTGTGTCAGGAATTCAAGGCCCCACTAACAATTTGGCAGGTCATCTTTGTCAAATATTACCTATAGCATATAACACTGATGGCACCTATTACATTAAAGATTCTTTTACTTTTGCCGAAATGGTTAATAGTATGTTAGTTCCACCTGAACGTGAGGTAGTTTCGTTAGATGTAGTTAATTTATTTGGAATTATTTGAAAAGAATTTGTTAAAAAGACCGTTGGATTGTATAGAACCATATTTTATTTGTCCTAAAATTGTATCGAATAAAAAGACTCTCTTTTTAGAGATGGTTAACTTCGTTTTACGTAATATTTTCTTCATATATGAATATACTATACAATAATACTGACGCGATTTACAAAATTAATTGTGCATCTTGACAAGGCTCTTACATAAGTCAAACTTGTGAGCAATTAAAAAATAGGTAACTCTCAACACTAAATTGAATATAAAAATATAAATATAGTAGCAAGAGAACATAATTTAGGCAAAAGATTAATATTGGAAATAATAAATATTAACAGGTACAATAACAGTATTAAGAAAAAAACGTATATACAAAATTTGAGTGTAATTTATACTTATTTACTAAATTATAAGAAGAAATAAGAAATAATATTTCCCTATTATTTTTCAATTCTAAATTATAGAAAGTGTATGAATAACGGTTCTTTGCTAAAAAGATGATATTTGCTGAACCAGGCTGTTTCGTTTGTTCATTGTATTTTGTATTGTAATCTTATTAGAGGAAAACAAATTGAATAAATTGTCATTTTGAAGTTGATGTCTCACATGTTGTAAGTAGATTTAAAAAAACAACCCATAAATTATATTGTAATTATATTATTTGTAGCAACCCTGAAGAAGGTGCGAAATAAATCCACCGAATATATATATATATATATATATATATATATATATATATATATATATATATATATAATATAATATATTTATATTACAAGAAGAAAATTTACCAAAGGCTTACTAATATATGTATATAGGTGTATGTTAGAGAACGTGGCATGCAATTGTAAAAGGCTGATTTATAACAATCTCAGAATTTAAGCCCTGACGAAGACTAATAAAGAGTTCACTCTATTATAAATAACAACAAGGTCGATTACCTCCTAATTTAAGAAAAATATTTATATAATTGTGCGACCGCAAACTTTTATCAAATATAATATATAATATATATAAATATTTGTTTCAATTGGACCACAGTTACATTCTGATGATTGATTCATAATCTTTAGATCTGCTTGCTTTTCTTTTCATCTTCTATCTATTTTTTTTTCTCTCTTTCATACAGCAGGGTTTCATGTTGTCACTACTATATTAAATTTGTTTTCTTTTTGGTATTTGATTCTGTATACAGTTTTGTGGATGTGCGTCTTGCTTGTGCGTTTTGTAGTAGTTGTCAATATTTTTGTCAAATATAAAATATTATGTCATATAACAAAATTATCTAACGTTTTTTCGAATTTTTGGTTTGTATTTCTTTCTAGTGTTGTTTATGAAGTTGTTATTGGTTAATTGCCACTTGTTTGCTATAGAAGAACATTGCGTTTCAGGATTTACTTTATCTTAGTTTGGTTTTGTGCTGTAAGTTTTACAATAATGTAGTTATTATGTTTTTGTGTAATTCTGGTTTGTTACTTTGTAGTTGTTTCTGATGAAGGGTCACACTAGACTCGAAATATAAACAAATAGCACCTCTAGCTTCGCTATATAATTGAAGCCCGAACCTGCCAGAATAACCATTTATTAAGTTATAATTTATATTACGTTTTATATACGTTAGGTCGTTTGTCTGAAGAGCGGTTGTATCTTCATTAACCATAGCTGAATGCAAAATTTTACTAGATCGACTGCTAATATCATTAACGGATCTTCGTTTCGCTGAGCTTGTGATAATATTTCGTTGAATATCCTTGACGTTGCAGGAGCCATGATTATGCGTAAAATTTGATCGGGAAATGGTATAATCACTGCACACGCTGTAAACACTTGCACTGCACTTGGTTGTTTACATCGCCACTTCTTCTCGTCCGTTTTCAATCCTTTAAAATTGTTTTTGGAGTTATTTATTAGTAAAACTACGTTTCCGCGCTGACTTTTCATGACTTGTAGCTCCATAACTGGTTAGAGGCAAACCACAGATTCACTAGATAAATCTAAGGTGTTATTATTTATTAAACGCCGTCAATCTTTCTTTTTGTATACCTAAGGTGCAGAATTTGTTGTTGGTAGAGGTGGCTATTTCCAAATTGTAAATGCATTCCCCAAAAGTAATCCTCCGCAAGTACCTTTTTCCCGGAATTGAGGCGGCCGAGTTTACATGCCTGAATGCAGGTACAAAATATTGGATCGGCAGAGATTACATACCCATTAGTGAGCGAGTTTACAATCGCCGAGTTTTAGAAATGTACCACATACACAAGATCAATAATACAATTAAAAAAAAACAGAATTCAAGTACTGTTTATAGATACATATTTATTGTCGAAAGAAATTAAATTATAATACTTGTCTTACTAAGGGTGTATTATTGTATCAATTATGGACTTACATTTCTTTATTGCCATAAATATTATGTAGGCTTGGTTCATTTGCACCTGACAATTTTTATAACATTTCCTTGTATTATATCTTTACTGATTACTGGTACAAGTATATTATTTATAAAGTTTAAATCCATTTGGTGGTTGGACACATGAAAAGTTACTTATATAATTTACTAATATAATATATTAATTTTCATTTGATGACCTGTTTTCGGTGTACTTGCCGGTAGCGGTTTATGTTTAGCTTTCTTATTGATTATCCACACTATAAAGTTGATACTCAGTGGCAATGAAGTTACTTGTTTTCGTCGGAACATAGAAGCAATAATATATTAGATTCCCTATAGAGAATGTAGCTCACTATGCATATTCTGAAACACTTTCTGTCTTTTAGTTACTATTGTGCCATTCCAAAATTGACACCGGATCGTCAACGTATACTGGTAGGTGCAATCCCTAAGAACTTGCCAGATGATGCTAGCTTTCGTGTGCTATTTGCCTACTTCATTAATTTCATGGAACTCAGGTCCCTAGAGGATATAGCTGAAAACGATATCTACATTTGTGACTTTAGCAACGCATCAGTGAAGTTTCTGAGCACTCTGACGCCTGCGCTGATGAAACAGTGGAACTGGGTATTTCGTGTGAGTATGTTGCATAAATTTAGTGGAAATAGTCTTCCCATTACTCATTTTAATTCAATATCTCGGACAAGGAGAACCTGGTTAATTAATAATATACACTGCTTGCACATTTAAATTAAAAACTGCCCTACTAATACACATCCTACTCAATTTTCCATTTACCAAAAAAATCATTTGGCCTATGTAAGGCAATAATTATGAATAGTCTTGCTATTCGAGGATCGATGAATAGCTCTCTAACTGGTGTCTAACTGGTGTCCCAAAGCATAATAATAAAAAAAAACAGAACCGGATAATGCAAGTGTTATATTGGCATTCATAGAAGAAATGTTGCTGATTCGTTGGACCACAAATTCTGAATGTAACTATTGATAAAGTTTATAGATATACCTTTCTTATTCTTGCATTTTCTTATTTCTATCAAAAAAGATAATTATGCAGCAAGGGAGTAATATGCAACTTTATTAGGCAACGCTGAGGTTATATAAATAATAAAATAAATTTATGTAGCCATCATTCAAACAATAACTTTTACTTTTTGGCTTTTAATGAATAAGCATGAGAAGCCTAAAGCTATAGGTATCGAAAATGCTAAACGGCTCGTTCTGTAGAAGATGGTACTCTCTGTATAAGTAAATGAAGATGATTACAGAATTCGCTCTTTCATTATACCCAATCCGCATTTCGATTAACATACATTTAATGTAACCGCACTTTTTTCAGGCTGTGCTTTCGTACAGATTTAGCCAAGTACACTATATATATCCCGGACCGTATGTACAGGTACTGTTGAACGTCTTACTTTCTATAGTGTCTCCAAAGATTAAGGACAGGGTAAGAATAATTGAATTCTTTTAAAATACGGGCGTATTTCTTTTTCTGCATCGATTTTTTGCGCAAATGGCGCCGTCATAAAATAATTCTTTATTACTCCAAAAAATGCATTACAAATCAAGTTCACTGATTTTTTTTGTTGTCTTACTTATTTTATGATTTTGTACATGATCCTACAATTGATCAAAATTGCCCGCTAGAAATAGGTGTTTGTTATACCGAAAAATGCATTTAACTATAGTGTCTAGCGACGGGAATAATCGAGATGCAATAATCGGTTTAGTCGATTATTAAAACTTCTCGAAATAATCGATCATACCATCCAAATTAGTAATACTAATATTAGTAGTCACGCGGGTCAACGCTAGCGCTGTACGAACGAATACTTCGCGGTGTCGGGATGGGAACAATGGAGATGCATAATCGAATTAGTATGTAGTTTATATCATCGACGAACTTACATACGTAGAATTTCCCGCGCGTGGATCGATTATTCGTTAATCATTGGTTCCGACCAACTAATACAACTTCTCGTAATGGATTGCTGCTTAGTTATATTATGATACTGTGATTATTCTTTCAATTTTATTGTTCAGCTAGAACATTTAATGTAAAATCTTAATGAGATTATAATTGATTGTTGGCGTATTGTTTAACTAAGGATAAAATACAAAATATTAAATTTAATAAATGGGATAAAAGGTACAATAAAAAATGACAATATATATAACCTATATATGTACAGAATTTATTATTGACCTGATTTACATGTATGATAATAATATAATTCAGAACTGTAATGCAACAACAATCAATAGATTCGCATACTAATATAAACTTGAAAAAATACTATTCATTCTTCCTCCAACAAAAAAACCATCTTAAAATGTTAAATTCTAATAACAAAATAAATGTAAGAATTCCTTTACGAATAAGAATATGTATAAAATATATAAATGCCATATGCTAAAAAATAATTTAATGGAAAAACGACGATGTTTTTATCGTTATACACATAATAAACTAAATTTTTAATGCTGTTTAAAAATAGAATTTGATATAGGTTTTTTGGCGATAATCTATTCCATCGCAAGTTAGTAAGCTGTCCATCTTTAAAAAAAACACGTTCCGATGGCACTGAAGTTGCAGGAATCGATAAACAGTAGTAAGTACTCAAATGTAAATTCGTGAAAATGTATATAAAATATTCGAACATTCGCAATTAAAAAGACAACGATGTAGCATGAATACTGGTTATCGCACTACCTATGCCCTACAAAACTAAAGATGTAGTACTACTAATGTTTAACTACTAATATTAGTCGATTATTAAAATATATGGATACGAAATAATCGATTATTGAAATATCTCGATTATTCCCAACGCTAATAGTGTCCCTTTTATTGCATACAATATTCGTTTCCTGACCCTTCAGGTATTAGAAGTTTTACGGTACCGGTGAAGATAAGTATAGATTATTCAAACGACATTGAGTGATCAAGCAATAAAAGGGGTACATGACACAGATGTAGATAAGCGGAAAAGTAGTGCCGTTAAAAATGCGCTTTCGGGTAGTATTTTGCGAAAACTGTAAGGCGCTCTCTAAGAAAGATCTACCTACTTAATATAATTTGCTATGTTGTGCCAATGACCCTAAGTGCACTTATAAATAAGGGCCACTTTTGTAGTTATCCGTTGGGGGTTAGGTTTCCTTTGAAATCAGCGGTTCTAAATCTGTTTGTTATCTGGCTACACAACACCTTAGTTCCTGTTCATGTTCTGTGCTCATGTGTTAATTAAGCGAACCTATAATATTTGTATAAGCTTTTTGGTCACAAAACATATTAAACGAGATATTTTTGTACTTTATAAGCCTCCTGATGAAATGAATATAATTTAAGCAAATTTATGCATCCATAAAATGCATTGTGAAAAATAGAATATACTAAATAACCAGCAGCGCAAACAAACTTATTTTTCCCAAAAGTAGGAAAATATATTACGTAAATATTTGTTATATATGCACATGAGTTGCAATCAAAATATCGATACTTTTTCGTCCTGGGTAATTTCGTTGTAAAGGTTAGATAATAATTTCTAAATTATTTCGACAAATTTGCTTGTATTTGAACGTATTTTCCAAACACTTTGTGAGATATCCGATTGCACATTTTCAGATTCCGCCACAGGGCCGTACCCCTTTTATTGCTTGATCACTCAATGTCGTTTGAATAACATATGTCTCTTTATGGGTAAAATTGAAACACGAAAGAAACACAATAAAATCAGTAATTGATAAAATATATAACAACCAAACACAAACAGATACACAAATTCAAACAACTGAAATATACCCAACTATATACCAAATAAAGTAGAAGATCTTCCTAGAGAAGGAAAGTTAGTATTAATAAAGCAGGACAATGTGCCACCTATTGGTAGAACTGTTTATTTATTAAAAGGTAGCGGTCGCCTTGCGAGAGTGACAGAAGTTTGTGTTTTTTGCCACATTTATATTTAGCAAAAAAGGTGGGTAGTATGTTAAAGCAAATTATCCTAATTTTGCGTCTAAAATGTTCACCTACCCAACGTCATAGTCGCTTTGGACATAAAAAACATAACAAAACTAATAATAACAAAAAGTGTAGAAAATAAAAAAGGGTCAAATTATGTGCATAAAATATCTGCAGCTCCCATTTACTGTTCCAATCTTAAGTTAAGCAAACATACGTCAAATTAGTATCTTTAGAGTATTAATTTTCATTTTCATTCATTACAGTCAACAATCTAGAAATACTACGTTTGCTTAATTGTATTACACAAACTATTCCGGGCACTAAAATAATTGTATCCACTTACAGTTTTTTGTGCATCCCGACTATGAATCACTCAGGCAAAAAGTACCGCAGATGTACCTGCCTAAGGATTTCGGAGGCGATCAACCATCTCTAGACGAACTCAAAGGTAAGAAAAAGCATTCATAGCTCTATTCTGTATTGTCATGCATACGTAACTGATTTAATTGTTCTATATAATTGAAACTTGTAGCTAAGGATGAGAATAAGGTAAACGAAAATAAAAGTATCACTGGATCCTGTTAGTTATGTAATTACAAATCAGTTAATGTAAAATGAGAATCAGTTTTGAATTATACATTCGAATAAAGTTATGACCTTTATTTTCATACTTCTTCCTTCTGCATACCGTTTCTAAAATTATATGCTATGTCACTAAATGCTTCATGCAAGAAATGCTGCTTACATTTAACTTAACAGTAAGATTAAGACACAAGATAATATTTTTGTTTATTTTAGCGGTAGTCGATAAGAAATTTGTAGAGCACAAAGATCATTTCGACCAACTAATGGAATTAAAGGTTGATGAAAGTCTTCGTCCAGAGAAGCTTGTCAACGACGAGATGCTTGGATTTCATGGAAATTTCAAAAAGTTGGATGTTGATTGATGATTTACTGCAATAATAAACTTTGTGGTGGTTTTAATAAATGTTTTAATATAAAATACGAATGAAATTATTACATGTATTTATTATTATTACATAACCTGCAACACACGTTACTACCAAACCTATGAAGTTTTATCCCAAAAATAACAATTATCGATGATGGTGCACAACTAGATGTTTGTAATTTATTTAATAGCGCTCATGCGGAAAGAAATCCTATTGTTCAATCAGGTGTCCAAATTGTTTATAAAATTTAAAGGAACTCGACATATAAAGGATATTCCAAGATTTGGATATCCAAAATCGGTTACACACGAAGATCAATCTCTTGGTTTGATAACGTTATGTTTAACCCATCTAAGCCAACGCACCTTGCTTTGGAGAAGAGTATTAGTCAATCGTGAGTGGGTGGAACACAAACTCAACCAACTGCACCTACTTCATGAAATGAATGAAGATTGGTAACAGTAGATACCCGACCCTACTGTGTGATAATTTTATAACTTACATACGTTGAACATTTATTTCCTGATGAAGATCGACGAGAAAAGCCAAACTGCAAATGTCATGTTTCAACAAGACGGGGCCACCGCCCCGCCACATTTTAGAATATTTGACAAACATCTTTCTCGGTCGGTGGATATTATGTAGAGAAACTATTGAATGGCCTGCTAGGGTCGCCTGATTTAAGTCTAGTGGATTTTTTTCTCTGACTATGATGGAAGATGTGACTCTTGACGTCGACATAATTGACACTTTCTGTATTTGCTTTTTGTAGTGTTGAATTAAACATGTGATTTCCAACAATATCAATATATGCTTCTAAATATCTATTGTGTTCCTTGTTAAATGAAATCTACTATTAAACCAGTTACAAAATACTACTTACTACATATTATATTGGAAAGTTTTCACAATACAAAAGCATTTTAAAATTAATCTCAACTTGGTAAGATGCATTCGTAACCATTTATTTGTAATATAGATAGGTGCAATATTGTAAATTTATTGCAGCAGCGCTGAAAAATACTAAAATATAGTCCAAAACTCGGCACTGAAAAAAGGGTTAGCTTAGTTTATTAAACCCAAAGGTCGAATGCTCCTTATTTCTGAAAGATCTAGGTAGATATCAAAATAATACATATATAACAAAGTACAGTATCACTGTAGTGAATTATATTAACCCTGAAAACACCATTGTCGAAAATGACGTCACACGGACTAGGCAATCGCAAGAGACGCGGGAATTTTTTCATTTTGAAAAGAAGTGTTAATTTAGAAGTAAATAAATCAAATTAAATGTTCAGAGAACGTGTAAGCATCATTTAAAGGTATATTCACTTGCTTTCCAATTTGGTGATTTATTAATCTGCCTTAGTGCTCTTGTTTGAGCACCTCACTTGTCACATTTTTTAACATTCCAATTAAAAAACTTGAAAATGACGTGATAACTGAAAAACGAAACACGAAAAATACGTCAATTCCGCAAAAAAGTTACATTCTAAAAAATAAAGTGGATCTATTCTGTGAAAGATAGCAAGGTAGGCAAAAAGGTCGTATAAAGGTGCTGATGTAAAGAATAGAATAAATATCATATAATGTAATATAATAATAACAAGTCACATTGAATAAAACAGAAATAAATATACATTCAAATTACAAAGTTGTAACGAAAATAATTTAGAAAGATATACTAGAAACTGGGATAAATTATAAAAACCCCTAGCGTTACCAAGCTTTATTTTTTACAAGCTTAATATTTTACTGGTTTATCAAAATAGTATCCATATTTATGAAATGATGAATTGTGAAATAGGTTTAGGTACGCGTAGTAAATAGAAGAAGCTGCGCATGATGTTATTTTAAGCTTGCTTCCGTCAAACATTTGTAAGATTTGCGTGTGCATACGAGCGCTTCACGAAATGGTGAAAAGAAATGCGAAAACTTACTGCAAGAACGCTTTATTGACGTAGTTTACAGATTTAAACAAGAAAGTTAAGAATGTTCACGCTTTCTTGAAACTAAAATGTGATGGTTACATAAAAAAACGAGTTTAAACAAGAAAAATATTACAAGTTATTTTAATTTGAATTCACAACTTTATCCCTAGGAAAATTTATTTTCAATCCTATTATTTAAAAAGATATAACTATCTTTGTAACGCAACCATTTTTATTTACGAAAACGTGATCCATATAGTTCTCTGAAACAGTATTACAATATTGGAAATGTCATGTTTCAAGTGGCTATTGCAAAGCAGACGCTATATACCATAGATGTGGACGTAATAATGCAAAGCTTCCTGCAAGAACATTTGTGATCGAAGGTTATACAACTACAGCAAATGCAACGACATCCGGTTTATCGGTAATACTACATTCTTAGCATAAAGAGAAATTACTGGTAGGATTAAGCAGATTGTAAGAGATGCCAAGAAGTAGGTATAGCTGAGGATTTAACACACTCGGGGTCAAAACTAACTAGACCCATAATAATAAATATAAGTAAAATAAGAATTTAGATGGCAGTGCCATCTGACAGCATTACACTGACATGATAACAAAGCCACCTAGCTGCGATTATCCTGTTAAGCCCTCTAAATAGTCCATCACTAGAAGTAAGTATTATGTGGTTTTGTATATAAAGTAAATAAAAGATTTTGGGCCCTGAAGGAGTCAAACACCTCCGAAAGCTTGGCGTATAGTTACAAGGATTTGTTATTTATTGTGACCAACGTCCTGATTATATACAGAATCTACGGGTCACCTGAGCGTTTGTTTTCCAAGACCCATTAAAAATTTCTCATATGAATTATGAATTTACTAAAAATAATTACACAAGTAGAAAACTACTGTATATTTTGTCGTGCTTGAAGAAAACAAATTAATTTCTTGGAAGTATACGGGGTATTTTATTAAACTTCGTTTAAAATTTCTAAAACAGAAGTATACATACAAAAAAACCGCGGAACTGGATAAAAAAATGGAAGAGAATAATCTTGGAACGCTATGTGAAAGCTTGTATATTGCCTATAAGTTCTACTGATTCCATCTGTTGTGTCTCCATAAGTGTTAACACATACTGTCTTTATCGTAATATCAGTTCCCTTTGAAATACTGCGAAATTTATTATAAGCAATGATAAAACAATAATTTTCGACTTTTAAATGTACAACAAATCTCTACCAGGGATAACAAACAATTTTCGGTCCTTGCGCTTCTCCAGGGTTACACAAAAGTCTCTTTTAACTTCCCCGAGCTTCTCTGGTMATCTGCATGGTACATCAAACAGCCAACCTCTGCCTGGAGTAACTGGTAGCTCCGAGGCTTTGATTTTTTCAGGAGTTACATTTCTACCAACTGCATGTCGATTTTCTTGGAGTGTTTTTACGTTGATCCATGAATTTTCCCAAAAAGTGTTCCCTTTGCTATCGATCGCATAGTGGGATTCATTTTCCGCTGCGGACCCTTCTTCAGGAGTAAGCTGTTTATCGTCTATTCTTACCTCTGGTTTTTGAAGCTCCTTTTCAGTTGTTGGTGATGTAAACGACTTGCAAAACATCAATTCTGTTTCTTTCGTTGAACTCGTAACACTTCTTTTACGATCTCCTAATTTAAGTGTACCGGTAATCATCGTCAATGCATCAAGCACAGTAGAAAAGTTGGTCTTTGGCAAAGATTTTACTCCATTTCTCTTCGGCCCCGAATTTTTGGTTGCCATAGGTTTCTTTACTGTTGCATTTACACTGCTAGCACCGCTAAGATCGCGCTCTTGGTCGTATGTACTGATGCTATTCACGCGCGTAGCCTTTTTCCCAAAAACCTTCTTCAAAGCCAAGGCTTTCAACGGGTCCTGAAGGATTTGACGACTACTAATCAGAGCAGATCTCGTGGCTTTTTCTGGAAGGAAACACGCAGCCGGTCCGATATCTTCGCTAAACACATACGAAACACAGTTCATAACCATTTTGCTAGACAATACCTACACAACTTTACATCACGACCACAAGGGTTCAACTGAATTGAGTGATACTTATGGGCAAAATTTGAATAACTAGGTAAATAGAGATAAGCAATTTATTGGGGTTTCTTCCAAGAAAAGCAAATTAATCCCCTAATCTCCTCATTTGAGCCACAGGTAGAGCTGACCTCAGGGGTGCCGATGTGTGCTTCTGAAGCTGTTGACTGATTTTGATAAATCCAAATAACTTTATTTGTCACTTTGGTGTTTTCATCCGAATATAAGTATACATATCTGAGTGTCTTCACCCAATTAGCGCTTATTTCGCATCACCATATCCAACGCAAGGTCGAAGCTTTTCCTCTTCTATATGCGGTGATGGTTGGACAACGGCTCTATCTGGGAAATGCATCATGCTAAAACGATGCGGTAATGACAGGAGGGCAAGAAATTTCAAATCTTTAAAAGAACATAACTTTTGTATGTTTTAGGCAAATTCGCCGAGTGCTGGCCAGTTTTAAAGTGGGTTTTATGTTATAAGTTTACAAAGCAGTCACCTAGTGTTCAAAAATCCCGCCTATCTGTTTAGTATGGCTGATGACCGTAAGGTAGCGCTCATCAGAAAACCGGAAAAGACAAGGAAATATGGATTTCTTCTTTACTTGTTCCATGGACTGCACCTAGCGTGTAGACCTTGGTGGGCGGATCCTCGTTACCGTTGCGTGACGCAATTTTGTATTCAGCCAATCACGGTACGTTTGAACTAGATTATTATTAATATACGTATGAACATTAAAAAAAACAATTACTCACCGTTCTTTAATATAGGAGAACTTCAATATGAAAAAAAATAGAGTGAAAAAAATCATGCAAGTTCCCAATTATGATCATACATGGTGCAAGTGACAAATATTGTTTACTAGCGACAAGATTATAAAGGAGATGTTACTTACATAGACGGCAACTTACAATATGTACATCTGGGAAAAGTTTTGACTAAACCAGCAAGATAGCCTAGCAAAATATTAACTTATGAAGTGTAGTACAAGAAAATCCCCTGTTAAGTTCATGGCAGCCTAGCAGGGACTTGGGAATAGGTCAGTCATTTTCATTGAGTATTAAGGTACCGAATATAAACAACAACGACCATGATGTAAGTTTAATTGTTGTTGTTGTTGTTGTACCGATATTCCGTAAAGCAGTTGTGTAAATAAACTAAATTTTCATTACTAATCCATTTACAATCTTCAGCTAATTCTCACTTAAAACCAAATTAGATAGGCTAGCATTGTGGGAAATGATAATAATAGGACCATTATTTTTTAAGAACCCGCCAAATGACGATAGATGTTTAGATTTTTCTGGGAACAAATCCAATCTCTAAACTTGACAAAACTGCACTTTTTTTTACCTTACCTAAATTAATCTCAATAGCTATATTTTTATGAAACCTTACGAATTTCTACAATATATATTCTCTTGGCGTACTGAGATATTATCTGCCTATTTACCATTAATTAAATGCACAATAACCATTTAAAAATAAACAAGTTTCGAAGGACGACAATCTAATGTACGTTAAACAAAAACGTAACACTAGAACCCATTATAGACTAACATATGAAAAAAGTAATTGTTTAATGTGAAAGGGGCAGACAACGTCAATATAAGCGGTTGCTGAACTTTAAAGGGGGCTCTAGGTGTCGCATAATTCTGCGAAACATATCTTTCATGGTATAACACGTTACTTGGTCAAAAATTTTCAAACTTTCATTGAGTAGTGAGGAAGATGTCCACTTTGTTGCAACCAGTGAGGAATTATAGGCGCCTGTGTCATCTATCAATTACGGTAAAGGCAGAGCACCCAATACCCAATGAGTATATTAAAAATATAATTAAATTATTACTTCTTATATCAAAAAAAAAGAAGTTTTATGTTCTTTTCACTAGTGTCGCAATGGATCCTGTGTTTCATAGTAGGAACCGCTACTGCATTTAAGTACTCTAATTTGAAAAGTAAAAATCTAATATTCATATAAATAAAGATTTTGACACTATACAAGGACACACTCATAACAAACAAAGAATAAAGAAAACAACATTTTAAATTAAGTTTAATAAAGTAACCCCGTTTTCTCTTATAATTTGCTTAACCCGCCGTAAAATGCCCTTATTGACTTCGTGTAATTTGGAGTAAGACAAAAACTGATTTTTATCCTAGACATTTATGTGTCAGTGCAAACTTCATAGTGTTTATCTGTTACCTGCCTAATGTAATGAGGATGTTCAATTAGTTTAATTAAACGTAAATATTTATACTGAAGCAAGAGTGAACCTTCCGCACAAAGCCCTTTTATTGTAAATAATATGTAATATTTCTATGAATCAAATCAGTGAGGTAATAAATAATTTTTCCACACGATTTTGCAWTGCCCCATTCAACCATACCATACMGAAGTACAGACTAGAGGAGTGCMTAATAAATTGCTCTTTAGTGTACTGCATTTAAAATTTTTTTAATATGCTTAACTTTATGTAACGTAAAGCACAAMTTTTATGCTAAAMTTGTTCTTCGAKCGCCCCACTTTCAATTTTTGTCAACCTAAGTATTTAGATAAAGCAACTCTCTGCGTTTTTAAATTTTCATCCCAAGTCTATATGTTCATAGTATTGAAATTAGTTGCGTATCACTACAACGAAAACGTTTTCAACTAAGTTGTTATCTGTTGTGTTCTTAATGAAGTCATTATGAAACGTAAATTGCGTTATACTTGTAAAAAAATTAAATTTCGTTTATGATTAGGAAATTTGACCGTTCCAGTAGGCGTGAATTTTTCTAGCAAAGATTCAAATGTCTCCTCTCCTGTTGGAATCGGTCAGGATAACGTTTTGCGTAAATTCATATTTTCTAACGTTCACCGATCATTTTTTACTTTGACAAATTTTCAACAATAGAAGTTTACCGCTGATTATTGTATAAAGAGTAGTATCAGAACGATATTTGGAAATATGTAGTATCCAACTACTGCAAAACTACAACAGTCTTGCTAATCAAAATAAAATAACGGTAAATCGCAAATATCCCGAAAAATGTTAGACAAGATCAACTATAACTTAATAAATGCAGACGGTCGTAGAATTTTGCTTCTAGCATTACTATATTTAAAATAGTTTTTACACATTAGTGTTCAGGTCGAGCCATCCATATCTAATGACCTTATCCATTTGCTTTTTCTAATTGAATTGAAATTATACAATGATTCGCACTTAATCGAACAGCGAAAACTTATCTTTTTATCTTTTTTAATTTCCCCAACAACTTATTTTCACAAGCACTACAAACGTCATATTTGTCAACAACAAAGATGAAATAACGTCTAAATCGTGCACAATACGAAAGGAAACTAAAACTTTGTATATAATATGTTCACGTTTACTTCCTGCCCCCAAGCTATAGTTCTTGTTGGCGTTTTTGTTATTTTGATAATCGAGTTTAGTCGTAGTTATGACACGTGAATAACTTTCGTGTTTTTAACGTGATATATTTTTAAACAAACTTTTTGTTACACCTCGTTTTTTTTTGTTACTATCGTGACTAGTTTCTATGATCGATTGTGCAGTCATAAATCCGCTATTATACCCGATAATTATACACACCTAGCGAATAAAGTTGACTTATTAGTTTTTTTCTTGGTTATCCATTAGGCAACCACAAAGACTTTTTAATAAAACTCATAAAAGTGACATGTATTTAGAGGATGAAGGTCAATATTAGGTTTGCTATTAGTATAACGTCGCCTGCAGTGGCACTGCAGTCAGATGCAAAATGAGCGACGAGCAAGATTGTTTCCAGTGGAGCGAGGAGGAATCACATCTCATATTGCAAGCTAATGGGACAAACGAGGAGACACTTAAACAGGACGTAGAAAGCATCAAGAAATGGATAGAAACCCAGTTGCATTTTCCAGAAATGCCAAGTAAGTTTATACCTTCATAGTAGCAAGTTTATTTGAATTTAAACCCTGTATTTTATTTCTCGGTTTGTGGTCGCATGTTGATTCAAATTTCAAATGTTTAGTTGAAATTTAATACAAATATTACCCTTAATTACGAGGGTGAATGCTTTCAGCGTCCATAATATAAGATAATATTTTGTCGGAAAGATCGCTGTCTCTTGAAAACACTAACAAAAAATTATGTCTGGCGTTTCGATTACACCTGTAATCTTACACCTCAAAATTTGCCTGACACAAGTTAAAACAAAATTTTGAAAGATTACAGGTGTAATCGAAACGTTAGACTTATAATTTTTTGTCCGTGTTTTCAAGAGACAGCGATCTTCCCGAGAAAATATTATCTTATTACCATTAATTATTTAAATATTGTAAACTGGTCCAGTTTGCTCAAGGTGGATACTAAGTTATAACAGAGTATATAGTTTGTTTTTCTTGTAAAAATCGTAATTCTGTTTATATTGGTCAAACGGTTTCAATTAGAGATAATGAACATTTAAAACAATATGACAAATATCTAAATACTGATACAGTTACTACAAATTCTTCGTTATCAAATCATTTATTGGGATTTACATACAATGACTCTTTAAGTAATGTAAATTCTTTACATTTTTGTAAGAAATACTTAAAATTAATTATTAATAAACTTGGAAATAATAACAATTTTAAAATTTTGAATGATTTTTGTAATTGTAATTGAATTCATATTTGTGTTATATTTTTTTCTTGAAGTCAAGACTTTTATTAAAATTCTTTTGTAATACTCATTTTATAAGACACTGACGATGGCTCATAGGAGCTGAAAGCGCTTTGCCAATTTGTTGATAAATAAAATGGATAAAACTAGATTTGGTAAAGATTAATCTTTAGGAATTAACACTACGCTTAATATTCAGTTGCAGTTTAATCAATTTAAGGAATACAACATCATGAGTGAGCCAATTCAGACAGGTTAAAATATTGCACTTAAATACTTTTTCTGCTGTTATTAATTATATATTATCTTCCTAATTTGTAGCCTTTAGACAAATTCACACCAGGATATAACCTGTAGAAGCAAAATTTCCTTATTTTAGTAATCACGAAGCAAGCTTCTATATTTTGTATAGTGGTTTATTTCTCAAAAACACAGGTTTATTTCATATTTAAATTTTGTACAATGCAAGCAATTGATTAATTGAGAAAAAATTACGATCTAGCATGATGCCAAAAAAACGCTACCGAGAAAAATTATTAACACCAGTGGGGTTGTTTCAGTAAAAAGACAATATCGTGTATCCTGATTTAGTCTAGCTACCCTAAATGACAACAGAACTCCGATGATCGCAAGGTACTTTGAGACAAGATTAAGGCAAAAAAATCTTGAACTTTAGGCATGTTTTGCTAGCCAACAAGAACAATTTTTAAACAAGTCTTCACAGATGCCAAAATACCTATATATTAATACTACGTAACATTGAAAATCACCTATACAGCATTCCTTAGACAAAAGCATTTCACCTTTAGTCTTAATTGTCATCGTAGACTAAGGGTGTTGCAAGTTTTGAAGTAAGTTTAGCATGGTGATCTTGGAAACTAGTGGAAATAGAAAGAATCTTAAATAAGAAAAGAAATGCAGTTAAGTTCTGCAAGTAGTTGTCATTTTCAAGGTATGACATACATTTAACTTTTTTTAATATAAACCATAATGCGATATGGCTTTAAAAAGTAGGCCATTTTTAACGATATAAAACAAGATTATTTAAAAATTGTAAGTTATGGTCTTTTTTTTCTGTTTTATTCAGATTTTAATCTAGTTAGTCATGGAGAAATAAAATATTTTGGTCGTTTGATGAATGATGTTTGATGATGAATACTGTTAGGTATCTATAAATACTTACAAACTAAAAAAAGCACATAATAATTAAAAATAATTCACACCATACTTTTAAAGCAGTTTTGTAATAAGATGTCGAACGATTCCCATAAATGTTACTGGCTGAATCGGAAGGATCGCACCGAACTCGAGGACTGCATTCTGCACATCAAGATAATGAAAAAACTCAAACGTTTTTATTCAATTTTCATTTGTGTTCAAGTTATAGCGTAATTTAAAAAAATACAATATAACGGTAAGATTTGTTTAACAGTTATGACTTTTTATAAGGTGGTCAAAAATATCTCTTTGGGTCATTTGTCTTATATGCTATTGTTTTTCTTGAAGAACTGCACCAGTATTAATTATTGCTTGAATTAGTGAATCTCAACTATTAACTTTAACTTTGTAAACTTCTGTTTTAAATCAACCCCATAAACAAAAACCTAGTGGTGTTAGATCTGGACTTCTTAAAGGGCAACTAATTGGACCTCCGCGACCAGTGCAACGCTTTGGGAACATTTAATCTAAGTGTTGCTTGATCACACGAGCGAAATGTGCAGAGGCTCTATCATGCTGTTAGTACATTCGCTTTCTTACGTATACAGGGAATTCTATAGCAATCCCGGCAACCCATTAATTAAAAAATTAATGTAGTGTTCCCCTGCGAGGCGATTTTCCATGATAAAAGGGCCAATTAAATACCGAGCAATCATACCACACCACACCACATATTTACTGAAAATTGGTTTCGACTATTGCATGGGGTTTTTCGTCAGACCATACGTGTTATTAATTATTATTGCCGTCATGGGTAAATGTTGCTTCATCAGTAAAAAGTATGCGCGATAGAAAGAATAGATAGAAGCTGTACTTCTTGTAGATGGTATGGATATAATCCTTGCTCGTGAAGTGTGTGTACCCGTCTATGTGAAATGTCGACTCTTCTGGTGCTGATCATTACATCTTCTTCCACTAGACCCAAAATATTTTTCACTTCTTACAGTTTGTCGATCAGCTTTTTCAGATGTTATTTTAGCACTTGGAAAAGTTCCAGTCTCGCGAGGTTTGTTAAAAACTCGAATAAACACGTTTTTGCCCCTCACGTGGAAAACATCGTCGATATTCTTCTACAGCAGCAGTGGCATTGCCATTACAGAAGCCTTAAACACAGACCATATTAGTATACTCTACTTTATAATAAAATTTTGGCATTTTAAGAAAAAAAAACCACTGACATTGACAGTTATAAACAGACTTAAGCCCTAAATAAGCATTATTTTAATATGTATAACTATGTAAACAAACTTTGTATCCATATTTTTTCACAGAAGATTAGATATTCAATTATTTTTTTTTAGATTTCGCTAAAACTTGAATACAAATAATAATCGGATAAGAACATTTAAGGTTGCTGTGTGCAGAATGCATTTCTGCAGTACGGTGCGATCCTTCCGATTCACCCGGTATAATGGAATTCATTTTTGAGAAGTCTGAAGTAATGTACACCAGTTAAAGACCAATTAAAATATAAACCAAGAACTGATATGAGGACCAAGAACTGTTGACCTTATGTTGTCGCACTACTGTTCAACATGACGAAGATTTTCCTACATCTAAAGATGTCTGTTATGCGTATTGAACAGGCCTCAGTTTGTGTATAGTGTTTTTTCACTCCAAAGAACTTTTGTTTGTTCTGCAACTTCATTTATGTGACTTTAAGTGTTATTTGGTTTACTGTAGAAGCCATAAATTATTACTATTAAACAATATCTTAAATATAGACAAGGACGGTTTGTGGCGATCAAAGTAACGCTCAAAATGACTTTGTGCAGTGTTTAAATTACACTGTATCTCGGCAATATCTGGTTTTCAATAATTTGAATAATTTAAATCAACAAGCTACTTTTCCAATTAAATATCTAAGTATAAAACTCAACTGAACGTCAGATAGCTCGGGATTTGCCGTGCAAAGAAAAAGGTCATTAGGCGCATTTTGATAAAATCTTGAGCACAGAAATGCAAGAGTGGACCTTTCTTCGTTGATGTGTGTCAGTTTGGAGGGTTCAAGAAAAGTTTTTTTAAAGATATGTGAAATTCGCGTGAAATTACCCGCAAGTTGTGCATTTCTTTAATTTGTTCTCAACAAGATTTTTTTGTTTAATACCTAGTAAGCAGTCATAACTTTTTTAAAATCCAAAAGGTCTATAATCTCACAAAACTGCAAATCGTTTCCCCTTTTAGCCTTCCTTCTATCTCCACTAGTTTTCTATATCTCCATGTTACCAACCGGTCTCTAGGTACTGTGGATACTCTACAGATCGCTGAATGAATTAAATTACACGTTCACCTATACTACGAATTGTATAGTCTGGTCTTCAAAAATTGTTAACCGAACGTTATTTCACGCAATATTTGCATCTCGTGACTTGTCACAACAAAACAATAGCATGCGATCTTGCGATGCTGTACAGTGTACGGCTCCATGATGACGCACATTCATTTCCCTTTCCTAATAGCCCCAAAGGCACCATGTTGTTGAACCTCATCATGTAATATGTAAATTGTATGTTTATAGAGCATCTATTACATTAACTCGGGCTTTACTTTGCTATATTAGTATTAATTATTATTATCATCAATATTGTACATCTTCATCCTATTTGCTCAATTCGTTCTGCGACTTTAGGCTGCAACAAATCCATTCACAAATTCATTAAAATACTTGTTTCAGCCGACGCTGCTATAGCTAAATTTCTTCTGTTCAATAAGCTCAGCGTTGAAAGGGTGAAACAAAAGTTGGACGCCTACTATAGCATACGTAATGCTGTGCCTGAGCTCTTCAATAAACATCCTTTGAGCGACGAAATGGTAGAAGCTACCAATCAAATGTAAGTATGAGAAGACGATAGTACGAAAAATTGAAAACTAACGCTTTACCTAAGTTTAAATAAATAGATATTGAAATGTGTATCGGGTTCTATATGGGACATTAAAAATGAACAAAAGGAGGTAAATAAATAAAATGGTAAAGGTGCGTAGTTCCAAGCTATTAGTTCTAAGCACGAACTAAGATAACTAGTTCGTCATGGGTCGTAGGAATAATTCCCGAGAAATTAAAGTACCAAGCACCTAACACGTTTGCGAGCACGTGTGGTTCGGTTCGGTGTTCGGAGATTAAGTTCGTTATGCTAAACACGTGTCAGGTGAAAAAACATTAAATAGCTGCCTTTTTTATGGATATATAATAATATTTCACTTATAATATCATACGAGTATTAATTCTGTCCGGAATGTTTTTTTCGAGACACTCCAACAGCGTTTTAATTTGCCCAACAATAAGCTAAAATAAACAACAAAACCAACTTATGAATTAATGATGCTTCCAAAACTGGACAGTTTTTAAGTTCTGACAAAAGCAACCACACAGTAACTATAGACCGTACTACATAAAAAAAAACAAATTGCAAGATCATATAAACACACTCTCCCAAAGTCCATGACTTGATAGAAACGCCTAAAACTGATTTACTTAACAGACCTTTCGCATCAAATATACAGGCTCCACTACTTAATTAAAACAAGTTTTTCTGTAACATTCTTAAACACATTACTGGAAGGATTATTTCTCTCGTTAAAGATTCACCAAAACAAAATTGAATAGAATAAGAGAACACACAAACATAAAAACATTCCTAAAACAGGCTCAATTAACTTGCCCCCCCCCCCCCCAACCGTTCTTTTTGATATCCATCCAAATAGGGGGATTGCACACAGCTAGCACATATCCCGTTTCCTCTATTTTTAAAAAAATATTTGGGGGAGGCCCAAGTTAATGTTGTCCCCTCACCGGCCCTAATCTTTAAATTACTTATCCATGTTGAATAAGCACCTCTTGCACAGTCTAGCACAACAATCAGAAAACCTAGCACACCCTTTGCTTCTTAGATAAATGACTTCAAATGCGGGCGGCCGAGTTAATGACGATATTGAATTTGAATTGCAAGTGCTATACACATACCGTCGGGTAGTCTTGTGACAGCATACCCTAGCACACCACTAAATACAGCTAACACATATCCCGTCTTCTCTATTTAAAAAAAATATTTGTGGGGCCAAGTTAATGTTATCCCCCCTCCCGCCCTTCTCTTTWAATTAGTTATTCATGCCGAATAAGCACCTTTTGCACAGTCTAGCACACCAATCAGGAAACCTAGCACTTGTATATATCAGGAATCTATATTACTCGAATATCCCAAACAGCATATACTGGATGTAACTAAAGTAAAAATAGTACTATTTTACGGTATAACTTTTTTGAAATAACGCCCGTCTACTGAGATATTCACTCTTAAATATGGGGTAAGAGAAGCAGTTTTTCGAGATATAATGTTAAATTTCATCAAATTTTGGTAGTTATTATTTGAAGTGAAAGCCGTTAAAATGACGGGCACATTTATTTAATAAATGTTTTGAGGGGTCGGGAGGGGGCCAACCTCCCACATTTTGTTCCTTAACGGGTAAGTATTGTTTTCAAAACTGTCTGTTTTTATAATCTTTGGGTCTTGTAAACAAACAAAGTACTCGTTGTTCATGGGGTTAAAATTGACTCTTTTCGAGCAAATTGCAGTTGATTGTTAAGGTTCACATTTTCACTGCTTAACTACATCATTTTTTTTGTCAAATTGGCCGTGATAAATAATAAACTGTCGTTGTTGTTATTGTTTCATTAACATTTCAATAATACCAAAAATTCTGAAATATTCTTATAAATGAGTACGATAACATGCATTTAATGATTTCCTATAGTTGAAACTTCTTATTTTGAATATCACTTATTGTAACAATTATCAAATTTGTTTTAAAATTTTGTTGCGGTCATAGGGGGTAAGATCTCAATCTTTATTATTTGTTACAACTAATTTGATAAAAACAAAATGATATTAGTTGAGCAGTGTAAATGTGAACCCTAACATTCAACTCCAATTTTCTCGGAAAGAGTCAATTTTAGCAACATTAGTTTACGAGACCCAAAAACTAAAAAAAACACATATTTTTGAGAAAAATATTTACCCCTTTTAAAGTTGTGGATTATTAAAATGTGAGGGTTGCCCCTCAAATATTTATTAAAAAATATGTACATCACTTTAACGGCTTCCACAAGTTTTATGAAATTATATCAATCGGTCTAAGAGATGTTTTTGAAAAACTGTTTGTCTACCCTCATATTTAAGAGTGAAAATCTCAGTAGGCGGGTGTTATTTAAAAAAAAGTTATACTGTAAAATAGTATTTTTACACCAGTTTTTAGATTCCGGGAGTTTGGCCATATAATACAGGACATCTAGTATATGCTGTTCGGGATATTCGAGTAATATTGATTCCTGATATAGACAAAATCGTCCGACCATACTATGCTGAAAATATTTACATAGTCGTTTAGAGTGATTAATTAAAGATTAGGACCGGTGGGGGGACAACATTAACTTGGCCCCCCAAATATTTTTTTTAAAATAGAGGAAACGGGATATGTGCGTGTTAGGTGTATTGAGGGTGTGCTAGGGTGTGCTAGCTGTGTGTAATACCCCTATTTGGATGGATTTCAAAAAGGGCGGTTGGGAGGCCAAGTTAATCGAGCCCCTAAAACACATTTTATTTTTATGAAATTCACTTCACTCTGGTTACGAATTTTTACCATACAATACATACCATACCATACAATATTAATTGTATGAACAGACAAACGGAGCAGATATTTGCAGCCCCATCGTACTATAACCCAGATCGTTATGGAAGATTTTCGTTTCTTATTTCGTTGCAAAATATTATAACCAATAGTTCAAATAAGTTTGAAACGGAAAGTCTATGTTACAGTATATTACGGTACCTTTGATTATACATAATATGTTCTCCGATATTATTACTATAAATTCAGTGTTAATAGGAAAATGAAATTAACTAGGTACTTCACAAAGCTTAGCGACAGAGCTACAATAAAAATAAAAGAAAATAAGTAGGCAACAAATTTTTACTTTCGAGCGCATTTTTGGCTGTAACTAATGGAACTTAGGCAAAATATTGTGTAATTTCCTACATAGAAGGTCTTAGCGACAAAATAAAAAAAATATTGTTGGAAATAAAATACTGTTCATGTTTGTTATTACCCACTTGTAAAAATTCAAAATTAAAATGTAAAACTCCTATTGAAAGTTTAACAAATGTAGTATATTTATTAAATTGTAGTAACTGTGAATCAGTATATATTGATCAAACTGTGAGACACTTAACTGACAGAGTTAAAGAACACAAAAGAGATATAAAAATGATAAAACAACCTCTGTAATATTTAATCATTGTTATGAACTTCACCATTTTAATTTTAATGATTTAACAGTTTTGGATAAAGAAATACACTTAAAGAAATGTTTTTTTTTTAGAAATGGTCTATTATCAATAGACAATTTTATAGTATTAATAAAAGAAGCAATTTTCATAATATTTCCAAAATGTATACCTATCTCCTCCATTTTAAACCGTTTTCGTGATCATAACTACTTGCAATCCCCAAATTCCTCGTCATACCTAGATTTCATATTATTTGCTGTCAGTTTTTTTTTTAATTTTGAAAGATATTTTAATATTTGTCAAGATTGTTTGTAATTATTTATAGCAATATTTAGAATTACTTATAATTATTAGAGTTATATATATGAAGTCAAGACTGCTGTTCAACTTAGAATAATTCCGTTTCTCTTGTAAGTATTGTTCATATGGTTTGTTGTTCTCTATTTGTAGTAATTTTTCTTATTGTATTTATTTGTAGGTTCTCAATATTGTTTTTCATAATTATTTGTCAATCTGAAAAATAAAAATATTCGACAAAGACCCAAATTATAGGTCGAAACGTTATATTATTAGAAAAATGTGTCTTTAATTTATAAAAAAGGAGCCAGAACCTACAAATAAATACAATAAGAAAAATTAACACAAAAGGACTCCACAAAATAAACATCAATATCTATTTGTAGTTATTTAATAAAATATTATAGGCCCAGAAGAAGAAGACAAAAGATCTCTGAAAGCTTGGCATAAGATAAAAGGATTTTATTTAGAAGACCGAAACCTAATGTATTAAAAAAACATCTATAATCAACGGTCAATAACTGTACAGTTCTTTATCATAAGAATGGGGTTTTTTGAAGACATTACGAACAAAAAAAAATGTTTTATATATACGTATAATTTGCACTCAAATATACCAAACACACAGTTAGAAGCTAACAATTAACAAAATGCTGCGTTAATTTGTACGGTAATTACTAGCATAAATGTAAACATTTTTTTTCAAAATGCTTTCCATGCAATCTAAATGGACAGATTATGAAGATTGTGCAATTTAAGATCATCCTTTCTACGGAATTAACTGTTTAATGTAACGATTTTATTAAAAAAAAATCAAATTACCGGATAATATTTTAGGAACCCTAAATTTCTATTTTTCACGATTAACCGTTGCATCATTCAATTTAGAAGTACGGTCCTGTTCGCCGCCTGTTGGATGCGCAGCGTTGAATAGTTGCAATCTGCTGGAAAGCTAAACCTACATATGCCTAAAAAGATAGCTACTTTTTGAGATAGCTCGGGTAATTTCGCTACTCATTCCTCGCACTCTGGTATTATGTTAATAGTGAATGAATCCTTTAGATTTCAGATTCCTCCCAAATATATACCGCAGACATTAACGTCAACATAAATGACATCTGCCGTGGATCAAAGTTTCTGATTAATTGGCTGCCCCTGACAGTTTCATTAATGTATTTCACGTACATTTACAGAAGGCGCTGTAACTCATTCCATGAAGTTTAATAACAATGACTATTCTTATTTACCTGTATTCTATAGTGCAAGGTATCCATGGGTGTACCCAGCTTTTGGTCTAAGGGGGGGGGGGTGGGCAAAGCAGGAATTTCCCTTACTGAATAATTCAACATAAATAAAAATATGCCTTTATCGGATTAGGTACTTAAGTAATTAACGAAGTATTTATTTCATAAACAATCTTCGTTGATTTTCTGCGATGTGACTTAAAACATCTTCTGTGAAGACCAAAGTTTTTTATTTTTTTTATATATACTGATCTTCAAAAGCTCCTTTATTCCTAATTTAATTATTGATGATATCAGTTAAGCGATATCGAGCGCATTCAGTTGCATGTCTATCACATTTAACAAAAGATGAGTAGATACATTTTATTTGGAAGAATAAAGATCCGATGTCCACATAATCTGTAGTAATGTCAAACAAAGTACTAAAGAAATATAAATTTCGCCTTAAGCATCTACTAATAGAACCACGTTTTATAATTTGGAATTCGCACATATCAAATATTAATTAATTAACCGATGCGCTTTTTAGTTTCAACTTTTCGCATTAGAAGCTTTAGAATTTTAAGTTAGAAGTGAATAGGTAGCTAGTATAGATAAAAACATTATCAAAACTGAGAATGAGGAAATAACCTGGTCGTGAAGGAGTACCTATAATGAATTAAGCTGCTGGTTTAGTTAATATTAGTTAAATTTAAAAATAGAAGTTATAAGCCCCAGTATTATGCGTCAGCTGGCCAAACACCACCAATCAGCATTAAATTGATGGTCGTTTTATCTCTAACAATTTTTACTCATACTTCTAATTTGACTCTAACTTCTGCATAATTTTAAAACCACTATTTGTTATTGTTCTCAAACTACAAAAATCTTTTCATGTATTATATTGATCTTGCTGGCTTTCATTCATTTGCAAAATATGTCTCAATATTGCCAAAAACGTATGCTACAATTTTTTACGGAATTTACTTGACTATACTAAAATCTACAGGGATTAACAATTAAATGCACAGTATAAATTATTACAAATCTAGGTATTCCTTTATGATCAATTAATCTTATTATGGCAATGTAAGTTATACTTTGATTTTTACCTCTGCGGAAATGTTTATGTGACATAAAAGTAATTTATGTTTTTAACTTTAATCATATATGCATAGTTTATGTGCTTAAAGCGCCTAATATCGTCATCTGAAACTGAATATGAGCACTGGGATGATACACCACTAACTTGGACATTTTGGATTAAAAACCGTGATTGCATTGATCTGATATTTTAAATAGATCAAATTTGACTACTTCTTTCTGCTCTTTGGCTGAAATAATGACCAGGGCATAAATCGAAAATAGTGCTTTTGAGTCGATTACATAAATACTAGATAATAACACACCGCAACACATCAGTAAAATGATAGCATATTACATCTCAATGTTCGACGACGATTTTGTACATATTATGAGTAGGTACTGTGTAAAATCAGAATTGGAGAGTTGCATAAAATTATGCAAGACATGCTTTGTTATGAATACAGTACAGAATATACCATCTTTTATTTACACTGAGCCCTTGGGTTTATTTATCACATTTTCGTTTAGCTATTATTTTTTTGAGTTAAGCCAACATCCGTAGTCCGCCAGTGTACTGCTTCCAAAAATTAACCCAGCGCTTTATATTTTAACCAAATTAAGCCTCATTTAAATAAACTGAGATATATTTAATCCGTTTTTCAAAAAGTCTTGTGTATACTGGCATTTTAACAGCACACCGGGTTTCAATTCGTGCTTATGATACTATTGGATTCCTAAAACTTACGTTAAATAGGCTTTCGTAACTCTTAGTTCGGATGGATTTTTGCTCGAAATAACTGATATTTTTTATTTTTTGTTTCTCTGTATTAATTTTGAAATTTGGAACTAAGAATATTAGAGTTACCGCTAAATACAAATATGTGACTGATCTTGGGTATTCCAGATAACAGAGTCATGCATAGTTGAACAATCCCTATAAGAAAACATATTAGAAGAGCTGAACAAAGTAGAAATCGTATTATGACTCCTGCCCAAAATAAAGCTTGGAAACCGTTTGACAACGACTTATTGAATGTCATTTACATATGTCAAACATTCTGGATGAAAATTGTGAAATACGCTTGTTTATAAATTTTATTTCATTACCAGTTTCGTAAATACATACTTACAGTGGCGGCTCGTGACTGTATCGTAAGGTAGTGCCAAAAATCCGATATGTTACAAACGATTATAAAACTAAAGATATAAATTATAATATGGTAGTTTAAAATATCCTGTGTTTACAGATGTTTTCATCCAAAACAAGTTAGGTACCACGTTAGAAACTTATACTGCATTATCAACGGGTTCGTCACTCGTGTGTCTTAAGTCACTATGTAGTTTTTATATTGCCTGATAGACAAAATCAATGACTCGCTTATTAAAATTGTCAATATTATTTAGGAATTGTTTCTCAGCCGACAGCATTCCCAAGGCACTCAATGTTTGCGTTGTGTTAATAGATTGCTATGTCAAGTCAAACGTAAAAATTTAACTGATTTTCTCTGACACGTTTACCGCACGTTAACCTCATCACCACATGTGCTGACTTCTCGACCTTTATAACTGTGTAAGTTTAAATAAAGAATGTTAAATTATACTACTTTTTATTATATTATGGGTAGGATAATATTTTCTTACATACGATAATTTTTGTGGGGTTAGGTACGATGATTAAGGTCAAGTCAGTTGGCAACGCTGATCCGTGCCAATCGACTCATTGGCACGAACGTGCACTTAAACCTACGTACTCCTCGCATCCTCTTGCTCCCCGCGGAGATCCAAAAACTGCCGCGATTCCGTGCCAATTCAGAGCTGTATAAAAAATGTATAAAAGAGGGGATCCAACTTTTCACATTCTAAACTGATGCCGACATGTGATCACAGCCTAAGCTTTTATTTGTAGAAAACATTGGATCTTCCAGTTGACCAGTTGTGTATGTCCAATGACTAAGCTTCATGTTCACGGTCACACACCATTTGGGCGTTTGCGTGTTTGTTTTTATTTGGTTTTATGATATGCAAGACGCAGGGAATGATTTCCATATAATTGTTAACGGTAGCAGTGATAAGATGATCATGCAGTGTCAAATGTGCAGAAAGATTATATACGTTACCCCATTGTTTCATTTCACAGGTATATAACACCCAAGTAGTATTTAAGGTTAAGATTCATAGGCGTGCGGTATTTAAATTGCTTATTATGCCGATATTTTACAACACTACTACTGAAAGATGAATTGTTTACTAGTGTATAACAAAAAAAAATGAGTTTTATATGTGTGTATAAATCATATTCATACAATATTTTTTCCTATCTATTATTTTTAGGTTTCCGAAGCATATTGAAGAATGCAAATTACGGCACGCTAATATGACGCTAATGCCGCGGAAAGAAAACAAAGTTTGTTATTGCGCTAAGTTCACGCCATTTAGATGTTGGTTTCACAACAATGCGCTTTCTGTCAATGAGATGCGGTATCCCCTCTTTTATACATCCATGAGCGCAAGCGGTAACCGTTTATGAGTGGTTGCGTTCCGCAGTTCCGCCGGTGTTCCCACAAATTTAACCACTTTGAGTTCCATTATAATTCAGTTTTAAATTGTTAAAAAATATTTTTCTACAGTTTTGCTGGTAGTGCCATGGCACGTTGGCACTTATTGACCAGCCGCCACTGCATACTTAATTAATCAGCTAAATGTATAGAAAGTGGGAAGGGCCCAGAAGTCCAGGTCCAGGGGGGCAGCTGCCCCCCCCCCCTTCGCCACGCCCATGAAGGTATCCGATTATGGGTTCACCCGTTTGGTAGAACTTTTCGAAGCAATTGATGATGTTGTCGACGGCCATACTACGTTGAACACACCGGTTCTCGTCCGATCATCCAAGTTAAGCAACGTCTGGCGCGGTTAGTACTTGGTTGGGTGGACGCTTCATCAGAGTTGAAGAGGTAGCACAAAGATGCCTGTCAGAATACGGTTTACGACAGACGTACTTGTCTAACAAGTTACTGGTTGTGATGTTTTATTTGCGTGTCCTACGGTTAAATTTTAGGGCCGTTGCTGTTTCCTGTTTACTCATCTGTCTTATTAAAGTATACCTATTCACTTTTGTAGCTATCACTGCTATGCAGACGATACTATGCGTTCGAACTTCGTAATCTTGATGTGGCGGTTAGAAGAATAAATATTGATCTAAAACTTTTTTGTTCTACAGCTTCCGAATATTCATTGACAACTAATTCAACAAAAATTAAAGGCGTATTTTTGGAAAGGCATTTGATGTAGCTACTAGACAGCATATGTAATAAAATTGTATTGACTACCAATGATCAGCGTATTGATTTTGTTGAATCTGTTAGAAATTTGGGTTCAATTATGGATTAAGATTTTGTGAACACATTGACGAATGCATTCGGAAGTCGTATGTAAATTTTAGGAAAACATCCAGCATTAGAAACCTTATAAATATAAAAAATAAAATAATTCTCAGTGGGGCACTAGTTCTCTCAAATTTTAACTTTGCAGCAGTACTATACAGGATGTTTCACGAATTATAATAACTCTGACGAAATTAAAAATGCAACCCAAAATACATTATCATAGCCAATGTGGTTATTTTACATTATGGTATTATTTAAAAATAAATTGGGAATCCATGACGGGCTGCTATGGTTCCTGTCACTGTATTTATTAAAAGTTAAAATGTATTCAAATGATGAAAAAACAGATATGATTTTGCAAGAAAAACGCTTGTTCTGATGCCCGTTTATACACACAACGTTTTCCAAATAGAAGAGCTCCTGCCGATACAATTTTCTAACTTTAAGGACAAACTGGCCACCACTAAGAGAAAGAACAGCAACAGCAACAGGCCCTGACAATGGAATTAGAGTGTTGAAAATGATTGACGAAAATCCTCATATTAGTCAAAGGGTAATCTCAAGAGCAACCAGTATTAATCAGTCTTCAGCACAGCGAATAGTTAAAGACAATCAATTTCATCCGTATCACTTGTAATTGGTTCAGGCCTTAAAGGAGACAAATTATCCTAAAAGACTGGCTTTTTGTTACTTTTTTCGGGAACACCAAACTTAGAACGTAAGATTTTATAACAACATTTGCTTCTCAGATGAAGCAAGATTTTCTAATAATGGTGGAGTTAACAAACATAACATGCATTATTATGCGAGAATAACATTTTCAAACTATCTACTCGACGAATGCCTGGTGCGGAATATTGGAAAATCAAATTGTTAGTCCCTATTTTTTCGCGATAGTTTAAACGGCAACACTGATCTAAATTTTTTAAGAAACATTTTACCTGTACTTCTCTAAAATGTAGATTTACAAATAAGACAAGATCTATGGTTCCAACAAGATGGGGCACCTGCGCTTATCATAGAATATGTGCGAAATCATCTTGATTTGGTTTTGCCTAACCGATGGATAGGAAGAGGTTCAATTAATTCTTGACCACCGAGAAGCCCGGACTTTACTCCTTTGGATTTTTTCTGTGGGGAATGGTAAAAGAGCAAGTATACCAAACACCAATTGAAAGTGTAGAACATTTAGAAAATAAAATACGTGATGCATGTAGATCCATCACTCCAGAAATGTTAACGCATGTTAAAAGATTGCTTTGGGCACGAATTGTGAAAACAGCGGAGGGCGAGACATTTTGAGCATTTATTACATTAATGTTATTGAATAAACATTTTTCAAAAATAAAATTGGTTTTACAATACCGAATTTAATTAAAGCAAATGATTGAAGTTTATGTCAAAATTTACGAATTTATACAGCTCTCTACGTTTTATATTTTTTAAGATGATGAATAAATATCAATGTTACCTCTGCAAATGTATTTTGGGTTGCATTTTTTAATTTCATCGGGGTCATTATCATTCGTGAAACATCCTGTATAGACCTTTTTTGGACTTTAAAACAACTAATAGAATTCAAGTAGTTCAAAATCCTTGTTTGAGGCTCATTCTTTGGTCTCAAGAAAAATGCACATGCCAACCACGACAAAAACTCTGTTTCTCTTCTAGGTACGCCGTAGGTATCCCAAAACTGACTCCAGATCTGGATCGAATAACGCTATATGGCTTCCTGGGCAGTGGTGTAGCCGACGCCAAACTGTTATTCGCTAATATTATCAACTTGTCAGAACTGAGATTAATAATTGACAAATTCGTAGCAGAGATTGTAATCTTCGACCTCACGAATGTGAATCTCAGTATACTGACCACAATCACGCCTTCGCTTCTTGCTAAGTTTATAGCTATAGTCGAGGTTAGTTCACTACTATCATTAATGCTATCATTGCTTAACGACTCGTTCAAATGATTTGGTTCTTGATGAAGATCCCTAACTGCTGCATTTAAAGAATCACTATTAATAAAAATAATATTTAAGTATAATTAACAATGAACAAAGCGCTGGGCATTGCTTTCCGAGTGGGCATAACATTTAATGTTTTAATGAGTTCAAAAGCTTTTTCCTACTCCTTTATTAGTAAATTGATACTTGATTAGTAAATTCGCTATTACGTAATGACTAGAATTTTTTTATTTATAGGTGTAATAACAGTATAAACAAAAAACGGATATACAAAGTTTCGGTGTAATTTATGCTTATTTGCTAAATAAAAAAAATAAACCACAGTTTGTAATTTTGGTACAGTAATACTACTCTATTATTTTTAAATTATAAATTATAAAACTTGTACATATTAATAATATGTCTTTATTATAAAGAGATGATATTTGCTGAACGAGGCTGTTCCTTGTTTTCATTGTTTTTCGTAATCTAATTAGAGGAAAACAAATTGAATCACTTATGTCATTTTGAAGCTGAAGTCTCACATATTGCAAGTTGCTTTTATAAAAAAAAGCATAAATTATATTGTTCCATTTTGTAGCAACCTTGAAAAAAGTGTAAAATAAATCCATCAAAAGCTCGGTTAAGAATATAAAGAGTATTAAGCTAACAAAAGGTCGTTATCGCCATTTGAACATTATAATATAATCTGAACGACCGTTAATTCTACTAAATGAATATATAGTATATATATCTTGAACTATACAAATACTTTAAAAGATAGTGTGGTGGGCAAAGAATGGCCCTTATCAACCCACCTCCTTTCGCTAATAATGTGTAGTTTCAGGAAGAATTTAAATGAAGAGAGAAATGATCTGGTCTTATTTTTCCACGGCAACGTTAATGCGGGTCAGGTCAGGTCAATTGGGACATTACCGTACACAAAAAATGACCTCCGCTGCAAAACTACACAAAAAGCAATCCGCATTTGTTAAGCAATGCTCATGTGAAAAATGTCCAAAAACAAGCAGTATCGAAAACGGATGTGACGCATAAAGTCGTATAACCTCTCATTTTTGATAGTTATCGAGCCCTACTTAACATTTTTTTTAGAATCAGGCTGCGCCTTTTATATTTATTCTACAATGTGTTACCCTGACGTCATTGTTGTAATTGGTAAACACGACAAATTGCGTCACACGCGTTTATGCGGGAATTTTTCAGTTTTGAAAGTATCTTTAGTTATTTATGTAATTACATCAATTAAAATGTTCAAAATACATGATATGCATTTAAGGCCATGTACACTTGCCCTTCGCACTAGTTTCAGAAATTGCGAAAATATTCAATTTTCGGCAACAGTTTGTCTAGTTTAATGGAAAATATTCATTTAGACGTTCAATGATGTACTTGTTTGGTTTATTTTCCTGTTAAAGCTGCAAAGAATGGAAAAGTAAAATATCATTATAGCATGCATCAGCACTTAGATAAAGATTTTCTTACAGTTATTTAAAGTACACATATGACCACTTATCTGCAGCAGGTAGAGAAAAGGGGCTGCAAAATCAATATACGAGATACGTATTGCGTATGTTTCCAAGCTACCTAGTTGAATAATTGCGACACTGGCGGGTTAAAATGCTTGTCTATGCTATGGTGTCTGCACCGCAATCAACTACAGATAGATATATTTCGGTACCATTATAGCTCATCAGTGTAGTTAAGGTTTAGTGCAGACAGCATAGCACAGAACTGGTTTTGCTTATATACCAAAGGCTTAGTATGATTGACAGGCTATAGGCTGACTCCCAATGGCATCTTACAGCATACAAAGATGAGAAAAAAGGAAGAGGAATCGAGTAATAACTTCAGTTTAAAAGCTCTCAAGGCCGCTTTAAAAAAATAGTTTGTAAAATTACATTAAGTTTCAACCCCATCCAGGGTTGTAAAAAAAATGCTAACCAGTCAGTAGATCCTCTCTGTCCAATTAAGTGATCCTCAGAATTGTCGAAAAGGATTTTTTTCACAAGAGCAGCATAGTGATGAGGTGCCCCGTGCTGCTGAAAATCTAATTCATTTATGGAAAATTGGATGCAATTAACTTTCCTTCACGTATACAGCGTACAGTCATCGCTGGATGGATCAGTTGGTTGACTTTGAGGCATTAACCTGGAAGTCCGAGTCAAAGATAATACAAAGATTTTTGAGCTATATAGATCTATTAAATGATTTATCACAAATAAAAAAAATACAATCTAAATGCAGAAGATGCGAAGTTGTAAGGCTAAGTGAGGTCTCTGACATTTCCAATTTACATCCTTTCCATGAAGTCTTAGTGTTTGATGTCTAGCAGCACTTTTTTTTGCAGAAGGTGTTTTCAGCGAGGCTAAAGGCAATCCACATTATCCATGGATTACCAAAACTGGAACCTTTACTTAATATGACCAAATCACTATTGAGTCAAAAGCATCGTAGTAGGGTAAGTGTGATCGTTAAGAAATCACAAATTTAACATAATATTCTTAAAAAGCGGGTAATTATAAAAAACAATGTTTTTGATGTGCCTGCTGGTATATTCCTGTTTTAGTACCATGTCCACAAAGATTACGAGTCCCTGCACAAAATGGTGGACAAATCCATATTGCCGAAAGAACTGGGCGGGCACAATATAACAATTTGTGAAATCGCAGGTAAGTAGGTTCGTAAACAACTATTACTACTACAACCGCGACGAGTTCCCCCGATTTGGAAGAAAGCAGTCTGCTTGGTAGATGTTCTTTATAACGAAAACCAGATGGATACCTCAAATAACACACTATAACAGAACCCTTATTCAAAACCTAATTACACTTAATCCATAGAGGCAATTTTTACAATTTTGACCATTGTACTTAGTTTTACTTGGTTGTTAATAATTAGTCTATTAGTAACAATTGATTACCAACTGGTGGAGCTACTCATTAGGCTTATGAAACAATAATACAATAAATTCAAAAATTACACTTTAGAAGGGATAAAGTTAAATTACTGTATATAACAACTGACATGCAGGTTGGCAACCCTAAACATCAAATTCTTTTCAAATAAAAGTAGTTTCTGGTGACCAAATATACGTCTGAATACTACTAAGGTCATCTATATCTGAATTATTTTGATGATAATTTCTCCACATGGAAGAGTCTTACACCATCAAAATCAGAGGAGCGATTCAAGGTCACAGAATGCTTTCGAATAAAGCCTGTTAATGTATTGATTCCTTTCATTACCAAAGAATATCCTAGTGATATTATCTTAGGGTGAGATGTAGATACCCAGAACCTTTGTTATATTTTGTGGTATCCAGAGTCCAACGAATACTTTATTTGAATCACTATGTAATATTTTGACAGCAGCTTATGATACAAATAATGATTATTACATTAAAGATACCTTTGCTTTTGTTGATTTTGTAAACAATATGATAATACCCCCTGAACATAAGATTGTATCATTAGATGTTATCAATTTGGTTTGATAACATATCGAAAGATTTGGTGATAAAAGTTGGTAAACGTTGGAACAAAATCGATTCTCTTTCTGTATGTCCAAAATTGTCATCAAGTAATGAAAGAAAACAGCTTTTCTTAGAAAGGACGGTATTTGCTTTGGACAATAACTATTTTATGTATGAAAATCAGTTATATAAATTAAAATGTAGATGTGCAATGGGGTCAAAATTGAGCCCCATCTTGGCTCAGTATTTTATGGATCAACTTTTGGACATATGCGCACCGAAACTCTCCTTCAATTTGGTATTTATAAAAAATTCGTAGATCTAAATATTGGTGGTACCATTTCAGGGTATAGATGAAATTCTAAGTACAATTAATTCTTTTGATGAGCACATTAAATTCACGGTTGAACGTGAGGGTGGTGCGGGACACTAAAGTTTTACGTCGTGAGGGTCAAATAGTTTTGGATTGGTATCAGAAATCGATAGCATCTGACAGATATATAAATTTTTGGTCTGATCATTCAAATTGAAACATGAAAAAAAAATATCACATACGTTGTATAAAAATAAATTCAAATTTTATTATTAGAAAATTCTTATCTCAACACACCTTTGCAGCGTGCAATGTTTGCAATCCCTAAACAGTAAGTTATTTCTAAAACAAAACAAAATTGTATAGATGTTACTTATAAGAAAACACTTTCACTATTAAAACTTTTTTGTCCGAAGATTTTATATGAACATTTATTTAACTTCACAAGTTTGTAATGTGTATCCAAACGCATATATAAAGAGTGACTCAGAAATCAAAATTTAAAAATTTCTGTGAAGAATATTTTAATTTTGTATTTATTACTTTATTTCGGCCAAACAAAACTTAAATACGCGTGTAATCCAAACGATTTTTTAACTTATACACGCCTTTTTTACAGAATTACAGAAAAAAAAGTTCATCGAGTACAAATGGAGATTCGATCAGCTTGTAACTCTGCGGAGTAAAGAAGAACTTAGAAGCAGTCCACCAATAAATGACGAGATTTTGGGATATCATGGAAATTTTAAACAATTGGCTGTCGATTAGTAAAAGTTTGTTTCAAACTGTACTGTAATGCTTATATCATGCTTTTTAACAATATAGGTAAAAAATGCCAGCCAACTTACATTGGGATTACATTAAAGGATTTAAATGATTTGTTGTCGTTTTTTTGCTGTTTTAGTAGATATTGACAGTAGATATTGTTAAATACGTAAGAATACCAATTGAATAAAATAAGCATTCTATTACTTATAACTTTTTGTATATTAATATGCTTTGGGTATATAATATTAGCTACTGTTACAAAACTGGAATAAATATAGTATATTATGTTATGAGGAGATAAAGTGAACTTTTATGTAGCAAGGCTGGAGTTTAACTGCCGAGCTTGCGAGGCAGATAGGTCCAACCGCGCTACATAAAGTCACTTTAGCTCCAAATAACATATGCTAATGTTTTTTAAACGTCGACAAAGAATCTAGCACTAATTAAAAATTTGAGTAATTTTAAATTTGCGTATCGTGCTTCAGTGATTATTTTAGTTTGCTCTGGGAAAGGTTTCTCTAGTGACGAAATGTAAACAACCAGAAAAATAATTTGATGTGTCACAAAACCTGGCTGCATTTTGTAAGTTTTACCGAATATTCTAAAAATATTTCCCATTGGAACTAATCATTTTGCAGTTTTCGCCATGTCAGACATCGAATGCACGCCCCCTGAACTTTTAATAACGTTAATAAAACTTCATAATTTTAATCAAGTTTCCTTAATATTTGCCGCCGTGGCTGCAAATGATTTTTGCTGCGTATATGCAGCAAAAGAGAGTGTCATTGTTGCTAAGATATAATTTGACACTTTGGCTCCTATGCTAGCTGCACAAAATTGCGACTTTAATAACGTTTGAAAAAAAAAGTAGTTTCTGGTGTCCAAATATACGTCTGAATACTACTAATGTATAGATGACATTAGGCTTATGAAACAATAATACAATAAATTCAAAAATTACACTTTAGAAGGGATAAAGTTAAATTACTGTATATAACAACTGACATGCAGGTTGGCAACCCTAAACATCAAATTCTTTTCAAATAAAAGTAGTTTCTGGTGACCAAATATACGTCTGAATACTACTAAGGTCATCTATATCTGAATTATTTTGATGATAATTTCTCCACATGGAAGAGTCTTACACCATCAAAATCAGAGGAGCGATTCAAGGTCACAGAATGCTTTCGAATAAAGCCTGTTAATGTATGGATTCCTTTCATTACCAAAGAATATCCTAGTGATATTATCTTAGGGTGAGATGTAGACACCCAGAACCTTTATTATATTTTATGGTATACGGAGTCCAACAAATACTTTATGTGGATTACTATGTAATATTCTGACAGCAGCTTATGATACAAATAATGATTATTACATTAAAGATACCTTTGCTTTTGTTAATTTTGTAAACAATATGATAATACCCCCTGAACATGAGATTGTATCAGATGTTATCAATATGGTTTGGTAACATATCGAAAGATTTGGTGATCAAAGTAACGTTGGAACAAAATTGATTCTCTTTTTGTATGTCCAAAATTGTCATCAAGTAATAAAAGAAAACAGCTTTTCTTAGAAATGATAGTATTTGCTTTGGACAATAACTATTTTATGTATGAAAATCAGTTATATAAATTAAAATGTAGATGTGCAATGGGGTCAAAATTGAGCCCCATCTTGGCTCAGTATTTTATGGATCAACTTTTGGACATATGCGCACCGAAACTCTCCTTCAATTTGGTATTTATAAAAAATTCGTAGATCTAAATATTGGTGGTACCATTTCAGGGTATAGATGAAATTCTAAGTACAATTAATTCTTTTGATGAGCACATTAAATTCACGGTTGAACGTGAGGGTGGTGCGGGACACTAAAGTTTTACGTCGTGAGGGTCAAATAGTTTTGGATTGGTATCAGAAATCGATAGCATCTGACAGATATATAAATTTTTGGTCTGATCATTCAAAATGAAACATGAAAAAAAATATCACATACGTTGTATAAAAATAAATTCAAATTTTATTATTAGAAAATTCTTATCTCAACACACCTTTGCAGCGTGCAATGTTTGCAATCCCTAAACAGTAAGTTATTTCTAAAACAAAACAAAATTGTATAGATGTTACTTATAAGAAAACACTTTCACTATTAAAACTTTTTTGTCCGAAGATTTTATATGAACATTTATTTAACTTCACAAGTTTGTAATGTGTATCCAAACGCATATATAAAGAGTGACTCAGAAATCAAAATTTAAAAATTTCTGTGAAGAATATTTTAATTTTGTATTTATTACTTTATTTCGGCCAAACAAAACTTAAATACGCGTGTAATCCAAACGATTTTTTAACTTATACACGCCTTTTTTACAGAATTACAGAAAAAAAAGTTCATCGAGTACAAATGGAGATTCGATCAGCTTGTAACTCTGCGGAGTAAAGAAGAACTTAGAAGCAGTCCACCAATAAATGACGAGATTTTGGGATATCATGGAAATTTTAAACAATTGGCTGTCGATTAGTAAAAGTTTGTTTCAAACTGTACTGTAATGCTTATATCATGCTTTTTAACAATATAGGTAAAAAATGCCAGCCAACTTACATTGGGATTACATTAAAGGATTTAAATGATTTGTTGTCGTTTTTTTTGCTGTTTTAGTAGATATTGACAGTAGATATTGTTAAATACGTAAGAATACCAATTGAATACAATAAGCATTCTATTACTTATAACTTTTTGTATATTAATATGCTTTGGGTATATAATATTAGCTACTGTTACAAAACTGGAATAAATATAGTATATTATGTTATGAGGAGATAAAGTGAACTTTTATGTAGCAAGGCTGGAGTTTAACTGCCGAGCTTGCGAGGCAGATAGGTCCAACCGCGCTACATAAAGTCACTTTAGCTCCAAATAACATATGCTAATGTTTTTTAAACGTCGACAAAGAATCTAGCACTAATTAAAAATTTGAGTAATTTTAAATTTGCGTATCGTGCTTCAGTGATTATTTTAGTTTGCTCTGGGAAAGGTTTCTCTAGTGACGAAATGTAAACAACCAGAAAAATAATTTGATGTGTCACAAAACCTGGCTGCATTTTGTAAGTTTTACCGAATATTCTAAAAATATTTCCCATTGGAACTAATCATTTTGCAGTTTTCGCCATGTCAGACATCGAATGCACGCCCCCTGAACTTTTAATAACGTTAATAAAACTTCATAATTTTAATCAAGTTTCCTTAATATTTGCCGCCGTGGCTGCAAATGATTTTTGCTGCGTATATGCAGCAAAAGAGAGTGTCATTGTTGCTAAGATATAATTTGACACTTTGGCTCCTATGCTAGCTGCACAAAATTGCGACTTTAATAACGTTTGAAAAAAAAAGTAGTTTCTGGTGTCCAAATATACGTCTGAATACTACTAATGTCATCTATATCTGAATTATTTTGATGATAATTTCTCCACATGGAAGAGTCTTACACCATCAAAATCAGAGGAGCGATTCAAGGTCACAGAATGTTTTCGAATAAAGCCTGTTAATGTATGGATTCCTTTCATTACCAAAGAATATCCTAGTGATATTATCTTAGGGTGAGATGTAGACACCCAGAACCTTTATTATATTTTGTGGTATACGGAGTCCAACAAATACTTTATGTGGATTACTATGTAATATTCTGACAGCAGCTTATGATACAAATAATGATTATTACATTAAAGATACCTTTGCTTTTGTTAATTTTGTAAACAATATGATAATACCCCCTGAACATGAGATTGTATCAGATGTTATCAATATGGTTTGGTAACATATCGAAAGATTTGGTGATCAAAGTAACGTTGGAACAAAATTGATTCTCTTTTTGTATGTCCAAAATTGTCATCAAGTAATAAAAGAAAACAGCTTTTCTTAGAAATGATAGTATTTGCTTTGGACAATAACTATTTTATGTATGAAAATCAGTTCTATAAATTAAAATGTGGATATGCAATGGGGTCAAAATTGAGCCCCGTCTTGGCTCAGTATGTTATGGATCAACTTTTGGACATATGCGCACCGAAACTCTCCTTCAATTTGGTATTTATAAAAAATTCGTAGATCTAAATATTGGTGGTACCATCTCAGGGTATAGATGAAATTCTAAGTACATTTAATTCTTTTGATGAACACATTAAATTCACGGTTGAACGCGAGGGTGGTGCGGGACACTAAAGTTTTACGTCGTGAGGGTCAAGTAGTTTTGGATTGGTATCAGAAATAGACAGCATCTGACAGATATATAAATTTTTGGTCTGATCATTCAAATTGAAACAGATGAAAAAATGTATCACATACGTTGTATAAAAATAAATTCTAATTTTATTATTAGAAAATTCTTATCCCAACACATCTTTGCAGCGTGCAATGTTTGCAATCCCTAAACAGTAAGTTATTTCTAAAACAAAACAAAATTGTATAAATGTTACTTATAAGAAAACACTTTCACTATTAAAACTTTTTTGTGCGAAGATTTTATATGAACATTTATTTAACTTCTCAAGTTTGTAATGTGTATCCAAACGTATATATAAAGCGTGACTCAGAAATCAAAATTTAAAAATTTCTGTGAAGAATATTTTAATTTTGTATTTATTACTTTATTTCGGCCAAACAAAACTTAAATGCGCGTGTAAACCAAACGATTTTGTAACTTATACACGCCTTTTTTTACAGAATTACAGAAAAAAAAGTTCATCGAGTACAAGTGGAGATTCGATCAGCTTGTAACTCTGCGGAGTAAAGAAGAACTAAGAAGCAGTCCACCAATAATGACGAGATTTTGGGATATCATGGAAATTTTAAACAATTGGCTGTCGATTAGTAAAAGTTTGTTTCAAACTGTACTGTAATGCTTATATCATGCTTTTTAACAATATAGGTAAAAAATGCCAGCCAACTTACATTGAGATTACATTAAAGGATTTAAATGATTTGTTGTCGTTTTTTTTGCTGTTTTAGTAGATATTGACAGTAGATATTATTAAATACGTAAGAATACCAATTGAATAAAATAAGCATTCTATTACTTATCACTTTTTGTATATTAATGTGCTTTGGGTATATAATATTAGCTACTGTTACAAAACTGGAATAAATAAATTTATTATTATTAAGAACATTATTATTATTGCACAGAACATGGTGTTCAGAGCTCACTGCACTGAAGCTTCAGTTTATTGTGCTCTCGTACCTCTCAAGAGGAGTGACACCGTATTAATCCTCAATAAATAATAAAGCGTTACCTTTTCTTCGTAAGAATTGGGCATTGGTATAGAGTATGTGTTCGTTCTCCTTTATGGATTTCCGGTAGCATCATTTGCATTTACTGTCCTTAGATAAGGCCTGCTTAATTACCGCAGTTCTGTAACTGACGACGAACTTCATATGAGGACTTCCATCCAGTAAAATTTGTGTTATTATTTAGTAGTCCTCTTACTTTTCTTCGTACAAACTGATATACCACTCAACGGGTAGATTCAGGCCCTTTAGCAGAGGTGAGTATTTCCTTCGGATTAACACAAAGGTCTGAAATCGGAAGGAGTGAAGCACGTACGCGGCTGTCGTTGGCTCCATTGGTTGAATGTCAAAGATTACCTACCGCAAGGCTGGATTTTCCACTTTTTACCTAATTTCTGATCTAATATTGGGATTGCAAATTGAAGGTGTAGGCATCCCTAACATGTAGACAGTAAATTGTGTAAACGCTGTAGCACTACCGCAGGATCCAGATTGTTTTTTTAATTCTTATTTATCGAAATTTAAAAACCCTTATCTGTTCAATAATCAATCTCTCTTAATCGTTTTATTTTAATACTCGACTTCGCAGTTAGTCAGTTAAAGCGTCTTATAAAACCTCGTGGCGTCCTGATGCTCCAACGCTTTAGCCTAGGACCCGGCTGCCAGCGAAGAGCTGCCCTACGTTTTTGCGGGCAGAGACGCCAACTCGGCACCGAATAATCCCCTAAGAATTTAATTAACCCGGCACGGGCCACTAACGAACAACCGGTGTACTGGGTACTATAAAACAGACCATTTAAGACCATTGATCTCTTTACTTAATATCACTACTTTAAGTAAAAACAACCAATAATTTTCCACTTCATTAATAAATTAAGAGTGTGTCATCGTAATAAATTTTTGATTTTCTAATTCCTCTCATTAAAGTTTGTTTTTAAAGCTAAATATTCTAGCTCATCTACCTACTTCTTTAAAGGAATTAGTCAATTTTTTATGTTTTTAAAAACACAAAATCGTGATACCGGTTCCTAATCTACTGGGGGTGGCTAGTGACCTATCCCAGAAGGGTTAATTCTAAATTACTTGGAGTTTGCGTTACTGAGATGGCCTGTTTATTTTATAGAGGATTAAGCTTGGTGCCGAGTTTACCTGCACCCATTTTTGCAACCTTCTAAGTTTAGAAGTAGAATTAAAAACTGTTATAGTAGTTACGAAGTTAATAGAAAATCAATGCGGTTTGTTGTCTATGACACTTTGAACGCTTGTTACTTGTTTATTGGATTTGCGTATGTGATTGATAAAGTAAAGGTCATATTAGGTTTATTATTAGTATGGGTTCGGTTCCATTAGCAATTTAGTTAAATGAAATATGTCAGATAAGCAAGATTGTTTCCAATGGACTGAAGAAGAGTCGCAACGTATATTGCAAGTTAATGGAACAAACGAGGAGACACTTAGACAGGATGTAGAAAATATCAAGAAGTGGATAAAAACTCAGCTGCATTTTCCCGAAATGCCAAGTAAGATCTACATATTCGATATACCTAAACGTTGTGTTGTTGTTTTTCATTTATTTATTTAGAAGATTTTTGGTTTTCCGGCCCGGATATTAACATACACTATGTGGGACACACTCCTCTTGTTAATACGTTTTCAAATTTAAATTATCTGCAACAGTTCTTAAACTATTAAAAATGATGTTTATTTCAAAAAAATTTCGAGCTTTTTTAAATTCCGAAAAAAACATTTAGGGCACTTCTTTAAGTAGTTTTTAGTTAACATAACTCTTCTCTACGACGTTTCGGAAGCTTGTAACCATCACCAAGTTTGTTTTCTTTTACAGCTTTATTTCACTTTTAAAATTTTTCCGATTATTTTTTGACATTTATAAAAACCAGTCAATGGATCAATTAAAATATATGTAAAAACACTAAGGTGAGCAAAGTTATAATATTGAAACAGTGTTTCTGCTTGTTACGTCAAAAAATAATCCTTCGAATACCACTCGAGAGTTCGATAAATTTGAAAATAATAATATTTTACTAACGCATCACGTTTAAAATCTACAAGAAGTGTTCTTATTGACAGTTGTTGATTCAGAATATCAATAGATTAGGATATTATTAATTAAACAAACGGTGTCATGTTTATTATTATTTCAGTGCTGTTACAAGTTACACTTGAAGATTAATTTGGAAAAGGAAGTTGAAACATACAATAGAAAATACACAACTAGATTTCGTTGAATATGGTTTCAAAATCACACATAATTTTTCAAGAAAATAATAGTATCATAAACATCGTAACTGTATATTTGGTATTAAATAATGACCTGATATTACTAAACTAAATGTTCAAATAAGCCGCCACTCTTTTATAGACAAAACACAGTCTTTGCTTATACTATTTTAACTGCAAGTTGGATATCACGACCACATAGATTTTTGCAGACAATTATGGTGCACTGCCTTAATTCAGCAATGTTATTTGGCCTATGGTTTCATAAATTTCATACAGACTCGCCAAAAAAATAATCAAAAAAGCCAACTTTTAGGAGCAAGCTGGTCATGCTAAAAAGTTTTTTGTCGCAGCCCATTTTCCATTAAAAGATTACCGACTGACAAAGTTTTGCCGGAACCAGATAATTTGTAAAACCTTGAGTTGAACTTCATGCACATAATTAAGTTTTACTTCCAACAAACGGAAATTTACTATTTATTAAAATATAATAATTATTAGTCGATATATTATTTATTTCTACTTATATCAATTTTAAATTAAAAAAATGCATTACATATTTACTAAGCTTAAATAGTTAAAACGTTGAAGCTGTTCAAAAGAGTTTTAGCCCTCGCAAGCGATGGTTTCTTTTCTTGTTTATTTAATGCCTGATGATCAAGGGTTAAGGTTGCTAGCTGAATCAGACTCGTATCTAGATACCGGTCACCACTACTGCGTAATTTGTCGGTCAGACTGTGTGTCGCTGCAGTTGCAATTTGAATGTATAATGTGCTATTCAAGTTCTAAAAACTAGAACGATTGACGTCGCAAATTTAAATGATAAAAAGGAAAAAAGTAATAAACATGTCGGTCAAGCTGTTGAGCACAGTTCATTACTAAAATTAGACTTCCAGCATGAGGTTTCATATCGGCGTTATAGGCCAAAACTAAAAATTTCGTAGGTTTAAAAATGTCCAATAACTTCATTACTTGGAAAGATACGAAAAAAATGCAAAGGCATTTCTTTATACAGAATTTACATCGAAATTGACAAAACAAATAGAGAATAAGAAGTTCATTTGTGATATATGATATATACATGACTCAAAGTTATGTTTTTTTTTTAAATCGCAGTGGTAGGCGACTTTCTCAGATTCCGATTGACTATTTTTTAAACTTTCAMGTTGCCTAAAAATTATTAGAAACGGCAAACTATATGTGTTATGAAAGCTTAAAAATAGCAAATCAGWATCTGTCAAAGCCGCATTTAACTGCTATTAAAACATAATGTGTGTCATATCTTACAAACAAATGAATTTATTTGTCTACCTAATTTGTCAAATTCTATATAAAAAATGCCGTTACACTTTTTTCGTATCTTTCCAAATAATGGAATTATTCATTTATATTCCAAAACTTTTACTTTGAGCTCTAGTGCCAAAATGTTCTCGAAAATTCAACCCCGACCATGTCTATTAATTTTTTGTCTGTCCGTTACCGAGACATTTCGGAAAACCTGAACATGTTTCATAGATAACATGCAGATTTTATTTATACTTCCAAATAAGCGAAGATGCCATATTTTCTAAAATTAAAAGGTAAAAAACCGTAAGCACTGCGCAGGAAGTAACAGCATCGTGTATTTGTTTCAGCTGACGATGCCATAAAGAAATTCTTTCTGCTCAATAAGCTCAGCATTGAGAGGACAAAACAAAAGTTGGACGCCTATTACAGCATACGTAATGTTGTGCCGGAGCTGTTCAATAAACATCCTTTGAGCAAAGAAATGATGGACATTGCTACCAACAAAGTGTAAGTGCCAGAAGTATAAAACGACCACCATAGCCATATCTAGTTAGTTTTAAATCAATTACAATTACACATTGTCCGCTTTACATTACTCAGAATATCATTAACTGCTACATTTGTGTTTAACGTTCAGATTGCCATTGAATCACGGTGGTTAGGTGATTCCACGCGCTTGGTTTCACGTATCGCTAAATGTCCACTTGAAGCTAACGCCTGTGCCTAACTGAGACGGCATTAGCAGAGTGGACTTCTCAGTAATACACACGCGTTGTCTTGAAACGCTCGATAATTGACAGCTTATTTGCTTAGATTTCAAGAATTACAAAAGAATTTAAATTGAAGGTGACAGTCACTTTCAATTTAAAATCTTTTGAAATTCTAATTTTATAAGGCAGTAAAAATGTACTGCAAGTATTTTAATATTTTTAATTGCACAAAATACTTTTAAACTCCTAGAAGCTTGAAAGTTTAGTTGCCTGACTGCGTGAGCATTACTATCGGACCAAAAATTACTATCGCGCCGGCTGAATATACCATTTCTCTTAACTTTGCTTCGTCCAACCTGCGTAGTGAAATGATCGTTTTCTTGTGATTTTAACAAAAACCACTCGCAAAATTCGGTTCTTTTTCAGTCTGTTTCTCGTAAGTGTGGAACAGATTGTAGCCTGTAATCATACCATTTGTTCTTCTGCAAAATGCGTGAATGCTTGTTTGAGACAGATACACCTAAATCTCTTTCTGCGTCTAGCAAAGAGTTAGATCGATGTCTTGAAATATGCTATACATGTTATTTCTGTATCTACATCGCCTGAGACGGCTTTAGTTCTTGTTGTTTTTTAGTGAAAACGATCCAAAATTGATGCAATTCTTCAGCAATCTTCTTATAACATCTCCATTTTGATCTTGAGCGATTTGGATATTTTTCTGCGTAAACTCGGCAAGTTTGCTCCACTGTTCTATCATATGTGATAATTAAATTCAAAAAATCTTCATTTGAATATCCGGAGCGTGACATATGGATTAATTATATTAACAAAAGTTAAGAAAAACGTTTCTATTATACCGATGTACTTCAAATTTTGGTTAGTGACAAGTAACTATACAACAGCACAGAATTTTTTGCTGTCGCTCTACCATAAAAACAACTAACAACGCCTGCTCAATTTTTTGCAGTGTCTTAACCCACAAAAATAATATAAATCAAGTTCTCCATAATTAGTAAAATTTTGCAAAAACGTAGGGTGTTGTAAATTAGTAATGTAGAAAATTTAACCGAGAATTGAATTTTTAAAACCACATCTCTCTAGGTTGTTTCGATTTTAAGATATTATTTTTTAAGTATACGCCGCAAATGTCAAAATTTTCAAAAAGCTTCAAATAATCACAAAACAGTAAGCCTGAGACCTCATGTCATTAAGAAAGTGATAATGAAATTCAGCGAGGATGCTAAAAATGGCATTATATAAAGGATGTTCTATTTAAGTTGACAAAGTTGCAATCGACTTCCGGTAAAACCTGAAGTGGCCGAAACCTGAAAATATTTTAAATATTTCCCAGCATGAAACTACGATCTACAAGTTACTTCAATTAATCCCGGATATTTTGTAATGAAAGCTTGTCGTGAAGAAAAAATAAAATATTCGAAAAATTGTTTCAAAGACATTTAAGTGTCACACTTAAAAAATACTTTCGATTATACACGGTGCGCAGTGTAACAGTGATGCTATATGAATACCTTTTTTATTGGAAGGCTGTATTTTTACGCCTAGTTGAAGCTATCTTACTCTATTGTCAAGTTATGCAAATAGAACGGAAAGTAACAAACTTTAGGCAAAATAATCGTATTAGCTGTGATACTGAACAGTTTTGGGCACTTTCCTTCTAAAAATCCAGAGCTAGGTTACGACTGTAAACGTATTGAAGAAAATAGGGGGCATATTATTCAACAATACTCAATTGCTAACTGCTTCAGATTTTAAAATGGAACACCATGCATTTTTATCATTGTATGTTCTTTGGATCATCTAAACGTCTTTCATTTTTATTAGAGCAAACAATGATCACAATTAGTATTTCTTCAGAAAGATTGCATTCTAATAAGCGTTACAATTTTTTTTATTTTTATCGGATAGCTTTGTCTTTATTATGTCACAACAGGCGCTATTACTATTTGATATGGGTACGGAATGCAACTCTAAACAGCTAAAGTTAATTAACAGTAAATTAACAGGAAACATTTGTGCAAAAAATAATTAAACTGACTACGGAAAACAAGCATTTTTCTTATAATTGTTCCTTATAAATGCAGTCTAATTAGAAGGAATTTTTCCTTTGGTGGAATCACTTGGCGCAAGTAATAAAAACTGTTTTATAGCGACAAGATTATATATGGCATGTTACACACACAGACGGCAACCGACATTTGATAAACAAGGTTAGCTACCAAAAAAATCAGCGCATGCAAAATAGGAATAAGGACAAGAACGATATTTCGATATCGATACTCCTAATTTGATTTTTGGACTCGACACTTCGATATCGTATCGGTATTACTACAATTTGGTAAAGAAAAGTACGAAATTGAAAAAAAATTGTTAATTATAATGTACCTTTGTAGACTATGCTATTTTATCGGCGAAAAGCATTGTACATAAGTTAGAGCTTTGATTTTAATTGCTAGACATGTACAGCTGTTTTAATTAAAGTCGACAATAATAATTAGGCTGTACTGGGAACAGTTGCTGCCTGATAGAACAGGAATTCGTAAATAACGTAATTAAATTAAAGTGTTACTTACCAATATACAAATCTAGATCAAGAGATACATTTGACATACACTTGCACTTTCATTTTCAATTTTTTTTACACTTTATAGTTGAGAGTTATGGTGAAATATTACCTATTTACGATAAAATATTGTCACTACATCTCCACAGGATGTTGCGTCATGGATAGTAAGCGGTACTACTTATGCTGGGATGTTTTTGTCTGTAGAATTTACGATCAGCCATTCATGAAATACAGCGACTGTGCTGCGACATCCTGTATGTCTGCCTTTTTTGAATTTGTATGAAGTAATAATTGTTACCATCCAACCTGATGACTGAGAACTTTTGCGTCTTATTATCGGCCTTTTTGCTATCGGTTGTGTTTTTTATTATTTTGGTGTGTTGTATCACACTGGTTTTTTCTTTGTCCTTGTTAATTGTTCTGAAGAAGGGCCACAAATTTAGGCCCGAAATATAAACGTTTGCGCTACTTGCCTTGCCTGTTATTGCCCCTACCAGCCGGATACCCAAAAATAATACAACTTATCATATCTATTTCCACCGGGAAGTACCTTATAAAGTTATTGTGTTAATGTAATATACTCGTATTATGCATGAACGGTGCTTTTAGATGAACAGTATCGCATCTACATGCACATAAGAATATATAGAACAACAAATAGTCAATAAGCGATACCGATACTGTGAAGCGTCAATACCCTGATCCGATACCGATCGGACTTCAGTTCAGACAATATTAAGGGGAAACAAAATGCATCCACACCATATTAAGTTGCATTAAAAATTACACAACAATTTTAATAACTTAAAATTAAGATTTTGTTATTCCTCCGAAATCTTCAGCTAATTCGCACCTAGTGCCAAATGATGGCCTTTGAATGTATAGAGTGCATTGTGGAAAATTATGTAATCGGGTTATTTGCTAAATAATGGCGATATATGTTTCTATTTTTCTGAGAATTGCTTACATACTACTTGACTACTTGAGCTACTCAACATTCGTCAAAGGACGCGGTTGCTCCAAGACGGTGCCCCTGCTTACAATAACAGGGGAATATAATAAATACTTGAATATCGCATTCATAAGAAGACGGATAAAAAGAAAAAAAACCAATAAGAGTTGCTGTTATCGAAGCGTTGATTGATTTAATTTGTACTGATAAAATGAATAGAAATGTTAGTATAAAATCATTACATAGACCCATCAAAAAAGTAATAAGTGCCACGATGTTAATAGTATATTATGTTATGAGGAGATAAAGTGAACTTTTATGTAGCAAGGCTGGAGTTTAGCTGCCGAGCTTGCGAGGCAGATAGGTGCAGCCGCGCTACATAAAGTCACTTTAGCTCCAAATAACATATGCTATTTTTTTTAAACGTCGACAAAGAATCTAGCACTAATTAAAAATTTGAGTAATTTTAAATTTGCGTATCGTGCTTCAGTGATTATTTTAGTTTGCTCTGGGAAAGGTTTCTCTAGTGACGAAATGTAAACAACCAGAAAAATAATTTGATGTGTCACAAAACCTGGCTGCATTTTGTAAGTTTTACCGAATATTCTAAAAATATTTCCCATTGGAACTAATCATTTTGCAGTTTTCGCCATGTCAGACATCGAATGCACGCCTCCTGAAGTGGCTGAGGCCGCTTCAGAAGTTGTAAATAATTTGCTACCGACGAAGTCCAGGAAACTGTACCACAACAGTTATGAAAAATTCATGCGATGGTGTAGTGAGAAAAATGTAAAGAACTACTCTGAAAACGTGCTGTTGGCATATATTTCTTATTTGTCAACTGAGGTCAAGATGAAGAGTTCGACCATGTGGTCACACTACTCCACGATCTAATCTCTTTTAAATATTAAGCATGGAGTGGATATCGGAAGATTTATGAAACTACGTGCTTACTTAAAAAAAGTTCTAACAAAGGAAGAAATTGAGCGTTTCTTGTCTGATGCTCCAGATGAAATTTATTTGGCAATCAAGGTAAGTTATTCTGACAGTATTAATATAGGTAATATTAAAGTAATCCCTTTTTGTAGGTTGTGTTGGTAGTCGGTGTATCAGGAGCATGTCGCTGTGATGAACTCGTAAATATGAAAATTCAAGACATTGAAGATATGAAGACTTTGTTGCACATAAAAATTCCATATTCTAAAACATATAAGAGCCGATCCTTTACAATTGTGAACGAGAAGTTTCTTCAAATCTACAGAAAATATGCTTCTTTGCGTCCAAAAGGGATGAAGGATTCACGATTCTTTGTAAAATACGGAAACGGAAAATGCCAGAAAGCGGTGATGGGAATTCACAAGATTGGTAGTGTCCCAAAAGAAGTAGCGAAATTTTTGAAATTGCCCAATCCAAATTTATATACGGGACACTGCTTGAGGCGAACCTCCGCGACACTGCTGGTAGACGGAGGTGCTGATCTAACATGTTTAAAGAGGCAGATATTTTCATCATGTACATCTATTGCTACTGCTTCTGACGATGTCAAAAATGTCTCACCTAGTCCCAGCATTGAAATTACCACAACAAACCAGAATGAGACCTATACCATAGAAGCTTCGGCTGGAGATATCCCAAACATGCCTGGCACAAGCAGCGGCTTTAACTTTCAAAACGCTAGTATCAATAATTGTACTTTTAATTTAACTTTTAATAACGTTAATAAAACTTCATAATTTTAATCAAGTTTCCTTAATATTTGCCGCCGTGGCTGCAAATGATTTTTGCTGCGTATATGCAGCAAAAGTGAGTGTCATTGTTGCTAAGATATAATTTGACACTTTGGCTCCTATGCTAGCTGCAGAAAATTGCCACTTTAATAACGTTTGAAAAAAAATATTTTTGCAAGTTTCAAGTTCCTTTTTCCATCCTAACTCTTAAACGAGTTATGCTAGAAGATATAAGCAGACGTAATACACGTTACTCTTAACTTAGCTGCTTAACCTTTCGTGACTTATTATACATCAATTATATACAATTCTCTCAGCTAGAAACTTCTCAGGATGAATAGATGCCAATACATTAATCTGTAAATAATATTTCTCTTTCTTTTAGATTTGTCGTTGGCGTTCCAAACTTGACCCCAGATCTCGACCGAGTAATGTTAATGGGATACTTGGGTAATGATGTGGTGGATATGACGTTGAATTTCGCCCATGTAATCAATGTGACAGAACTGAGACTGCTTACTGACAGAATGAACGCGGACGTGGTAATTTTAGACCTCACTAAGACGAATTTTAGATCGATGACCACCCTTTCGCCTTCGCTTCTAGCAAAATTTATAGCTATAGTGGAGGTTAGTAATATAGACAAGGTGCTAAATTTCAATAGTTATGGTGGAAAAAAGGTAGAAATAATTTTGATTTTGTGACACTAACAAATACTCTCGCAGATAATAAAATAGGTTTAGTTTTAATATAGCAAATGACAAATACATAATTCCGGAGCTAGTTAACTGTATTAATTGTCTGCAATGATGTATAAGCTATACAGAGATTTCAAAGCAAGAATAAAAGGACGATATTTGCATACTACCTTGTAGTGAAAAATAGTACATCCAATATGTTTTCTGAGCCCATAATACATCTTATGATGTTGTTTTCATCAATGGTAGCAGCTATTATCCGTCTGATATGCAAGTTTTTGGGAATGCGGATGCATAGCGTCATCCAGTAGGGTACAGTAGGGTCAACAAATAGTGTCCGCCCTTCAGCGCTTGAAGAAGTATATCTACTGAAGCGAGTTTGGGCGGTCAACATTAGAATAATCTGCCCGTCCAGCATTCTTTTTAAACTCTAAACTGCATTCCTTCATATGCACACGTATGTGTACACCTCTTTCCTGTGAACAGCTTGTATTGTATTACTTCTACTCGTTTTCTTTTTTGAAACACTTAACGGTACTGCCAGTTGCATGTCGTTAGCAAAGACACCATGACGCTTGATGGGTTTTGAATGGCCAACGAGACTGCCTTTCACCCTGTAGGTGATATATTTACCGCGTTTGCCCTTTCTAGTGCCAGTTAGAGCTTTTGCATTCTTAAGACGCCAGGAATTCCCAGCTTAGGGAGGATATGTTTGCCGTCATTTTACTGATTGCAAGCATCAGCCCAGACACATCAAGGGTCAGACTCCTGTCAGAATATACTGACTGATATAGATATAATAACATATAATAATAATTGTTCAGTTTGATGAAATTTTACTTATACAACAAGTTTAGTGGAGTAAATTACTATATTAAAAAAGTCCCGGGAAGCCAACTTGTGTACCAAAACATATTCAAACAAATTACGTATTACTGGATGTTCTTATTTCTTTGTCACACATTAGAGATAATCTTAAGCATAGGCCCCCCGAAATGGATACCTGGGTGACTTCACAAATGACGCAAAGTATTTCCCTCCCTGACTAGATACTAGTATCCTTAATCTATCACTGGAAGCTGCTGAAGAAATTTTTACGGAAACAACTAGTATATTGCTAAGCCGCCAGCCAGCAATTTAAATGCTAAGGAGGGACTAGCAATTAACGGGCTAAATATCGACAAGACATACTCGTGCTCCCTACCGATGAACCAAACGCCACGTTAGTTATTAAAACCGATGACTACCAGATAAAGGTTGAAGATTTGCTGGACCGAAGCACATTCTGACGAGCTTACTGCTAAAATTGTATGACCAACCAACCGCCTTATTAAAGTATACACCTTTACATCAGAAGCACAGAAGAACTCCTGCCGATCTGATGCTCTACCCAGGCTGTATGAATTGCCGAAAATTCATAAACCAAACGTGCCTCTACGTCCCATTGTAAGGACGATGGGCTCTACAACATACTATATTGCACAGTACTTAATAAAATTCCTGTAACCCCTAACTTCGACATATGAGAGGAAAGTACCGGTAGAAAAACGATCTTCATGCCGACAACAAAAATAGGCAGCACCTGAAAAATACCAAGGATAAACGGGAGCCTGTATCAGCAACCAGGGTGTGTCGCATTCATTGCATGTGAGGTCTTTTATACATTGGAACTACAAAGGGAAGTGTCAGCACCCGATTAAATGAGCATAAAAGTTGTTGTCGTTCATTGGTAACAGACAAATCGGCAGTAGCAGAGCACGCGTTACAACAGGATCAGTATTGTGTATACTCTTTGATAAAACGATGTTTTTGAACACTACCCGCCACTGCTATGCGCACGAAACAAGACGGGGTTCACAAAGCTTATCAAAGATTGGTACCCTGTTCTTGAAAAGTCCATACAGAAATTCACCGTGTACAGCAACCTTTCAGAAGGCATAGATCCAATTAGCTCCGCCCATGATGTCGGAAAGTCTGATAAATCGTTTCCCCAATCAGTTTATGATTGACTTAGCCGCTCGCACATTTTTGCAATGCTATTTGTCAGACAGCTTGATTAGATTTTCATTGCTCATGTGTTTATTGAAGGCGTGTAAACGGTAATATTCTTCCGCCGTGACGACACCGTAACAATTGTCCCCACCATTAACCATTAATTGTTAGAAATAACCAAACGGACCACCTTTTTGCAGAAGGTCTTCTCAGCTCGGTTAAAGGCTATCCATATTGTCCATGGACTTCCAAAACTTGACAATTTCATCCGCATGGGTAAATCATTTTTAAGAGAGAAGCACCGGAAAAGAGTGAGTATGCTTCCTAAACGATAAAACATTCACTGCAATAAAATGAATGTCTGCGATGCTGTCTGCATCGCAACCAATTACAGACATATCTGTTTCACTATTATTATAGCTTCTCAGTGTAGTTTAGGTCTAGTGCAAATAGCATGTTACAGAACTGGTTTTGCCATCTGATTTTCTTTGGTATATAGATAGGCAAAACCAATTCAATTGGTATGGGTAAGCGCTAATGTGGAAATTTGAATTTCACGCCTGTTATGACTCGGATTTAAAGGTACGAACCCGTTCGAGGTCACTGGAATGCATTTTCAAACAACAAAACTTGTTAATGGAACATTTTAATGTAAGCCGCTTCTTGTCCCATGGCAAAAAAGCCACTGTCAAATTGACATATGCAAGTGCATGCCAATAATTGGTTGTAATCTACTTCTTTTAGAAAAAAGTTCCCATTAAGGCAGCCGGCTGGTTTTATCATCATTTAGTTTACTGCTGATAGATGACAGTTTTCTACTACCATTCAATACAGTGTCACTGCAAGCCTGATAATATCAGAAATACTCATATCAATGTGTTTTCAGTATTCTCTGTTTCTAGCTTTACGTCCACAAAGATTACAATTCCCTACATAAAATGATTGATAAGTCTATGTTACCAAAAGAGCTGGGCGGGCAGAATGTGTCAATTCGCGAAATTATTAAGTAAGTAAGTGTTATTTGACGAGAGATGAACTATATATCCATATCTGTATCTCTGTGTACTGTAGCTGTCTAAACTATTGAGCATTATGAAAAGTTTCTTGATGGCATTGACCACTTAAAAGGATTAAAAGAAATTGCATTGTGTATGAGCTAACTTGCATTTAGAGAGATAGGTGGTTTCAATATCTTGGTTCACTTTTTAGGAATAGAATCACCACCTCCATATCTTTAAAAGAGTTCAAGTTAATGTCTACTATTATGTTGAGAAATATATTTGTGAAGTCCCTTTTTATTTCATTAATAGGAGACAGAACTAATAAATAAAAACAGTAAAGATAATTATAAAATTATTTCAAGAAATAGTGTTTCCATATTCCATCCACAAAATGGATAGGTATATCATGCATTCACGCACATAAAACCTTTAAACTCAAAGTAATGGAAGTTATAAATTCTCTTTTTTACAGAATTACAGACGAAAAAGTTCATTGAGTACAAGTCAAGATTCGATCAGCTTGTGAATCTGCGAAGCAAAGAAGAACTAAGGACCACCCCACCAATAAATGACGAAATTCTGGGATACCACGGAAATTTCAAACAAATAGCTATTGACTAGTAAAAGTAACTCAAGAATTATGTTGTTGCACTTGATGCTTGCACTACAGACTTTTAAATAATAAATCAAGTTTGTCTTACATTTGAACACACTCATATTGAACAATTAGTATATCATGCTTACGTTATTTTCGGTCCTTGAACATTTTTTATTTCTATGCCCACGATACATAAATACACGGTATGCCATTGCAGATATTCGCAGCTCTCCTTACACAGTTGTGACGTCACTCTCGGGCGAAAATCCGCAAAATATTCCTTGTACTTTTACGATTCCGACGATGTGAAATTTGTATACCACATCTGTATTTATATTGAATTTTTTGACATGCGAGGAAAATTTTGGGTGCTAAAAGATAAAGGCAAACATTAGCGAGACTGAATATCAAAAAGACATTGAAAACGTTTTTATCTAGTACAATCAAAAAAACCAATTACATTCAAAATTACAGGTATTTACATGAAATTAACTTTGCTTGCTCTTTATGGTAACCGCATATACTTTTTTATATTATAAGATTGTGTATCTGTTCCTTACAAAAAAGTACATCAACATAAATGCAAGCGTTATTAGGTTGGATCTAACTAAATAGTGTCCACGGATGGTGTTGACAGGAGGAAAACTATTTTGTTTTGGACATCACGGCAAAAAGTTAATCTTTAGGTATATATGTTGAAAATAACTTGCCGGTATACAAATTTGAGGTCAGATATGGGGGATATGAATTATTTAAAAAGACACAAATATGTTTTAAGAGAACTGGATTATGTATCATTATATTAAAACGAAATATTTAACAAAGCTGGATATGTATGTTGCCATTTTTTTATACTTATTTAGTCTTGTTTTTTGAGTTTCTACTCTCGGTAACAGCAAATTACTAACAACTGTTAAATATCACTCATAGGCAATAGTTTTCAAGAAACGACATAAATGAATAGTACACGTCAGTTTGAAGTGTTGCCATAAAAAGAGATATTCGATACGAATTTTCACTGAATATCCTGGCATGCAGTATATTGGCTGTTTACTAAATTGGTAGGCGACATATCTGAGCAGGACCGATAGGATTAGAGAAACTCTCCAGAATTGCAGAGCAATATGAGCTTTCACTATTCATCCTTGCATATTGACCTGCTATTAAACTGGTGAACTGATGAGAGTAATCACTGAATATTCTTGCATGTAGTATATTGGTTGGCTGGGTATGAGACTAGTGGACAGTATACATGAGTATTATGTGGTGCGATATGAATATTCAATGAATATCCTCGCAGATGGTATTGGTGTTAAAATAGTGTATGATGTATCTGACCAATACTGATAGTTTTAGTAATGCAATTTAGCTATGTGGTGCGATGTGTGAGTTATCACTGAGTACCTATGCATGTTTAGTTCTGCTGTGCTTCTTGCTGCAGTCTGTGGAAACGTTTAGGACGTCGATGTGTTGAAAATATTGAGCTCAAGAGTAAAAATATGAAATAAAAGTAATTGTTAGATAGGAAGGCTAACACTTCGGTGTAGACTTTATAGTCAGATGCTACATTGATGTAGTTGGCCATATTGCCTTCAGAGGTAGTCGGCTGTATGTGTTCTGCGCAACAGTCAGATCTATAAAGTATCAGATAGGGAGGCTTCCTAGCACTTTGGTGCAGATTGTTAAGTGATTTATTGCATTGGTGTAGTTGGTCATATTGCCTGCAGAGGTAGTCGGCTGTATGTGTTCTGCGCAACAGTCAGTTCGATAAATAACCCATAATAGAAATAAGGAAGTAGCGATGACAAGCTATTGAGATGCCGTTGTCTGCTATATTAATTTGTGTACTAGCTTTCAGTAGCTACACAAGGAATGAATGTACAGAAGAACAAAGAAGTAGATAGTAGTTGTAGGATTATGTAGATTTTCATGTAATAGCATGTTTGTTTGACATTATTATATATTGGTTGTCCTTATTAAGGATAGTTGATACTCGTGCTTGGGTATTCATTCAGTTTTTCTTTATAACAGTTCTGCCAGCAAGAGGTCAAACCCCATTTAGTGGTCGAGCATTCACCAGGGTTGCAAGTGTTTATACATTTACATTATATAATACTTGTTAAGAGCTACACGTCATCAACATTATTATTATCATCAAAAAGATACCTAACAGATATCAGAGGTGGCATGATAAATGCAACATATGCACATTGTAACTAGATGAAAAGTTAAACGGTGTATTTAGTAGGGTCCTAACACAACTAACAGTACAAAGGGAACAAACCACAAAGATAATGAAAACAAACGTTTTTACAATTGAAATTTTAATCTTTTTGAGTTAGACCGCGTCTGATTTTGGAATGAGGAGTATGGAATATAGATACCGTGGTACCTTGCGTTACGAGGAGGGTGGGGATGCTTGGACGGCTGAGGTGGGAGATTATGAAAGTGGGGATAGCCGTCGCGTGATAGGGTACCAAACAGTGGAGAGATGATAACCATCCTCGCGGTTTAGATTATTGGGATGATTGTAAATTTCTATAGCTACTCGGAATTTTCTGATTGTGAAAGAGGGGACTTTCGCCAGAACTGTCACATTGTCAAATAGATACTGTTGAGTGGGTGAAGAAACAAGAGATGCTGTAAATACCTCTAGATGACATAAGATGAAAGAATCTGACATATTCGAAGGGGGCTTGAAGATAGTACACGATTATTATACCCATTGTTAGCCAGACTGATGCATAAGTTCAAAGTTTTTCCGGTTCAGAAACGCTTTTACAATTACTGAGCGCCTCACGATCACAGATCACTATAGGCACCTGCTGCGGTCTGGAGTCGTGCAGAGTTACTGGCAGACCGTGTTTGTGTACCGTTTGATTTGTTAAAGGTGAAAGAAGGCGGTGTTGTCAATAAAAACAAGTGTATGAGTAAAATCAATATCAGATTAAGAAATGCAATGGGCCTGTTGCCAACTTTTTTTATTGCAGAATATTAATCTACATGAAAAAAGAGACCCCTGTTTTTTTATTTTTCGCAAAGCGCTTAGTTAATGCTTAAAAAAAGATTGTTTATGTTTAAAGTTTGAATCTCTGACGTCACCGTTCTCTGGCGCGCTTAGTGCGGTGTAACTGTCTGATGTTGCCACGCCATTTTCTGATCCTGGCATTCCTGATGGCCGAGATGAGGTTTCTGAAACCGAAGTCGCAGCAGCGTTGACATTTTATTCCAAACTCGGAACCGTAATTATGAATTATAAAAACCTACACGCGAATGGATGGGCTAAACTCGATTCGTTGTTAGTTGTTTTCACTGTAAATAATAAAACGTAAAATCTATTAAATTAAAATATTAATTTGTAGCGGATATATCGCAAACAGAATTCATTTTATGGCAGCCGCAGGATAAGTCCATACTTCAAGTGATATTAAAACTGTAACAACTATTTATTAAGTAGGTAAACTCGTTTAAACCTGAGTTACTGCGTGTATAGCTGCCATTACATCATTTTATTCAAGTCGCAACCTTTAATTAGCAAAATCGCCTAATTTGCGTAAAATCGAACGATCTGGCCACACGAGTCTCCATTCATGTAAAATTCGTCAATCATGTGTAAGTAAATTTTTGGTAAATTGTCCGAAGATCCCTTTACATAATCTTGCTCCATAATTGCACAGTTTACGTTAGAACAACGACGTACCAAGTAAATAAAAACAAAACTTTAACGCGTCCTCCGTTCTCAAACCAAAACGTAAACAAAGGTACAAAGGCACAGAACCACAGAACATACGCGTGTTCAACATCGACAAAGGTGTCAAGCATGCAACAGGGCATCCGGCGCATCGGCGCAATAGCGGGGTGCGTCTCCAGGAACGGTGACGTATCACGAAAAAAAGGTAAAAATAAGACAATAAAACATCACACATATGTTTTTCTATTGTCAGCTTCTAACTCCATTAGGTCCAGGCAAAGTCGCAAATGTGTTATAATAATGATTTACTGTCAAGGGCAACAACCCCATTGCTTAAACAAAGTTTTTACATAATATTCCTATATTCTATATTATTTTAGCATTATTTTTTTAAGTACGTACGTGCTTTTGCAGATTTGCGGGTCCTTATCTACACTCATATGCATAACTTATTTTGATAAAATCAAGTGAATGTAGCATTATGAAACGGGCATGCAAACGGAGACCCTTGATAATAATATGGCAACAATCGGACCTAGAAAACATCAAAGCCTAACTTGGAGTTTCAAAGTTCGCAGTTTTGGCGCATAGTATCTCACCCAACTGCATCCAGAGCACACCCCTTCGCTATACAGATACAGTTAGAGCATTCATTACCAACTTTCCGACTGCATCCTCTAATTGTTTTCCTCCGCAGGATCCTATCCGACAAAAATAAACCGCTTCTGCAATATCAGAATAAAGCTCTCCCATTTCACCTCTCCGACCGGCGATAATCTCGTGCCGCATAAACCATCTCAATTACCGCCTCTTCCTGCCTCCGATCCTCTCGATAAAGCAAAACAAGCGAATAACGGCGCACAGGATAAGATCACTGTTAAAAGTGTAATCGTGGGTATGGTCTTCGTTTCGTTACGATTTTTGTACGCTTTTTTATTATCGGGGGTGCGGGAAACGATACTAGAGGTGGGATTACTGATGCACAAGGAAAAAAGATCCTGTTATGGATCATTCTGAAAGTTTATAAATGGTGATCAGTTTAGGCTGGACAGCGGCTGTATCTTGGAAATTAATCGTGCTAGAATCTCGCGGTATTTTTTTAAACAAATTTGGCCAGCGATATTTCATTTAAAATATTGTCAAGTACGTAACTTTGCCCGTAGCTGGCGGATTTAATATGACATAAAAGAACCGTTTCTTTCTAAAAAAAGTTGCAATACAATGTTTGACTAAAATAAACTTATTATAATCTGCATATGTGTATTTCTTAATAAATTTTATTTGAACATTTTTTTCTAGTTGCTACAACAGGAGAGGTAGAAGTTTCAAATCTTCAAAATGGCATAACTCAAGTATGGTTAAAGCGGATTTAATGAAAGGTCTGTTTAAACTCTTAAAAATGGCATAATGGGTGTCCAAAAAATATTTTCAGGTAATATGTCACAAATAAAGTGAATTTCTGTACCTTACGCCGTATAATAGTATTTCAAAGTTGAATGCAGACTTTTTTCTTCTTTAATTGTGTCATTACCATGCAAGCCTTATTTTTAATGAAAAACAAGAAAAACTCATCGTCGCTATACTATATAATATATATAATACTGAATGAAATTGTTTGCGGTCGTTTACTTGTCAATATTAAGCTGAAATATCTTGGAGGAATTCGACCTGGTGGTAAAGATTAATGGGTACTCTTTATTTTGGCCAAGCTTTCAATTGCTTTATTACAATCTTCTTCAGGGCTTACTACAACAACAATCCAGTTTACATTAATTTTACAAAAAGTGTAACAACAACATGTTACTTACTAATTTAATTTGAAATAGGCAGCTAGGGGCTCACAATTAAGCCCCATATTATCACAGTATGTAATGGACTATTTATTGGACACAAAATATACCAAAATTATTTTTAATATAATTTTTATTAAGAAATTTGTTGGTGATATAATTTAGTATTACCCGAAAATTCTATAGAAGAAATTTTAGAAAAATTTAATGACTTTGATCAACATATTAAATTTACAGTAGAGAGAGAGTCGGATGGTTTTTTGATGCAAAAATTATACGTTATAATAATAAAATTATTTTAGATTGGTATCAGAAACCTACAGCTTCGGGTAGATACATAAATTTTCAATCTGACCATTCTACGAAAATAAAAATTAATTTTGTTAAACAAATGAAAAATAGAATAACTAAACTATCAAATCCAAAATTTCTCAATAAAAATTTATCAAAGTTAAAATCCTTACTTATTCAAAACGGATATCCAACTGGTCTAACCAATAATACTAACTCCATGTGATCTATCTACGAATCAATGTACTCTAGCTCCATTAATATTAACTAGGCCACTTTTTTTTCAGTTTAGCGAAAGATTTTCAGAACAGATGGAACTTTACCATCCGTGGGGGTGCAATTTACGGGAAGCACATTCGTATGCTAAGCCAAAAAACAGTGGCTCTTACAATTTTAGCTATATAGAATACTTCAGTATTGTTCTACTGACACACTGAATGCTAATTACGAGTTTGTTTATGTGAATGTAGGCTGCAATAACAGTCTATTCGAAGCAACCGATTTTCATGACAAATTAATCAACAAAATCATTGAATTTTCCATCTACACATTATACGAATGAAAATATAAGTTTCCTATTTGTTGCCGATGACGCCTTCACCTTACACGAAAACATATTAAAACCATATCTTCAGAAAAACTTATCCCCAGAACTGCTTATCTTCAACAATCGATTAATCAGAGCTAGGCGTGTCGTTGAAAATGCATTTGGAATTCTGTCCAATCGTTTTTTTCACACCGCAATACATATGGCTTGGGCGCTGTACATGCTAATATTTCCTATTAACATAGAGATGCCCAGGAAAGTCGGCAGCATTTATTTATGGTGTAAAAATGGCTACATGGGAACGATCAATACAATCAATCACATCTGGAAATCCGGAATGTTAATAAAATCTGCATCATCGACATTATTTTTAAGGGTCACAATTAATAGCTGCTACCCATAACATGCGTAGTTCTAACAGGGTTTAATTCTTCTAAACCAATTTGGTATTTCATAATACTATGAGTATTAAGTCTGTCAGCAGTAGATCTAAACTGCACTGATGAGTTATAATGATAGCGAAATAGATCTATCTGCAGTTGGTTGCGGTGCAGACAGCACAGCGTAGAGGTGCGTTTTAAACTATGAGTATTGTTTGTGAAACATTGTTATTTAAGGATCCTGCAAACCAGTATTTACTATAATTTACAGATTGATTTAATATTAACAGATTAAAAGCATGATAAATTGTTACAAATTAAAAATTGTTGCATCAAAACAAATGTGAGATAACTGACATAGAACGAACTGACGAGATGGCTCACCTAGAAGGGTTTGATTTCGGAGTCGAAGTGGTTGAAGAGATTAACCCAGATCAAAAAACTAAAGCTCAAGAGTACATGATAAAAATGTATGAACAGCTCAAGTGACACCCGACGATCGACTCTATACAGTAACAGATCATCAGCGTCGAACAGCGGGTAATCCAGATCCATCGTTTATTCCGACGACTGGGTTTAAGACAAATTAGAAAGTAAAGAAGCTCTGTGCAGTGAAGGTTGATGATGTGGTTTATCGCGCATCAATTTTTCATAAAATGGACGACTTACGAGAATTGCTAGAACTACCTCAGAAACATGAACAAAAAATCGAAGAAATTCTGGACAAAACGGAAAGACTAAAGAGGAATCCACCGCTACGAAAAAGAATACAGCAAAGTCACGTCAAAGTGAAGGATTGGTCTCCAGCCTGCACCAAGGACCCAGGCAAAACAGACGTTTTCATGTAAGTAAGAATTTAGGATGGCAAAACCAGTTCTATGCCGTGCTGTCTACACTAGACCTAAACTGCACTGATGAACCGTAATGACAGCGAAATAGATCTATCTGCAATTGGTTGAGGTGTAGATAGCACAGCATAGACATGCATTTTAATAGACGTTTTGATGTATCAGTTTCTAATTTGTGACAATTCATGATGTTATAACTCCAGAGGCAAAAAAATAGAGCAACTAAAACCTGTATTTATTCTCACTCCTATTTGCAAATATAAATTTCAGGGACGAAGTTAGGTTTCATTAGTGGTTCTAAAACTTCCATTAAATGACGATATAATGCATTTGACAATTGAAATATTTTTATAAATTGACCCTCGTCTCGTTCAAATCATTTCGTCTGTTATTAAACACTTGCTTATCATTCAGTTCTTCCTGGTTGTAAAAAAACTAACAGATTCATTAACTTATCCATGTCAAAATTGGTAATTAAAACTCACTCGTTATACATATACCACTACCAGCAACTCTCAAATGACGCATCATTATGAAATACCTAGTAGAGCTTTTTTATACTAGAATAAGATATATATAGTATAGCGTGTTGAAGGTAAACTAGGGCGAAACTCCCTATAGAGATCTGAAGAGAACTACAGACACACTGGATTCTATTTAACTCTGCAAAAGCTTTTGAGATGATATTGTTTAAAAATATGTATGGTATTTGTGGTGATATGCTGTGCCATCAGAGTGTGCTCTATCCTCAAAAAGTGCGATAAATTCTTACGTTTCTGCGTGTTCGCATTCTCCAATATCCACTTTACCCATCTCTACTGCAGCATCATCAACTAAACGTTACGATCTTGTAAACAGGGTTTGAGATTATACCTCAGGCAAGTATACGAGTAATTAAAAATGTCAGTGCCCGAAGCGGCTAACATCGTTGCGTTTTTTAATTAGTGCGTACATTCAGGGACTGCTGAAATGACGTTAGCGATAAAATGCAGGAACGTAGTTAACATTCACGACTGTTTATGATGATAAACCAAAGAATTAGCAGTTTTATGGATTTTACCGCCACAAACCGCTGAAAATATGCGTAATTTGTGCAGGGGTTTTTACCGTTGAACATAAGGTCGGTATACACGCGGTTTTAAAGTAAAACAGCTAGTTCCAGCTCTGTTCTATAATATCGGGGTGGTTAAGGCCATCAACCTTGCAAATCGTGAATAAATGATGAAACTTGGCAGGAATCTTGTACATACCCATTCCTGCGATTTAAGATATTCCTACCTACCAGGAGTAAATTGCCAAAAATCGCATTTTTCGACGCTTTTAAATCGAATTCACGGCATTTGGAAACTTTTATGAAATTTTAGATTAATGCAAAATTTGAATTTACATTTACTAATGAATACGAAATATCTAAAATCATAACGTCAATTAAAACCAATGCATGTGGTTATGACAGTATAAATGTTAATTTATTACTGAACGTTTTGCCTGTCATTCTTCCCTATGTCACCCACATAATTAATTCTTGTATTGGCCTTAACACTGTACCTAATAGCTGGAAAAAAATCCATAATATTTCCCATCCCCACAATTAATAAACCTTTGGAATATAAGGATCTTAGACCTATTACCCTATTATTATGGCTTCCCAGTTATTGCCGTATGTTGATGAGTTTAAGTTGCTTCCTAGGACTCAGTCTGGATTCCGAAAGGGGTATGGTTGTGAGACTGCACTTTTGAACGTTACCTACAGATAATATCCTATCAGCCTTAGACATTCGAAAAGTTTTTTTTTTTTGGTACTTTTAGATTATTCTAGAGCTTTTGATCTAGGCATAGGGACCGATGCATTGAAATTATTTAAAGTTTATCTGTCGGATAGGGTTCAGATTGTTAAAATTGGTGACATTCTATCCGAACCATTTGGTGTACTTCTGGTGTACCGCATGGATCTATTCTGGATCATATACCTTTTACTTTATAATATATGTCCTTGCTCGTGTCATTCGACATGGTGAGTGCCGTTATTATGCTGATGGCACTCAAGTTATTTATTATTCCGATAGAAATACTATTTTGGATACCAAGTAAAAACTTGAGGCGYATCTAAGGAACTTYTATCGCACTTTTATGGACCATTCTTTGTCCTTAAATCCATCTAAGTCTAAAGTAATCGTATTTTGTATAGTCTTCTACCTCCCCCTGGTACACTGAATTAGTTACGAACTCACATGTTAAGGTAGACGATCAGAATTTGGAAATTTTTAGATGCGCTGAAAGTTTGGGTTTATGTATCGATGACAGATTGCGTTTTAATATATATCTAAATTCTCTTATTAGTAAGGCATTCTGTAATCTTAGGACTATTTATAATATCCGTCACCTACTAAATTTACAACAAAAAGTATATCTGTGTGATGTTATGGTCCTTTCTTTGTTTAACTTTGCTGATAGTGTCTATGGACCTTGCTTGAATTATGCCGATTGCAGGAAGATTCAAGTCGTACAAAATTGTTGTTTACGCTTGATTTTTGCGCTTACGAGAGTACACCATGTTAGTTACAAACTCAAGTTAATATACCTTGGTTGGATATGAGATTACGTAGAAAACTACATTCTGGCTGCTTATTTAATAAAATGATTTTAAATCAATCTCCCGCCTATTTAAATGAAAAAATTACATTTAGGACAGATGTACACAGTATCAATATATGCAGAAAAGATATTCTGTTGATTCCAACTCATAAGCACTGCTTTTATCGTCGCTCCTTTTCTTATTGTGTGTCCGATATATAAAATTATGTCCCTACAGATCTAGAATCTAAAAGTTCATATTTTTTTAAGCGCGAATATAGGAAGTTTTTGTTATCCAGAACAAAATATTACTGTTTTTTGTGAACCTTAGTTTAGAATATATTCGGCCAATTTAATTTGCTTCTTAAATAACATTTTTTCTTGTTTTATCTTATTCATATATATAATTTTGCAGCTAATAAGAATCTCATTACATTTGTGTAGTAAATCATCTAAATTAAATTATTTGGAAATTTTAGAGATTTATAAAACTATTAACGAACAAAATTTTACTATTCTAAATGATTTTTGTAATTTCAATTGTCCTATTCTAAATTCTTTGTTTGATCTAAATTAATGTTTCGTTTGAATTACTGGCAGGTGGGTTGCTTTTCAGTTTGTAGTCAAGTTTGTTGTTTCTGATTTTTGACTTTGTCAAACTGTTAGTTTCCTTTCATAAATAATTTTTGTACTGACGATGGCTAACATGTAGCCGAAAGCGCTTTACAATTGTAAAAAATAAAGTGGAAGTTCACTTTAAGAATTATTTTCTTTAGAATAATTAATTAATAACTCCATTTAGAGCAGATGGATCAGTTTTCAATTTTTAGTTGGTCATATTAATTGATGTAGTGATAATATTGCTTTGCAATTTTAAAACTAATTTGAATTTTAAAGTGAACTTGACAGAACCTTTCGCAAATTAAAAACGATGTTTATATTACCATGTTACGAGGATAAATGTTGAAAAAGCTTTCATTATAACAATCGCATAATCTAATTTTACCTGTCAGTAAACAATTAACTTAAAATAGTAAGTAGTTTAAAAATAGTTTGTAATTAAAAGTGGTTAACAATTTGTTGAAGTCATGAAGAAGAATTTAATAAGAATCAAAAGCTTGGCGTTGGAAAACAATATACCTTTATTGAATTAGTATACAGTAGAATAACCCTCAAATATTTACAGCTATATTGCAAATATGTAATATAAATCAACCAAAAACACTCAGACCACCTTGGACTTGCTGCAACAAGAACAAAACCTGTTTGTACGGCTTAAAAGCGTTTATAAAGAGCGCACCAGGAAAGAAGTCACACCTTAGGAATAAATTAATAAATCTATGCGCCGTTCTAGTACAAAATTGCGTCAATGAATAATGGCGGGCACGCCAATGATTTAAATGTCTCACGTCTCCTGGCGCGTACATTACTATACCGATGATCAAGTGCATCTAGCCTCATGTTATACGATACTATTTTGTACTACCAAAAAAATCTACCTACGGGATATTCCACTTGGGAAATAAGTTAATGAGTACAGTTCATCTGAATTAGCTCGAGCAAAGCGGCCGCTATATGCAACCGATCCCGATGGTTCAAAAAGTTTTAATAACCAATTTCGTGTGTTTCCGAGCGTAGAATTCGAACAGCTAATTGCTAAAAGCAATTCAGTCATGAGCTGCACAACCTCTATACAATAGTAAATAAACGACGAAAGAGCTAGTATAATTGTTTGTTATCCATAACTCCTATGTCTCTCGTTCTTACGAGTTGTTTATTATTGCGAGGAATCGATAATCTTTTATAGAAACGCAAGAAACTCCTGAAGATTTGGTTCACCCAAGAGCGCGTCAAACAATATCTGGAACAGCTCAAAAAACCTGGTTAAAAACAGAAGTGAAGACCCACTATAAGAAATTAAATTAAATCAACAATTATATTAAAATTTATGTACTTTAAATTATATTCAAAGCTCAATTATGTTAAGTTATCTAGTTTAGACAGCAAGTTTCAAAATTTTGTTTGAACTCGTGTCAGACGATGTTTTGAGGCTCCCGTCTTGACAAATATTACAGGCATAATCGAAACGTCAAATTAATAATTTATTGGCAGTGTTTTATAGTGACAGATATCCTTCCTAAAACATATTGTCTAACATTATGGACGCTGAATGCATTCACCCTCGTATACGAAAACTCCACGGAGAGTACATCCTAAGAACATGCAGAAGACTAGAAAGGACTTCATTGAAGAAAGTGGGCTTCGTCAACCGATTAGTATTTTTGAAACGCTGCAGAGGTAAAAAGTTGTACCAAATTTTCTTGACAGTAAAACAAACATAAACACAAATTAATCAAAATTATGCTTATAACTAAATTTGCTTTAATGACGAAACGCATACACTGCACACGTAGACAACTTGGTTTCTTAGATGAAAACATAAACACAACATTGCAAATTGGGTATTTGTCATGTATTTATATTTTGTTAAATTGCATATTAACAGGTAGCAGCTAATCCACAAAGCAGCTGTGACAGTTTATAAATTCGAAAAAATGGATCGTAAGGTGTATTTTTAATATTAAAAATGTGAATATTTAAAGAGACCGCCAAAACGCGAACATACTGGCCCTGACGTCAGGTGTCTTGTAAATGACCGCTTGTTTACATCTGGGATCAACGCGTCCCGCGTCAGCCTCAGCCCGTCAATTTATCAGTTTGTTGTTTGCGTTCATTTTGTGACAAGCGAATTAAAATGCGCGAAGAAAAAGTAAAATACTTATGCGTTATGACTTCCGAATACATGTTCATTGTTATGGAATTTGTGTACAGCGACGAGCGGTTCAACGTGGCGTAAAACGACGTAAAAGCAACAGCATAAGTGAACTTTTTATCAAATTAATGTAGCATTGATAATTTGATCACAGTGGGTTGTTAGAAACATACTATCTGTAAACATAAAAATGTAAGAATCAAAGATGTACCCTAAACTTGACATTTATTTTAGAGGTCAGAATAAATATAAATTGTTATTTATTTTTGGGGCTCTGGCGCTCGTTTCGGTCTGACTAACAGTCGAATATATGGGGAATAACCTCCTTCTGTATTATAACATTTCTCTATATCAACTTAAAACGCATATAATTTTTCATATCCTCTGCAAGCTATAACAAAATGGAAACTGAATGGTAAACACTTATAACCCCAAAAAGAACATAAAACTTACAGTAAGAATTAAGATGATCTTCACAACAGAAAAACATACTTTGCAATTTCGGCATATCACGTCTAGGGGCCTTAAACAACATTTTCATACGTTGATAATTTCGAGGAACAGTTACAAAATTTTGTTAGCTGTACTGACTGAAGGGCTTTTATAACCATGTACAAAACAACACTTGTTTTGTTTTCCATACATAATAGATGCTTGTAAAGCTACACAAATCACTTTTTGGCGCGCCTTCTTACACCGTCCTTTCAATAAACACCATACAAAAGCTTTTCCAATACAAAAATGATACTACACCATTAAACAGCACGCTCCTCGGTAATGTTTACGTGACACTTGACGTCACAAGTTGAATAACCTTGGATAGATGCGTTTTGGCGGTGACTCCAAAGATTCGAATTTCAGACCGGAAATTCTCTACCTAAAAATATTTTTTTGTTTTTATTTAACATGGAGTACGATATATATGCATTTCAATATTCATTTTACGTAATTTAAAAAAAAAGGGATAATACCCAATTGCAAAGAATGCTTTAGATTGTAAAAAAATGTTTTTATTTTATTATTTCCTGGATATTCAATGTTTTTGTAATTGCTAAAAAGGTTGTGACAAATAGTGTGGTTGTCGAAAAAATGGTATAAAGTATTTAATTGTTTGTGGATTTTACAATAGCCAAGGTTGTCTGAATTCAATACAAGAAGTTATAAAAGATGAGTATGTATAAGTCTGATGAAATTAATCGCACCGATTATTTAGAGAGAACTATAATCACCGATAATTAAAAATCAGAATCTAATATAGACTGTGAATGCGACGATGATGAAAATTGATAGTTTCGTCATTTTTTAATGTTGCTGTTGTACATGGACTAGGCCTACAAGGGACACCGTGTCCAAAAACGCGTCATACACTTTACCTCCAAGGTGGCGGGGAAATAGGTGGACTTATATAATATATTATAAAAGTTCCCTCTTTAAAATACATTTGACACGAGAACCACTGCTCATATGAAAAAATATCAGAGAACATGTTTTGTAGATAATTTTATTTTCTACAGTTTTTATAATAAGTACTTTTATTATCCGACAAACAGGAAAGCAGCTATCGCACAAAAACCGATTTTTTTTTACCTTTTGACATTGAGTATACTAACGTTGCCCCGCTGGTATCAATGGGTACTTTTGAAACCTAATTTCTAAAGTCAAAATAAAGAAATTGAAATAAAGCAAGTGATATGACTTAAAAAAGCACGGAAATGCTTTGATTCGATTCTTTCTCGTAAATATTATTAAATACACAATTTAGTAGTACGAATCAATCAATGAATAATAGTTTTCTTTAACCACTTCCAACAATAAAAGTTCCTTAACATCGTTAAGAACCTACATTGCTTGAGTTTACGTTACTGCAAGATTTTACTGCACCAAATCCGATACCTACGAACCGGGCACCTGTTAAAAAACGCGGACGCCTCGGGAATGCAGGAACGAGTTTAAATCTACTCTCTAGAGCAAACACCTTAATTCAGTCAGTTCGTTAGAAATCCACTCCGTTTAACTCAGTTTCTAAATTGATCAATCCTATTAGCAAGACAAATATCTTTCTTTTAATAGCATTACCCTTGTTTGCCCAAGATGTACTTTGTTCCTCCTGTGCGCTTTCTTAGGTGTACACAGTGTTGCCGTGATCGCGTTATTACAAGCTAATGGGGACTCTATTAATACATTATAGCATTAAGATGTGTATTATTATTAGCGTTTAATCCCTTTTATTTATAAATAGTGTTAAGAATTAATAGACTTTAGTTATTTAAGTTGCCTCTTCTAATCGAGGACCATTTTTTGAGTCATTTTGAGTTTTGTTCGCGATTTAAAATTCGCGTTTTAGTATTTATATTGTTCGCCCGCCTACGTTCGTTTACACGCGTACGCAGGCGTGTCTTCAAGAAATAGCCAGTACCTAGAAGCCATAGCGATTGGGTACCACGCATGGAACCTTCCTCGTGGAAAAGTCGCTTACCGCACTCGCAAAACCGTATCGATCACCGCTTACGTAATAGTCACCGCCAGTTCGCCCGCTTTGACAACGTTGGACATTGTTGGATTACAGGTAGGCGAACAATCTTTGTTTTTTGACGAATCTTTTAACCGCAACGAACCAACACCGCCCCTTTTTTTTATAATTATACAGTCCATTTACGTGACATCAAAATTTTGGTCCTTCGAAAGCCGCATTTAAAAAATACCGCATTAAAGCATTTACAACTCATTTTCTTGAAACCGCATTTTTAAAATCAATATTAGTAAGTTTAACAACGCTACCATTTTCTGGCTGATCAAACCGGTCAGGCAGATAGCCACTTGTTTTTGCGCGTTCTTATCTTTCCGCAAAAAGTCAGTAGCGCACCAAGCTGTTTGCACTTCTCGTCGTATTCGAGGAACACATTCAACCTTCAATTTAAACTGCGAAGTTTTCGTGACAAATAATGGCAACAAATGCAGATAAATTGAAACGGGCTAAACAGTGTAGAACCACTGAAATTAATCGGTTGAATGAATTATTAACTGTGGCTCTAGCTGCTAGACAAAATGTTTCAGAACATTCACAGTTTTTGCAGAGATATAAATTCATAGATTCCATCAGGGACAACTTCAGCAAATTGCATAATACCGTGTGTTCTTTAATATCCGCCGATGCAGACGATGAATACCTTCTAGAAGATAAAGTTCGTGCAACGTTTGACGAGAACTTTTTCTCGATTAAAACAATTTATTACGATTTATTTGAGAAACAGAAATCGATACCAAAGATTGATTCCGATCTACCGCGCCCGAAACTTCCAGAATTAAAATTGACGAAATTCAATGGTGACATTAAACATTTTACGTCATTTATAGATGTTTTTGATGCGCTCATTCACAATAATACGCAGCTTACATCCATTGAAAAATTTTCTCACTTACTTGCATCTTTAGAAGGTCCCCCTAAAAATTTAGTACAGTGTCATACACTATCGTCTGCTAATTATCTTGTAGCCTATAATGCTTTAAAAAACCGCTATTCTAATACCCGCATTTTAGCAACGTTCCATTGGAATGAGATAGAAAACGCTCCGCGCTTAACTTCGGAAAACCCGCCCGCATTACGAAAACTTTTGGACACTTTTACTGAAAATATTGCCGCTCTTAAAAATTTGCAATTTCCTACAGAACAATGGGACTTTATTTTAACCCATATGCTTCTTAAAAGATTAGATACCGCTTTAGTTTCCAGGTTTGAATTGCAGTATGGCTCAACAGATATGCCTAATTTTGATACTTTAAAGGAATTTGTTTCCAAACAATGCATTGCTTATGAAACAATGAGTATGGGCTCTACTTCATTCACTACTAGCATAAAAACTCGTACGAGTCCTGCTACAATTAATTCGTCACATCTTTCACGAAAAACAAATAACTTGCTTGCATCCAAGGCAACACCGTCTCGCCCGTGTGTTTTTTGTAATACCACGGAGCATTTGATTTACAATTGCCCAGTTTTACTTAATAAACTTCCACGTGATCGATACAATTTAGTAAAACAGTATAAACTTTGTGTGAATTGTTTAAGTCACACACACGCCTCTCAGAATTGCAATTCAGCTTCTAGCTGTAAAATATGTCAGTACCGTCATCACTCACTTTTACATTACCCGCGTTCTGACAATAATAATCCTCCAAACTTGCTTCTCAATACTCCTAATAATGGAGAAAAAAGAAACGAGTTACTTGCTTCTTCAGCAAAACCAAACCGCACTTCTATTTCGGCTGATATACCTTTAGATACTTCCGCTGAGTCTACTTTGTGTCATTTAGGAAAGGCAACCCAACCTAATGTACTGCTTTCCACAGCAGAATTGCGAATACGTAATAGTTTTGGTTATTTTATTCCCGCTCGTGCTATTTTGGATTCAGGAAGTGAATCATGTTACATTTCTCGAAATTTAGCGATCCGCTTAGGGTTAAAGATCAGACCGTACTCTGTTAATATTTACGGGTTAGGAGGAATGAAAACTAAGGCGCATAGTGGAGAAGTTCATTGCACAATTCACCCAAGATGTAAAACGTATCCCACTTACGAATTTCCCGCAATTGTATTAGATAATATTTGTTCTGAAATTCCCGCATTTAGCTTCGATGTTGAGAAATGGGAACACATCAAAGCATTATGTCTGGCTGATCCAGATTTTAATAAAACTCACGCTGTTGATCTGATTCTTGGAGCGAATGTTTTTAGTAAGATTTTATTGGATGGTTCTATTTCACCCAATAATCGCGATTTACTCCCCGCCATTAATACCACCCTGGGTTATGTACTTATGGGTGAGATTCAGCATAAAAATAACTCATCTCCTGATCATTGTTATTTTACTACATGTACAAGCGATTCATTAAACAATACACTTCAAAAATTTTGGAGCGTAGAAGAAGTTCCGCAACAAAACTTAATGTCTAGCGAAGATACCGAATGTGAACATAATTTTTTGAACACAACTTATAGAAACCCGTCTGGGAGATTTGTTGTCTCATTACCATTTCGAACTAACCGTTATCCTAAATTTGAAAATTCTAAATTACCCGCTCTACGTAGATTTTTCTCTTTAGAAAGGAGACTGAATGCACAGCCTGCTCTTTACAAAGAATATTGTGCCGTTCTTCAGGGGTATCTAGATCACGGGCATATGGAGTTAGCGACTTATTTCGATCCTAACGGATATTACCTGCCACATCACTGTGTTCTGAAACCCGAATCGTCTACTACTCAGGTTAGGGTAGTATTCGACGCTTCTTCGAAAGATTCTAATAATCAATCACTCAATGACATGGTTTTGCCTGGGCCTAAGTTGCAAAATGACATTGCTGCTATTCTTCTTAAATTTCGATTGCATTCAGTTGTTTTGACCGCTGATATAAAGGCTATGTACCGCCAAATTTTAATCGATCCTTCTTGCTACACCTTTCAGAGGATTCTTTGGAGATTTTCTCAAAATCAACCGTTTCAAGAATATTTTTTGAAAAACCGTTACCTTCGGCGTCAATTCATCGCCATATCTCGCACTTAGAACTCTTCTCCAGCTGGCTGACGAGGAACGTGAAACTTTTCCTGTGGCCGCAGAAGTATTAGCTTCCGATATTTATGTCGATGATATCGTCACAGGATGTGACACTCCGCAAGACGCTTTGCAATTACAACGCGATCTTACTTCTTTATTGTTCAAAGGAGGATTCGAATTAAGAAAATGGATGAGTAATGATCAAGAGGTATTATCTCAACTGCCACAATCCATTTTACATACAAAATGTCTAACATTCGATGAGTGTGCTGAAACTACAATAAAAATCTTGGGCCTAAAGTGGGATCCGGCTCAAGATTGTTTTCTTTATTCCATTGGTGCTGTCGATAATCATGTATGTAACAAACGCCATATGTTATCTCAGCTCGCGCGCATCTACGATCCTCTAGGGTTTTTAGCCCCTGTAACTTTGGTTTCCAAAGTATTAATTCAGAAACTATGGTCTGTCAAGTTAGATTGGGATGAATGTCCTCCCAAAGACATTATTAAACGTTGGACGATTTATACCAATCAATTACCACATATATCGTCCATTTCTATACCGCGCCATGTTTCTTTACCCGCATTTGAATCCGTGGAACTGTGTGGATTTTGTGACGGTTCTTCTGTTGCGTATGCCGCATGCGTTTATATTCGCTTTGTGTTTAAAAACACTGTTCAAGTCGTATTACTATGCGCAAAGTGCAAAGTAGCACCTTTGAAGCAATTGTCTATTCCTAGGATAGAACTCTGCGGTGCTCTTTTACTCACAAAATTGATGAACTTTGTTCTTAAAGTATACTATTCAAAATTCACATTCAAACAAATTTTTGCATTCACCGATTCCACGATTGTTTTACACTGGCTGAACTCTTCCCCTCACCGGTGGAAACCATTTGTAGGAAATCGTATTTCATTAATTCAACAAAATCTACCGCAAGCCTGTTGGCAACACGTATCCTCAGAAAATAATATAGCAGACGCTGCTTCAAGGGGTTTACTTCCACTGGAATTTGTAAAGTTTACAAACTGGTGGACAGGTCCAGAATTTTTACAAAAACCGCATTCTGAATGGCCCACGCAAAGCATCCGTTATATAAATAATGATCATATAACGGGTGAGCAACGGAAAACTGCACTTCTCGCTACTACAAGCTCAGAAATGTTGAATTCTTACATTGACAAATATTCTTCTTTGCAAAAACTGCAGAGGGTTTTTGCGTATGTCCAATGTTTTATTTTTAATTTAAGAAATCCCAGGATAAAGAGAACGCCTATTCTCACTGTTCACGACTTACAAGCTGCTTTGCTCCTTTTTATTAAACATGTCCAAAATGAGCACTTTATCCATGATATTGAAAAATTGCGGGCTGGAAAACTTGTATCAAAACCGCTTCGTAAATTGGGTGCCTTTTTAGACGAGGTCGGGGTCCTAAGAGTTGGCGGCCGACTTCAAAATTCGTTGCTAAATTATGAGAGAAAGCACCCCATTTTACTGCCTCAAAATTCTCGTTTAACCTCTTTAATTATTGAGTATGTACACTCTAAACATCTTCATCCCGGTTTACAAACCACATTATACTTAATAACACAAAATTACTGGATTCTTTCTGCACGTCGAGCAGCAAAAAGGGTGTTATCTAAATGTTATAAATGTTTTCGTTGTAATCCTCTACCATTTCAACCATTAATGGGTAACTTACCTGCAAACCGCGTATCTCAAGTAAAGCCTTTTTCCATCGTTGGTGTTGATTTCGGCGGGCCCTTTTTTGTAACTTCACGACGTGTCAGAGGTTCAAAATCATATAAAGCATACATATGTATTTTCGTGTGTTTCGCAACAAAGGCGATTCATCTCGAATTAGTAAGCGACCTGTCCAGCGATAATTATTTATGCGCCCTTCGTCGTTTTATTGCACGTCGAGGAAGATGCACTGAAATTGTATCTGACAATGCCACGAACTTTGTCGGAGCTAACAGATATTTGATGAAAATATTCGCAGAAGCTGTTAAATCTGAACAAATAAAATGGAGCTTTAATCCCCCGCATGCCTCTCATTTTGGAGGTCTATTCGAAGCTGGCATTAAATTGGTCAAAACGCACCTTGCTCGAGTTATAGGCGATCAGTGTCTTACCTATGAAGAGTTTAATACTGTTTTGATACAAATAGAATCGTTACTGAACTCCAGGCCCTTATGCGCACTCAGTAATGATCCAAACGATTACAGAGTGTTGACTCCCGGTCATTTCCTAACTTTGGAACCGCTGACTTGCATTCCTGATCCTGATCTGTCGCACTTGAATATTAACCGCTTAGACCGCTATCAACTTTTGACACGTTTGCATCATGATTTTTGGACTCGGTGGCATAATGAGTATCTAAATACGTTGCAACAAAAATTGAAGTGGAATACTCCCTCAGCACCCGCAAAAGAAGGGGCTCTAGTTCTAATAAAGCGAGATAATCTACCTCCAATGTCATGGAAGCTCGCGAGAATAACGCGTCTTTTTCCAGGTCGTGACAATATTGCTCGTGTGGCTGAAGTGCAAACAGCTGAAGGCTGGTATACTCGACCCTTGAATAAATTATGCCCATTGCCAGACGCTTAAAAAATATTTTCCTGTTTATTTTCATTTTTCCATGTACATTATTCATTATTGCTATTTTTTTTTGACTGAAGGTTTTACTTATAAAATTTCAGTATGTTTCTTTCATTTATATAATTTTGTTAAATTCCTATTTAACAAAATGGTGGGGCAGGATGTTAAGAATTAATAGACTTTAGTTATTTAAGTTGCCTCTTCTAATCGAGGACCATTTTTTGAGTCATTTTGAGTTTTGTTCGCGATTTAAAATTCGCGTTTTAGTATTTATATTGTTCGCCCGCCTACGTTCGTTTACACGCGTACGCAGGCGTGTCTTCAAGAAATAGCCAGTACCTAGAAGCCATAGCGATTGGGTACCACGCATGGAACCTTCCTCGTGGAAAAGTCGCTTACCGCACTCGCAAAACCGTATCGATCACCGCTTACGTAATAGTCACCGCCAGTTCGCCCGCTTTGACAACGTTGGACATTGTTGGATTACAGGTAGGCGAACAATCTTTGTTTTTTGACGAATCTTTTAACCGCAACGAACCAACACCGCCCCTTTTTTTTATAATTATACAGTCCATTTACGTGACAAATAGAATAGGTGACATTAAAGAAATGGTCACTAATATTAAATTTGATGAATGCGCTAAAGCGCCATTTGTGGCATAATTGAAACTTTTAACTATTCCTAAAAGGCGCCCATCTTGTACAAGTAACCTTTTCTTTAAATTGTTGGATGGCGGTTTGGCGTGTCACAAAGTAGCTGAGAGCTGTTGACGTGTTCAAGAACTGTTCTTGGTACTGTAATCTTACGATAATGGTAATCTGTAACGTTGAAATCTTAGTCACAGATTCTTCCATCTCGAAAGAATAAAATAAGTTCTCTATCTTCTAGACATATTTACAGCATACCTTGTTCGTACAGTGCCGTATATATCGGCGAAACAGGTAGATCCATTAAAGCGAGGCTTAATGAACATAAACGCTGCATAAAATCAGGTCACTTCACCCACTCAGCAGTAGCCGAACATCAACATAAAACCGGTCACAATATTTCATTTGACAATGTGTCAGTCCTAGCGAAAGTATCTTTTTTCACAACGAGAAAATTCGTAGAGCCATGGAAATTTCCAAATATCCCAATAATCTAAACCGCGAAGACGGTTTTGTCTCTCCACTATATGGCACCCAATCACGCGACGGCTATTCCCACTTTCACAATTTCCCACCTCTGCTGTCAAAGCATCCCCACCCCCCTCGTAGCCCCAAGTACCTATTGTTTTCATTCTCTTTCCTCCTTGGTATTTAGTTCAGTCCGGAAGTMTCCCTCGCATTAGGTTTGTACCGTATTCCATACCCCTTATTCCCCTCCTGATGATGCCCCTTTCAAGAGCGGGCGAAACGTCGACCATATTCCGAAATCAGACGCGGTCTAACCTAAAAAGACTAAGATTTCAATCTAGCTCTGGTCGTGAAAGCCAGTAACGTTCGTTGTTTCGCAACATACCTAAAGGATAGCATTTCCGTAAATTTATATGGCTTGCAATCTTTGATTCGAAATCAGTGCGAGAAAACCAGAGATCTTTCCAGACGAACAACTTGGCTATTGCGAATAAATCAGCCTAAACAGTTTAAATTAGCAAACGACAAAGGCATAAAAGTACCAATCACTCTTTTCATGATACATGGTAAAAGAGCGCGATGTCAAAGACCTGGTTGAGCAGTGCATGCAGTGTGGCGCAGTGCAGTGCGTGTGCATGTGCATGTGCATGTGCAGGTGCAGGCGCTTGCAGTGATGCAATTTTAGTATTAAAATCATGTTAGTAAAAAAGTTGTTATCAGAGAGATAGTATAATGTTATTGTTGATAGCGATGTCAATATGAAATAAAAAGGAATTAATCAAGCATAGGMGTTCCTTTACTGTACAATMTCAGAGCCTTACTAGAGTGTGCAGTGCTGGAGCTTGAGTTTGAAGGTGCCTATATAGTATACACAGGTTTGTACAGTACAGACCTATTATGGATAGAGATGACCGAGGGGTGTATCACTAAGGAATTTTAGTGTACACCCGCCAAGAATTGCACAGAATTACGAGGATGTTGGGGTAATGTTTATTAGTCTTCGGTACTTGTGAAGATTCCACCACGGCCACCATTGCTCAGGTCTGGCCATCCCTCAGGTCTAGTGAGTTTAACCGTGGTGGAATTGTGTCATACCGAAGATCGAGCATAACCCCAATTTCCGAAACCCTATAACGACAAACAGATAATGCTAATATCATATCGTACTGAATTTATTATAATAAGTTCAATTTAAATAAGTACATAGATGGTTGTGGGTAATGTGATGAACAATTTGAAGTCATTATTCATCTACAGTGCTACATAATGTATTGTAAATTTAACTATCAAGTATTGCTTGTATTGAGTACATATTGCCATTGACTTAATTAAAAAAATATAGTTTTAGTCATAAGTGAAACTAAACATTAACATAGAGTACGCAGCAGTCAGTCCAAAGTTGAGAGTTCGTATCATATGTTTATAACAAAACTGTACCCAAGTCTTTCTGTAGTGGAGGAATTCGTAGATGGGTAGTGATTGTTGTGGTCTTAAGGCAAAAACGTTCTAAAAAGGGAATTATTTAGTATTTAATAGAGGTGGGTGATCGAATTTACTTACCTAGTGGAATTATTCTTTGACACAAACTGTGATGCAAATTAATTGTGAAATTATACTGTTATGGGGAAGTGTGTAAGCGACAGTCAAAAGTACGGAGTTTGTATGATCTGTTCGAAAAGAAACTGTACCTACGCCTTTCTGTGGTGAAGGGATTCGTGGAGGTACACGCAATCGTTGTGGCGGTCTCAAGGTCTCAAGGCAAAAACGTTCTAAAATGAGAATTATTTAGTATTGAATAAATGTAAGTGATCTAATCAACAAGTTGAAGGTTGCTGAATGAAACCACAAACAAAAATGATTAACAATAAAGAACCAGGAGGTATTTATAGTTTACGTCTTACAATTGTAGGTAAAGAGGTATAGTTGCAAGCAACAATCTATGAGACTCATTATACGAACAGCCGATTACCGCTCACAACGGTTTACAAGTAACACCTGAAGCTGTCGTAAATAACAGACGGGTTCGGCACATTCCACTGTTTTGCAGCGGAGCGGACCTTATTCAAAAATTGTGTTCAGGCTTTTTTTAGATATTTTTTCCGTACGATAAATCAATGCGCATTATTTGGTATTATTATTTGAACTACAAATATTTCTCATCTAATAGCTTTTCATGTATGACTAAATCGTATTCTTTCCTAATTTAATGAATAGTATCTATTTTTATAACTATGAATGGTAAACATTCCAATTTCAATGCAGAAGCCCATATTTTCTAATTTTTGATCGCAGTGTGTAATCGTCCTCTGTCCTGTTTCTTCACAGTTTGAAATTTTCTTTTAATCTGGAGGATCATAAACGTAGTTTCTACCTGTATATTTTTTTGGAAATAAGAAGAATTCAGAACTATTCTACTCCTGCTATAAACGGTATTTAAAGCATATATGTTTACTTATATTTTAAAGTTTTACAGCATATTCAGTCATATATGCTTATATTTGGCCACTTATTAAGAGGCATTTGTGACAAATACATTTCGTAGGGCAACTGGTCAAACAGATTATTGCTGATTTTAAACGGTGGGCAACTGAGTACCTCCGAAACAATTAAATATGTTCATTCTTATCACTAGGAACTGTCGCGGCATATACCTGAGTGTTTAATCTCCTAATCTCTATTGACCGGTGGGGCAACTGGTCGAACGGATTATTGGTGATTTTAAACCGTGGGCCAATTGAGCACTTCCGCGTAGACATTGGAAAGAGTAAGAAATATTTTTCTTTTATTCCCCAAACATTTAAATACCTGTAAAATACTTGAAAATTTCATTTCGTTCGTTTCGTTTAGAGTGCATTCTCGCTTCTGAATGTGGTCACACCATTCTACGATAACCCCCATATTATTGCATTTTCAACCCTATTGAAATGATATGGGGGCAGTTGAAACAAAGCCTTCGACGAGGGAACACCGGTGGAAAATTTAGCAATGAAATGCTAAAAATTAAACACGAAGATGAAATAACAAGTGTCGATGCATGAAGAAATTCAGTGCGGCATGTACTGGACATTGAAAATCGGTACAGAGCGAATCATGTACAAGAATTAATAATAGAAGTTAATCGTGATTTTAGCGTTGAAAGTGATAGTGAGTAATTTTTTTTAGTTTGTGACTCTTGTAATGTGCTTATTAATAAGCTGTAATAAACATAATCGATACCGCGTATAAAATTTATTATGCACTATTGTAAATTTTTTCGAACAAATGTAAATAATTTTCTACTAACTAATTTGTATGTTTTATATTAAATTTGTATGAATTCGTTATAACATGCAAAGGCTTTTATTTTATACATCAGAAAATTTAAACCTAATAAAGTATCACATAAAAATAGATCGCGGGTCGCGCAAGTTAGCATCATTTGTTATAAAAGCTTCTATGTTTTATTGATTGCTAAATTATCACAACTAACAAATTTCAAAAATTTATAGTGGAAAAGTTAAAATTTTAGCCAACAATTTTTTTTGAATACGACCCTTTTATGAACTTTGAAGCGTGCCACTAATCCCAATAGTTTAGGACGGCCAACCATAAGGTTGTAAAAACCCTCATTTACAATACAATAGTTTACGACGGCCGACCATCAAACTGTAAAACTCTGCATAAGTTAGTCTTATAGATCGTTGCTTGAAAAACCCACAGATGCTGCGGCGGATTGATTCATGTCTGTAAGGAACCAACCCTAATAAAGTTCTGGGGAAATTTAGTGACGTGACCAAACAGGTGGCTTAATTTACTTCTAATTTAAATAATTTGCTACTATTGTAAATATATTAGTAGTTACATGAAACCTACATTTTTTTTTAGTTAAAACAGTGATAACTGAACGAGATAACTCGTTCGTTCGTGTGCATATACAAAAAAAAGAAACATGCCAGCAATGGAAACCTGCCGGAAAGCAAACCGTCGTTGGCGTCTCAGAAATGCCCGATATCTCTTGGAATTAGAATTCGAACGGCGTCAAGAGCGGCCTGCCTCCAGCAGATTACAACTGTAATTGGTAATTTCAATTTAGCGATGGCTTCTCACTATGTTTGCCGTTCTGATTTAGATTTCGCAACGGGTATAAAATCGAAAAATGCTGGCAGCGAGTAATACGTTTCGTTTTACAATTAAAAGTTTTTTAATTAACAGTGAAATGAACAGATTCATATCAGGCGTTATGCAAATATGACTATTATTATTATTTTGCAATTGTGTAAAAACTAATAAGAATCAACGGTGCATTTACTTATGCATCTTCTCGTTGACTTAATCAGATGATCCATATCCTCATCGGGAGTCTCAATTCAGGCTACTTATACTGCAGCATGAAAGACCATCAGAGTGCGTAGGATGCACAGTGGTAAAGGTTATTTGAAAAAGAGCCAAAACTATTATTACATTATAAAGGAGCATCCTGTATATATAAATCGGATATGCAGGCGCTGTTTACTATATAACATAACAAATATATGATGCCTCGAAGCCCACCGTTACACAGTAATGGTCCATTGTTCCTCAAACAAGAATTGTCCACGATAAAAATTATCCACGTAAAACTTGGCTTTATTTTTAACGATTAATGTAAAACGCAGTAAGTTTTGCTCAAATGACATTTTTAATTGTCAGTTTTCAAAAACATCACCATTGCTATGCACAATAGTTTGTATTTACGAAAATGGATTCGAAACAATATTAATTTGCTTCGTCCAAAAAACCTGTGTAAGAGAAACGAGAACTCAGAAATGTCTTTCCCGGCAATTGGAAAATCTTTGGTAATATCAAAGTTGACGGTAGCATATGTTCTGAATAACTTCAGTCAACGCTTGATTATTAATCGCAAACTAGGTTCCGGCAGAAAATCAAGTGCTGCTGGTCAAATCACGGAAAAAAAGTGTTAAGTTCCTTCAAGCGAAATCCCAATGCCTCTGTGAGGGATGTGACCAAAAAAGTTGGAACCTCCAAATCCTATGTTCAAAAAGTGAAGAAGAGGAATGAATTAGAGACCTCTAAGGTACAGAAAGCAACAAATCGGGACGACAAACGAAATTTGGCCGCCATAACTCGGTCTAGAAAATTGTATAGAAATTTCTTAACAAAGGTGGACTGCGTGATACTGGACGACGAAACTTACGTTAAAGCCAGCTCCCTGGACAAGAATTTTTACTTGTTCTAATAAACTTGATATTCATAACATATTCAAACAAAAAAAAATGTCAAAGTTTGCTGAAAAATTCTTGATTTGACTTGTTAAATCAAGAATTTTTCAGCGGGAAGCTTTTTAAAAGTTTTGTCTTTAAGGGAACTATAAGTCAAGAAATGATTTAGAAGAATGCTTGAAAAAGCGCTTATTGCTATTTAAAAAAGATCATGATGTTCCCACTCTTTTTTGGCCCGATTTAGCGACAGCCCATTATGCAGAGCGAACCGCACAGAGTTAAGGCCTATTGAAAAATACTGGTCCCATGTAAAGTGTGAACTCAGAAAAACAAGAGATAAAGCCAAGAACATCACAGATTTCATATCGTTGCGAATAGGAGGTTTGAAAACTGCGCATTTCTCACTTAACTCATTTTATTTAAAACACTAGTATCAAATACACTACTAAGTCTATACACAACCAGTCGAAACACTACTGTTTTAACGCCACTAATTCACTAAACCACTATACTCTACACACTTATAGGTATACAGAAGATTTTGAAAAAAATACTAAACCGTTTAAAAGTTAGGGGATAAAATAAGGGGGTTGGGTCCCTCTCGCCCCCTTCCCAAATAGAATGTATAATGCAGCTTCTAGAAACAATCAAAAAATTTTAAAACTAAGCCAACCAGAATTCGTTAAATTTTAAACAGAGTACCTCCTTTCGCGATTTTAAGCAGGATCGCGTACGCCTCGTCTGCCGTTTCACGTACGATTTTGTAATAAATCGTCTGGTACATTCAAGGAGAGGTATAGAAATGAAAATGTTTATGTACTCATGAATAAAACATGAGCACTTCGGGTGTCATATAAATCGCCATCGGTCGTAAACAAAAACGTATTGACAATTCTCTTGCTGGATTTTAAATTGCAAAATGGAGGTGCCCCCGGTTTGTTTTCGCTTACGCTTGGAAGCTCCTACCTGTTTTCGTTGTGAAGCGAGCAAACGCGAACTCACATCTATTGGGATGCTTCAGGACATGTGGCGTTTAACAAAGGTGTGTGAATTAAATTTAACCCCATATTGTAATCCCTACCTAAAGGGCTTTACAGTTAATTAATGTGTGTCAATTTTGTAGTGTTATTAGTCCCAAAATAATATCATAGGGCGAAATAACGACTTGATTATGTCCTTGGCATTTTAAATATTTCCTTTCGTTCGAACTCGAATACATTTTATAATATTTTAATAGTTTGCAGTTGGAGATATAACTATAATTTCCTAAAAGCTTTTAAAATATGAACTTTTTAGCTTCCTGCTTAAAACCACGTCTTCGAAGGGCTCCATGCCATCATTTCTCCCAGTATAAAAAAGTACATACTCATACTATTCGCTGAACAAAGATTACGACAAACTTGTAACAGACTTTCTGGAATGCGTATTTATAGTAACGAATTACTACCAAATCAGAATACCTGTATATCTGAATCTCGGTTTATGTAAACCTTTGATAATTGATATGGGCTCTAAGGTTTCTCTGGAGAAATAATTTATGATTTTAGCAATGCCTTTTATTGCTGAAATTGGTGTTTACAGATAATACCTTGCAAAGTAGATTCACTGGGTATTCAAAAGTAGATATTTTGTTCATGTTTTGATAAGCAGGCACTAAYACAGCGCTTGACTTTACCTATGTTACTTGGTTATGTGAAGAGTAAAAATCGAAAATAGCATCTAAATCCCAAACATAAGATCTGATCCGAGGGCAACTTTCAAAAAGCTGTCTGGAAAAGTATCAAAACAGATCTTGACAAGTGAATTTATTAGATTTCCTGCAATACTTCCTGCACATTGAACGAGAGTCAGAAACTGTCTGCTTGAACTATTATATAAATTAAAATCGCAGTTGAAATAACCACTATGTTCGCATCAACGACGAGCTTACCATGAGACAGGAAATGCCACAGGCCTTTCCTCCAATCTTCATAAAATTTCAAAAACTGCACCTTCCGTTGAAAGCTTGCAAAGAAGGAGGGAGAGGTCGCATACGTTTCAACAATCACGCTCTTTCAGTCCTTGGCAAGCTTGCAATTTGGGATTTCTGTCGTAACTGTCTAAAGCGATAACGTGATACGGGATAACGAGATACGTGAATTAGAATACTTTAGCCCAAGGTCCAATAAAGGCGGCTTAGTTTCTTGTCATTTATTTCTTGTTTTAAGTTTTTGCTTGGTTTACTTTTCTGATGGTTAAGGAGTTGATATATGGTTGGTGTAGTGTCCGTTTCCTTTCCATTTATTGCTATTATTTTAAGTCTTTCCTGACCACATTCTATTATTACATTCTACGTTTTATAGAATAAACATGCAGAGATGGAAACCTTCTGATGTCGGGTGTGAGATATGCAAAGCTAAAATTAAATCAAATCAGAAAAGCAACATTGCGCTGGAAAAACATTGAAATCAACCTACAATATTACGAAAATTGTTTCCAATATCAAATTAACGTGGATGAACTTTTATTGCAATCGACGCAAAACAGCATAAAAAGTTACCAATAATTATAATAGAAACGATGTGTATTGATGATAATAACATATATTTGTCTAGCATACAATATCTATAAAACATGATTGGGAGCAAGAAAGTTATACGGAAAGTGAAAAGCCCCTCAAATAGATTTTGCACAAGAACATAACGAGAATCACACCTTTGTACTGATGTGCGGCTGGACGAATATGGTAGTTCTTTTTTAAGATGATTCAAAGTGAACAATGCAAGTGAGCCTTTCAAAGCACCGCTTCTAGTCAGAGCATTTGCTCTATATGGGAAATCGAGGTGGCACAAATATCCTAAGTAAAGTAGCTACCGATAATATGTTGGTAAGGCATACAATAATTATTTCCTTTGAAAGAAATATTTGTAGTGACCAAAGAGGCTTATAGCTGGGGAACTTCAGTCAAAAGCGACCAGGTAGAACGGGTAACGGATAATATGTCTTAGTTTGTATTGTCACTGGTATTATTATACTATAACGAATCAAAACAGATATACTGTATTAAAGACAATTTTCTGATAGCGATTTTCATTTGATGGCTGGTTTAAACAAATGCCTATTCGATACACTACTAATTTACTGTGAAAAGATTGAAAACAGTAGTAAAGATATGAATTAAAAGTCATTGTTAGATAAGAAGGACCTTAATGAGATAACAGCACTGAGCTCAAGAGTAAAAATATGAATATAAAGTTATTATTAGATAGGGAGGCCTCCTAGCACTTCGGTGCAGACTGTTTAGTCAGATGCTACATTGGTATAGTTGGCCATATTACCTAACAGCTATCAGAAGTGGAACGATAATTGCAACATATACATAGTAACTAGATGAAAAATTAAATTGGGTATTTAATAGGGTCCTAAAACTAATAATTTTCGTACCTTCTCGAATAAATACGAAAGTGTCGACCACTGAAAGTCTATCAGTAAAGCACTGACATGATGACAAAGCAATTTATACACCTTCATGGAAACTTTTAGTTGCCTGTATATCAATTTTTTTCTTTCAGAGTCTTGTAGGTGGTTTATAAACCATAATGTAAAATTGTATTTTCAAAAAAAAATACGCGAAGCACGCATGAAATAGTAATACGTGCTTGAATTGAATTGTATTAAATGCCTTTTATAAAAGTTATACTATAACTCGAAATTAAATATAACAAAGTATTTCAAGTAATTCCCTTAACAATACCGTAATTACTAATAATACATTAGACGCTAATAGACGCCTTCTAATGAGCGTCACAAATTGTTCAGTTCACAGCGTGCAAGTCAACCCATTACGAAATTAAACCGTATGTAACCATCACTGCATTAGAATTGGAGAGAGGTAAAGGATTTGTCACAAATATGGACTGGTCGTTTAGCGAGAAACTTATCGTTGTGTCTTGTAGGTTTATTGGAATAGTCTTTTTTGAAACCAACTACCGACCAGGCAATAACAACAGGAGATGGATAACACTCATACCCATATTTTACTACGCATTCTCATTTTATTGTATAATTTCAACGTTGTTGACGTATCACCAAGTGTATGCCGGTACGGATGCCGAATCGCTTATAAGGGCAAGTGATTTTGTAGGGGTCGTTATTATTGGTCTGAGTCTCCTTGGAAAGGGATGCTATTATTTCATCAAGAGAAAGGAGCTAGCTGATTTAGTTTGGAAGGTAAGACTAATACAAGACAAAGGAGTATCTAGTAGAAACTATTTACATGGACATGTCTTAGAACCGTTTACCACTAATTTAAGTATTGAAATAGTTATTATGCTGAAACTGGATGTGTACGCCGTTTTAATACAAGAAATTAGCCCATGTTCCATTTTCTTGTATAACAGATGCATTTTCACAAGTCCTTTAACTTTAAGAAAAATAGCGCCGTGATGTTTGTTCGACGTTTGGAAGGGGGTGATATGCAGCAAACATAAAATATCGGTTTTTTCCAAATACTCAGTTGTATATGTTTCATAACCATGCTTTTTCCAAAATGTTTACTAATAGCCCGATAAATACAAGCATGAAAGGCAAGGGCCTTAAAAAGACAGCACTCGGTTTCTTTTAAAAATAACATTGACACTGAAACTACTGCTATGGATCTGAACAAACTACAATGGAGCATGCGCATGCGAGAAGCGAGAGCTAGTTATGGCAGTGTTGTCCAAGCTATTTTAGCGTTATTATAATATATCTGCGCGAAATGTAGCTTTCCAATTGAAATCACGGATAGTAATGCACAAGTAATATATAATAATCACTTAATGGAAAAGTATGTTTCATAACAAAGCTGTATAGTCTGCAAATAAACTTTTGCAGCTAACAACCGCGCAGAGCAAATGTTTTTAGGAAGCTCTTTCTCCAGAGAAGACAAAAATTCGTCTATTGCACATTTAAAATCAAGCGACACGAGAAATAGAGCGAGCTATACTGAATATCCATACTTTGTGTTGAAACTACGCAGATCGGTGCGCACTAACCTGTCTTAGCGTTTATAAACAAATCTAGGGTTTCCGGATTTACCCGGACATGTTTGGGTTTTTAAGGTATCCGGGGAAGTCCGGCCGGAATTTGAAAAAATGTCCGGGAAACCTGGACTTCGTAAAAATAACTTTGTTCGATATTTTAATCGCTATGGCGCCACATCTCCAGCAGAGTGCCGATGCGTATTCGAACATACGCATCTCTATACACTGGCGTCCCGCCAAGGTCAAACTTTTCGTTTTCCGCGCAGTCGTGAATTCTTCCGTTTTCATTTGTCGGTATCGGGTATCGGTAAATCCCAAAGTTTATGTAAGTTTTTTAATAAAATAAATAAATTCTTAACTCTAATTTTTTTAGCCTTTGAAGTACATAAGTAAGTTTATGGCGTATTTTTCGGCAAAGTCAGGAATTTGTCCGGTTTTCAGGGCTCACTTGTTCTGAATTTCATAAACCCTTTATGGAAACCCTAAACAAATCGTACATATAAACCTGCTCCTCGAACCTACACAATTAGCAGGGTTGTGAGACTGGGCAGCTTTTGTACTGATATCGGCGGAATCAGCTTTCGAACAGGAGATATCTGTCCCGTTGGGCTGACTTCCTAACTGAAATTCAAGGATCTACGTACATGTAGCTGCCACTATAGGTCAATTAATACATCAACATGAAATGCAGTTTTAGGCCTCTTAAAATATATTGATGTGAATAAACTTTTGGCAGCACTGGGAACATCCATGTGTTTTCTTGCTTTTGTAAATGAAACGGAAGAAATGCTTCCACGCAATTGTATATCTTGTTTCCCTATATTGTTATGGACAAATTCAAATTCAAATTCAATTTTTCAAGTGAAACATTGCCCATTTGCAGAAAAAATTTATATGCAGTTGGATCTTCTATCATTCATTCCATGAACATTCATTCTCCTTGCATCATCATTAATATCAACACTGATGCACTTAATAATTTTTTGTCATTAGGCATTTTTTAACTGTTAAGAACAAATTATGGTAATTCAGGATCACGACAAACACAAACTACAATAAAAGTTATTGTTTATGAGTGGGTTAAATCTAAAGTCTACTTTTCTCTAATAGTATAGATCTTAGGTTGCACCTGCTATCGTATAAAGACGTAATTTTATACAGGGTTTCTATAAATGATTAATGCATCCAGGGCGCTTATGGAAATATCGATTAAATCTGCTTGGCACATCTCAGTAAAGTGAATACAACAATTGCTTTGACGTTTAGTTTTCATCTGTCGATTGTTGAATTATTTGATATATTTTAATATGAGAAAACGCGTGGGAGCTTATATAGAAACCTTTAACATATTTTGTGGTGTTTTGAGCAATAATCAACTTTGAGGTTGCAAAAAGCTCACATTAGGCTTTTTAAGATTACGTCATCGAACATGGCTTCCAGGAGGCACCCAGCGCGCGCATGGAACGCGCCTACGAAACCGTTGAAATGGACGGGTGGGTGATAGAGTTGGGTAGTTCATGACCAAGTCGTTCAAATTGAATGACTCATGCCATGATTCGTTTGATTCAGCTCACAGCTAATGAATCAGCGTCCTTCGTGCATCGGTCATAGTTGACGGTTGGCTGGCTGGCTACGGGACACATGTTGCAGCTGTCAGCTGTCTTTAAGCAGGTCTAACAACTCGGTATAACTCGTTGTCGGTTATGATTCTTGAATGTCTTGAATGATCCGAATCTATGCGATTGGTTGAACGATTTGAATTGAATCTAATGTCCCAGCTCTAGTGACTGACGTTGGCATTAAGTAATGGGGTTTCTATGACAGAGCGTTGGAAGCTGCATCGTTTTGACAGGTGCTCCCTGGCAGTCACTTCAAAAGTCACGTGTTTTAGATAGTCTAATTTCATAGCTATGAGCTAACACGGTTTCGTATATCTTTTAGGTTATGTATTGTATTTGTGAACTTGTGGCTATAGAAATCCTGTTAAAGAATTGCACTATGATGGACTGAAGGACATTTTAGCCTGCCACAATGATAAAATTAAAAAACTAAGTGGTACTAACGTTAGCTCCACTGCACAAAGCTTCCACAGTGCAAGGGTGTAGACTGTAGAGGTTACTACAAGTCTACTATACGAATAATGGTTATTTCTTACATTTAAAAGAAAAATAGAACCGTGATTTGTTGGAAAATCTTTACAAAGCCTTCAGTTTCATGACTGCAACTTGATCTGCAACCTTCAGTACAATCGTGCTCATTGATGAACAGTGATCGCCCTGCATACTGTAGCTTGGCAGCAGTTATAAAAAGGCGGCACAAAGAATTCAGAAATTAACGCCTCCCGCGTTGCATTAATCATTTATAGAAACCCTGTAGAACAACAAACTTGAGCGCGCGTGCCTATTGAAATACCTAATGAAAAGGATTTGTAATTACAAACTGAGAACAAAACCGTGCGCTTATTTCTTGTATTGAAACACGCACGCATCTAATTGTCAGTATAAACTTACTTAATTAAGTATAGTGGTAAACGGCTCTTATGCTGAACATTGGAAGTCATATTGTGAGAATCAGTAAGTCATCTACGTAGGTTGCTATGGTCTGTAAATACAAATACCTGCATTGTCGATTGCCCAATGAGCGTTTGAGCCCTGCAAAAAAGGCCTAGTAACTTTTCTACCACATATTTAAGATAGACGTGTCCATGTCAAATGTCTATCTCAAAGGTTTAGCCACCAGGGATTTCTTTACAGATAAAACACTTGGACGGGAATAAACACCACGCCAATCTATTGGGCCCATTTACATTATTTTTTATGATGCTGGTAATGTCAGCAATAGATATCACAACCATGCTTCGTCTAGGAAAGAATAAATGGCCCATGCTAAAGTTCATACTATGTTACACTATGAGCATTTATGAAAGCTTTATAGAACTGATGTTTATGAGTATTTTTCTTCAAGCGTTGATTAATTCTTACAAACAGTTAAACGAAAATATCTCAAAAGTTTCCTTTTGTGGTCGTTCTGCATCAAATTCAGCGGCAGTCAAAGCAATGGAGGGCTTAACAGTAAAACATTACGAACTTTGTTCACTGGCTATGGAAGCAAACAAAATTTTTGGCTTTCCTGGATTGTTAGGAATAACAAACGATTTTCAGTGCATAACAGGAAGTCTCTACGTGTTATGGACAACAGCTAAAGGCAACTTAGGTGAAGAATCTATCACTCTGGCTATTGGATGGTCTGCAGTTTATTCACTTCATACGTGGTGTCTGCTAAAGGACTGGGTTAAATTATATAAAGAGGTGAGGATTTTTCATCAGCCACAATGCTAAATTTTTGTTATTTTACTCTTAGGCATCCAAAGGTGCAAGCTACACCCACGACATTTGGAACCACTATGTAAGCCATACTGAGGAAAATGAAGAAATTCGTCATTTACAACTGTCAGCTGTGCAGTATTATTTCACGAAGCCTATATTCACTGCTTGTGGATTTTTCCCGCTTGACATGACATTTATTCATCTAGTAAGTACGCTAAAACTTAGATGCGAAGCAAATACACCAGTTCATTTTACAGATGGTTGCTTCTGTTACGACTTACTGGATATTTTTAACTCAGTTCCATACCCCACTGAGGATATAAAAGTGTATAGATCGAGATTTATTACGTTATAGATGAAACAAATGGTAATGTATCAAAACTACCAGTAAAACCTTTGGAGCTAGAAATTTTAAATTGTATATTAAAGGTGGTCAGTAATGAAGTAATTTGGATTTAAGTAAATGTACATTAACATACCCTGTATTCGTTAGTCATTAATAATTTGCGTTTGTTATATAGCAAAAACTATGAATTATAATAAATAGTATGGGTAAAGAGGTGTGTCCTATTTTAATTAAACCGTCATTTACATGTACATCAAACTTATAAGGTAGACAGTATTAAATCACTTGGATCCGGCTTAGTAACATACTAATTAAGATTAAGACTATTGTGTATATCAATAGCCAGGGGTGCGATGCTATGTCCCCTAAAATATCTTGATATTGCAGAATGAAATTATATATGCGTTCCTACTGCAAGCGCGTCACTCATAGGCACTACCTTTCAGTAATAGTACACGTCATTTTGAAGTGCATATGGGCTTGCTATTWAACTAGTGAGTGATATATTTGGCCGTTACTTATAGTTTTAGGGACACAATCTATAGCACTGCGCGACATCAAGAAAAAAAAGTTTGCTTTAAACTTGTGAGATGGTCTGCCGGAGATCATTTGATGGACCCTTACTTTCGTCCTTCTTATTTGTGTGGAGAAAACTACAAAGACTTTTTGGAAAAGGAACTTTCGACTGCTCTTGAAAACCTTTCACTTCTAGATAGAGCGCGTACGGGCTTTTAACAATGTCCATGAGCTCCGCCAGCGTATTCAACGTAATTTTGAGCGAATAAGCAACACTGAAGCCATTTTCTTCAGGGTGAGAAGGTCAATGATACAATGTGCACTGCCGAAGATGGTGGTCACTACCAAAATTTAATTTAAAATTAATTAAAATAAAGCATTTTACAATTCAGCTGCTTCTGCGTATTTTTGTTGTCTGATTTTATTATGATCTATTGACGGTCAAATTTTAATAAATTTAGCTGAAAAAGGTTGAAATAAAACTTTTTTAAATACATAAAAAGTCTAACTTTATGTTAAAATTGTACCAAGTACAGGACAGTTAGTTGTCCTCTATTCGGCCAACTAGATGTGAGTAAATCTGTAAATACTTTAAACGCACTTTTCTCGAAAACGGGAAATTTTAATGAAACGTCATAGGATGGAGTATTCCTTTAAATAAGGACCATAGATTTAAAAATTTTTATCAAACCATTCAAAAATTATTTGCACAAATATTCTAAACCAAAGACCATTAAAGGTAGTTAAACCCCCCACCCGCCTTGAGAGGTATTAAAAAGTGGCACCACTTCAAACCCACATTCTAAAAATATAATCAAAATCGGTCCAAAAATTAAAAAAAAAACGATTCGTAAAAAACTATTTTCTACCGTTCATCTTCAAAAAGCCGTAACTCAATAATGAGGGCGCAGATCTCAAAATGCAAAATCAACTTTCTTCGTATTTTTATGCATAGAATACGCATATATTTCAGTGACACCCTGTATACATTTACCGCGCCGAGCTAAAAGATATTATAAAATAAAAATAGGTAAAAAAACTTTTTAAGTTAAACGGTTTTATGTTAAACATACATTGCAGTGTTTAAGATAAATGTACTAAAAACCAAAAAATAATAAAATAGATACAGTCGTGGGAATTATAAACATATGCATAGACTAGACTAAAATAAAACCGTGGGGCACGTCCATCGTTGTCGGTTGAACAACTGCCTAATTATAGTGTAACATTACAAAACAAACATTTTAATCAACGATTGTAGACAATTGACGTGCCCCACGGTTTTATTTTAGTCTAGTCTATGCATATGTTTATAATTCCCACGACTGTATCTATTTTATTATTTTTTGGTTTTTAGTACATTTATCTTAAACATTGCAATGTATGTTTAACATAAAACCGTTTAACTTAAAAAGTATTTTTACCTATTTTTATTTTCTAGTTTTTAGTTTTTATTTCGCATTCTGTTTAATTCATTTAGTGCTTCATTATTGCAAGGTTTCTTGCCCGTTAGTTTATTGCAGTCCAACTCCTCTATACGTAGTCCCTGCAAAGATCTTACTCTACTAAGAGCCACGTAGGCTTGACCTTCTTCAAACAGTTTCGCACCTAAGTATACGACTGCGTGATCCACAGTGCTGCCCTGCATTTTATGTATTGTAGAAGCCCATGATAGTATTAAAGGCAACATTCTTCTTTCAGCCGTCCCGTAATTGTACTTAGCTGGAAACTGTATGGCTTTCGGGTGTATAAGATGTACTCCGTCTCTTGCGAAATCAATTCGGACGGAAGGTACATCTGTTGCATACATCTCAGTTCGACGAAATTGAGGCCAAACGATTTCGTTGATGTAGCCTATAGCGCCATTTACTAATCCCTTTGAAACGTCAATATTGGACCGTAGCATGACTTTTGCCCCCACAAATATTTCCAGTTCCGCTGGTAAACCCCCAGTTTTTTGATACCCATGTTGATGGGATTGATTGATAAAACCTAAGTTATCCGCCATTTTGTAGAGGCCGCCATCTTGGATTTTAATTTTATATAGTACATTGTATTCTACTGGTTGAGCACTTTCATTTGATACCCATGTTGATGGGATTGATAAAACCTACGTTATCCGCCATTTTGTAGCGGCCGCCATCTTGGATTTCAATTTTTTATAGTATATTGTATTCTGCTTGTTGAGCCCTTTCATTTGATACCCATATTGATGGGATTAATAAAACATAAATTATCCGCCATTTTGTAGCGGCGGCCATCTTGAATTTATAATGATAATGAATAAACATAATTGTATTGTCACCAAAATCCAAAGTGTATACAAAATTTCAGATTAATCGGTTGACAGGAAGAGGGTGAAATTTGAATTACTAAATTTGACCCAAGAATAAATAATAAATAAACAAACGGGGTGAGCTAAATAAAACCGTTTAAAAAAAACCTAACGAACGAATAGTTAGGTATAAAGAAATTTTTGGGTTAAACACTTACACTGAATCGAGATTTAGTGAACTGATGATTTAAGACAAGACAAATGACAGTTGCAGTAAAATGGGCCAATACAGCGTCAGCTAATTGTTATCGACGAATTTATTTTGAAATAAATATATTTAGCAAATAGTATAMCGCAATTTTATATTGCCTTTGTTCGCTGTAGTGACGTGGTACCCATTTCCGGTTTCTTTTTCTTGGTACATCGTCTTGTTTTATCTTTAAGATAAGTTGTCTCTTTCGACGTCAATAATTTATTTCCTTCGATTTCTGCAAAAGACTGTTTAAAAATATTAAATAGTCTGCTGTTAAATTGTAACTTACCTGCGTTTCAAAAAATAATTTGGTTTCAATAACAGAATTTGTCTTAAATCAAAATTTTTCTTGTCTAGATAATAAATATTCCTTACAAAATTCAGATTTAGCAATGGGTTTGTCTCTTAGCCCACTTTTAGCAGAACTTTTTATGAATAATTTAGAACAAGATATTTTCAAAATCGTTTCCTTTTCTTCCCATATTAAATTTTGGTATCGTTAGGTAGATGATGTTTGCGCCTTTATACAGGACATCGCAATGACTTAAATAATTTTCTTACATGTATTAATTATCTTCATGATTCTCTAAATTTTAGTTATGAATTTAGAAATTAATAATCAAATTCCATTTTTAGATTTATTAATTATACGAATTCAGTCTTCGTCTTACCTATCTTTCGAATGTTTTAGAAAACCCACACACACTGATACTTTTCCTTTCACCCTTATACACACAAATTAACCGTATTTCATTCTATTTTTAAAAGACTTTTTAAACTACCCCTTTCTTTAAACGCTTTTGAAAAGGAACTGGGTGTAGTAGTATACTTTAAATATTTACTTATGATGACAAAGCAGTTTATACACCTTCATGGAACCTACTACTTTTACTTGCCTGTATATCAATTTTTCTTTCAGAGTCTTGTAGGTGGTTTATAAACCATAATGTAAAATTGTATTTTCAAAAAAAGATACGAGAAACACGCATTAAATAGTAATACGTTTATAAAAGTTATACTATAACATATAATATATAAATTAAATATATCAAGGTATTTCAAGTAAGCAATTCCCTTAACAATACCGTAATTACTAATAATACATTAGACTCTAATAGACGCCTTCTAATGAGCGTCAGAAGTTGTTCAGTTCGCAGTGTACAAGTGATCCATTACGAAATTAAACCGTATGTAATCATCACTGCATTAGAATTAGAGAGAGGTAAAGGGTTTGTTACAAATATGGACTGGTCGTTTAGCGAGAAACTTATCGTTGTGTCTTGTAGATTTATTGGAATAGTCTTTTTTGAAACCAACTATTGTCCAGGCAATAACAACAAGAGATGGATAACACTCATACCAATATTTTACTACGCATTCTCATTTTATTGTATAATTTCAACGTTGTTGACGTATCAACAAGTGTATGTCGGCGCGGATGCCGAATCGCTTATAAGGGCAAGTGATTTTGTAGGGGTCGTTATTATTGGTGTGAGCCTCCTTGGAAAGGGATGCTATTATTTCATCAAGAGAAACGAGCTAGCCGATTTAGTTTGGAAGGTAAGACTTATACAAGACAAAGGAGTATCTATTTACACGGACATGTCTTAGAACCGTTTGCTACTAATTTAAGTATTGAAATAGTTATTATGCTGAAACTGGATGTGTACGCCGTTTTAATACAAGAAATTAGCCCATGTTCTATTTTCTTGTATAACAGATGCATTTTCACAGGTTTGACTTTAAGAAAAATAGCGCCGTGATGTTTGCTCGACGTTTGGAAGGAGGAGATATGCAGCAAACAAAATATAGTTTTTTTTTTCAAATACTCAGTTGTATATGTTTCATAACCATACTTTTCCCAAAATGTTTACTAATAGCCCGATAAATACAAGCATGAGAGGCAAGAGCCTTAAAAAGATTGCACACGGTTTCTTTTATTAACTTTTATAGAAAGCAAACTATTAAAATCTAGGGTTGAAACAATTTATTTAATTGTAATGTCGAGAGATCATTGACACTGAAACTACTGCTATCGGTCTGAACAAACTACAACGGAGCGTGCGCATGCGAGAAGCGAGAGCTAGTTATGGCAGTGTTGTCCAAGCTATTTTAGCGTTATTAATATATCTGCGTGAAATGTAGCTTTCCAATTCCATTCCATTCCATGAACATTCATTCTCCTAGCTTAATCATTGTTAGTATCAACAGTCATACACGACTTAATCATTTGTTTTTTGAGTCATTAGGCATTTTTTTTTAACTTTTAACAACAAATTGTGGTAATTCGGTATTACCACAAACACAAACTACAGTAAAAGTAATTTTTTATAAGTGGGTTACATCTAAGGCCTACTTTACACACAACAATTGCTTTGACGTTTATTGTCATCTGTCGATTGTTAAATTATTTGATATATTTTAATATGAGAAAACGCGTGGAAGTTTGTATTTTCCATTTTCAACATATTTTGTAGTGTTTTATACAACAATCAACTTTAAGATTGCAGAAAGTTCTCATTTCGAAGCTGTGGACTAACACGGTTTCGTATAACTTTTAGGTTATCTATTGTATTTGTGAACCTGTGGCTACAGTAAGCCTGTGAAAGAATTGCACTATGATGGACTGAAAGATTTTTTAGCCTGCCACAAAATGGTAAAATTCAAAAACTAAGTAGTATTAGCGTTAGCTCCACTCATAGAAATCTTATTTATTACATAGAACTTTTATATATAACACCTGCGCGTGAAAAATCTATGTCAATACGTGTATTGGCGAAAGAAGCAGCGGGTTTGCGGCGCATGCTCAAAACGTACAATTTTAAGACCTCGAAAAGGTCTGTCTTTGTCTCTCATCTCACTGTGCCTGTCAGTGAGTTACTTCAGGTGGTAAAGGTTATGTTTATTTAAAAAAATGCGCCATTTGATAACCCCAATTTCCATTTTTGCTAAGGTATGTAAAACAATTTGATTCGTTATTTTATTACCTAGAGTTTTTACATACCTTTTTATGTAAAACAATTGTTTCGTTATTTTATTACCTAGAGTTTTTACACACCTTTTTTTTGTAATTGCCCATACATACCAAAAACATTTCATTTGGAAATTCTCGTCATTATTGTCAAAACGAACATAAAAGATTACCTTCCTGGCCTTCCAAACAGGCAGCGCCAATAATAATTTAAAAAGATTCGCAAAATTGTCGAAAATACCTTCGGCAATTCGTTGCCTGGTTATCCCAAAAATTTGGCTGGACACGTCCGCGTCTCTTTCTTCATCTTGTACTTATTCTTGACAGTGCTGTAAATTTTAAAGGGCGTAAATACATAAATGAGAGTGGTAGACAGACATCGACCGGCACGAACCTATAATATTTAACCGGCACTGATGATGTTGCATTTTCCAACAGCTCCTTTAGTACAAAAACATTTAATATGTGATATAAATTTTCTGTAACCAACCCTGGTTTTAGTTTCATAATTGTTAGTCCGGTTCTGACTTGCTTTCAACCTATGAATTTAGCGTTCTATGTAAATATACGATTTCTCTGGCTTCCACAATGCAAGGGTGTAGCCTGTAGAGGTTAACTATTGAAATGCTTACTGAAAAGGATTTATAATTACAAATTGAGAACAAAACCCTAAGCTTATTTCTCGTATTGAAACGCGCGCACATCTAATTTTTAGTATAATAATTTTAAGAACTTATTTCAATACTTCAATAAGTATAGTGGCAAACGGCTCTTATGCCGAGCCTTGGAAGCCATATTGTGAAACTCGGCAAGTCATCTGCGTAGGCGAGAATTACAGTGTGGATGACACCATGCCATCTAGTGGCAATACGGCATCATCCACTCGTCTCTGTGAAGAACGAATCTGAACGGGCGTTTAAAAGCCGTCAGACGTCCTCCAACGACGATTTCTGCACCGAATGCTGTTCTCGAGACATAATTATCGTCTACGTAGGTTGCTATGGTCTGTAAATACAGATAACTGCATTGTCGATTGCCCAATAAGCGTTTGAGCTCAGCAAGAGAAAACTCTTCTAACACATATTTAAGATAGACGTGTCCACGTCAAATGTCTATCTCAAAGGTTCAGCCACCAGGGATTTCTTTACAGATAAAACACTTTGACGGGAATAAACACCACGCCAATCTATTGGGCCCATTTGCATTATTTTTTATAATGCTGGTAATGTTAGCAATAGATATCACAACCATGCTTCGTCTAGGAAAGAATAAATGGGCCATGCTAAAGTTCATGCTATGTTACACTATGAACATTTATGAAAGCTTTATAGAACTGATGTTTATGAGCATTTTTCTTCAAGCGTTGATTAATTCTTACAAACAGTTAAACGAAAATATCTCAAAAGTTTCCTTTTGTGGTCGTTCTCCATCAAAATCAGCGGCAATCAAAGCAATGGAGGGCCTAACAGTAAAGCATTACGAACTTTGTTCACTGGCTATGGAAGCTAACAAAATTTTTGGCTTTCCTGGATTGTTAGAAATAACAAACGATTTCCAGTCCATAACAATAAGTCTCTATGTGTTATGGACAACAGCTAAAGCCAACTTAGGTGAAGATTCTATTACTCTTGCTATTGGATGGTCTGCAATTCATTCACTTCACACGTGGTGTGTGCTAAAGGACTGGGTTAAATTATATAAAGAGGTGAGGATTTTTCGATAGCCACAATGCTACACTTTTTTTATTTTACTCTTAGGCATCCAAAGGTGCAAGCTACATCCATGACATTTGGAACCACTATGTAAACCATACTGAGGAAAGTGAAGAAATTCGTCATTTACAACTGACAGCTGTGCAATATTATTTCACGAAGCCTGTATTCACTGCTTGTGGATTCTTCCCCCTTGACATGACATTTATTCATCTAGTAAGTACGCTAAGACTTAGATACAAAGCAAGTACACCAGTTCATTTTACAGATAGTTGCTTCTGTTACGACTTACTGGTTATTTTTAACTCAGTTCAATACCCCACTGAGGATGTAAAAGTGTAGAGATCGAGATTTTATTAGGTTATAGATGAAACAAATGGTAATATCTCAAAATTACCAGTAAAACCTTTCGAGCTAGAAATTTTAAATTGTATATTAAAGGTGGTCAGTAATGAAGTAATTTGGTTATTAATAAATGTACATTAACATACCCTGTCTTCGTTAGTCATTAAGAATTTACGTCTGTTATATAGCAAAAATTGTGAATTATAATAAATAGTATGGGTAAAGAGGTGTGTCTATTTTAATTAAACCATCATTTACATGTACAGCAAACTTATAAGGTAGACAGTATTGAACCACTTGGATCCGGCTTAATGTAACATACTAATTAAGATTAAGACTATTGGGTATTTCAACAGCCAGTGGTGCGATGCTTTGTCCCCTAAAATATCTTGATAATGCAGAATGAAGTTATATATGCGTTCCTACTGCAAGCGCGTCACCCATAGGCACTGCCTTTCAGGATTGGTACACGTCATTTTGAAGTACATATGGGTTTGCTATTAAACTAGTGAGTGATATATTTGAGCGTTACTTATAGTTTTACGGGCACCATCTATAGCACTGCGCGACATCAAGAAAAAAAGTTTGCTGTAAACTTGTGACATGTTCTGCCGGAGATCATTTGATGGACCTTTACTTTCGTCCTTCTTATTTGTGTGGAGAAAACTACAAAAACCTTTTGGGAAATGAACTTTCGACTGCTCTTGAAAACCTTTCACTTCTAGATAGAGCGCGTATGGGCTTTTAACAATGTCCATGAGCTCCGCCAGCGCATTCAACGTAATTMTGAGCGAACAAGCAACACTGAAGCCAATTTCTTCAGGGTGAGAAGGTCAATGAGACGATGTGCACTGCCGAAGATGGTGGTCACTACCAACATTCAATCTAAAATTAATTAAAATAAAGCATTTTACAATTCAGTTGCTTCTGCGTATTTTTGTTGTCTGATTTTATTACGATCTATTGACGGTCAAATTTAAATAAATTTAGCTGAAAAAGGTTGAAATAAAACTTATTTTAAAATATGTAAAAAGTCTAACTTTATGTTAAAATTGTATCAAGTACAGGACAGTTAGTTGTCCTCTATTCGGTCAACTAGATATGAGTAAATCTGTAAATAATTTAAACGCACTTTTCTCGAAAACGGTAAATTTTAATGAAACGTCATAGGATGGAGTATTTCTTTAAATAAGATTTAAAATTGTTTATCAAACCATTCAAAAATTATTTGCACAAATATTCTAAACCAAAAACCATTAAGGGTAGTTAAACCCCTCACCTGCCTTGAGAGGTATTAAAAAGTGGCACCACTTCAAACCCCCAATAAAAAAAACGATTCGTAAAAAAACTATTTTCTACCGTTCATCTTCAAAAAGCTGTAACTCAATAATGAGGGCGCAGATCTCAAAATGCAAAATCAACTTTCTTCGTATTTTTATGCATTGAATATGCCTATATTTCAGTGACAGCCTGTATAAATTTACCGCGCCGAGCTAAAAGATATTATAAAATAAAAACCTAACGAACGAATAGTTAGAATAGTTGGGTTAACCACTTACACTGAGTGGAGGTTTAGTGAACTGATGATTTAAGACAAGACAAATGACAGTTGCAGTAAAATGGACCAATACAGCGTCAGCTAATTGTTATCGACGAATTTATTTTGAAATAAATATATTTAGCAAATAGTATATCGCAATTTTGTATTGCCTTTATTCGTTGTAGTGACATAAGTTGCGTGGTACCCATTTTCGATTTCTTTTTTCTTTGGTACATCGCCTTGTTTTATCTTTAAGGTAAGTGGTCTCTTTCGATCTCAATAATTTATTTCCTTCGATTTCTGCAAAAGACTGTTTAAAAATATTAAATAATCTGCTGTTAAATTGTAACTTACCTGTGTTTCAAAAAATAATTTGGTTTTATTAACAGAATAAATATTTCTTACAAAATTCAGATTTAGCAATGGGTTCGTCTCTTAGCCCACTTTTAGCAGAACTTTTTATGAATAATTTAGAACAAGATATTTTCAAAATCGTTTCCTTTTCTTCCCATATTAAATTTTGGTATCGTCAGGTAGATGATGTTTGCGCCTTTATACAGGAAATCGCAATGACTTAAATAATTTTCTTACATTTATTAATTATCTCCATGATTTGTTAAATGTCAATTTTTGTATCTGCGTTATTATTAAAATAAAAGGTGTTTTTGTACGTTTATTTATTTCTTTCTATGTTTAGAATCGCTGCTAATAAGATAAAAACTAAGATCGAAGCGAATGCGTATGCATGCGATTAATTGTTTTGGCGAGAAATATCAGAGTCGCGAGGAGATGCAAAAGTAGGCAATGATTATTGATGTGTCATTTTTGACAGAGTGAAATGTTCTTGATTTTGGCTCTGAGAGAGCGAGGCCTTTGGCCATGATGTGCCTCAGGCAGTGAGAGCGAGGTCTTTGGCAATGATGTGCCTCAGGCAGTGAAAGAGAGGTCTTTGGCCATGATGTGCCTCAGGCAGTTTTAAACCCCTAGCGCAGAGTGCCCGGTTAACAGCCGTGGTTCCTTCGAGTGGGTGACTTGCATTCCGGGGGGTAATGCGGGCTACTCGAATGACATAGTTCTGGTGGAGAGGGTAGCCTTATTAACTGCCCCCGATCCGGGTTATTGGAATGCGACCCTATAGGCCTTAGGGTAAGCGTTCGGGGAAGCCTCTACTATTTCAGGTGGACACTAGCTAGTTGTTGAACAGAGAAAACTAACAAGGTATTCATAACCACCACTGACTAATGATGTAATCTAAGGGATAAAGCCATGGACAGGATAATGATGAGGCCCTGGGATGAAAACCCCTCTGTGAGTCTTAACTGTATCTGTTTGAGTTTAACGGATGAGTAACTTATGTTTTGTTTTTGCATGTCCCGCGTGTATGTAAAACCGCCTTGTCTGTCCACCGGAGTGACCGCATTGTTATGACCCACGGATGAAGGCGACGATAATGTAAGTTTTTACTGGATATTCCCGCATTAGTTTTTCTAAGTTTTACAGATTCCCTAAATTTTAGTTATGAATTTAGAAATTAATAATCAAATTCCATTTTTAGATTTATTAATTATACGAAATCAGTCTTCGCCTTACCTATCTTTCGAAATTTTTAGAAAACCCACACGCACCTATACTTTTCCTTTCACCCTTATACACATAAAATATCCGTATTTCATTTTATTTTTAAAACACTTTCTAAACTGCCCCTTTCTTTAAACGCTTTTGAAAAGTAACTTGGTGTAGTTCTTCAAACTGCTTTTAATAATAATTTTCCAAAACATGTATAACTAAACTTATACTTCAAATATTTACCAAAATTTAAGTTTTCTTTTAACACCATTTATGTCGCAGAAGTCAAAATTTGGTATCCTATTAGGTTTGTTGGTCCAGTCTCACTTAGTTTATCTAAATTGTTTACCTCTCGTGGAATAGGTGTTGGATTTTCTACGGTAGGCAGTGTGTGTTTTCCCGTTTTGTTCGCAATAAAGACAAAATTTCAGTTTTGAATCATTCGGGAGTTTATAGTTTTTCTTGTAACGATTGTAATTCTGTTTATATTGGTAATACGGGAAGATCTTTTTTAATTAGAGGCAATGAATATTTAAAACAATATGAAAAATACAAATTTATTTATAAATTCTTTTGTATTTCTATATTTACATTATTATTATTATTATAGGCACTGCTGATGGCTAATTTTAGCTGAAAGCGCTTTGCCAATTTGTTAAATGTAGTGGATTTACATTATCATAATCTTTGCTTTATGAAAATTTTTTGCGTTAGTGCGTGTACTTTGTGATAAGTAAATATGTCAAAGCATATGAAGTACGTACATCTCTTCTTGACATACTTCATTACATAACAATGCATTACAATCTAATATAGGTACTCGAATGAACGTCACAAATTATACTGTTTGCAGTAATACGAGTTAACCCATTACAGAATTAAACACTACAATACAAGCATAGAAATAAGTCTTTGTTGCAAAATGGACTGGTCGTTTAGCGAGAAAGTTATCCTTGCTTCTTGTAGAGTTATTGGAATAGTCTTTTTTGAAACAAATGATCGTTCAGGCAATGGAAACAAAAGCTGGGTAATACTCATCCCTATATTCTATTACACGTTCTCATTGTATTGTATAACATCCACGTTGTTGGGGTATAATCAAGTATATAGCAAGGAGGAATCAATTCTAGTGGCAAGCGACTTTATAGCGATAACTATGGTTGGTATTGGTCTCATTGGAAAAGGCTGCTATTATTTCATCAAAAGAAACGATCTAGCTAGTTTAATTTGCAAGGTAAGACTTGGATCAGACGCCGGAGTAGTTAGTAGAAACCATTTTCCAGATAAAACAATCTGATGATGATATACAACACTCCAACCTACGTCCATTTGCAGTATTTTTCATGTTACTGCTAATATCAGCAATAGATTTTACGAGCATGCTTCGTTTAGGGAAGGATGTATTGCCCGTGCTAAGATTCGTACTATCGTATACCCTGAGCACTTTTGAAAGCTTTATAGAACTCATGTTTATGAGTATTTTTCTTCAAACGCTGACTAATTCGTACAAACGGTTAAACGAAAATATCTCCAAGGTTTCATATTGTGATCACTCGGCACCAAAATCGGCGACCATCGAAGCAATGGAAGGTCTAAGAGTGAAGCATTACGAACTGCATTCATTGGCTACAGAAGCAAATAAAATTTTTGGCTTTCCTGTGTTGTTATCAATAGCAAACGATTTCCAGGCAATAACGGGATGCCTGTACGTATTATGGACATCAGCTAGGGGTGATTCAACTGACGTATCTAATGGTGTTGCTATTGGATGGTCCATCGTCTTATTACTGCATTCGTGGTGTCTACTGAAGAACTGGGTTGAATTATGTGAACAGGTGAGGATTTTTTTGCAGCCACATGAACTAAATGCTACTTTTTTGTCCATTTTTTTAATCCTAGGCATCGAAAGGTGCAAATTACATTCATGATATTTGGAACTACTATGTAAGCTATACTGAGGGAAATGAAGAAATTCGTCATTTGCAACTGACAGCTCTGCAGTATCATTACACGAACCCTACATTCACTGCTTGTGGATTCTTTCCGCTTGACATGACATTTATTCATCTAGTAAGTGCGCTTAAACACAATGACAAAGTAATGTACCAGTTTCGTTTGCAGATGGTTGCTTCTGTTAGTACGTATTTGATATTTTTAACTCAGTTTCACACCCCCTTAAAAGTATGAAGTTATAACCATCAAGAACCATCTAACATGGAGTGAGTTACGAATCAACTTGCGACATACAAATGTAATCTTCATAACAAATACAGTCAGTTATTATTATAGTAGAAGGTAGTCAGTACTGAACTAACTTGTATTATGAGCAAAAAGCTTTTAATACTCGCACATGCGTTAAGCAAAATATGCCGTCAGTTCATTATCTACAAATTATTTAGCTTTATTATATAGCGAAAACTGTTAACTGAAATCGATAGTATAAATAAATGGATATAATATTTCTGTAGTTGATCTCAAGCCAGCAGTACTAGTATGGAGACGCAGTTCAGTTCGAGGGTACCGTGAGGACGTACCATGAGAAAAGGACGAGTCACTTACCTGGACAGGAAGACGAATTGGGTATTTCAGTGAAGACAAAATTACGGAATTCAGTATAGTTTTCTTAGTAATTGTAACATATGCAAATAATTCCCTATGTTGGTTAGTATAAAAATATATTTAAGTACGTGAAAATTCTAGTCAAAGTTGAACTATATTCAAACATCCTCCAAAGGATGTGACGACTTAACTTAAAAAGGAACCTGGCAACAGTGTTATTTTGCATTCTTTTGTGGCTGTCAAATCACGGTCGGATGTCGGGCGTCAGACAAGCTGATTATCATATTGTGCCGATGTTGGATTTTGTTGTTTTCGTGTTTGATGATGCTCAATTAGCGCAAGAACAACGAACGACAAACAAAATAAAACAAACACAACACATAAAAAACGCGTTTACAGATGATTCGGCTCAGCTATCACAGTACTGTCGGTGGTCAGCTGAATGCGATGTTGCTACTTACTCCGATTGTTGTTTATCCCTGTCTCTTTAACACGGTACAACAAGATTGTTCACTTATGACGTCACAACTGAATTCTTTAACGTTTTAGCAGTATAGCTTAATTAAAAATGGAAGATTTAGAAACAACTATAACAAACAAAGTAAATTACATAAAGCTGTATACAAGATATGTAGATGATCTGTTTTTTATAATACCGGAAAATAAAGCGTATGAAATTTTAAATATATTTAATAACTATCACCCAAAATTACAATTTACAATAGAAACAGAGAAGAACAACAGAATTAACTATCTTGACCTTACATTGATTAAAAAGAATAACAAAATTATCACAAAATGGTACTCAAAACAAACGGCATCAGGCACCTCTACAAACAAAAATTAGCTCTATTGAACAATACAATACTCCAAATAATAATATTAACTAATCCAGAAAATAGAATTGAAAGTTTACACACAATAACTAAAATACTAAAAAATAACAATTACCCCACTAAACCAATACACAACTCCATAAAACAACAAACAGAAAAAATGTATAATAGCATGCTGTATGAAAAACAAGTTAAAACCACAAACATAACGTACATACATTACTTAACCAAGCAATAGCAAAAAATATGAGGATAATGAATAATGAACAGCAATATGCCTCACTGCCGTCAGAGAACGTTTTTGCATTACTTGATATAGTGATAATAAAGATGATGATACTCTTGATATAGACGATGCGTCAAGTCAGTGACATACAATACATTTAAAACACAGCTCGCTTGCACAGCCTCCAAGTGTATCATCAGGTCTAGTCGTGGTTCGGTAATTACGACCCTCAAGACTGGGGACTGGACAAAATATGGACAAATAGTGATGCCTGTTGGTTCAAAATCTCCAGCACTCTCTAAGATTTTAAAGTTGATATTCTGTCAATGTAATGGAAAATTTGGAGCAATATGTGGATGTCGGACGGCAGGCCTTAAAAGTTCTGCAATGTGCCTGAATGGTTCTAGGGAGACATGCAGCAACATAATGGACATATCAAAATTAACCGAGAATGATTTTGAAGATGAATTGTCACTTTATCCCCATCCTTCCTTGATCGGAAGATCAACGACGTCCTGAGTCGCCGCCTGGCCCATCAAAAAGACGAGGATACAGTAGATTGGAAAACATAATTTGATATTCTTAATTACATTAATTATTCTATGTTCGCATCCACGACGAGCTTACCCTGGGACAGGAAATGCTGCAGGCCTTTCCTCCAATTTTCATAAAATTTCAAAAACTACACCTTCCGTTGCAAGCTTGCAAAGAAGGAGGGAGAGGTCGCATACGTTTCAACAATCACGCTCTTTCAGTCCTTGGCAAGCTTGCAATTTGGGTTTTCTGTCGTAACTGTCTAACGCGATAACGTGTTGCGGGATAACGAGATACGTGAATTAGAATACTTTAGCCCAAGGTCCAATAAAGGCTGCTTAATTACTTGTCATTTGTTATTTCTTGTTTTAAGTTTTTGCTTGGTTTACTTTTCTGATGGTTAAGGAGTTGATATATTGTTGGTATAGTGTGAGTTTCCTTTCCATTTATTGCTATTATTTTAAGTCTTTCCTGACCACATTCTATTATTACCATTCTATGTTTTATAAAATAAACATGCAGAGATGGAAACCTTCTCATGTTGGGTGTGAGATAGGCAAAGCTAGAATTAAATCAAATCAGAAAAGCAATATTGCGCTGGAAAAACATTGAAATCAACCTACAAAATTATACGAAAATTGTTTCCAATATCAAATTAATGTGGAAGAACTGTTATTGCAATCGACGCAAAACAGCATAAAAAGTTACCAATAACTGTAATAGAAACGATGCGTATTGATGATAATAACATATATTTGTGTAGCATACAATATCTATAGAACATGATTGGGAGCAAGAAAGTTATACGGAAAGTGAAAAGGTCCCTCAAATAGATTTTGCACAAGATCATAACGAGAATCACACCTTTGTACTGATGTGCGGCTGGACGAATATGGTAGTTCTATTTAAGTTGATCAAACTGAATATTTATGATTAGGTTGAAAGCTTCGAAGTGAACAATGCAAGTGGGCCTTTCAAAGCACCGCTTCTAATCAGAGCATTTGCTCTATATGGGAAATCGAGTTGGCATAAATATGCTAAGTAAAGCAGCTACCGATAATATGTTGGTAAGGCAAACAATAATTATTTCCTTTGAAAGAAATATTTGTGGTGACCAAAGAGGGTTATAGCTGGAGAACTTCAGGACTTGTAGTCAAAAGCGACCAGGTAGAACGAATAATGGAAAATATGTCTCAGTTTGTATTCAAAGCAGATATACTGTATTAAAGACAATTTTCAATTATCTGATAGCGATTTTCATTTGATGGCTGGTTTAAACAAAATTCGGTGCACTACTAATTTACTGTGAAAAGATTGAAAACAGTAAGAATAGAAGTCAGAAATGTTCTGGTTACACTTAGGCTTCTGAAAAAACATTAGCATAATGCTCAAAACGTATGACACAAAACGTATCAGGCGCATATCGCAGTTTTATGTAGAACATGTTGGATCAAGAATTAAATTTCAGCTATTTATTATTCCCCTAGAAAACAAGGTTTGGCTTAATTAACGTTGGTTATGTAACGTGTTCGTTGTAGTATTTAGGGTATTCTAAACGTTTCAAAATTTTTTAATGGAGGCGCCCAGCAGATGCAAAGAATATAAAAATTCATGATGTAATGGAGATAGATCAACCTGGTTCCTCTTGGTTTTCTATATTTGGTCTTTTTTTCCTCCTAATGTTTCCTTTTGTTTCCTTTATTCATAAGTCTTTTATATTTTTACTGGTTTCGTTCTTATTCAGCAATTTTGCTTAGTCCTACCAACGAAAATTATGTGTCAAAATGCAGTTTTCTGTTCCTTTTGCTAACACTAAGCGTTAAGTAAAACGATTAGGACGTTGATGAGGTGATAATATTGATCTAAATACTAAAGATATGAATTAAAAGTCGTTGTTAGACAAGAAGGACGTTAATGAGATAACAGCACTGAGCTCAATAGTAAAAATATGAATATAAAGTTATTGTTAGATAGGGAGACAAGCACTTCGATGCAGACTGTTTAGTCAGATGTTACATTGGTGTAGTTGGCCATATTACCTAACAGATATCAGAAGTGGAATGATAATTGCAACATATACATAGTAACTAGATGAAAAATTAAATTGGGTATTTAATAGGGTCCTAAAACTAATAATTTTCGTACTTTCTCGAATAAATACGAAAGTGTCGACCGCTGAAAGTTTGGGGGACGATATGCCATCTATCAGTAAAGCACTGATACGATGACAAAGCAATTTATACACCTTCATGGAAACTACTACTTTTACTTGCCTGTATATCAATTTTTCTTTCAGAGTCTTGTAGGTGGTTTCTAAACCATAATGTAAAATTGTATTTTCAAAAAAAAAATACGCGAAACACGCATTAAATAGTAATGCGTTTATAAAAGTTATACTATAACTCGAAATTAAATATAACAAAGTATTTCAAGTAAGCAATTCCCTTAACAATACCGTAATTACTAATAATACATTAGACTCTAATAGACGCCTTCTAATGAGCGTCAGAAATTGTTCAGTTCGCAGTGTACAAGTGAACCCATTACGAAATTAAACCGTATGTAATCATCACTGCATTAGAATTGGAGAGAGGTAAAGGGTTTGTTACAAATATGGACTGGTCGTTTAGCGAGAAACTTATCGTTGTGTCTTGTAGATTTATTGGAATAGCCTTTTTTGAAACCAACTATTGTCCAGGCAATAACAACAAGAGATGGATAACACTCATACCAATATTTTACTACGCATTCTCATTTTATTGTATAATTTCAACGTTGTTGACGTATCAACAAGTGTATGTCGGTGCGGATGCCGAATCGCTTATGAGGGCAAGTGATCTTGTAGGGCTCGTTATTATTGGTCTGAGCCTCCTTGGAAAGGGATACTATTATTTCATCAAGAGAAACGAGCTAGCCGATTTAATTTGGAAGGTAAGACTTATACAAGACAAAGGAGTATCTATTTACATGGACATGTCTTAGAACCGTTTGCCACTAATTTAAGTATTGAAATAGTTATTATACTGAAACTGAATGTGTACGCGGTTTTAATACAAGAAATTAGCCAATGTTCTATTTTCTTGTATAACAGATGCATTTTCGCAAGTCCTTTGACTTTAAGAAAAATAGGGCCGTGATGTTTGCTCGACGTTTGGAAGGAGGAGATATGCAACAAACATAAAATATCGTTTTATTTTCCAAATACTCAGTTGTATATGTTTCATAACCATACCTTTCCCAAAATATTTACTAATAGCCCGATAAATACAAGCATGAAAGGCAAGAACCTTAAAAAGATTGCACTCGGTTTCTTTTAATAACTTTTATAGAAAGCAAACTATTAAAATCTAGTGTTGAAACAATTTATTTAATTGTAATGTCGACAGATCATTGACACTGAAACTACTGCTATCGCTCTGAACAAACTACAACGGAGCGTGCGCATGCGGGAAGCGAGAGCTAGTTATGGCAGTGTTGTCCAAGCTATTTTAGCGTTATTAATATATCTGCGCGAAATGTAGCTTTCCAATTCCATTCCATGAACATTCATTCTCCTAGCATAATCATTGTTAGTATCAACAGTGATACACGACTTAATCATTTGTTTTTTGAGTCATTAGGCATTTTTTTTAACTTTTAACAACAAATTGTGGTAATTCGGTATCACCACAAACACAAACTACAGTAAAAGTAATTTTTTATAAGTGGGTTACATCTAAGGTTTACCTTACACACAATTGCTTTGACGTTTACTTGTCATCTGTCGTTTGTTAAATTATTTGATATATTTTAATATGAGAAAACGCGTGGAAGTTTGTATTTTCAATTTTCAACATATTTTGTAGTGTTTTATACAACAATCAACTTTAAGATTGCAGAAAACTGTCATTTCGACTAATGTGGACTAACACGGTTTCGTATAACTTTTAGGTTATGTATTGTATTTGTGAGCCTGTGGCTACAGTAAGCCTGTGAAAGAATTGCACTATGATGGACTGAAAGATTTTTTAGCCTGCCACAAAATGGTAAAATTCACAAATTAAGTAGTGTTAGCGTTAGCTCCACTCACATAAATCTTATTTATTACATAGAACTCTTGTGTATACCACCTGCGCGTGAAAAATCTATGTCAATACGTGTGTTGACGAAAGAAGCAGCGGGTTTGCGGCGCATGCTCAAAACGTACAATTTTAAGACCTCGAAAAGGTCTGTCTTTGTCTCTCATCTCTCTGTGTCTGTCAGTGAGTTACTTCAGGTGGTAAAGGTTATGTTTATTTAAAAAAGTGCGGTATTTGATAACCCCAATTCCCATTTTTGCTAAGGTATGTAAACAATTTGATTCGTTATTTTATTACCTAGAGTTTTTACACACCTTTTTTTTGTAATTACCCTTTTCATACATACCGTTTCTGACCAAAAACATTTCATTTGGAAATTCTTGTCATTATTGTCAAAACGAACATAAAACATTACCTTCCTGGCCTTCCAAACAGGCAGCGCCAATAATAATTTAAAAAAATACGCAAAATTGTCGAAAATACCTTCGGCAATTTTTGCCTGGTTATCACAAAAATTTGACTGGACACGTCCGCGTCTCTTTCTTCATCTCGTACTTATTCTGGACAGTGCTATAAATTTTAAAGGACGTAAATACATAAATGAGAGCGGTAGACACACAATATAGGATTTCTCTGGCTTCCACAATGGAAGGGTGTAGCCTGTAGAGGCTATCGCAGACCTACTATACCAATAATTATTGTTATTATTTCTTACCTTTAAGAGAAAAATAGGACCGTAAATTGTTGGAAAATATTTACAAAGCCTTCAGTTTCGTGACTGCAACTTTATCTGCAACCTTCAGTACTATGGTGCTCATTGATGAACAGTAATCGCCATGCATACTGTAGCTGGGCAGCAGTTATAAAAAGGCGGCACGAAGGATTCAGAAATCAACGCCGCCCGCGTTGCATGAATTATTTATAGAAACCCTGTAGGTTACGAAGAATAAATTGGCGCGCGCGTACCTACTGTAACACTTACTGAAAAGGATTTATAATTACGAATTGAGAACAAAACCCTAAGCTTATTTCTCGTATTGAAACGCGCGCACATCTAATTTTTAGTATAGTAATTTTAAGAACTTATTTCAATACTTCAATAAGTATAGTGGCAAACGGCTCTTATGCCGAGCCTTGGAAGTCATATTGTGAAACACGGCAAGTCATCTACGTAGGCGAGAATTACAGTGCGGATGACACCATGCCATCTCGTGGCAATACGGCATCATCCACTCGTCTCTGTGAAGAACGAATCTGGGCAGGCGTTTAAAAGCCGGCAGACGTTCTCCAACGACGATTTCTGCACCGAATGCAGTTCTCAAGACATAATTATCGTCTACGTAGGTTGCTATGGTCTGTAAATACAGATACCTGTGCATTGTCGATTGCCCAATAAGCGTTTGAGCTCAGCAAAAAAAAACAGTAACTCTTCTACCACATATTTAAGATAGACGTGTCCACGTCAAATGTCTATCTCAAAGGTTCAGCCACCAAGGATTTCTTTACAGATAAAACACTTTGACGGGAATAAACACCACGCCAATCTATTGGGCCCATTTGCATTATTTTTTATAATGCTGGTAATGTTAGCAATAGATATCACAACCATGCTTCGTCTAGGAAAGAATAAATGGTCCATGCTAAAGTTCGTGCTATGTTACTCTATGAGCAATTATGAAAGCTTTATAGAACTGATGTTTATGAGCATTTTTCTTCAAGCGTTAATTAATTCTTACAAACAGTTAAACGAAAACATCTCAAAAGTTTCCTTTTGTGGTCGTTCTCCATCAAAATCAGCGGCAATCAAAGCAATGGAGGGCCTAACAGTAAGGCATTACGAGCTTTGTTCACTGGCTATGGAAGCTAACAAAATTTTTGGCTTTCCTGGATTGTTAGAAATGACAAACGATTTCCAGGCCATAACAATAAGTCTCTATGTGTTATGGACAACAGCTAAAGCCAACTTAGGTGAAGAATCTATTACTCTTGTTATTGGATGGTCTGCAATTTATTCACTTCATATGTGGTGTCTGCTAAAGGACTGGGTTAAATTATATAAAGAGGTAAGGAATTTTCGACAGGCACAATGCTACACTTTTTTTTATTTTACTCTTAGGCATCCAAAGGTGCAAGCTACATCCACGACATTTGGAACCACTATGTAAACCATACTGAGGAAAATGAAGAAATTCGTCATTTACAACTGACAGCTGTGCAATATTATTTCACGAAGCCTGTATTCACTGCTTGTGGATTCTTCCCCCTTGACATGACATTTATTCATCTAGTAAGTACGCTAAGACATAGATACAAAGCAAATACACCAGTTCATTTTACAGATAGTTGCTTCTGTTACGACTTACTGGTTATTTTTAACTCAGTTCAATACCCCACTGAGGATATAAAAGTGTAGAGATCGAGATTTTATTACGTTATAGATGAAACAAATGGTAATATCTCAAAATTACCAGTAAAACCTTTCGAGCTAGAAATTTTAAATTGTGTATTAAAGGTGGTCAGTAATGAAGTAATTTGGTTTTTAATGTACATTAACATACCCTGTCTTCGTTAGTCATTAAGAATTTATGTTTGTTATATAGCAAAAATTGTAAATTATAATAAATAATATGGGTAAAGAGGTGTGTGCTATTTTAATTAAATTGTCATTTGCATGTACAGCAAACTCATAAGTTAGACAGTATGAAACCACTTAATGTAACATACTAATTAAGATTAAGACTATTTGGTATTCCAATAGTCAACGGTGCGATTGGCTGTCCCATAAATATTTTTTTATATTGCAGAATGAAAGTATATGTGCTCCTATTGCACTACCCTCATAGGCACTACCTCTCAGGAATAGTACACGTCATTTTGAAGTGCATATGATATGGGCTTGCTATTAAACTAGTGAGGCATTTAATTTATATTTAAAATTAATTCAAATAAAGCATTTTACAATTCAAGTGCTACTGCGTATTTTATGTTGTTTAGTGTTTGATTTTATTATGAATGTGTTGACGGTCAAATTTAAATTAATTTAGCCTAAAAAAGTTGATGTGAAACTCATTTTAAGCTGTGTAAGAAGTCTAACTTTACGTTATAATGTATCAAGTACAGGACAGTTTGTTGTCTTCTATTCGGCCAACTAGATATGAGTAAATCTCAGTACTTTAAACGCACTTTTTTCGAAAACGATAATTTTTTTATGAAACGGCATAAGATGGAGTATTCCTTTAAATAAGAACCATAGATTAAAAAAAATATCGAACCATTCAAAAATTGTTTGCGTAAATGTTCTAAACCAACAACCATTAAGAGTAACCCCTCGAGAAGTATTAAACATCGAATTCTACAGTTCCAGTGGCATTACTTCAAACCCACACTCTAAAAATATGATCAAAATCAGTCCAACAATTAAGAAACTATTCGCAAAAACTATTTTCTACCGTTCATCTTCAAAAAGCTGTAACTCAATAATGACGGCGCAGATATCAAAATGCAAAATCAATTTTCTTCGTATTTTTATGCATAAAGTACGCCCTAGAAATAGGGGCTTATATTTCAGTAACATTATTATATTATAAAATAAAAACCTAACGAACGAATAGTTAGATATAAAGAAAATTTTTGGGTTAAACACTTACTCTGAATGGAGATAGGTTTAGATACCCTCAGATCTAGTAAATTGAAGATTTAAGACAAGACAAATGGCAGTTGCAGTAATATGGGCCTATACAGCGTCAGCTAGTTGTTATCGACGAATTTATTTAGTTTGAAATAAATATATTTGGCAAATTCTTTTATTGCCTTTGTTCGCTGTAGTGACGTGGTACCCATTTCCGGTTTCGTTTTCTTGGTACATCGCCTTGTTTTATCTTTAAGATAAGTTGTCTCTTTCGATGTCAATAATTTATTTCCTTCGATTTCTCCAAAAGACTGTTTAAAAATATTACATAATATGCTGTCAAATTGTAACTTACCTGCGTTTCAAAAAATAATTTGTGTTCGTCTCCTAGTCTACTTTTAGCAGAACTTTATATGAATAATTTAGAACAAGATATTTTCAAAATCGTTTCCTCTTCTTCCCATAATAAATTTTGGTATCGTTAAGTACATGATGTTTTGCGCCTTTATACAGGAAATCACAATGACTTAAATAATTTTCTTACATTTATTAATTCTCTTCATGATTCCATAAATTTTAGTTATGAAATAGAAATTAAAAAAAATGATAATAATTTAATTATTTAACAAATCTTAAGTTTTCTTTTAGCACCATTTATGTTGAAGAAGCCAAAATTTGGTATCCTCTTAGGTTTGTTGGTCCAGTCTCACTTAGTTTATCTAAATTGTTTTCCCCTCGTGGAATAAGTGTTGGATTTTCTAGAGTAGACAGTGTGTTTTCCCGTTTTGTTCGCAATAAAGAGAAAATTCCAATTTTGAAACATTCGGGAGTTTCAATTAGACGCAATGAACATTTAAAACAATACGATAAATACAAAAATACTGCTATAGTGAATACAAATTTTTCGTCAGCAAATCATTTATTTAGTGTAAACACACTGCCTCTTTAAATAATTTAAATTCTTTACATGTTTGTAATAAATTAAATTTACTAGAAATCCTTGAAATATACAAAATTATAGATAACGGTAATTTTACAATTTTGAATTATTTTTGTAATTTTAGTTGTCCTATTCTAAATTCTTCATTTGATCATTGATTTATGTTTGTGCTTTTGGCATGCAGGCTACTTTTTTGTTTGAAGTCGAGATTGCTTATTTTGAATTTGACAATGTCAGTTTTATAAATTCTTTTATATTTCTGTATTTACATTATTAGGCACCGATGATGGCTAATTTTAGCTGAAAGCGCTTTGCCAATTTGTTAAATATATTGGATTTAATAGACTTCCTGAAGACTATTCTTGTAGAAGAAACATTATTACATATATCCACTTAGTAAAAATGGACCAGTTTACATTGTCATATTCTTTGCTTTATGAAAATTTTTTGCGTTATTGCGCATACTTTGTGAAATGTAAATATGTCAAAGCATATGAAGTACGTACTTCCCTTCTTGACATACTCCATTATTACTAACAATGCATTACAATCTAACATAGGTCCTCTAATGAACGTCACACATTATTCAGTTCTCAGTAATACGAGTTAACCCATTTCAGAATTAAACCAATATGTAATCATCTCTGCAATACAATCATACAGATAAACCTTTGTTGTAAAATGGACTGGTCGTTTAGCGAGAAAGTTATCATTGCGTCTTGTAGACTTATTGGAATAGTCTTTTTTGAAACAAATGATCGTTCAGGCAATGGAAACAAAAGCTGGGTAATACTCATCCCTATATTCTATTACACGTTCTCATTGTATTGTATAACATCCACGTTGTTGGGGTATAATCAAGTATATAGCAAGGAGGAATCAGTTCTAGTGGCAAGCGACTTTATAGCGATAACTATGGTTGGTATTGGTCTCATTGGAAGAGGCTGCTATTATTTCATCAAAAGAAACGATCTAGCTAGTTTAATTTGCAAGGTAAGACTTGGATCAGACGTCGGAGTAGCTAGTAGAAACCATTTTCCAGATAAAACAATCTGATGATGATACACAACACTCCAACCTACGTCCATTTTCAGTATTTTTCATGTTGCTGCTAATATCAGCAATAGATTTTACGAGCATGCTTCGTTTAGGGAAGGATGTATTGCCCGTGCTAAGATTCGTACTATCGTATACCCTAAGCACTTTTGAAAGCTTTATAGAACTCATGTTTATGAGTATTTTTCTCCAAACGCTGACTAATTCGTACAAACGGTTAAACGGAAATATCTCTAAAGTTTCATATTGTGATCACTCGCCACCAAAATCGGCGACCATCGAAGCAATGGAAGGTCTAAGAGTGAAGCATTACGAACTGCATTCATTGGCTACGGAAGCAAACAAGATTTTTGGCTTTCCTGTGTTGTTATCAATAGCAAACGATTTCCAAGCAATAACAGGATGCCTGTACGTATTATGGACATCAGCTAGGGGTGATTCAACTGACGTATCTAATGGTGTTGCTATTGGATGGTCTATCGTCTTATTACTGCATTCGTGGTGTCTACTGAAGAACTGGGTTGAATTATGTGAACAGGTGAGGATTTTTTTGCAGCCACATGAACTAAATGCTACATTTTTGTCCTTTTTTAATCCTAGGCATCGAAAGGTGCAAGTTACATTCATGATATTTGGAACTACTATGTAAGCTATACTGAGGGAAATGAAGAAATTCGTCATTTGCAACTGACAGCTCTGCAATATCATTACACGAAGCCTACATTCACTGCTTGTGGATTCTTTCCGCTTGACATGACATTTATTCATCTAGTAAGTGCACTTAAACACAATGACAAAGTAATGTGCCAGTTTCGTTTGCAGATGGTTGCTTCTGTTAGTACGTATTTGATATTTTTAACTCAGTTCCACACCCCCTTGAAAGTATAAAGTTATAACAATTAAGAACCTTCTAACATAGAGTGAGTTACGAATCAACTAGCAACARACAATTGTAATCTTCATAACAAATGCAGTCAATTATTATTATAGTAGAAGGTAGTCAGTACTGAACTAACTTGTATTATGAGCAAAAAGCTTTTAATACTCGCACATGCGTTAAGCAAAATATGGCGTCGGTTCATTATCCACAAATTATTTAGCTTTATTATATAGCGAAAATTGTTAACTGAAATCGATAGTATAAAGAAATGGATATAATATTTCAGTAGTTGATCTCAGGCCAGCAGTACTAGTATGGAAACGCAGTTCAGTTCGAGGGTACCGTGAGGACGTACCATGAGAAAAGGACGAGTCACTTACCTGGACAGGACGACGAATTGGGTATTTCAGTGAAGACAAAATTACGGAATTCAGTATAGTTTTCTTAGTAATTGTAACATATGCAAATAATTCCCTATGTTGGTTAGTATTAAAATATATTTAAGTACGTGAATATTCAAGTCAAAGTTGAACTATATTCAAACGTCATCCAAAGGATGTGACGACTTACCTTAAAAAAGAACCTGGCAACAGTGTTACTTTGCATTCCTTTGTGGCTGTCAAATCACGGTCGGATGTCGGGCGTCAAGCTGATTGTAAACACACGTGATTTTGTAAACGTTATCATCTTGTAGCGATGTTGGATTTTGTTATTTTCGTGTTTGGTGATGCCTAATCAATGCAAGAAAGACGAACGATAAACAAAAGACAACAAAGACAACATATAAAAAAACGCGTTTACAGATGATTCAGCTCAGCTGTCACAGTACTGTCAGTGGTCAGCTGTATGCGATGTTGCCTTACTCCGATTGTTGTTTATCCCTCCCTTTTTAACACGGGACAACCAGATTGTTTACTTATGACGTCACAACTTAATTCTTTAGGTTTTAGTAATTAATATCTAATGATCACACGCAATATTGACAGGTCAAGCTTATTTAAGTTGGATCGTTCGGAATGTATAATAAAAAAGAAAACGCTGAAATACCCAATTGTTAGGACTGTACCCGTGTATGGACCAGCAAGTCAGATCTTTCGGCGATCGAAGGTGGAGATTAGGTGTAATTCGCGTAAGGGTTTTACTGTTTGATTCTAATTAAGTCACTATAATTAGGTGTTTTTGCGTTAGAGGATACTAATGTAGTTTTGTTATACTAGGAATAAGCGTTTTAAGCAGGTACAGATCGTAATATAGGGTTTTCTCGGAGCTATAACCTCAGTGTGATGTGACTGGCCAGCGCGGTGCGCAGGGACATAGACGAGATCAAACCTAGCTTGCTTTGGTTTTGTTTGATTAGATGTTGTACTTTGTATAAGAGTAACTGGAGATTACAGTTTGTTCAACATTAGTGTTTGTTTCCTTCCAACTTGTCCAATCACTGCGGCTATTAATTATAGAACCCTCCCTTTGGTGGATTAACAGGAAGTTATAGAGTTCTTGTAGTGGGTTTCCACCTGGCGCCCGGACCTCGATCTCTTTCCTCCGCTGTTTAAAGGCTAGTGGCGACAGAAAAATTGAAACTCATCACCTTACGTACATAATGAAAGTAGCTTTCAAATCGAGTGCAACATGAGCCCTTATGCTATTTAAAATTTTCGATGTCGTGGCAACTGTGGCGTGATCATTAATTTTGAAAAAAGCATCTTTATTTTCGGCGATTTTAAATGGGTTTTATCCCTTCTAACTTGAGGTGTGGCGTTAAGGTAAATAGGTCTAATAGCAACTTTTTTTTGAATTAGGTGTCAGAGAACCTCTTATTTTTAAATCCTATTTGTTCACCCATCCTTTCAAGTCGTCGACGTACGTTGCAGTGGTAGTGCAGCAAGCTTTACTGGAAATCGTGTCAATTATCAAACGATTGTACATGTTTGCTTGCATAATATACTGAAGCTGCGATTATACATAGGATATTTCGCGATTAGGCAAAGGTAATAATAGTAACAGTAATAGCGTATTATTTTTGTCAGTGCAATAAACAACGAATACAGGAAAAGAAAACGATGGCTAGCTCGATCGTTTTTTTACGAACGTCCGTTATTATCATTACATGAATATCGAAGCTTTCTCATATGTAAACAAGACAAAGCTGTTAAGTAGTCTTTTTTTGGAAGCATTCCATTACCGTACACTTAAACGCAATTATACATAATATATTATATCCTAATGAACCTCCTAAATTGCCCAATAATCTTAATTCAGGCCAACCTTTTAGGGAATTAAATAAATATGAAGTCATCACCGCAACGCAATCAAAAAAAGGAATACACTAAGAAAATGAACTGGTCGTTTAGTGAGAAAGCTATTATTCTCTCTTGTAGACTTACAGGAATAATTTGTTTTGAAGCTAGGGATTATCGAGATACAAGAAATAAAATATGGGTATCACTTGTTCCTATATTTTACCACACATTCGCAATGTATTGCATAATTTCAACGCTGTTGGAGTACCACCAACTATACAGTACAGATGCCGAATCAAATTTAGTAGCAATTGATCTAGAAATTGTCATGTCTGCTATAAGCTTGATTGGAAGAGGCTTCTATTACTTCATCCGAAGAAACGAGCTAGCTGCCTTAATTTGGAAGGTAACATTTTTATCCGTCACAATAATTGCTAGTAGAACTTATTTTACAGGTAAAACATTTACGCGACAATGAAAACCATGTCCACTTGCCTTCTTTTACAGCATTTTTCGCGCTGTTGGTAATAACAGTATTAGACTTTACAAGCACACTTCGTTTAGAAAAGGATACATGGCCTCCAGCAAGGTTTCTACTATCCGATCTTCTCAGCATATTTAAAAGCTTCATTGAACTGATGTTTGTGAGCATTCTTATCCAAACCTTGACTGAGTCATACAAACAACTGAATGAAAAACTATCTAAAGTTTCCCTGATTGGAAACCCAACATCTAAATCGGTGGCATTTAAAGCATTGAATGATTTACAAGTGAAACATTACGAACTTTGTGCACTGGCTACAGATGCTAACAAGATTTTTAGTTTTCCTATATTGCTAGGAATATCAAACGATCTTCAAACCATAACTGGATGTCTGTATGTAGTGTGGATAAGAGCTAAAGGACAGGACACTGAAGTACCAAGCGGTGTTGCTATTGGATGGTGTCTGGTTTTGTTTCTGCGTACTTGGTGTCTGGTGAAGGGCTGGGTGGACTTAGCTAAACAGGTGAGATTCTTTTAGTAATATCGTCTAAAAGTCCGCGCTAATTATCTGCTTTTAATCTTTTAGGCATCAAAAGGTCCAACTTATATTCACAGCATTTGGAACTGCTACGTAAGCTATACTGAGGGAAATGAAGAAATTCGTCATTTACAACTGACGGCTCTGCAATATTATTACACTAAACCTACATTCACTGCATGTGGATTCTTCCGGCTGGATATGACATTTATTCATCTAGTAAGTATAATTAAACACACAGACAAAATAATACGTAAGTATTGCTTACAGATGGTTGCCTCTGTTATGACTTATTTGATAGTTTTAACGCAGTTCCAAATAGCCCATTGAAATGTTACATTTTTTGGGCTTAGCGTGCAAAAGCCAGAGCACGAAATTTTATTTTTTAGATGTCAAGAGGAGGTTAATGTGAAGCTAAATCAATGTTTGTGGAGTCGCAACCCTTGTCCCGAGGCCGCCATCTTATAAAAAGTGCTGCGAATGGTTTTTACGTTATATAGGGCAAACTATTCGTAGCACAGAAAATTTTGGAACAAACTTTTTTTGATCGTCAAAACTTTTTTTCTGGTTATGTTACAAAAAAAATGATACCAGAGCATTTTGATGGAGGAGTTTTTAAGAATTAATGTCCATTACAAACTTTTCAAATTTTATTGATTTATTAGGGTTTCACAATGACGCGAAACTTACTTCTCCAGTACTTGTAAGTGTGCATTAATATGAATGATTAGGCATTTCATTGTTTTTGTAAGAAACTTTAAATTATTAACATAGTAATGTTGTTAATAGTTGACTATAAACTTTACTCTCTACCACAAAACTTTTGAAATTACTGGTTTTTGCAATAATTTCTAATCAGTGTATACATATCCGAGAATTCTGTGCTGGTCAAAAAGATCAGAGTATGCGCTTGAAGACAAAAGACATTTGCCTGCTATTACTATTATTATTTGTCCGTAGTAGGCGCAGCTGTCTTTTAGTTTTCTTCCAGTATTTCATCACATGCAGACCTACTTAATTGCGAAAAGTATTTTGAGTTTTGTGGACAAGATCTTGAATTTTGTGATGAACATTTTACTTTTTACGCGTGAATTTAGTGTTATTCCATCATGAGTGATTGCTTTATTTGTAAAAAAAACCTTTAGGGTAAAGTAGAAGTAGCACTGTGAAGGCAAAAGGAGTGAAAAGCCTTACTTAACCGAGCAGTAGCAAAAAATATGAGGATAATGAATAATGAACAACAATATGCCTCACTGCCGTCAGAGAACGTTTTTGCATCACTTGATATAGTGACAATAAAGATGATACTCTTGATATAGACGATATGTCAAGTCAGTGACAAACAATACATTTAATTGGTCTTCACCTCCTCCAATACAAAACACAGCTCGCTTGCACAGCCTCCAAGTGTATCATCAGGTCCAGTCGTGGCTGGGTAATTACAACGACCCTCAAGACTGGGGACTGGACAAAATATGGACAAATAGTGATGCCTATTGGTTCAAAACCTCCAGCACTCTCTACGATTTTAAAGTTGATATTCTGTCAATGTAATGGAAAATTTGGAGCAAAAAAAAAGACCGAGGATACAGTAGATTGGAAAACATAATTTGATATTCTTAATTACATTAATTATTATGTGAGCTAGAATTATGCTTACTAGGGATACGACGTAAGAAAAACACGCCACCAGACTACCTCGTAGGGGGTACGGAAAACAGTTATAATTAGTTATAATTATTAACAACATTAAAATGTCAATTATTTAAATAAATATAACAATGGTGGAAAGATGAAAGAAAGCTAATCATTCATATTCATTCATTCATTCTTATGCAAATCATTAATACATTACACAGTTCTGTTAATTTCATGCGACTACGGTCGCGTTGAACGAAAAAAAAATCTTTTTATTCATCTATAAGAGATCTCGCATTTGGGCTCTATCCAGAATAGATACATACATGTATTTATGCTGGATAGATTATTGAAGAAAAACTCTAATCAGATCTCGATTGTCTTAAGCCAAGTTTCAACACCTTCATCAACACGATGGAACCACCAAGCCATGTTGTACGGGGGCATCTTTTAACCATATGTTCAATTGTTTGGAAGGGGTCTCCACATTCACAAGAATGGTTGATAGATGGATCCCATTTATTAAGAAAAAAGTTCCATTTCCCATGACCAGTGCGAAGGCGATTTAGAGTGACCCAAGACTTTCTCGGGAGGTTAGTTCCTGCTACCTCTTCTGTAGGATCGTCTAGAAGCCGTGGATATCAAATTTCTTAAGTTGCCGAGCAAAATACCATCCATCTTTAATGGTATAAGGAGCATGAAACAAATCTTCTGTTCACAGAGGTTTTCTGGAAGTTATCCTAGTTGTAGTTAGCTCTTGCAGATCTCAGGAAATCAGAAACTCATTAGGAGCTGATTGATATTTTTGTCAAGCTTTATATGTAGCAAACTGTCTGCGAATCTCCGGAGGAGCAATGTTTGAAGGAATCGGAAGCCAAGGTAATGGAGTTGACTTAATTGTTCCAATGAACATATTTGATTGCATAGTCGCATTGCAGTATTCAGTTGAGTGTCAATTTTTCCTTTGTGATGACTATTTTTCCAATCAGGACAGCAGTACTCAGCAGTGCTATAAAGTAAGGCAGTTGCATAAATACGCAGTACACTTACATCTGCACCCCAATTTGTACCAGCAAGCTTATACAGGATGTTATTTCTGGTCTATAATTTTTACTGATGTTTTCTAGATGTTTCTTGTACGTTAGAGACGTATCTAGGCGAAGTTATGTTTAAGAATTATGTTATTTGACATAACTTGAAGTTGTTTTGTCTTTTAATGGTTTTACAAATTTTTCGTGCGACAAATAGTTTGTCCGATATAGCGTAAAAACCATTCGCATCATTTTTTCAAGATGGCCACGGGACAGGGGTTGCAACCCTACAAACATGGATTTAACTTTATACTAGCKCCCTCTTGACATCCAAAAAATAAAATTGTGTGCTCTGACTTTTACTACACCAAATATAACTTTTCAATGGACTAATACAACTTTGAGGCATTTAAAGCTGTAACCAACAAGCATTTCCATACATCACGAAGAATAGAAACTAGTGTTGCATTCGCATAGCAACAACTACTAAGTGAATAAAACTGCCTAACTCACAATTTCATGTAATTTATTTGATAAGAGATTTCTTAATAAACGTATTAATTATCTTGACAGGATCTAAGTTCATTATCCCTATAATTTATGTGTCCTACATCGGCTGAGCTCCTGTTTTACATGTTAAATAAAACTATAGTACCTACTTAAATCGCCTGCATTGTGATGTAATCACCACATTAAATTGTAATGTATAGGGTTATCGGCAGGCCTAACTCAAATGAAAAAGTAACTCGCTGCACAGACCAAGCGAGTGTTATATAAATTAAAGACCACCATCTAGCCTTTTATTGGTAAGGTTTCTTATCACTCTATACTAAAGTTTCTGAAGAAGCACCCAACGGCGACCAGACTTGGTGGTCGGGGTGCACATAATATAGTACTTTTATTTCCACATCCAACGGATGGGAAGTATTGTATCGCGAAAAAAATTTTTAAAAATTTTTATTGCTCAATCGCTTTAAAATGCTCGAAAACGTCCAAAAACGAAATTTGAGCACAAAGAATTCTTGACAGTGTGTGGACTTAAATATGAACTTGGAATTTGGCATATTACCTAAAGCGACCTATTGTTTTTGGAGTAAGTTGGGAATAGGGAAGGGGAGAAATTGTGGGGTAACTACCCTTTTTCCAAATTTTTATTTTTTCCTTTTAATATGTGATTAGTAGTATAATTAGGAGTATTCATCCCTGTAAATTTTCGGTGCAGCAAACTGTTTAGAAGATATTAGCAAACAACTGTCACTTAAAAAAAACTGGTTTTTCCTAAATATCTCCGAAAATACTTAATATATTCAAAAAGTAAAAATACCATGAGATAGGAAATATAATTTCTAAGTGTTTTGCAAAATTCGAAATATTTCCAAAAACTGGATTTCGGACCCTGTCCACACGTTTTTTCTTTTAATTTTGCTATTATATTGATATATTATATACATAGTTAACAATTTTGTAATTATTTAAACATATTCTTCATCAATTAAATTTTGGCAAATCACATTCGTAGTTGCGATTGAAAATAACTAATCAGACGCTGATATCAGCAACCTTTAGAAATCGAATATCAGAATCGACTATTTTAATAGGAACCTCAAATCAGGTACACTATTACGTCCTTTTTATTATTTTAAATAAATAAAAATGTCAGAGAACGAGATCGACAATCTATTCTAAAATTTGATTCAGGAAATAATCCTGACAAATACAATTCGATCTTGAAAAATAAATAAGATATTGTAATGTTACCGTTGAATATTTATCTGTATTCACTAATGTATTAATCTCTATTCGCTGATATTCGGTTGGGATGTGCAGTACTCACTAGGTATTTGAGTATTCATTGTGTATTCAGTTTTTATAGGTATTCACACATATTAAAAAATGAAAACACATATTCTGTACTCGGTGTACAAAACTTATTAGTTATTCACCCCTCGCTTGCAACTTTATTCGCAACTCTCCTGGCTATTTCGAACGGATTTGGGTGTTCGCCAAACATCGATTAGAAGCTCGCATTTTAGCTAGAAATTGCCATTTTGACCATCTACTCTAAAATGTACCACTTTTATATCATAATTATCACAATGGAATAACAAATCGCTGCCACATCAATATTTCAGATTACTTTGGAAATAGCTGCATATTATCCTCATATTATGGACGCTGAAATCATTCACCCTCCTATAAATACCTGTATCAATTGCCCGAGCACTCCCAAGTACATATGCTTTATCCAATAATTAAAAGATAAAACGACCCGGCGCCATGTTGTATACCCTCGTAATATTAACCGAATGTAATTAATGTTCAGAGTAAACTAAAATTGTAACAGAGCGCGACTCGTCAAAGGAAAATGGGCGTCTTTCAGTTAGCCGCGCGGACGCCGTCTGTATACAAGCCAACGACGTAAGATGTTTAATTAACGGGCTTTGCGTCTGAGCCTCAGATGAAGCGTTTCTTTGATTGGTTGACCCCAGTAAATCCAGATCCCATGTCCTGGGAGCGAACGTAATCCGCGAAAATCAATAGCCGGGAAAGGAGAATCTGAGAAAATGGAAAATTAACAGGCCCATAAGTTTCCTTTAGCCCGTTCTGCCGGACACTTCCTGCTGGCTATTACCTACAGAAAGCACTCACATACGTTCTGGTTTAGCTCCGCGGCCAATTTAAAACACCTAGGGCGAACGGGGCCGATATCTCTCGAAGTTTGGCCAGGTAAATATCTTTAACGATCTTTTCGGAAACAATTGCACGGAACTGATTGGACACTGAGACTTCGAAGTGCAAATATCAAAGCTCACAAGCTATAACAGCAGTTTTTGAACCAAATTATCGTGTTTGTGTCCATTTGATAGATGGCTCTGTTTACAGAACACTGCAGTAACTTGAGTCACAACTTCAACTCACACGCAGTTGATTTTTTTAAGGTTTTAAAGCTTAAAATACGAGAACTGATTGTTAGTAGTTGTCAACTGATTACTAGAAGGTGATATTTGCTAAAATGTAAGTATAAATTAATCATTTAGGACTCTATTTTTTATATAATTCATCATACACTTCGGGTATCTAAATATTTTTTATGAATTGCTTGTTCCTCTGCAGAAACCGACATGCTATAACATGTACTTTGCTAGCGAAGAAGAAAACGTTAAGAAAAGAAAACATTGGGTACATCCAATATGTAAAAAAAAACTAAAAACTATTGACCTGACCTGACCTTATATGTCTTATGGACAATTTTCTGTCCTGAACTTAAACCGGAGATTGAAAATCAAAATAAAATATTTCGTCGTGCTGGACCGGGAGAAGAAAGGTTAGCAGCAAAAAGTTTAAAGTTTATTTTTCAAATAAGTAGAAATATAATACATAAATGTTTTGCATTATGATTTAGCCATGAAACAGAACTCTACAGAAACTTTTTAATTTAATTTAACATTATAAAAAGAAATGTGTGTAATGTCACATTGGATATCTAATTGCTAAAATTACTGAAGTTGAGGCCTGGTGTAAATGTTGTTGTAGTAGATTTGAATGATGAGTAGTTGTATGGTGTACGGATGTGGGAAAAGTTTGTGTCCCGATAACGGAATTGTAAGACTTGTGTTCTGTTTAAAGTTCTCAATTCAGCTTTAGCAACTGTTTTAAATATATCAGTTTTTACTTAAATCTGAAGCAAATTTCGTACCGTCTCAGTAATGATAAGGAAGAAGTTTGTAAGCGAATCATTTGATGTACTGGGTGTATGTGGCACACTTTGACACTTTTATATATTCTTCCAAATATTTATGGAGTACTTCAGCAACAGACGACTCAGGTTTTATAATTCTTCGGTGGCCTTTTCTTATATCCGTTGAATTTATTGCCGAAACAGTAGTACTAAGAGTTAGTTAGTTAGTTCTGAGAGATAGTGTCGAACCCTTCGCCATCATCATCGTAAATGTCATCTAGCTCTCCTGTTATATCCGAAACAGGCGAAAGTATATTAGAAGTCTGATTTGGCTCTTAAAAAATTGGCAATAAGAATGCTTTTTTTGTACAAACTTCCACGAAGCTTTTTCCATCTGTCTTTACACTCAGAAACTAAAAAATAAAGTTATTATATTTTTTGGACAGACTAGGATAGGTTAAAATCTTTTTTTAGATATCTAGCTACCGGTGATTCCTTCAGGTAAATTGCATTTAATTACGAAATGGGAGAAAGTACCATTCGAAGAAATGTCTACGCAGTGTCTGAATTAATATGGAAAAACGAGCCCCGGAACTAATACCTACACCAACCAGAAAAATTTGGTAAAAGTGGGAAACAGATTTCTGTAAACGTTGCTTTCCTAATTGTATTGCTGCCATGGATGGATAACACGTTGTAATCGAGACACCGGCAAGAAAACTTGCAGTGTGGTGCTATTAGCATTAGTTGATGCTAATTGGCCTTTTCTTGAAATAGATGTCGGAGCGAACGGGAAAAACAGTGCACTGTATCGCCACCTTTTCTAGTAAATCATTTTTCCGAAAGTATGCACACAAGTATGTATTTTTAGTAAATAATTTAAAAAACACCCAACAAACCAAAGCTGCTTGCCTCATTAAAGTCATGGTTCCTTAAATTTAGTAAATAATTGTCTAAAAATTAATTTGCATAGTTTTACGTCAATACGTTTCTTAAGTAAGTAATTTTACTGTACAAGAAACCGCCGACATCGTTTACGTATACGGGTTTTGTGGTGAAAATAGCATGGCAGCCGTGAGAGAATACCACCGCAGAAAAGAACCCCCAAATCATCCAGTATTTGTATCTTCCTTCCGAGCTTGGAATTCCAAATGCTTAAAAAGCCGGAGCACCCCGTAGACAAAATGTTGTGACCATTAGGAAGCTATAATAGATGCAGTTTTAGACAATCCTAATACAAGTTGTACACATCGAGTTCCTATACGATTAATACTTTTACAATATTTTGTCTCAAAAACTGTATGTATGGAACTAGTACATGTACAGGTGTTCAAGCTCTTCATCATGGAGATGCCGAGCAACATTTACGTTTTTGTCATTTGCTTATTAGAAAAATAAATGATGATACCCATTTTGTTTCTTTTGTTTTATGGACAGATGAAACCATTTTTACTAGACGGCATTACAAATTTTCGAAACTTTCATTATTATTCATTGAACAACTACATTTAAATAGAAGTAAAAGATTCCAGCACGACCTTTCTATCAACATATGGGAAGAATTTTTAATAGTCATTTATGGAAGTTGCAAGGATTTAATAATCGCATGAACGCTAGCAGCTACGGGGATTTACCAGAAGAGATTCTCTTTAATATTAGACAACAAATTTACTTCCAACAATATGGCGCACCTCCTCACAGAGTAACACAGTGACTGTATAATCATATTTATAATAGAAGAACTGGTCGGTTAGGTCCTGTGAGGTGCCCTCTAAGAAGTCCCGACTTGAATCCGCTAGATTTCTTCTAATAGCTTCAAGAACGAATTACCATGGTTGCAAATAAAATTCGTAGTAATTTAAATATAGGGTTTTCCAATAGGGACGGGCCGACGTTGAAATGGAATAAAACAAGCTGTGTGTGAGGTATTAACGAAATTCTTTTTTTATTTGAAGGGCCCATGTATGCCATTATGTAAAAAATATTACATCATTCATATGTCCGCCGCGACTTCTGTCCAGTTGAATTTGATCAATGACATGGGTTATGTTGATCTTAAGGGTGTCAGTCGATTGCGCCTTATTGGTATAGACATGAAACTTTAGAAAACCCCACAAGAAAAAGTCTAGCGGGGTCAAATCACACGATTTTAGTGGGCCATTCACGTCACCTCTACGAGAGATAATCATACCCTCAAATCGACCATGCAGCATGTCTATCGTGGCGTTCGCAGTGTGGCAAGTAGCGCCATCCTGCTGAAATCACATGTCGCCCACGTCCATATCCTTTAATTTAGGCCAACAGAAATTTGTTAGCATTGACCTGTAGAGCTCGGCGGTGACTGTGGTTGCCTCACCAACGTTGTTTTCAAAAAAGCATGGACCAATAACGCCGCCAGTCTAAAATCCACACCAAACAGTCACTTTTTGTGAATGCATTGTCATCTGTTGAACTTCGTATGTATTGGCGTCGCCCCATGTATAACAATTTTGCTTGTTAACATAGCCATTCAGCCAAAAATGCGCCTCGTCGCTAAAAATGATTTTCGCTCAAAATTAGGATCCTCTTCCAAAAGTTCCAAAGCCCAATTAAGAAACAAACGGTGTGGTCTGTGATCGTTAACTTTGAGCTTTTTGAGTTGGATCTTGTACGGGTACAGGCCTAAGTCCCGACGCAAAATCCGCCAAGTTGAAGTCTGCCAAAGGCCGAGTTCTTGTGCATGAACGGGGAATTGACTGCCTCGAGTTCTCTTGCACACTTTCACTGACAGCGGCAATGTTTTCGACCTATCTGGCGTTCCTTGTAGTAAGGGTGCTGACTGGTCGTTTACGGAACCGGTCGTCTCAAATTTGGCCATCAAACGTTGAAGAGTCGACTTTGACGGGCCACCGTATCTGCCATAAAATGGACGCAACGCTCGTAAAGTTTTCAGTAATGAACACTAATTTTGACAATAGAGTTTTATCATTAAGACATGCTGCTCAATCGTGTAACCTGACATGATGATTTGGCATCTGTGACTGAATAACAAACAACATATTTGACAGCGGTCGCTATAGCAACATAGCCGTAACAGCCTGTAACATCGACCCGTTCCTATTGGAAAACCCTATATATGCCATGTTTGTACGTCGCTAATACTACGGTGTCAAGCCTGTATMGCTGAAGGTGGACACTTCGAACATTTGTTATAGTTTAATAATAATACTACTGTTTGTTTTAAGTAATTTTTAATCTTAGGTTCATTCCAGAACTATATTTATTTGACTAATGAATCTTCACACACAACTGTGGCTTATCCCGACCACTACTCTTATCGCAAAAAACGTATTTTACTCCAAAAGCAAAAATTTTACTGAAATTATGTAAGAAGTTCGATCTAAAAAATTTGTCCCTTGTATTATTAGTAGCGCAACATAGTAAAAGGGGTACACCATAATGATGATTCTAAGCCATTAACTTTTTCTATTTTGCTGGCTCTGCACTGGGTAATAGCTACTAATAGTAAAATTCACTGTACCGTATTTCATATCAATCCTTCCTTTCGTTTACGTTCACTACATTTCACCCCGTTCCTTTGCAATGAGGCGTGATAGGACAAAATTTAATTTGGTTAAACACTTTGTTTTGGAGAGAACAACCTTCAGTTAATTTTTGACACCTACTTCTGACTCACCCCGTATACTCTTTTTAATCGTAATCTGCTATTCGTAGACAATTTATAATGCTTTAAAACATCGAAGTCAAAAAGCAAGTGCCATAGAAAATGTACTCTGTCACCAAAACTAAAGGTAATGGTGGTTATTTTCTCTATTGTAATAAAAACAAGCGACAGTTATCCAACTTCGTTTGCTCTATTTTCCTGTTTAAACACAACCCCACAAGCAGTGGAAGAATTGAGGACATAGTAACCCGCGAACCGGAAAACACGGTGAGCTTTTTAAATTACGCTCAGGATTATTGCGCCGAGATGAATTATGGATTATCTTATGGAATGGGCTTGTTGAACCAACTTTAATTGATTAATTACCTAGTTATTCAGTAGACCCAGGGTTTTCATATTGTCGTCGATCGACGCGACATCGACGGCTTCCACAGAAAGCAGACACAATAAAACCCCCAGCGGATTAAATAAAAGGACCCAAGCAGAACGTGCGACTGAATGAAACCATAAAGCACCGCGAGGATATTGAAACTGGAACATTTTTGACAGCTTACGCCTCTGTTGCCGCTCGAATTGCCTGACAGGTGCATTTTATTATCGCTCTGATTTCCACTGAGGTTTTATTCAATAGAATAAAAAAGGATATATGGAGAGTGTATTATGTGATCTAAACTGGTGGAGAAGTGGCAATGCATAGGTAAATATCAAGTGACAGTCCGGATGCATGAACTATCCGCTAGCAATCGAATGTGCGAACGCAAGCTTTATTGAGCTGGGAAGAAGGATGGTAAGTTCGCAATTATGTTTGCCATAAGATTTCGAGAATTCTTCGTATAGCTTTTTTTCTGCTATTGTACCAATGATTTCTAACAATAAGACAAAATTGTTCGTTTTTTCTACACGAAAGTGCACTATTAAAAACTTGTAGCCCTTCAAACTTGTGTTACACGACTAGGTTTGCTAATAACCTTCCAACCATAAAAGTATGGTTTTCGTGTAAGTACAATACCACCAACCAACAAACACATTTAATCACTTATATTTTTATTACTTTTGTTTCACATTAATGATAGATCTCTTACAAATTTTGGACTGCAAATGCCATTTTCGAATAAAATTGCAAGAAGCAACTGCATGAATGCATCAGAATTTGAAGTTTGTTAGTTAATTAAGTGTGCTCTACCTAAAACTTTTGGGTGAGATTTATATGAATAATTTGACGTTTATCGGAAAGAGAACTTTGGTTTTCATTTCAGTAATTAATCTTGAATAACAACATTGGGCTTTTCGGCTTGTCCGTATCGTTTAGAAAAGTTCAAATTAAGGGAAAAAGTGTCTCGGTTCTGGGAAAACAATCGTAGTTCAACGAAATTTATAGTTTTATGTGAATTTGAATTACATTGTTTTTCGCAGGTAATATGTCCTAGTTTTCGGAAAAATCGGATAAACGAGTTTCTGTGGTATTTGTTTAACAATTTAATAGCATGAGCGCCAGCCGTTTTAAAAATCCGAGCCGAAGACGAGGATTTTTAACTAGCGCGAATGTTATTTCTTAAACAAATAATTTAAAAGCAAGCTTTTTTCTTAATTTTTACATAAAAAAATTAAATGCACGAAGGATATTTGGTAAGATTATTTCCCGAGTTAGATAAAAATAACAAACAAACCTTGTCAAACTTGTCAAACCTGGACTATAGGGAACCTGCGCATTGACTAGTAGTGCCACAGTTGGTGAAAAAACGCAAGATTGAGGTATACACAGCATGACAACCGCGAATTTTATCGGTGTACAGTTTAAACGAAAAAACATTGTCGGATTGTCACTTTCGCTTGGCGTGTCTAAAAGTTGTCAAGCAATCTCCCAAAAAAATAATAGAAGAATTGTAAATAAATAATTCAAAATAAAAAGTTAATACGAAATACAAGAGATTGATTTATAAGCATGAATACAAAGGAGCTAAGACTTCTACAGGCTACTTATTCAATGTGATGATTTCGACATATAACAGACACATCGGACATGACAGCTGCTGCAGCAGCGCATGAAAAGGAAACGGCTACAGCGCAGGATACGGCCGTGGCGGCCGGCTCCGAAGCCTGCAGGAAGCCCCCTCAACAGGAAAAGATAGAGACCTTGATCGCGGCGCGAGGGTCAACGTGTCAGGCGCGGTAGTCCCCGTCGAGAAAGGGGAAAGTGGCGCAGTAATAGTCATTTGTTTGATTGTTCCAAACGTTGCCAAAAACAAAATGTATTTTTACAAATGCTTGTAGCATTAATGATTGGCTACTTTGCTTTGGATTAAGTGGTAACAAAAAAAGTAGTAATACAGATTTAGGTACGGCTTTGGATGTTGGGGTAATGTTCAATCTTCGGTACTTGTTGAAGATTCCACCACGGCCAACATTGCTCAGTTGTGGCCATCCCTCAAGTCTAGTAAGTTTAACTGTGGTGGAATTGTAAAATACCGAAGATCGAGCTTAACCCCAATTTCCGAAACCCTATTACGACAAACAAATAATGCTAATATCATATCGTACTGTATTTATTATAAAAAGTTCAAATTTAATAAGTACATAGATGGTTGTGGGTAATGTGATGGACAATTTGAAGTCATTATTTATCTACAGTGGTACATAATATATTGTAAATTGAACTATCAAGTATTACTTTTATTGAATACATCGACTTAATGAAACAAATATTATTTTAGTCATAAGTGAAAGTAAAAAGTAGGTAGCAGGCAGCTCAACGTTGAGAGTTCGTAACAAAAACTGTACCCATGCATTCCTGCAGCGGAGGGATTCGTAGAAGTATGAGTTGTGGTGGTCTCAAGGCAAAGACGTTCAAAAAAATAGTTATTATTTAATATTGAATAGAGAGGTGGTTGATTATATTAAAAAGTAGACAATGCATGTATGCATAACCTAAGAATAAAGATTGTTCAAAAGTTAATAGTATATGTTTACAATATTCATACAAATATAAACAATAACGTGAAAACAACAAAATAACTACTTCTGGATGGCTTGGTATTACAGAAATTAGCAAGGATACAAGCTATGGCTAGCTTAAAACCAGCTGCGCCACTTGAATTTAGCGGAAATGTAAGTGAAAATTATCGCAGATTTAAGCAAAATTTTGAAATATACCTGAAAGCTAGCGGGTTAGAAGGCGAAAATGGAAGAAAAAAAGTTGCTAAATCTGATAGGCGAAGAAGTAGTGGAGATTTATAATAACTTTAAGCTAAAATGACAGGAACGACTTATAAAAAGTGCTCGAATTTAAATCCTGAGAAGAGTCATATATGAACGATTTGTGTTCTAAACGAGAATGCAAAAAGAAGCAGAACTATTCGACCAGTTCGTTGTGGACCTAGGGAAACTAGTGAAGAGTTGTGAATTTCCGGAGCCCGACTCCATGGTGCGAGACTGGATCGTGCTGGAAATAAACAATAAAAATGTGCAGAAGATTTTGCTGCGATAAAAAGCTTTACACTAGAAGCTGCTAAAGACATATGTAAGATGAACGCAATACAGGAAAAACAGCTGCAAAGAATGAAGCAAGCTGACCAACCCTCAACAGCGGAGGTGTCTGAAATAAAAATGACAGCAAGTAAAGGAAAACAAATGGGAGAAGGACACCAAAAGGAGAAGGAAAAGAATTAAACCAAAGCTCGCTGCCAACGATGTGATTGGTTCCACAACTATGGGCAACGTCCAGCATTTGGGAAGAAATGCAAGAAGTGTGGGAAGCTCAATCATTTCGAGAAGGCCTATGAGAATAGAAGAGGGGTACGCAGCATTCAAGAAAATGACGTACAAGACCAGGACGAATATCTACCTTTTTGTTGAAACCATCAGGATACATGAAGTCACAGAAACAGCTTGGTAGTGGCAGGTTGTAAGACTAAGCTAGACACTGACGCAGAGGTAAATGTACTTCCTATTGAGGTTTATAACAAAATTGCAAATAATAAACCTGAAATAATAGAGCGCATGCAGAAAACGAAAGTAAAGTTAGAAATTTTTGGTGGCTATACACTAAATGCTGTAGGACAAATTATTTCGAATCGTAATGTTAACAAAAAATAATTAGATCAGGCAATTTTTATTGTACCTACAGGGACATGTGCTATTTTAGGGTTGCAAGCTTGTGTAGATATTGGATTGATAAGAAAAATAGATAAGTTAGAGAGAGGTCTAGAAATGCGGAAAGTAAAGAATCATATATCAGTAAAAACAAACCATAGAAGAAGAGGAAGGTGAGCAAAGTAAGTAGTTTTTGAAGTTATTCCTTACTGGAAAATAGGTTTAATGCGTTTCTTTTTTTACAAATATACGGATACTGAGCGAATTGTTAGAGAATATAGCCTCAGCGTAGATATGATAAAATATGTTTTAAATTTTATATGTTGTGTGGGGGCACAGTTTTTATTTCTTACAGACAGTACCAGCAAAGGAAGAATAAGCGAAAGGTTGTGTTAAAAATTTAAAAAAGTTGTTGTAACGTAAAATAAAATTATAAAAATGTATTTTTTTTATTAATCGTGATTAATGTACTTTGTACAGGGATTCTATAAGTGATTCATGCAACGCGGACGACGTTTATTTCGGAATTCTTTGTGCCATCTTTTTGTAACTGCTGCCAGGCTACAATATGTACGGCAATAGCAAGCGGCGACAGTACTGAAGGTTGCCATGTCACCCCACAGTTCCGAAATGTGAGCTTTTTGCAACCTTAAAGTTAATTATCCCACAAAACACTAATGAATATAGGCGACAAATTGATTTAATCGATAATTTCCATAAGCGCCCTGGATGCAGGAATCATTTATAAAAACCCTGTAGTAAAAGACGGATTGTCATTGGTTACAATGCGACTTTATTGTGATATGTGACCGGCGTTTGTTTAATGAACAATTAGTCTGTCAATAATAATGGCCGAAGTGGAAGGTCCCGCTTGAACAGTAAATGCTTATTGTAAAGCGACTGCAACATTCAACACTTGTCTTTAGACTATGTGTATGTAAGTTATTGTGGCCAGATAGACATTTTTCATTGAGATGCTATAAGTGGTTTAGTAGTGTGGTTTTGCAGCGATGAATACATCTTGACACCCCAACACCCCAACCCTAGAAACTTGGCGAGGAGGGTCAGCCCGAACAGGGGGGGCCACAGGGATGGCGCGGGGGCAACCGCGGAAGACGTGGTGGTCCCCGTCGAGAAAGGGGGGCAGAAGTGATCCTAAAAATATTATCTGAATATAAAATTCGTAAAAATGAATTTGGTTTTTGATTGATTGTWCCAAACGTTGCCAAAAATGAAACGGAGTTATACAAATATTGTAGTATTACTGATTAATTACTATTCCTTTAACGGTAAATATCATACCTAACTAATCAGTAATTATTATAATGGAATTTTAATGGTATTTTTCACAGAATATGTAAAATTGATAAGAATATCGCGAATACCAAGTCGTTTACCTTGCTTTGCGAGTACAGCTTTAATAGTTACAAATCGAAATTGTTCAATAGTCTTTGCAGTCCTACATTTCTCAAAGGGTGGTTCTTCTTAATTGATCTAGGGTTGTTCTTAACAATCATGAATTGAATATAAAAGCAGACTTTCGCCACATCATATAAATATGATGTGCTCATCAGCCCTCATTCGAGTTTTAACGGCGAACGCTGATTCATTAGCTGTAAGATGAATCAAGGCATGAGTCGTTCATACTCGGTCATGTACGATCCAACTCCATCAGTAGCGAGTCAGTACATTTTGGGTTTCCACGGTTTCCTTGCGCGCATTCGGAAGCCATATTGGATGACGTAATCCTAAAAACCCTAATCAGGTACCTAACCTCAAGTTTTAATGCTGACGTGCTTGATTTTGGGTAGTGTTGTAATCTATGTGTGCGTATGTGTGATGATCACCAAGCAACAAACAAAAGGTAGGAATAGAATGATTATCGAATTTTTAGAAAAAGGACCAGCAGTGACCGACATCTTACGAAAACGTTCCAGACCTTTACAGGCCATGCAGAATTTATTTATTGATTTTTCTTTGTGAACAAGAATACATTATTCAATTTTTGCATCAGCATCATGTGTGTTTAATGTATCAGTTACATGATGGATGTATTGAATGCACTTTTGCTAGTACTTTATTTGACCTATGTCTTGTATGTTAATATTGTCTTATGTGACTGCTGTTTATTTTTTACATGTCTTGTGTTCTTGTTTATATAACTGTGTTTATGTTTCTTTACATTTTTTCTTTTTCTCCTTTTGTATTTATATTTTAATTTGGATTTTTGTTCTTTCCTATTCCTATCTATCTTTCAGCTTTTATAATAGTATTAAGGATTGATATAAGGTGCCAGTTATTACAGTAGAATATATTGATATAGCGAAGCTTGACTGCGTAGTATAGCAATTGCATGTTGTATAGATGTATTCATTTGTAATGATTTAGTAGTAATTTTCGAACAGTATACTATAACAGGCACGGATACCTTTCGGATGTGTTGCGGTCTCTTCCAGGTTAGTTATTAAATTACTAAATTTAGATGTCATGTTTTCGGAAGGATCGCTGTCGCTATAAAACACTGACAAATGAAAAAAAATAATAATCTGACATTTCGATTACGCCTGTAATCTTTGTCAAAGACGAGAACCTCAAAATATCGTCTGACAGGAGTTCACGTTCGTATACCTATTCAATTTGTTTATTTAAAATGACATAGGTCTCTTTATGTATAAACGAGTTTGAGTTTTTCTCTGCCGTGACTCTTCCCCTAATCCCAGGTGATTCAAGCCACTATACTAACTTAGGCACGAATCTCCAGGATTACTATAATATTTTTTATGTTTAAAGCGTGTTCCTAGTCTTCCACAACACCGCAATCTTAATCACAGCATAGGTAAATTCATCACATCATAGTGTCCTACCAAAAGCTAACTAAACTATTATGCTACTTTAGGGTGTTTCAGAATTGACATATGCTTAATTATTTGCATTTTATGAGTATAGAACCTTGCTGATATTAGTGCCAAATCACAATCAACATAAAACGTAATACGTAAATTTTACAAGAACGTAAAGTTGAAATTATTTCACTTTACGCAGGTTTTACGTAGACCCCTAACCGATAAATAAACGTATTTTGCACGTATAGTAATTCTGAAGGCGTTCGTACTATGTTAATTGTAAATTGACACGTACACTATACAGGGTGATTTATAAGCTCTATGCCAAACTTGAACAGATGAATAATGACGATATTTTAAGCAAAAAATGTTATATGAACATATGTCCTTTTTCTTTTAGCTTAGAAGTTATAAGCATTTACATTATTTTGTTAAAAATTTTATGCAACTGGAAATTCTCCATTTACCTTTGAATCATCATTGGGAATTTACCTAAATTGGCTTTGAATGATTACGAGTACGTAATTTTCAAATACATATTTATTTTGTCAAAATCACAAAGGTTTTTCTGAGTTAGCCATTATTCATGAATTTTCAACTGCGGAATATGCAGGCATTAGTTACATCAATTATGGATTAAGTAATGGTAATACTCGACATGTAGCACGAGAATTTGGACGTAGATTTCCAAATCGACACCAACCTGCTAAGTCAGTTTTTAATGCATCATTTCGCCGACATAGGGAAACGGGTCATCCAGCACCAAGACATATTCGTCCCCATGAAATAAATGTACAAAATGAAGAAAATCTTGTAGATGCTAATTTTGGGAAACTCTTCACTTAGTACGCGCCGGCTAGCAAATCAATTACGGTTGTCATAAAATTTTATGTGGCGAACCTTAAATAAACAGGTCACCCGTACTTCCATATCATCGTTAAAATGTACAAGCACTACACTCTAAAAATATAACCAGCAGCGATTAGAATTTTGCCAATGGATTCTTCAGCAAAATGCACGTAACCCTAATTTTATTTCACTTGTTCTATGGTCAGATGAATCATGTTTTACTAGGAATGGCATAACAAACTTCTACAATAAACATTATGGTCTTTGCAAAATCCCCATGCCATTAGACCCAGATGATATCAGCGTCGTTTTAATGTAAATGTTTGGGGTGGCATTTTCAATAATACCTTGCTACCTATACAGATCATTAATGATCGTTTAAATAGAGAGTTGTACATGCAACTTTTGGAGCATACTCTTTATGATCTAATATACGAAGTACTACTTAATGTGATCGCTAATATGTGGTACCAGCATGACGACGCACCACCACATAGAGGCAGAGAAGTAACAGGTAGTTACTTCTCTGCCTCAAATAAATGTTAAATAATAATTTTCCAAATTATTGAATTGGTAATGGAGGTCCAGCAGCTTGCCCGCCAGGTTCGCTTAAATTTTTACCTCTGGGGTCATATGAAGCAGCTGGTTTACCACTGGTAAATTACCAGGTGGAGATTAGCATTCGCGAGCAATTAATATAAAGGATAATAAATGCAAGCCATGTAATAAGAAACGATCCAAATTTTGTACAGCGCATAACATAAGTTCGAAGCTGTGAAGCTTGTATTCTAGCGGGAGGTGGTTATTTTGAGCAATTTTTATAATTTATATTTATATTTTTATAAATAAAATATTTTATTAAAATTAAATAAATGTAAATAACTAAAATGCTTATAACTTCTAAACTACAAGAAAAAGGACATATGTTCATATAATGATATTTACTTAGAATATCATCATTAATCATCTGTTCAGGTTTGGCATAGAGTTTATATATCACCCCGTATATCATATTGTGTTTCTTGTGTGCTAAATGAGTGGGAACGAATATGATAGGGACGTGTTGTACGGTTTACAACATCTTAAATACGGCTAACTATTGGTACTATTTCATGAAAGGTCGATGTATCTAAATAAACTTACTCCATTAATATTGGCCCATAATATGCACTGCATGTATGTGCAGTCAAGGTAAGCCTGGCTTTAGTGCATTTATAGGCTTAAATTGACGAGCACTGTCCACGTCAACTTCTATCGATATATAAGCTCCGTATTGACCGACTGCTGATGTATCGTCGATGAATGGTCTTTCAGGAGCACTTCAGCGTAGGTCGGCCAGCTCGAAATTGTCGGGTTAAATTCGATAAGGACAGTTTATTTTTATCGGTTCGTTGTTTCCTTAGAGGAAGCTGCCCGGCCGCCATAATTTAATTTAATTTTATAGTGGACGCCTCTCCCGAGTCCACAAAGGCACTCTATCTGCTTATTTATTACTTTTGAATTTCAATGGTGCACGCGAACGGGCAGGGCTCTGTTTTGTTTCTTTGTGCCAGGGGGATTTCTTTATGTTCGACGTTCGAGGAAGCGATTTTATTGGGTATTATCACGTCTTCTGTAACAGGCACATTGAATAACAACAAGAAGCAGTTTCCAAGTAGAATCTATAAAAATTCAATGCCTGGGGCGAGGTATTGATGTACTCATGCAAAAATAATGAAAAAGGGTTACATATACAAGTTATACAGGGTAAGTCAGTTTTTTGTAGACAAACTTTAACAGAAGATAGAACACATTATTTTAAAAAGAAAAGTTCCCATAAACATATGTTGTAGTAAGCAAGTTCCTGAAGGACACCATAGGGAATTAGGTGCGTGATGGTGCGAATGAGGTGGTGCGGGAAGAGAACAGAATATACTAAGGATGAAGGAACAATGCCTAAAAGAACCACAGCTAGGTTTAGTGTGAGGGGTTTGGCTTTTCTGCAAAATATCTAGAGATGGCATTTTGGATATCATCCAATTCTGCAAATGTTTTGCCGCTTGAAAAGTGCTGCAGCGCTCGGAATAAGTGGGAATCCGATGGTGCAAAATCGGGCGAATATGGTGGATAAGGCAGCACCTCCCACCCCAATTCATTAATTTTTTCTAGGGTTTGCCTTGCGCAGTGCGGTCTTGCATTGTCATGTTGGAGAATGACGCCTTTTCGGTTGACAATCGCTGGCCATTTTTCAATTAAACCTTGATTGACTCCCTGCAATTGTTCGCTGTAGAGGTCTGCATTAACAGTTTGTCCAGGTTTCAGCAATTCAAAATGAACAATGATGCGAATACTAGGATGTAAACCTGGTTTAGCTGTACTCCGAGGGATTTCATTTGCAAAGAGCCACTGCCTTTTGCGTTTTGAGTTATCATACAAGACCCATTTCTCATCTCCTGTAATCATCCGATCAAAAAACGCTTGTGTTGTGTCGCAGAAGCAATAAGTTGCATGTGATTGATCGGTTAGCCTTGTTCTGTTCCGACAGATTATGCGAGACCCAAACACCTGCTCTGCTTACTTTCCCAATCTGCTTTAAATGTTCTTGGACAGTCGACCAAGCTTGGTTAAGACTGTTTGACAATTCCTCGATCGTCTGACACGCATTTGTCTCCACTTCCGCCCTTAGCAAGTCGTTGTCTAAGGTTGATGGTCTTCCTGATCGATACGAGTCGGAAAGATCAAAATTGCCCGATTTGAACTTGGGAAACCACCTTTGGCATTTACGAATGTCCTGTGCATTTGGATAAACATTGCAAATGTTTTTGGTAGGAACTGTTGCGTTACTTCCCTTGCGAAACTCAAAGAGCAATGCCGAATGTGTTCCTCTTTTGGTATTTGGCTGTTCATTTTACCCAAACTTAAAAAAAAAACAAATTATAATTTAATTGTCTATAAGTAAAGATGTCACTATAACCTCACAATGTCTTTGGGACGCCTCTGAACGAAATAATGAGCTGACAAATGAAACTTAAGTATTGACATGCGCAGAAACGACATTACTTTCCGGTCCCCTCAGTATATTTAAGAACATGCAGTACGCACATTTCAAGGAATAAATAAAATTTATTGAATAACGTGTTATTTCAACTATTATGAGTGTGTAGGTATAATAAAAGCAACATGTGTTGCTCATTTCGAGAAATTTCAAATGGTAAATCACTTTCGATCTTACTTTCTGTATTTATGTATTTTGTACTTATCCATTTCTGACATTTAGCCGTAAGAAATTAGTTAAATTGCAAATGTCGTCTTATAAACGATATTATTTTGAAATTTGTACCTGGCATTCAGATCGCAAAAGTAAGCATATTTTGTGGATAAATCAAATTATGTGTCCACTTACATCTTAAGTGTAGTATTTACATTTGCGAAACCGATGCCCTTCAGACAAGCCACGTAGCAATTAGGTCCGCTATTTGTAAAACATGGCTTACATGTTCCATTAATTGAAATGTCTAATGAAACTTGATATGCCTCAGGAACGCGAGGTGTAGCTTTGTGCCTGCAAACGGCGGCAATTATTTCAATTAAGTCACAAAGCTGCAACCTGCAGCTCCTTCAATTTCGTCCCGGAATCGGGCTAATTTATTGCTCGAACAACTCCKAGAGTTGCAGTAAAACACACAGGAACGCAGAATCAATATTTTCCGTTTTTATTAGTTATTACGACTTCGGAAAGATAACAAGCCCGCCGGAAATGTATTCGACAGTCATAAAATCTAACTGAACTTAATTCAATTTATTCCCGAAAATGGAAGAAGTATGAAACATTTATGCTCCCTGAAAATTGGACGTTCCCGCCGTAAGATAATTCATTTTTATGCAGTGCAATGGAGGTGCATCGGATTCTTCGACCAATCCCGCGATTCCTCGCGCTTCGTAAATTTCTGCGATAGTGCGACTTTCGAAGGATGATAAGAAAAGATGGAAGCTCTACTGGATCTAGTTGGAATGAGCTTTAAGGCTAGTATCTGGAACAGCTCAGCGTTTATTGGGACCAGCACTAATTTGTTAGTTAGTTAGGCCATTAGTGTGAATATCTTTCACAACTGTAGAAACATAGTAGGAAGCAACTACAATTGAGTTAAGAAAGATTTGGAAGCAAAAAGCTGGATAGAAACATTTTACTATGCCGGAAACAAAAAAAAAATAGGTGATAACAACAGAGCATGCCCAAGAAGAATGCCGTATTAACCATGATGGTATCTACAGTTTACCACCTAACGGTAATCAGTTGATTATTTGGTGACCGGTGCAAACATCTGTAATCTAGCATTTACTCTGACCGCCATAAAAAACGCAACACCTGAAAATGATGACCAATTTTATACTGCAATAACTTTTGAAGGTCTTATTCGCTTTGATTGAGGAGCAAGTGCGTCAGGTAAATGTGAACTAACGCACAGGAAGAAGGAGGTTGGAAGAAGAGTTAAGAGCACATACCAGTCCACAATTGCTTCGAGAGCATCGTGTCGTTCGATTACAATTCGCACGTAATCATCGACCATTGTAGGGTGGCGAAACGTACTCTTTTCAGACGAGTGGAGGTTCGGCTTGTATTCTCCAGATGGTCGAGAGAGAGTTTGGAGAAGAGCTGGAGAACGTTATGCTCAGTGTTGCTCCTCTGAAAGGGTACAGTACCAGGGAGGATCTGCAATGGCTTGGGCTAGAATCTGCTTCGAAAAACCTACAGAGCTTTGCTTTATCAACGGCAACGTAAACGCGGTTCAGTATATTGAAGACGCTTTAGCTGAACATGTGGTTCCCTTCGGCCTATTTATTGGTCCCAACTTCTTGTTCGTGCCCGATAATGCACGGTACCATAGAGCATGGATAGTGTCTGACGACCTGGATGACGTAAGTACTAGAAGAATGGAATGCACGGCACTTAGTCCTGATTTGAACCCCATAAAAACACATTTGGGATGATCTGCAAATGGCGCTTGCAGAAGGGTGGAACCAGATTCCCCAAAATAAAATACAGAATGTAATAAGAAGTATTCCTCGGAAGATAAGGGATAGAATTCAATCGAGGGGAGGAAATACCCGTTATTAATTAACTTTTTATTGTTGTGTTTATGATTCGGATATTGATTTTTACATTGGTTCAATAAATTGTTGGCATCACTTCGCGTAACATTTTGTTACGTTTTGCTCATGACAGTTGCGTCCATTTCCATGGCTGCTTTAATTTCTGATGGTGATGCCAAAACAGCTGCACTGTCTTTTAGAGCTTGTAACTTGGGTGTGAAAAACAATACACTCGCATTGCTGAGAGAAGACGAGACTACAAGCTCCTTTCTTTATTTTATTTTTTTTTGTTGGTGCACCCACAAAAGTTTTAAAGTGGTGGAAGAAAGCACGCATTAGCCTAACTCACCCCTGCTAAAGTTTGGGAGCACAAAAATGGGGAGCTAGTACAGATATGTTGGCATCGGGTAGACCTTTTCAATAAAAACACCTTATTCAAAACGAGTAAGTTATTGCAGTTTGAAACTGGTCATCATTTCAGGTGATGCGTTTTTTGTGCTGGTCAGTGTCTTTAGTAATAATAAAAAGCGCAGTATAATGAACAATAACACCGCAATGTGTGTTGTTTTTATAGTAGTTCCGGAGTTGTTGCATAGTGCCAGCGAGAACGAATGGAAAATCGTAAAATGTTAAAATCAAAATAGAAATAAACGTAAACGTATGTGCAATAAAAACTATGTTGGTAGCATAGGTCTTTTACACAACCCACACTGTAGTGTATGACTCGACTTAGAGAACTCACAGCTGGGTTGGCCCAGCCATAGTTGCGCACAGGACACAACGATAATGCGCATCTTACCTGAATCTCAGCCGCAAGTTCTCGTCAGTCCGAGCTTTACCTAAAAAACCGCTGAAAATTGAATCAATACTTCCACATCCAATTGTCAAAATGACATTTACGTTTTTATTTTTTATACTATACAATTAGTAATCAGGTTTTGAGCATTTTTTCTCTCTACACATTTTTTCTAAGACAAACAGTCCTCGTGACATTAGTAAAAATATATACATTTTAAAAATCGGTTCTTTCCAAATAACTCGAAAATTATTAACTTAACAAAAAAAATACAAGAGCGCTTTCTGATCAGAAATTTGATTTTCTATACAATACCAAAATTTAAAAAAATCGTACGAGCAGGGACCAAAATAGGTTTTTTGGAAATATTTCGAAAATGTCAAAATTTGGATAAATTTTCTAAGACACTTTTTGTAAGAAATTTTATTTCCTATCTGATGGCATTCATTTTTGAATATATTAAATATATTCGGAGATATTTAAGAAAAACCGTTTTCTTTAAGTGACGCTTTTTTGCTAATATCTTGTAAACAGTTTGCTGTATCGAAAATTTATAAGAGCTAATAATACTCGCAGTTATGCTACTATTGACATGCTAAAACGAAAAAAATGTAAAAAAATAAAAATTTGCAGAAAGGGTAGTTACCCCCCAATTTCGCCCCATTCCCGATATCCTACTTACCCCACAAACAATAGGTCGCTTTGGGTAGTTGAGATTTATACGTATACCAAAATTCATGTTCATATATTAAGTCTTTCGAAAGTTATCGTGCCCACAAACAATACCACAGACACAGACAAGAAATTTGTTTTTGCTCAAATTTTTCGTTCGTTTTCGACCATTTTAAAGCGATTGAGCAAATAAAAAATTTTTTAAAATTTTTTTTCGCGATATAATACTTCCCATTCGTTAGATGTGGAAGTAACTACAGCAAGATAAAAATAACGCCTTATCTTAATTGCAGATTTTAAGTCACTTTCGACTTCGTAGCAATACATTTGCGTACTTGCTTGAATTAATAAGTCCACGTTTAAAAAATAAGACCACCTGTGTAGGAAGGCCAGAGGAACAACTACTTATAGCATTAAGCATGTTGAAAAATCAGGAAGTGTTTAGGTAGATATTAATAAATAATTAATTGCCACTTTAGTGTTTTGTTATAGATGTATATCACGCAGATTTGATGTATCCATATCTACCGCGTGTTCATACGTTATATTAAATGGCTAGTTGGTGCAGAAGCTGTTCAAGTCATATGGCAATTTGAGGAAAGTCGAGGCTTTGAACATTTTATTGGCGTCATAGGCGGAAGTCCCTTTTTCATGATAATGGCCGTTCAACATGTGTATAGAGGCACTACACCTTTAAACATTGCTCAACACGCGTTTATATTGAACAAGCATTCGGTTTACTGAAAGGCAGATTTCAAATTTTTGCTGATCCCTCCTTTAATATTAGCCTGCTGTGTACTTCATAATATTTGTATGAGAAGATATGATGATGATATAGAACCTGACACTGATACAGATAATGATCAGTGGCAATGATAGTAGAGAAAATAAAATAATAAATAATAATAATAAAAGAAACAGTTTGCAATAAGCTTTCTGAAGAATAAATAAAACAAAATTAATTTTGTTTTTTATTTACTTTTCCTTTAATACATTGATTAGCTATCCCAACCATCCTATTTTTTAATTGTGCCGTGTATCTTGCCCTCATTTTTGCAACCCATTGCGGTTTTTCAGGTAGTCTGGCAGCCAGCAGTAACAGAACTGATTTTTTTGGGGGTAGATACATTACCCACTACTTAAATCTGCCCTACTGTAATTTCTAGACGACTCTTCAGGAGTTGATTTATTGTCATCAGTTTATAATACAATATACTACTGGCAAGATACAATGAACGCGCAAAATTTCAATTATTTATAAGCAACAAACAAAGAAAGATAAAAATAGAAAAGATCAATAAATAGGAGAATAACAATCACGCATAACTGTTTCATTGAAGTTTTTACGATACTAGTCAAGCAGTAGTGCAAAAGGACTTTCAAAGACGTCTGGTGATTTAGGGTTTCAGCAACAAAGTTATGGACTAGTCAGGTAGCGTGGAAGGTCTTCCTACTTATGTCTCTTTTACTTCTACGTGCAAAGTTATTGTACGAAGGAATCGATAACAATATAGACGAAGAGCTAAAGGATGCACTTTTTTAGAGAATGCAGCGACATTAAAGGTCAACGTTTACCAAAAGATATATGGTACCTTACAATACGATGTACAAATATTGCTGTTGCCCTGATTCAAATGATAATAATTCATAATATGAAAAAATAAACTCATGACAGAGTCTAGTAAAATGACTTTAGAGTAATATCACGGAACCATTGCGCAGTGGACCAATGATAACTATGCTAGGCATTCGCTCCCACTTTTAAATTCAAGTACAGCATCGAATTCAGCACATGCATTCTGCCCTTATTTGTGATATCCACGTTACAAGTGGAGTTAGCTGATAAACGACAAGCGTAACGACCATCAATTTAAAAGTCCATCGTGAACATTTGGAGGTAATTTAGCGGCACATTTCATGCTGATCAGAGCAGTAAAAACAGAATTAAGGATGTTTGTCATATGAATGCTGTGCCCGCGGCTGTCACTCCAAAAAAATTAACCCTTGCGATATATGTTCGTCATTATTTGCTGGAGATGTGATCCACATGTGGGCAAAAACAAATAACCCCGGGGTGTTTCAGCGGCGCTTTTCTAAAGGACCGCGCAACCGACAAAAACATTTTTACTGGGGATCTAACGAATGAATTCGCATTAATATTGGCGGTTATCTGGAAAATATGTCAATTTTTTGTTCGCGCTGCTAGGCCTATCTAACCCAGTAATAGAGCTACGATTGCAATTTCTAGGTATATGAGGATTATGCGACAGTGGCGTCGCCGGGGTATTCTCTGCGACTGGGTTAAGCAAGGGAGCTATAATAATTAGAACTAAAACGTATTTATGTGCCAAAAAATTCTAACCAATAACGTGATAAATGATAGCAAATTAAGCCTATGCCATGCTGGCTGCATCAGAACAATTTGTGGACAGCTGTTTCTGTTTATAAAGCGTCATCAGCATAGCTACAGTCCCAATGCAGTCAACGTAGCACAGATATTGGTTTCCATTACCTATATACGCCAAGGTGGACGATGTGCATAAGAATATAATAATTGTGAATGACATTATGCCATCTGGTTATAATTATTCTCGCGTGTTCATCACCTACTTTGGCGTATACATATAAGGAAAACCAAGATCTGTGCCGTGCGGTCTGCATTGAGACTATGGCTGTGTGAAGGAAGCATTTGCAACAGTAAGCAATAATAACACCAATACTTAATAAAAAAACAAATCACCGACACTCCAAGAATGACAGGTTATTAAATCCGTGTGATTTGTCTGGGGAAAAGCAGCAAACAAATGTGTTATTAGAACAAACAATATGTAACATAGGATGAAAATTGTTATTCGATAAGTTTACAAATGATAGGGAGCGGTCAAGGACTACTGAATTACTTAGAAATAAGAACCTACAAGACCAATTCAGTACCTAACCGTCAGCTAGTTTCACTAAGAGTTTGATATTATATTTATTATATTGGACACACCAGAGAAAAGTCGTAATTTATGAAAACATGTTATTTTTTTCAAATAATCTAATTTTACTCCAAGAAAAAAAATAGCCAACCAAAGGATGGGTTCGCAGTTTTTTTACTACAACCAAAAAAGCTATCGACATCCGGCTTTCTAATTTATCTTACTTAATAATTGAGATATAAAGTCTATAGGGTAGCATTTGATTTCTTTTAGAGATATTTGATCTAAGCATAAAATTTTGTTAAATAACGCCTCCCCTTGTCAAACAGTTGCGATAAATTAAAGTTATTTATGACTATATTGAAAACCATAAGATTTACCTTAAAACTGGCCATCATTCGTTGAATTCGCTCAAACCATATATGAWTTCTGCWTCTCGTTGTCGTTGTCAATCTGTGTGGACGTATTTATTAAAAAAAATACCACAAAATTCTAGCACGATTAATTCCAAGAAACAGCCACTGTTCAGCCTTAACTGAACGTTCAACATTTTTTAATATAACGTAATCTTATTTTAGGGAAAAAATTGCCGAATCCAGAGACGGGTAAGCTGTTTTTTTACTATAACCAAGAAACGAATAAACATATCGACCTCCGGTTTTCAAATTAATCTGACTTAATTAAGGAGCTATAGTGAACAACCAAAAAGTCTATAGGTTTTTTTAAGATATTTGATCTTTTCCAAAAACCAATCAAAAAATTCAGTTTCTAACGATTATGTCATTTAGAACGAATAAAAACTCAATTTAGTGGGATTTTTCACAGGAGCAAATTCTCGCTGGAATAACTTAGGGTAGGTTTTACATGGCAAAAAAATTGTGGACTTAACGTTTGTCATCAAACTTGCCTAAAATGATTGGAACAAGATTTAATACGTCTTCACCCAATGAAATCGATAAGAAGATCAATGAAAATACATATATGTAAAAACACTAAGGTGAGCAAAGTTATAATACTAAAACAGTGTTTCTTTTGTTACGTCAAAAAATAGTCTTTCGAATACAACTCGAGAGTTCGATAAATTTGAAAATAATTCTCCAGCAATTCCCCAACGCGTAGCCCTTCAGCAACTGGCATCTGTTTCCGGGGCAAGCCGTTGTCGAATTTCTGTTAAATTATTTTCAATTTATTCTCACCCTCTTGTGATATTATTTCCGATAACTAAATTTTCTTGAATAAAGCCTCCTGTTACCAAATAATTGCAATAATAGTTATTTATAGTATAAGTGAAGTCTCTGTGGCCATATTTGTCTAAAATCAATTTCTATAATTTTGGTCCAGTAAAATGTAACATTTTAAATTCGTCGAAATACTTCCTGCCTCTAGGTTTCTCAAAACTTTGAGTCGTATGAATGTTAACATCAATAATAAAATCGTCAGGTCAGGTCAGGTCAGGTCAAAAAAAATAATTGCAATAATAGTTATTTATAGTAWAAGTGAAGTCTCTMTGGCCATATTTGTCTAAAATCAATTTCTATAWTTTTGGTTCAGTAAAATGTAACATTTTTAAGTTCGTCGAAYTACTTCSTGCGTCTAGGTTTCTCAAAACTTTGAGTCGTTTGAATGTTAACATCAATAATAAAATCGTCAGATGGACAAAATTTGTGTTAGCTTTTTATAATCTTCCAAGGTAATATTTTTCAGAAAACTGACTGGACTAGAGCATTCTTCCATTTTCTTCACCTTCTCTTTGAGCTTGTAACGTACATACATTCTCAAAACGTTTTACTTTCCTCTTTACCTTTATTTTTCTTGGAGTACTAGAACACAAAACTGCTCCGGTTCGAATTTTGTGAGGATATGCAGGCGTCGAAGATAATTCTTTAATTTTGCTAGAATGATAATCTTTCCTATCTAGTCTAACTCTACATCTTGAGGCACTTCACATGATACATGTGTACCAGATGAATAACAGATGAAGAAGTGTTAACATACAGGCTTTTGTCTAAAACACATAAATTATGCAGTGTGTATGTTTAAGTGTGTACAATATGAAAGACCTTTGAGCAACTAACAACAAATTAAAAAAAAATTCATCAAATCACCTTGAGAAGCTTGATTTTCTATGTCTGAAGACATTTCTTCGAGGGTTGGAAATATCATTGGAATAGCATGTTTTTGCAAGCTGTTAAAAAGGTCATTAAAAAACATTTTGATTTCAAAATGCATTCCACCTGACTTATACGACAGATTGTGTAATCTTTCTTGTGCCAATAATCCTCCTCTTCTAGTAGCGATGGTTCTTTAATGAAAATACGAAACTATAAATCAATCTTTTACAAAAAAACCTTTTTCAGTCTAAATAAATTATTTAAATATTGAAAAACTAACTGATTAAATACTACTAATAGCGTCAGAATGACAATAGTTTATTCCAAGGGTCCGACGATGAGGTTGCATTGCCTCGAAACCTCGAAACCGGTCACCATATTAAGAAAAAAGGAATTTTGAGAAAAAGGCGTTATTATACTCAAATAATTAATATTTTATAGATATGCCGGGCAACATAAATAGACGTAGAATATTATTATTATACAGTGTCAATTTTCCTTTCTGGTTGCTTTGGAAATATGAAAAAGCTTGATTGTTTGTACAATATTTAGCTGCGCATCTACTATTTCCTCGGGATACGGACGTTTTGTCCCCACCCTTTCGCCCCTGAGTAAAATTTCTCACGTGTTTTTTTCTTCAAATTTCAATTTATTTAATTTCATTTTGAAAAATATTTCAACATTGCTCGTAATGTCAATCCTGCTGTTACAAGAAAACCTCGTGGTTTTTTGCCCACTTTTTGATAAGGTTTTGACATTTTTTAATCACATAAGAGAATAAATAATTTAAAAAAACTTTATATTAGTACCTAAAATCAACCGGGCATATACTGACAAAAATTAACTGTAAAAGAATAATAATAAGCCGATGTTAGAAAATGAAATCATCGGAGAAAGATATGGTAGAATAGACATTATGGATTATTTGTTAGGTATTGCACATAATTTTGAATTTTAAATAAATATATTTTTAAAGGTTATCTAGATGTTTGTTTCACTTATGGTGGGCAAAACGGCGGTGGCGAACCGCGAATAAAATTCGTAATCCGGCACTGGAATAGCGTGATAAAATTTAGTAGGACCCAAAAAACTTGGTATAAATAAATTTCTGTTAGCAAAACTATTCTTTCAAATGATCCATACTAAAGTCCTAAATATAAACAAACTAGCGGGCTTGTTTAGCTCCAGGTTCAAAACACAATTAATAGCCCCAAACACACGTGTCTTTCAGGGCACCCATTACCGATTACCTAATAGCTAATTATAAAGCCGCGGATGTTCCTGTTACCGTTACGAATTATGGCTAACCAACGTAACTCTGCGGCTCCCGGCCCATTGAAACATGTCGCCCGGCGTAGTTTCAGGTCACTTGTAATTTGCAACTTGAACGTTATAAATTAGATCCGAAACTCGGGCGAGAGTTTGTTCATAGTGGCGGTTTCCGGCAACGTATATTAGCGCAATTGTCGCCTGCAGTGGATCTTGCTCGACAAAGTTCTGAATGCCGAGGCCGGGGGTTCAATGAAATGCAACAAATGGACAACTTTGGTTAGACTAATATTGTTGGCTTAGTTTCGTAATAAGTGTATAACAGAAGCTACACTATTTTTCAGTAACTTTTGAGTTATGGTCAGAAACAGTTTGGAAAATTCATACATACCACTGATGTATATGACTGTAACTTAAGAGAAACGCACGCAGATGCTGTAGATCTGCATTGATCTGCAATCTTCAACTACTATCGCCGTGCATATTGTAGCTCCGCAGCAGTTACAAAAAAGCGGCACAAAGATTTGCGGTGGATACTGCCTAAACATTCTTGTCATCCGTACCGTATTTAGCTAAATCAAGAACTGCAAGGGCAGGATTTTGAAAAAAGACAAGAGTTTTGTCAATGGGCTCTGGACAAACTGATTGCAGATGAGCATTTTTTCCCAAAAGTGTTGTTTACCGACGAATCGATATTCCATCGCAATGTTTTGTTAATAGGCATAGTTTGCATTATTATAGCACAGAAAATCCCCACATTTTTAGAGTAACTAGCCAGTACAAATGGTCCTTAAACGTCCGGGCGGGCATTGCGAGCATTCGTGTAAGAGGCCCATTCTTTTTTAATGAGCGCTTAACTGGTCAACCTTATTTAGACCTTTTAAGACAGCTTGACAACTAAATATGAATGACACTCTAGCTACGTTTAGATATATGTGACTACAGTATAATTTGGCTTTAGCAAATCGTGTTAGGCAAGTAGTGGAGTTTTTAAATGAAAACTTGTGGGTACCATCGATTAGGGAACCGTTCCCAGTAGACTCTTGAAGCCAACAAGGAATTCCTCTGGCATTCTCTCAGTTCTCTCTCAATTCACGTGGATTTATAAATGACTTCTTTCTGACGTGAAAAAAACGTAACTCGTCTAGGCGTACTTGATAAAAGCGATTTTAATCAAAAAAATCATAAAAACGCAAATTGTTGGAAAACCGTTAGTAATAGACACGACGACACCTTATATCAAATTAAAGATAATTTAAATTTGCATCAGAAGGTGTAAAAGAGTTGCATGTTGCATTTAAAAAAGTGAACTGATCGCAATTTGAAATATTTCACATGGCAACCCTTGTACTAATTTCAATTTAAAAATAATAAACCTGCTTGAAGACGTAAATGATAGGCCATTTTCTTAACTTACGCGGCACGCAAACCACAGCTTCTAGGTGTCTCATATAGGAAGATATTTAAAATGGCGGGGAGTGCTGCAAACGACGATTTTTTGCTTTAGTGCTTATTTTCTACAAAACTGTACATTTTAGGGAAATGGTATGTTATACAAAATGACTTTGGAATTCAACAAGGAATGCAAAAATGTAAAATATATGGGGTGTTCTATTTAAATAAGAAAGTTGGTATGCGTTTCCGGTCTAACCGGAAGTAAACCGTTTCAAAGATATTTTTATAATATGTAGCCTATAAACGGGGATCACTTTTATATAAAAAAAATTTTCATATTTTCAATAGTTGTGACAAGAAACTAAGCCGCCTTCGGCGGCACGTTTCTCGCATTCTCGCTATCGCGCGTCCCTTGGTCGATAGAAAGTCGGTTATCAGAAGTGGGATCGATCGAGGGATGAAAGGCCGGAGTCCGTGGTTCACGTGTTTTTCGAAGGTTTCGGGGTAACACCGCGTCGGCAAAACAGGTCTCTATATTACAACGTTGTGCAAATTCCTGCATTGTCGACTTGCGAGTTCCTGCATTACAGATTTTGAAAATTCCTGCATTACAGATTTTGAAAATTCCTGTATTACCTACCCATCGCAGATTCCTACACTCCCGACATGTGTAGCATTCTATGTGAATTTGAGTTGTTTTTGTAGCGAAACATTCTCATTAGACCCTCGAAAGGGCCACCCTTGCATTCTTGCGCTCCAAATTCCATCCGAAAGCGTTTCAGTTGAAAAAAAAATTCGAGTGATCTGACGTTTAGCTGCCAGATACGTAAGGTATAATTTTTGTATGTGATTGTTCGCCAAAATCCGTCGTCATGGTGTCGCGAAAATACTCCCTTCAGTGTCAAAAGTGTCACGATGAGCGGTGAAGAGGCAAGTCATTAGCGAAAAGCCCCTTCGTGCATATAATTAACGGTTTTTTTTTATTGCAGATAGTGAAAGAGACGTTGAGATACGTGAATGCCAACGGCATCTCCACTACCTGGCTTAGGTAAGACGAACGCGTTTAGCCGTATGTTTATTTATAACAACAAAGTTGCAGGCACATGGTAAGAGACCTCAAGCTACAAAAAAGGAGGGTGAACAAAGTAAGTACTTCTTACCCGTCGTACCGGTAAACAGGTGTAATGCGTTTCTATTTTTTTAGAAATACACGGGGGCCGAGAGGCTGGTACGGGAGTATCGGCTGAACGTCGAGACGATAAGGTACTTTTTAAATGTTGTCTGCCGTGTGGCGCCACAGTTTTTGTTATTTGCAGAGAGTACCAGCGCACCAGGGCCTCCCGGCCGGAGGTAGCCGTTTTCCGAAATATCAAAAAAATGGTAGTTTATAAATAAAATTATTTAAAAAACAGTTTATTTTTTTTATCAATTGTGATTCGTGCACTTTGTTGCAAGAGACGGGTCGTCAATGGTTACAGTGCCGTGATACGCGACCGGTGTTTGTTTAATTGTTTACAGTGCCCAACGATGGACAAAAAAGGTAAGTCACGTTTGTTGAATTAGGTAAATGCTTGAAGTAAAATTTGTCGAAAAATGCCGTTAGCGCCTTAGTAATTTGAATTTTCTCTTGTAGAAGAGAACGCAGCAACAATAGAAAAACCTGCGGAAGGCGAGAGCCGCCCCCAGGAGCCGGGGCCGGAGCCGCAGCAGCCGCCGGAAGGCCAGGAAGTGGCGAAGGCCGGCGGCTCAGGGACGCGGCGTGGGGGCCACCGGGGCGGCCGCCGAGGCCGGAGACGGGGGCATCACGTGGTTGTAAAGAAGTATTACTTTAGTAATATAAAGTTCGTGAAATTTTAAAATGTGTTTTTTATTATTGCAAACGTTGACGAAACAGGGTTTTACGAATAATATATGGCGTTACTACATCGATTGATGATTATGTTTAGGCGGAAATAATACAAATTCAGTTTCAGTGGATTTATTAGAAAAAAAAGTAAGTACACAGATGGTTGTGATGTTGGAAAATTATTTCAAGTCACATAGCACATCGTAAACTCAGCCATCAAGTACAACTTCGTATACGTCGACATAATGAGCCCAGTGTTATTTTAGTCTTGAGTGAAATTAAAGGGTAAGTGGTGTAGCAGGTAGCCCAACGTCTCGGCGTTCGTAAGCAAAACTGTACCCAAGTATTTCTGCAGCAGGGTGATCCGTAAACGTATGGTGGGTTGCGGTGGTCTTGGGGGCAACAACGTTCTACATAAGTAAATTATTAACATTGGAATTGTGGGTAGTCTGATTTGCTTTACCTATAGTGCGGAGTGCCATCATAAACTGTGATGCAAGTTAATCCTGTTATCGTGGTGATACGAAATGGGAAGGTGAGTAGTAGGAGGAAAGGAAGTCCAAAGTCGATAGTTTCCATCGATTCTTCACATCGTACCACCAATGTCTTTCGGTGTTTTAAGGAAGGAGGGAGGGATCCGTGGATTCAAGGCAAAGGAAACATTCTGAAAAAAGAATTATACAATATTAGATAGAGATGGAGAGGTGAACAACAAATTAAGAGAGAACGTGTCTTACTTTCGTGGAAAAAGCCTTATCAAGCGAAAAAAAAGTTAAAGATCGCGAACCCTTTATACCTATGCACTTTTCTCCGTTAATAGGGGTTTTGGGGGCCGGGAGCACTCGATCTGGCTTAGATAAGAATTATCGGAGCCTCGGTGTACAGGAATATACTCGGGAGCTTCGCTCCCTCGTAGAAAGCTTGCCCTGGAAAGGGGGTGTCAGAGTTGGTGTTCAGGAATAGGCTCGGGAGCTTCGCTCCCTCGAAGAAAGCTTGCTCTGGAAGGGGGGTGTCAGGGTTGGTGTTCAGGAATGGACTCGGGAGCTTCGCTCCCTCGAAGAAAGCTTGCCCTGGAAGGGAAATGTCAGGTTGGTGTTCAGGGATATACTCGGGAGCTTCGCTCCCTCGTGGAAGGCTTGCCATGGAAGTGGAGAGCGGGACTGATGAAATGTGTCTACTCAATAATCGAAAAAAGAATTAAAATGTTGTTTTACTTCGTGCACATCTTTACTTGAATTGATCTTGCTCTCCTGTAAACTGCACACACCTTTTTTCGTCATTGTGCCAGTATATTATTTATTATAAACATTCAATTTCATTAATCACAACCGCTCAGATTCCTTAAACACTTGAGCATATATTCGAAAAAAAAGTTAAAAATTCCCAGGTTTTTTTCACTGGCACATATTCATTTCGTGTTATTCAGCAGGGCTTTGGGCTTTGAATCCCTTCTTGTCCCAGTGTGACCTGTATTGCATATGCTTTCCGCATACCTCACTCTAGGGGCCTGATCCTTCATCACGCCACACCCCCACACACATTCATACACCGCGACGCTTCGATTCGCCCCGTATATACGCTACGCAACGCTCCGATTATATTAACGCTACCTATGTTTCGTATCCTATGCGGGTCTGTTCCTGCGGGTACAATTTTGACATTCGTATATATGTTCAAATTTCACTTCCCGTAATCGGGAGAGCTGACACTTTTCGATTTTAATTTTTTCGGAAATTAATGAGCAGAATTGAAAACCCATCTACAGATAGGTCGAACGTAATGAGAACTTTGCGTTTTAGTAAGCTTTTTTTGGAACGAACGCATAATTACAATAATAAAATTAAGAAAATTGCACTACTCCCGGTTGACAACTGTCGCTCGAATTTCAGGTATTCTAAAAACTCACCTGGTGAGGTCAGGATTCAAATTAAGGGAAAAAATACCTTACCTTTTGGGATATGGAACCGTGGTTCGAAAATATTTGTAAAAACCTTCATGAGCAATCGCCGTCCACCTGAAAATTTCACTTTTCTCACGCACTAAACCACAGAATGAAAAACCCCTATACAATTAGATAGCTTTATTCAAGAACAGTACGTTTCACAAAGGATTTCTTACAAAAGAAGTGTATTTGTAGAGATCAAATTGGGAAAAGGTGCACGTTTCACAGCGACCGGTGACGTTCTCGGGGAATTCCACATATCTTCGAGTAAAAACTCTTCTCGAACGCTTCGAACCGACACACATCGACGAATGAAGGTCCCCTCTTGGATTTCCCAAGATCCCATCCAAAGACACTTTTTCACCTTCTTCTTAGCACGGCAAGTCGGGAGCGATCTGACGTCTAGCTGTCAGGTTATAACCAAATATAACCAAATACCTGCATTAAAAGAAATTTCATTCAAAACACATCGTACACCGTGCAAACCGGTCACTATCGATCAGAGATGTTCAAATTTAGGGAGAACGTGTCTTACTTTCGCGGAAAAAGCTTAAATAAGCGAAAAAAAAAAGTGAAAAATCAGTAACCTTTACATGCACTTTTCTCGGCTAATACGGGTTTCGGACGGCCCCCGGCGCCCGATCTGGCTTAGTTATGAATTATCGGTGCCCCCAAGTACCACGGGGCCCCCAAAAAAACCCTCCTATAGAAAAATCACTTTTCCTACGGGACGGCAAAACGACTTGACAGTACTTACACATATTTCGTGTGAAAACTCTCCACAGACCCCTCCAACGGGTACCGATCGCAAGAGGAAGGCGAGAAAGGACACTGCCCACGCTCACATTCACAAGGAAAGGTCGCAGTTTAGCAAGACGGGCGAAATTAAATCTCCGACACGAACTGACGTTTGCCACTGACAAATTAATCTGACGTTTTCGATTCCTGCACGAGACAAACTAAAATCGCCCGTCTCCTTCTAACACACGCCGAATCCCCATCTTCTCTCGCTTTTCCTTCTGGGGACATAAGTCTCGACTCGATTCGGAAAAATCTATCTCTCTCGCACCGAAACTCGCAAAAATTGGTACTCTTTAAACACTTTTCCCGGCCAAACTAACGCAAAAACCCCAACCAAAATACGCCTACGCAACAACTACAACCTTCTTCTCGCGATTTCGAAGAAATAGGTTCATTTGGCCCACCCTGTATAATGTCATCCTTATAAGTTGCAAATGTTTTAAAAACTTTAACTATACTGTCTCTATGAAACAAATCCGAATTATTTTAACAATCAGGATTTCGAATATCTATCCAACCAACCGAATTCTGGGAGACCGACATCCTTGTCATCGTATTTATCTGACAATCTTTCCTGAACCACCCTCTTTAGAGTTTCATTGTCTTTCCTTGACTTGCATTCTACCAGAATACCACCATCCCCTGTCCGCCTCCACGGATTCTCCCCAAAATCTTGCGGTGTTCTGAAGGCCTCGCAATGCATGAGCTGCATCTTCGCCACATTTTGCTTCAATGCGTTGTTACCGRCACCAAGTWTTAAAAGTTTTTAAACAGCTGTTAATTTCTAGTGGCAGAGACGCTTCATCAGGAACTCTAACCAAAACCGAAATATTTATCATCGMCAAACAATGTTGTATTGCAGTTGACTAAAACTTCAGGAACTTCATTGATATACAGAAGAAACGAAATAGGACCGAAAATTGATTCTTGAGGCACTCCTTTCTTAATTATTGCACAGTCTGAAGATTTGAGCTCACCCGTATATTCATCTGTCTGCACCACACATTGTTTACAGTTGGACACAAGACTTCAAAAGCTGCCATGCTACGCCCCTAATTTCAGATTTTTCAGCCTCTGTCAGCAGTATTTCATCGTTTATACTATATAATTACTAACATAACCAACCTGCTGTCATGTCTAGGTCGTTCAGACGTTATAGATATAAGTCGCTAAAATACTTATATCCCTGTTTGAAATTTGCTTCCACAGCCATTTTTTTCTTGGCAACTGGCCATTGGTTTGGACTTACTATAAGCAAATCCCGTGCGCATATTGTCTATCTCTTTCAAATTAAGCGGTATTCAAAATCAACGCGGGCTAACTAAAAAAGGATCAAAATTCAATCTGACTGGCCGTTAAAGCTTATGTTTCTACATAGTTATATTAATTACGTTAACACGCATCTTTTAGCTGTCCGAATGGTAAAACGTCAAAGTAATGGCGTTTACAGTTTTACATAGCTGAACGTGCAAAATCTCCACCATCAGTGTCTAACTCAAGACCTGGGTTCAGTCGGGAGGTCCGAGACTATTCGTGTTAAATTTAATATATCCTTACCCTCATCAAACACGACCGTCCGCTTCCTGGTGTTATTCAGTGGACGCTTATTCCTGAGCGGTCGGCCAGCTGTCTTCGTTTTAAAAGTTTTTGCCCCGAATCGTTGTTTGCCCAGACGTTTAATTAATTTAAGAGTGATAAGTGCGTCACAGCCAGACATTTTTTGTTGGCGGTAAAAGGAAATGCAATGCTGAATTAGGCGACTGTTTTCTAAATAGGAGGCCAACAAAGCAAATTAAATACAAATTGCAACTGTCACGGAAGGACGGATACAGAAAGAGCTAATAGGATTGCTCTTTTTAGTATAACCGTTGTTTTCCCTTTTCAAGCTTATTCATTAAGAAGGTAAGAATAATAACCACAAAAGGTATTTTAAGGAAATGAATTACAGTCCCTTGTAAAATAATGTAGTCAGTATTGAAAATAACAAAAACGAGCTGAACTATAGTATCCTGTACTCTAATTATCCATCATTTATAGGATTAGCTGAACTAAAGAGATTAGATAAATTTAGATTCTTTGAAACTTTTTGGCAGGATAATTTTGACACTTGAACAGGAATCCATAGTCCTAGGCGAGTCAGGGCACTGTGTTAACTTTGGCAAGGACCTCTAAATTTATTAGAATAAATTCGTTTATGTTTAATGTTTTTGGATGTGCGAACCTTTCCAAACTAGATATTCCGACAGTACGAGCCCAGCCAGATTAGTAGATAAAAGCAAAACGTAGGCCTAGGTGAAGGTTATCTAGATGATCACGCAAATTTGAAGTAAAACAAAAGTAACTAGTGTTTTTTTTAACTCTCTAAAATTTTGGGAAAGCAACTTGGAGATGTTCACAACCTTTTGCAGTTGGGGATATAAGAAAGTTGGAAATCTGTTGCGAATTATTAAACATTTATTTCAATCACAAAAACATTCGTTAAAATAATGTACATTAGTTGTCCTATAATTTACCGATAACCTCATCAGTTATTAACAAGAGAAGTATCAGCCTACAACGCATTTATTAGTTTTGTCGATCACGCTTTATAAGACTGCAATGGAAAATTGAACGCATGTCTTTTAAGTTATGCCGTACGTTAAAGATTAAAATTGGATTAAGTATTGCTTATACTTCCATATCGTTTCTACCGACCTTTGTCATCCATCAACGTATGTGTTAGTCTTATAGCACTACGTATCATTATTATTAATCGTATTCCTGATGATTTTGTACGCGGTACGTGCGTGCATTGCGTTCGATAATGAATTGCCTAGGGTCTAAGCCTAAGCTAAAGCTTGAATGTTGACGTAGAACATGGCGCTCGATAAGTAGGTACCAGGCCGAGTTGTATTCTCAGCGGTATCCCATCCGACGGGTACCACTTTACCACAGCCTACCACGTTCGCTCAGTGGACAGACGTTTAAGACAATTTGTAACTTTTAGAAGATCATCCTTTAATGGTGGAAGACACCGACAGATACACCTTAGTACTAAAGAGGATATTTTGAACAAAGTAGAAGATAATCCTGGAGAAAGTGTGAGATCATTATCCCAACAAACAAATCTGTCAAAATCAAATGCACACAAAACATTAAGAGAACAATTATTGCGGCCCTATCACTTACTGGACCTTCCAGATCTTGAACAGGTTGACCCTGATTCAAAAATGGAATTTTGGCAGTGGGTAATCAACCGCAATCTTAACGATCTGTCGTTTAAAAGGAAAATATTATTTACTGATGAGGCTTGATTTACACGTAGCAGTGTTTTCAATTTTCACAACGTACACAACTGGTGAAGATGGCAATGAAGATCCACGACKAATAAGAACTAGACGTTTTCAAACTCAATTTAAAAGAGTTTATGTTACTCCTGTCAATAAACTATCGGAATTGTGGCAGAGGCCTCTACAGAAATTAGCAATATACTGAATGTGTTTGCCAATACAATAGAGTCGTAATAAGAAAATGTAACACTTGCATCCATAATAAGGGAAACCATTTTGAGCAGTATTTGAAATAGATATACATATTATGTTTTGTATTATTATTTTAGTTACTAAAAGTTTATTATTTTTTATATTTGGCATTCTTTTATGCTTTTACGGTAACAACACTAATGTTCTTTGCTTAAAAGCTAAAAAATAAAATTATATATTTTCATGTCCTGCTGTTAGGTTACCCAAATACCACAGCAATAATATTTGTTGTTGTGGTATCGCAAAATCACCGTTGCTCACGTTTTCCAGTTAAAAGATCAATTTTACGGGCTGTTTTCCTTACGATTTGAGATTATAAAAACCACTCTAGTTTTTATTTAAATCCATAATCCTAAAATTAATTTAAAAACCAAACCTTGCATTATCTTAGCGTGCGCCTCGAGTGCTTAAAAATTTTAAGTTACTTCTTGTTATTATAACCTATGTCCTTATAGTTCCCTAATTTTTTTTATGATAGGGCAATTAATTTATAAAACCATCTTTACTTAAATTTTACACCCTGTAAGTATACCAAAAACAAAACGCTTTTGGAAATTTTAACTTTGAAAGGAAGTCGCTATAATTGCGTTTGATTGATGAGAGATTACAAAACTACTAGTCCTGTCTAAAAGACCACAGGCCTAAAAGTTGTATTAAAAAGGCAGGAGGGCATTATTCCAGCGTACGCCACTGGTTCTGTTACCTTTTTTATTGTAGTAACTTATTCCGTTATGATTCCTACCAAATTTGAAATTGCTATAGTACAAGAATAGTATATTTCGATGATACCCTGTATATACAGACGGTATGGTCTAATAAGCTGGCAAATACACTTTTACTTGTGTAATGTATCACATTTGATGCATAATATAATATAATATAATATTTTAAGTATAACATTGAATGTTCTTAGTAGAGACCGGATAGTCAGGCATATGCCTGATGCCTGCTTTTTTTGCCTTTCTTCCCATTTTAGAAAATAGATGCCTTTTTCATAAAATAAGTGCCTTTTTAAAAGAATTTTAGTACTTTTTCATGGAAATTACAAAACCGGAAATTGTAACGAGTGATAGATTAAGATTACTCACCCTGCAGGGAACAGACCGACAATTTCTCTTTATTAGTTATTATAATTTATGCGTTCGGAAACCTAAGCAAACATCATTACCAAAGTGCATCAATAAAACATTATTAGGACTGTTTCGCCGAAAATGCATAAATACTTAAATATTTTTGCTATCTTTCTGGATTATTGCTCATTCATAGTTTTGAACGAGTGGTGTGCACATTGTGGTTTTGTAAATAAGCGTGCTACCTATTTTTGCTAACAACGATGCCGAAGTGTAGTCAAATGGAAAAGTGGACTGAACTTGATAAAACTTTAATATTGGATGGAAATTGTTTGTTTTGTAAAATTTGTACCAAAACCGTAAGTACCATTTGTGATTGTTTTCGTTTTGTTTATAGCCCATTTTACATTTTTATATTTATGTAAAAATTTGTTTGTTTTAGTTACATGCCACAAAAAAGTACCATGTAACACAACATTTAAATAGTGCGTTACACAAAAAATATAAAAAATAAAAGCTGCCGACAACAACTTTTGACCAATGTTCTAGAAGAGAGCAAAGCCGGTCCTTCAAAATCAATGTTTTCATTAAAATTATGTGAAGCTTTTATTGCCGCATCAATTCCATTAAACAAACTGAACAATCCGGTGTTACGAGAATTTTTAGAAACCACAACAAAAGAAATTATTCCCGATGAGTCGACGCTTCGAAAAAATTACTTGGACGTGTGCTATCAATCTGCAAGTCCATTGATATCTCTTTTATTTTAACTTTTTCTTAATTTTTTTATGTATGGGTATCAATCGACGAAACAACAGATGTCAAGGGGCGTTATATTGCCAATATTATAGTGGACAAATTAACTCAAAATGAACCTGGAGTTGCACATTTATTGGCATCCAAAGAACTTGAGAAAACCAACCATAAAACAATAGCAAACTTTTTCGATGATAGTATGAGTAAGATTTACATTATGTAAGTTTATGCAGTTATAATAACTTTAAATTTACTTATTCTAGGAATTTTGTATCCCGAAGGCGTTAAAAAAGACAAGATACTACTTTTTATTTCTGACGCTGCACCGTATATAATTAAGGCAGGTCAAATTATGAAAAAATGATTCACTTTACTTGCTTGGCACATGACCTACATAGGGTATGTGAATTTATTCGAGAAGAATTTGGCGTAGTTAATCAACTAATTTCTTCTACAAAGAAGGTAAGTTAACTTTAAGATTATTAATAAATTTAAAAATATACCAATTTGCAGATTTTTCTCAAAGCTCCGTTGAGGGTAGCTTTCTATAAGGAGAAACTTCCCAACATACCTTTACCTCCGGAACCGGTAACAACAAGATGGGGTTCCTGGATATCTGCAGCCATTTTTTATGCTACACATTTTGATGAGATTAAAGAGGTATGTGTTAGGTACTCGTATATTTGTAGTTTTTTATTTTATAATTTTTCAGGTCGTCAATACTTTTGAGTCTTCGACGGCTCAAGCTATATCGAAATCTCAAGCCGCCTTTAGCAATGCAGCTGTGAAAAGTGGCTTAATATTTATAAAGACAAACTATTCAGATCTACCGGAAGCAATAACAAAGTTAGAAAAAAGTGGAGTCAGTTTAGCGGATTCATTAAGGAACTTTGAAGAAATTAAACTAAAAATTACTAATGTCCCTGGCAATGCAGGAGGAAAAATTTGTAAAAAGTTCAATAATATGGTAGAAAAAAAATCCAGACTTAAATTGCCTTGTTGAAGTGAAAAAAATCCACGAAGGTGAACCTAAAACAACACAGTTCAGCACTGAAGAAGCGTGTTGTTTAAAATATGCGCCTGCCACATCTTGTGAAGTGGAACGTTCCTTTTCAAAATTTAAAGAAATATTGTCCGATAGACGTCATAATTTGTTTCCAAATAATATTGAAAAATATCTAATAACATCCTGGCATTAAAATACAGAACATAAAAAAACTTTATAATAAAACCTTTTGAAAATATCAGGTTGCCTTTTGAATGACCTTTTCAAACAAATTATGCCTTTTTTTGATACTTTTTTGCCTTTTTTTGTGCCTTTTTTGCAGTTTTTATTTGCCTAACTATCCGCTCTCTAGTTCTTAGTCTATAACAAGTTATGACTTAAATAGAGTAGATTTCTATTATTTGTGAACAAGCTGTTCCATGGAATAAAAGGTATTTTGAATGCATGTAAACGTCTGGGAACAGACACCTTCTTTAAATAGCCTTGAATTCCCAAAAAAAATCATATGAAAGTGCTTGCCCTAAATTGGGAAAACCAGATTATGCACAACATGCATCATATCATCTGCTTACGGAAGAAGGAACATTGCGTTTGCCAGCATTTTGGGAACGCTTTCAAGACTATTATAACACAATGATGTTAAATTGCACAAATAAGGAAGGAAATGATGAAAACTTTTTAATTTAATTCACTTAATTCTAATTTTCTACTAAGTTCTAGAAGAATATCCCATTCAAAGTATTTTAAAAGCTGCAGAAGCAACCCTGGCAACATATAGAACTTTAACTAGGTGAAAGGTAGAACAAGTGTATAGGGAATTTTCTTAATAATAGTACATATGTTCTAAAGTATCAAGCAGCGATCTATAAGACTCATACGAACAGCCGATTACCGCTCACAATGGTTTACAAGTATTACCTGAAGCTGTGGTAAATAACAGAGGGGTTCGGCATATTCCACTGTTTTGCAGCGGAGTGGATCGTATCCAAAAACTGTGTTTAGGCTTTTTTAGATTTTTTTCCGTACACTTAAATTATTTGATATTATTATTTGAACTACAAATATTTCTTATCTAATAGCTTTTAATGTATGACTAAATCATATTCTTTCCTAATTTAATAAGTAGTATCTATTTTTATAACCATGAATGGTAAACATTCCAATTTCAATGCGGCAGTCCATACTTTCTAATTTTTGAGCGCGGTGTGCAATCGTCCTCTGCCCTGTTTCTTCACAGGTAAAAATTTTCTTTTAACCCGTAGGGTCATAAACGTAGTTTCTACCTGTATGTTTTTTTTTTTGAAATAAGAAGAAATCGAAACTATTCTACTCCTACTATGAACGGTATTGAAAGCATATGTGTTTACTTATATTTTTAAAGTTTTCAGCATATAAGCGTACCAACTGCAATATTTTTACTTATTTAGTCATACCTACATATATGCTTACATTTAGCCACGTAATGTGCTTATTAACAAGCTGTAATGAACATAATCGATACCGTGTATAAATTTTATTGTGCAGTATTGTAAATTTTTTCTAACAAATGTGAATAATTTTCTACTTACTAATTTGTATGTTTTTATATTACATTTGTATAAATTCGTTATGACATGCAAAGGCTTTTATTTTATACATCGGAAAATTTAAACCCAATAAAGTATCACATAGAAACAGATCGCGGGTCGCGCCAGTTAGCATAAGGTCTGCGTTAAATAAAATTTGTTATAAAAGCTTCTATGTTTTATTGATTGCTAAATTATCACAACTAACAAATTTCAAAAATTAATAGTGGAAAAGTTAAAATTTTAGCCAACAAAATTTTTTTGAACATGGCCCATTTAGGAACTGTGAAGCGTGCCACTAATCCCAATAGTTTACGACGGCCGACCATCAAACTGTAAAACCCTCAGTCAGTCTAATAGATCGTTGCTTGATACTATAACCAAGCAAGTATTCAATTCATCTATTTCGGTTACGTTTAAAGGGATTATTTAGGTGTCACTTTGGAAATAAAGAGGTATTTCGTCTAACAAATTGAAACGAGCTGTTTAATTCGCATGATTCAAAATCTAATCGCTTCCGGACAGCCAAAGCCCCCAGTTTGGATATGTTTAAAGTGTCTAAGCCCTGACATCGGCTTAGGGGCGTTCGGACTGCAAACTGCAATAATAATTATGGCAGGGAGATTACCGAAAGCCAGACGCATACCATTGTATGCCTGACGTCCTCCGAGAAACATAAAAGCCCATTGTCACTGGGGAGTTCCAGAGATTGTAAACGACATTGCTCTGTTTGACGCGAAAAGAATAATTTCTCTACACTGGGCTGTCATGTGAAGGGAATAAATTTTTACGGTCGACGTTTTTAGCCTCTCTAGATGCAAGCCGTTTTTGCAATTTACTTTGATGTACGCAGATGCGCTGCTCCACGTAATAACACGGTAAACATGAAGTACTCAAATCGGCAAACTGCGATGCAATATGCGATTCTCCGCCTATTTTCATTTGCGTTACAACGATGAGGTATTTCTACGTACCTCCATATCACGCGAAAAAGGCGCTATTAAAAGATACATAGTCGAAAAGGGTAAGCACTGAGCATTTCCGAAACCTCAGATAGCTCTAAATACTTGGCAATGAACTAAAATGATAATAATGTAAGTAATTTTGATAATAAAACACGTAAGGAGAATAAGTACAGGGCTTCTATAATTGATTCATGCAACGCGGGTGGCGTTGATTTCCGAATTCTTTGTGCCGCCTTTTTTCAACTCCTGCCAAGCTACAATAAGCACGGCGATAGTACTGAAGATTGCAGATTAATGTCACCCCACAGCTCAGAAATGTGAGCTTTCTGCAACCTTAAAGTTGATTATTGCACAACACACTACAGAATATGTTAAAATACGAACCCCCAAGCTTTTTCTCATTTTAAAATATACCAAATAATTCAAAAATCGACAGATGGCAAGCATACGTCACTTTCTTAAGAGGCGGCAAATTGATTTAATCGATAATTTCCATAAGCGCCCTGGATGCATAAATCATTTATAGAAACCCTGTATAATAATTACGAAATGCCTTTTGTGTTAAGAGTGTCGATAAAACCTGTTCATAATTATGTTGTTTTATTTTGGTTTGAATTTCATATAATTATCTTTATATTCGGAAGATGTCTAAGATAGGTTCAAGTACTCTTCCATACTGTAGATGGTGTTCTCAAGAAGCAACCTCTTCATTTGTTTGTCGAATGAGACTTTCGGTAACTTACGAAAGGCAGTTTGTTCAATAAATGTTTACCCCATTGGGCATTTTTACGCGTTTAATAGCTCTGAAATTCATAATATAATTGGTATATTTGAGTCTATGAGACTCATTATACGAACAGCCGATTACCCCTCACAATGGTTTACAAGTAAATATTACCTGAAGCTGTCGTAAATAACAGACGGGTTCGGCACCTTTCACTGTTTTGCAGCGGAGTGGATAGTATCCAAAAATTGTGATTAGGCAGGAGGTGAAAATGGTTTCGTTCCTGGAGTCCTGTAACTTGGATGCAAAAACTCAGAAGAAGCATGCGCCGATTATCATTCTGATATGAATGCGAAAGTGTTTTGAAAATTGGTTTAAAAACATTTTATTGCCCAAAATGCTACCAAACAGCGTCATAGTAATGGACAACGCTAGTTACCATTCGGAGCAACTGGATAAAATTCCAAATACAACAAGTAATAAGGAAACTATTCAAGAGTTTTTAAGGAAAGAAGATTTATATTTCGAAGAGGGCTAACAAAAAAAACAATTGTTGGAAGTGCTTGGCACAAAAAAAAATCTAAGAAATTTAAAATTGACATTCTCGCTTCTGAATGTGGACACACCATTCTACGATTACCCCCATATCATTGCATTTTCAACCCCATTGAAATGATATGGGGGGGTTGAAACAAGGAATTCGACCAGGGAACGCCGGTGAAAAATTCAGCAATGAAATGCTGCTAAAAATTAGACACGAAGCTGAAATTATTTATCATCTACAGTGCTACATAATAATGAAACTGACATTATTTTAGTCGTAAGTGAAATTAAATAGTGGGTAGGTGGTGTAGCAGGCAGTCCAAGGCTGAGAGATCGTAAGCAAAACTGTACCCACGTATTTCTGCAGCGGAGGGATCCGTAGAAGTATGTGGTGTGGAGGTCTCAATGCAGAAACGTTCTAAAAAAGTAATAATTATTAAATATTGAATAGAGAGAGGTGGGTGATTTAATTTGGTTTACCCGGTGGAATTATATTATTTGCCATAAACTGTTATGGAAATGTGTAGGTAAGCAAAAGTACAAATAAAAATATCAGCATCAAAGACACATTGAAATAGCAACATCGGAAACACTTCTACATAAAATGTGTCTATGTCTGCAGTCATATTCAATATATAAATCCATCATCAAGTAAACACATAAATTAAACTACGTGATTTTGTCCTATGAATACAAAAAAATTGAATCAACTTTATCCTACTTGTAAAGCTCAGGGACGTTTTCGCAAAGCGTCATGCGGCTACCATCGTTTATTTTCCGAAAATTCTAATATGATTCCCTCTAACTTTTCTTCGTTGTTTGGCAATCATCACACGTGGTAACATTCAAACCTTACTGGACAAAAAACCTAGTTCAAACTTGCGCACAATCACGAATAAGAATGTTGAACGGTACTACAATACTGGCCGATGTGTCACGAATAGCTGTAAAAGTTTAACTCATAGATAGAGTTCTGTTTTACTATCAGTTCTAAAATTTGTGTAGAATCCTCATAAGATTTTTAACCGACGGGCTAGGGAGAGAAAAGTATCACATAGTCAAAGCATCCTTTTGGAACTCTCGTAAGTAAAATCCTAGGTTTCATTTCTTTCAGCTGAATACAAAAAGGACACGCTCTAGAAACATAACGCTCCCAAAGCTTTCCTTCCTAATTAATTAATGCAAGTAATTAAACTAGGAAACTTCATGCAGAGCTATCTTGTCGAGAGAGAGTTCGAAGAGCCAAAATCTGCATGTTTTCATGGACGGTTACTAGTTAATATACGGTTTAATAATGCCGGTCTGTCACTCCTTGGATATTAAGTGCCGTCGCCGTTTCTATTAAGGCAACAGACTTAGCCATAATTACTAACGTAAAGTATTACAGCCCCAACCTTGTTGTGCTATCCATTTACTTGTATTAGCACACAGGGACGGTTACGGAATAGCCAAGTTCGAAATTATTATGACCTGCTTGTCTTAACTCCCGGATAAACTTGCATATAAGCAAGCATTTCAGAATTGAGAATGGAGAGATGGAGATATTGGCGATTAATAGGGTAAAGATACAAAATCATGTAATTAATCATTTATTAGGACATTTATGTTTTAACTGTTTCAAATGTACATTTTAGTCGGCGCCATATCAGCAACAACTTCAGTTGCAATCCAAAATTACAATATACAATACAAACGAAAGAAAACATTGTTTACGTTACCTCCACTTACGAGGATCATGCCCAAATTCCTACACGCAAATGAAATGTATATTGCAATAAAGTCGTTCAATATAATCCCTCGCATATCCAAAACACGTTGCCATAGCTTCGGCAGAAATGTAATGTCGTTAAATACGCCATTTTTGTCAAGATATTTCAGCAGTAGGAACGCATATGCTGTTGCAGGGCTTTTATACTTCCCTGCCAATTAATCAAACTTCACGAAATTCTCCTTTTCACTGGAGGAATAGAACGAAATATGGAGGACTCATGTCAGGGCTACACGAGAGATGTGGGAGAATTTCACAGCAGTTCTCGCAAACTCCTTCGACTGACACTGCTTTAAGTTAGATTCCCACTAATGCAGCACGACACGATGCGTTGCAGCGCGGCGCGACACTGCACGATGCGTCATTTTTTGGTATCTATTCCCACTTGTGCGGCAATGTGCAACAGAACCAGAAGTTTAATAAAACTTTATCATCATTATATATATATATATATATATATATATATATATATATATATTATTAATTAGATAAATATAATAAAAAATAATAATCACTATATACAATCATTACATACAATTAATAACATACAATGTGCACGCCAGAAGTTAATTACACGTCTACATCGTCGTCATGGGACAATTTATTGATCAGCTATTGTATGTATTGAACACGAAAAAAAAAAAGAAAAGAAGAAAAAGGCGAAACCATTGGGTTCACGATATATTTCATGCAAGAATGGAATAGGGTGAATTTCACACACTTTTTAGAAAATTCCAGGAGGATGAACGCAAATTTTATAAACATAATAAAATGTCTTCCAAAAAACTCAGTGAATTGTACAATATTGTACGCGTTCCACTAACGGGACATCACACAAAGATTCGGTTGAGCATCCCACTTCTGTTCGGCACAAGCAGCAACGTGCGTCAATTGACGCATGGAAACGTACACGGGTGAATTGAAATTTTGCTGCAGCGTACCGCGCCGTGCTGCAGCGGACCATGCTGCTTAGATGGGAACGGTATCATTTAAATACATGCAAACAATTGTAAGCAGCATTTTGCTGCATCGTAACACGCCGTGCCGTGCCGCACCGTGCTGCGTAAGTGGGAATCGGCCTTTATACGATCAAGCGTTATCGTGCAAGAGGATTACGCCGCTGTATTTCATATCTAGTTTACGCTTTTTTTTCTACAAAGAAGACAAATATATTTGTCTTTTGGTATTTGTCTATTGCTTGTTTTTCCTTGCAGTCTTTTCCATTATTGTAGCCACAATAGCAGCAAAAGTGTTGTCGGTAGCAGTATGAGGTCTCCAACTTCTGTGGTAGTCTTCAACATTAGTCCAACGCCAACGCTTACTCCATCACGTTACTGTTGAACTATCCACACACGACTACTGGTAAGCTTCTTGTAACGCACAGTGAATTTCGGCAACCGTTTTTTCGCGCAGTGTTTGAATTTTTATATACGCACACTAATCCGCTACAGTGACGCGTACCATTGCATCAAACTACCCCAATTGAGAATTTTTTACCCATAAACTGAGTAAACTAGCAGCACTCTATATATAGCTAAGTCATATCACAATAATAGACTTTTATAATTTGTCAGCAGTTGTTTTTTTCACCATCGCCAGTTCAGCGTCTGCTTGATTTGTGCAGGAATTATGATATGACCCTCGTAATACAAGATTACACTAAACTACATAATATAACAAGCTTCTACAACAAACCCATGAAACACGAAATTAACACTCTGTATAGATAGGTACTCGTATGTCATATCTGGTTTATGATTGCAGCAAATATCTTACTATTAGAGAGCTTTTGTCGTTGAATTAAAAAGGAGTTGATGAATAGTAGAAAGAGGTACTGATCTCGGCGTAACGTGAATAGATAACAAAGAAAACTATGTATAATTTCATATGAACATAATATGCATTCTTGTTTGTAGACATTTGTAAAATGTAACTTCAGTGATTTTATTGCAAATATGTTTGGAAATTAACGTTTAACTGTAACTAGCCTTAGTAGGTAGTTGCACTAGTAATCATTTTTGGATTCTTTGATGGCGGTAAAATACAATTATTTAAAAAACGTGCCCTCTGTTTTTTGACAATTTACGTTTACGTTAGACGTTGTTATTATTGAAGAAAAAAGTATTTTAAGACATCCCAACAGTAAAGCACCTTTCGTGGCATATCAAGGAAAATATTTCAGATAGATTTGAAAGCAATAGGTACATAAGTTTAATTTCGGTTTAATTACCAAAAAAAAGAAAAAAAATAATAACGTACCTTCATTTTTGGGAGATGCCGCGTAATGATTCAAATCATAGATAAAGATAGGTATACTTTATTCTAATATTTTATTTGAATTTTAATTTTATAAAATGCCATCAATAGTAATCGCTGATCTCTAAAAATAACTGGATGTCGTATAAGTGACAAGTAGAAACTCGTGCGCCACCATGCCGCCGGTCATGGTATATTTTTATTATATTCGGTGTGATTTTTATACGTTTTATGTTTTATTTTCTTCCAATTCCAAATATATATATCAACCTTGTAGTGTATAGGTCCTTTATGTGTTAATTATTATTTGTATTGCCTGGTTTAGTGCGCGGTACGCGCATATCTGGCATTCAGGTAACCTAAAATATTGACGCGCATGACGGGAGCCACATAACCTAAAAATTTGAATGTTGACGTTCGGTAATGTAGTAATCTTTATGTGTGATGTGTGCATGTGTGACGATCGCGATTCGCGAGACAGCGAACAAAAGTTAGGAAGGAGATGATTTTCTAATGTTTAGTAGATAAATAACGACGAAAAATGAATGACATGTTATGAAAACGATCCGGACTTTTACAAGGTCAGATGAATCCAAATTAGATTTTGTTAGCTTTGATTTCATTAGCTTAGATATTAGGATTTAGAGATTAGATTTGTATTGGTCAGGTTTTATTAGTTAGAACATATAGGATTTTGTTCTTGTGCTTTGTATATATGTTTGTATTTTATTTAGATTTTTGCATTTGCATATAACCTTTGGCATTACAAAATTCTCATCTTGTATTTATATTTTTTGTCCAGTTGTTTGTTTATAATTTAATTCATGTTTGCATTATAATTCAATTATTCATTTTGGTACTCAAAAGTGTTAACTTCACTGCTTCGTTTAGATTTACTACATTTACCAACATGAGCCCGCTATGTCATATGTGTATTTGATTTGATGTCTTGAATATTGTATATGTTGCTATCTGTTTTACATGTTTCTGCTATATAACATGTCTTTCTTGTCATGGTATATACAGGGTGTTTCCTAACTAATCTAAAATATTATATGGGGCGCTTTGTCACTCAATTTTAAGACGAAAAGTTCATATAAACATGTGTGATAAGTCTTGTCGTTAATGAGGTACAGGGTGTTGAATTGTTTGTAATAAATCAGGTCTGAGTGTATTTGAAATTAATTTTTCCTGGTGACGCTACTGGTTTTTAAAAGTTATACGAAAAAACATGTTTATTCTAAGTGGCCTTTGGAGTAACGTTGACAAATACTGTGTCAAACCTAAAAACCAATGCAAAAAACGAACAAGAAATTTTTATAAACACGACCTTTTTGTGTTAAGTTAACAATGATGCCTGTGTTTACTAATGCTGAAATGGCTAATATGCACTTTTTGTATGGATTAGCGAATGGTAATGCCTTAGAGGCTAGACGTATGTATGCCCAGCGTTATCCAAATAATCGTTTACCATGTTCAGATACGTTTACTAAGCTGTATATTCGTTTACAAGAAACTGGAACTTTTGCCAAATCAAAGGATATTATTGGACGGCCCAGAAGTGTGAGAACTCCACAATTGGAAAACCAGATTCTTCAAGTGATTGATCAACATCCAGAAACGAGTACCAGAAAAATTGCTGATGAACTAAATGTTGGTAACAGAACTGTTTGGAATATTTTAAAAGATAACTTATTGTATCCATATCACGTTCAACGTGTACAACATTTGCTACCTACTGACTATCCGCTTAGCATACAGTATTGCCAATAAATTTTAAATAAAATCGCAAACAATCCCAATTTTGCTGCCAATATTCTGTATACGGATGAAGCCAACTTTTCAAGACATGGCATTAAGAATTTTCATAATAACCACATATGGGCAGATGTAAATCCACATGCCATAAGTGTAAAACGATTTCAACAAACATTTTCGGTCAATGTTTGGCTTGGCATCATCGATGATTATTTACTAGGACCATTTTTCCTTCCTGCACGGTTGACCGGTGAGACATACCTTAATTTTCTAGAAAATGAACTTCCAGTTCTTATGGAAGATGTACCTCTTATTATTAGAAGGCGCATGTGGTTCATGCATGACGGAGCTCCTCCACATTTTTCAGTGATTGTACGCGAGTTTTTAAATAACGTTTTTCCAGACCATTGGATCGAACGAGGATCTCCACACCCGTGGCCCCCTAGATCACCGGGACACAATCCTCTGGTTTTTTGTGTGTGGGGATATTTGAAATCGCTCATTTACACAACCCTGATATTAAACGTACAAGATCTTCAAAATCGTATCATACAAGGCTGTAATGTTATTCGTAACAATCCTGGTATCTTCGAACGTATTCGGCAATCAATTAGACATCGAGCAGATGCTTGCATTTTAGCTGCAGGTGGACATTTTGAACATATGCTCTGAAATGTACTATTTTTTCTTTATGTTTAACACATGTTGCTTCTAATAAAATAATAAAACACCCTGTATCTCATTAACGACAAGACTTACTACACATGTTTATATGAACTTTTCGTCTTAAAATTGGGTGACGAAGCGCCCCAAATAATATTTTAGATTACTTAGGAAACACCCTGTATATTTTAAATGATCTTGATATCTGATTTTTTGCTATTGTATTTTATGTGTCTTGTCTTTATTGTATTTATATGTATTCACTGCCATACTATGTGTTTTGCATTGTCCATGTTTTGATATTTGCGTTTTATTATTGTTGATTATGTCATCCTATTTGTGTGTCTGTGAATGTCGAACTTTTCATATGGATCGCACAGATACATGATGCTTACCCACCATTATGGATTATAGGTGTGAAGCGTTTTGTATAGGTGTATTCATTTGAGATAGGCAAGTACTATTCTCGATATATTAACTAAATATGGGTGAGAGACGTCTTAGTTATTTATAGAGAAACGGTACGACGTTGTTGTGTGCTAGGTACGGGTATGGCGATGCTTCCCTGGATCACGTATGCATGGATAGCGGGTTCATGGGTTGAGCTAGTTGGGACGGAGGTTTTCTCTGCCGTGGCTCTTTTCCCTCCTATAGTCCCAGGTGAGTCACGGCACTCTATCAAGCTAGGTAGGAAATTAAATCAATAAAGAACCTTTGTGTTCATTTTTAGGGTTGCGGTAATCTTGTGTTTCATTGTCTCAACTTTCCTATTTCAGCTTTCCCAACAATGCAGCCCAAATACAAGGTAGGTAAATTTGAAACAACGTAGGCCTGGGTAAAATTAACTAGACGATCATGCCAAACCACGCCAAATTCATGTTAAATTGAAATATATTAATTCTTGATAGATATCAAAATTGACAACTGTTGTCATTATGGTATAATTTAGGTTACTTTTATTTGAGTTTGAAGTATATCATAATTGACAAATGTCTGACGGACATTTAATGTAATGTAACCTTGGGGATATTACAACCTTGTTACTTACTCTGCATGTGATGAACGTAACGTATTAGTACACACAAATTTATGACATGATACATGTCAACTATAAAACTTTTGTGAACGAAAAAATGCTGATAATGTTAAAATTAATGCTGATAAGGAACTGGAACAAAAAGAAGAATGAGATGGAATTACGAAAAATAGCTAATTGCAACTTGCCATGGAGACAACTGTGTCACGAGGAGGAGAAATTGGAATTGGAAGAATGTCTACACCAATTGAAGGTTGAAAAGAACAGCAAAATTTGGTTAATACGTTAATATAAATACAACAAGATAAGAAATATTAAGAGTAAGATTTTGATTAATACTTATTCTGTTTACAAGTACCTTACACTCCTAAATAGGATTTTATCGATGACAAGTAGCAAAATAAACTTATTTGTTTAATTGATACGTCAGCTACGAACTTGTTTTCCATATTATTAAACATAATAATAATAATAATAATAATAATAATAATAATAATAATAATAATAGTAATAATTGCCTTTATTACAGCCACATTGTTATATATACATATGAACAAGCAATATAAAATAAAATTAATTTGGCTGGAATCACAGGGCGAGATTCAGTTGGAGGGTGAAAACCCTACTCTGCTCTACCACCTAACCCTGGTGTAACAACATAATAAATGTTGGAGAATACTACACGCTTACATTAAGGTTCACACCAAATCAAAAGCAATTAAACTAAATTACGTAAAGGTAAATTAAACTAAAAAAAATATATTTAATTAAGCCGAATATAGATCAGATCAAATTGCGCACAATCAATGAAAGAATAGCAAGAATTGTAACCGTAATAGCAATAGAGACCTTTATCTCGTCAAAAACAAACGATAGCGCATGCATCTCTTAAATTTGTTTCAATTATTCACTCTACAACAGTCAGGCAGAGAGTTGTAGCATCTAACTATGTTGTAACTGAATCATTTCTCATACACCGATGTCTGTGTCAAGGAAATAACATTCGATCTTTACGTCTCACATTAATCTTATGGATGTCTGTATTAAATCTAATCTTGTCGTATAAGTAACCCGGATTTTTATTTAATATAAATAAATTAATTGAAATTGGTTGGCTTAGTATGGGGAAGCGTTTTGAGTCGTTGACACAAGCTTTTTATTATAAAGTATTATCCTTGTGTATACATATTAATATATCATAATTAGCTTGCGTCAACGACTCAAAACGCTTCCCCATACTAAGCCAACCAATTTCAATTAATTTATACGATATATGCTCATATTTACGTATACCAAATATAAAGCGGAAACATGAATTCTGCACCTTTTGTATTTTATACTTAGTAATGGAATCAAGCAGTGGTGAGAATATTTCAGCACAATAGTTAAAGTCAGATAGAACTAAGGTTTCCGCCAACAAAGATTTCTGCTCGGTTGTAAGATAATCTTTGTGAGGATATAACAATTTAAGTAAAGCATAAGACTTCTTTAAGCAGTTAGATGTGTGGCTGGTAAACCTAAGCGAGCTATCCATAATTAGACCCAAGTTTCTATATTTTTCCAGTAACGGAACAATGACGCCATTAACATTTATATGCAAAGAGTGGGTATAACTACTATTGTTAGGACCAAACAATAAACAAATAAAGGTCGTTTTACTAGGACTGACAATTAACCCGTGCTCCCGAGTTACATCAGGTATAGTCTTTAGATCAGCGTTAATCTTATTAGTGGCATCAGTTACTTGCGATGGCAAAAAACTGTAATAAACTTGGCTGTCATAAGCATAAACATTAAATCTGCATTATACTTTTAAACTTTCGACAGCGACTTAAAATGAATATTTTTTACTTTTCCTTGTTCAACTTGAACCATACTTTAGTTATTCTCTTCCAGTTTTCTCTATAATCGAACGCCTTTAAAAGCTTTTCTATATTTTTGGCTATTACAGCCTACTTTTCTGTATTCCAGCGGGTAATAAATAAGCCACAATATAGCCACCGCCCATTACTGTGCGAGTTTCTCTTGGCGGCTATAGGATCTCCAATTGCATTGGCTCTTGCAGAGCTTTTCTACAAAAAAAAAATCCAAATCCAAATGTCACCAGTAAGCAGTCTGTACGCTTTCCGTATATCATTACTAACTAAGCTGTAGTCTTCCTTTACGAACATTCCCTTTAAAGCACCCTTGTCAAATTACTCTCACCGTTCTCGAAGCACCGCCGTGATAGTTTCAGGAATGTCAATTTACTATATCGATCTCCGTTGTAGGACAATGTCCTGGATTTCCAGTCATTACACGACTCAAATCTAGAGCCCCCTCTAAGACTCGTCCCGTAACGACTTCTGTGTGGGTCGTTCCGATTCACCAGACGAAACAAACCGCAATCAATCCGGAAATTTCGCGAGATGCTCCGTATGGATTTCCAGGACCGGACTAAGGGTATTTATAGAAAAATTGCAAACTTGTGGATCTAGTAATAAATTGTCTTGCAGCTAGGGCGATTTGCCGCTAATAATACTTGTATCTTATATCTCAAATTTTGTCCGTCAGGCGCATGTTAATAATTTATGTAAAATGATGCTAGATACGGTCCTGAACCTATCCTGCTTACGCCTCTTATGAAAAGCATGCCTTACGTAGTTATTTCTGCGTATGAAGTGAGCTGTTTAATTTTTTTAAGGGGCACTAAGGGACAATTATTAAAATTTGATGTTTAAGAAAACTTAATAAAAATCTATTCTTACGCGTTTAAAGTCATTAATATAAGCTGTAAATTAAATATACCGATTTCCGAAAMTTATGTTTATATACCGGGTGTTGCWAATTAGTAGGTCATCCCGTTAACCCTAGATTRTTGAGGCTAAACTATGACGATTTTGTTATTGGTGAATTTCTTTAAAAAATACAGMGTCAAATTGAAATGWAAAAACCTTTTTTACGATATAATCCACAGTTTTGGATTTATCGAGTTGAAAGTTGGTACGAGTTTGTAGTATTTACATCTAAGTGAACCCCTAAATTATTAATATTACTATAAAAACAAATAAATATCGGGGGAGGAGGGGTTGTAACTTTCTATCCCCATCAACTTTTTTTGACGTACGTCCATAAGACCAGCGGATTTTTTTCTAGTACAAAAAATCATTGTCAGTTTTTTGGTCTCCTGTTATTTTTAAACATAGTGCTCAGTTTCAGAGATAAACGACATTTTGTGAAAGTTTCCAGCTTATCTATTAGTAATAATGATATTCCTCTTGTTGTGTTTTAAACCGTTAATATTATTGATATGATATTTTCCACCCTAGCATGTAAACGAAATGATTGCCACATTGGAGCTCAAATTATGTATTTTTCAAAAACATTTTTGTCGTCTATGTGTCTTTAATGCTGAAACCAATGAATTAACAAATTTTCTAAGTAGGCTTGGAAAAAGATATGTAATTGGAAGTCTAGTTGTTAAAATAGTTAAATGTCACCTTAAAATGGGTTTAAATAAAGTTATTTATTAAAAATGACAAATAGGGAAGATTTTTAGTCATTTTCTGAAATGATGGACATGTTGCTAATTCTAGGTAAGAAAGAATTTTTCATAAATAGGAAAATGTGATTCTAATGGTAGTTTAGCAGCTAGGCGATATGCGGATAAAAAAAAATTCTTTTGAATTCAATTCGTCGCTTAAGAGAAACTGGTCACATAAAGCATTAGACGGTCTGTCAATGCAGACGGGCGCTCAAACTTCGACCAAACGAAGAAGATCAAATTTTGCAAATGTTGGATGTAAATCCGGATACAAGTACTAGAATAGTAGCCACACAGATGAAAAACGGCAATGGAAGAATTAACCACTCAAATGTGCACCGAGTCTTAAAACAGCAATTATTGCACCCGTATCATGTTCAAAATGTTCAAGCTCTTCTGTCTGCAGATTGCGAAGCAAGAACCACATTCTGTGATTGGATTTTGCAAGAAAATAATCGCGATAATCACTTCATGACATTTATTTTATTTTCCGATTAAGCAACATTTACTCGTAATGGGATAATAAACATTCGAAATACTCATCTGTGGGCCGATGAAAATCCACATGCTATTGTAGAGGCACGTCCTAAAATTATTTTTAAAGTAAATGTATGGGCCAGAATTATTAACAATTTTCTGATAGGACCTGTTTTCTTACCACCCTGTATGAATGCTGATGCATTCTTATTTATTTTACAAAGCACTTTCGTAGACGTACTTGATGATTTGCCTCTACTGGTTCGTCAAAATATGTAGTTTCAACTTGACGGTACTCCGCCACATTGTGGTCGAAATGTTCAGCACCATTTAAATACAATTTTCCCTAATCGCTGGATTGGCAGGGGACGACTTACACCTGTCAAATTAAACGACATTATTTAGAAGTGATCTTAAAAAAGATTTCGATGTGAGTTGTCACTAAATATCCATACATGTAGTATATTGGTGTGCTATAGAACTAATAAATTAAAGCATTATTGGTAGTTTAGCTAGGCTTCTGTAGTAACCCGTCCTCTATTTGTTGATTATTATTTGTAATCTTGATGATTTAGTACGTGGTACGCGCATACATAACGTTTGAATGTTGATGTCCATGACGTTTGATACTGAAGTATCTAAACCTAAAGCGCGCAGGTTAATTGTGGAAGAGCAGCTTGCTATGACAACCGGCTGCTAAATCTGTCAAGAGACAATCATAAAATTTCTAAACATGAATTACTAAAACTATACAAGTGCATACTGTAGAAGTTGTACTGATAGAGTTATTCATGCATTTTCAATAGTATGGTAATACAGATAAGAAATAGTTGCAGCCCGTAATGTTTATTATATATGATATATGAAATTAATATATTTGAAATAATTTTATTTTGTTAGCTTTTACTACACACATAATTTTTTTCGTATACTACACAGGGGGGCAATATATGTTTGGAATGACCAATTTTTTTGCTTGTAACATATAATATTTATTAATACTTATTGATGAATAATTCGATGAATTTGGTACTTCAAAGGTATTTAAATTCAACTATAGCTCCAGACTAGAAAACATATTACACAGTTAAATATAATAAAATAGGTCAACACATATGTAATTATGATTAAACAGAACAGCTTATAAACAATTCTGTGAAGCTAATATGTGACATTCCAGTTTGAAGTGAAGTCTTAAAATAACATTCAAATTTTTAAATAATATTACATGCAATGTGTCGTTAAAGAAACTATATATATATTTGTTATTTACCTTTTATAGATACAAAAATTACAAACTTGCCCTGATCAAGTACATGAAAAATGCAAGGCAGTTAAAAGTGAATTATTAGAAACCATCACAGCAACTCTACATAGTACCCAGCAGGACAGTGTCCGCTTATGTTTTGAGGCTGCTAAGAAAAAAGTGTATTTGGTAGGCGTCATAAAGTTGATTGGGTATAGACCCACTCATAGGAGTGTCGATTGATGAGGATGAAATGTCCTAAACTCTATAACCACTCTAAAACAAGTTCTATTCTACCGCTACCCTCAAGAAGCACATTAAATGCCTATATAAGGAACATGCCTGGTGGATTTGGTTTTCATGAGCCGTTAAAAGTCAAAATCTCCAACTTGGATAACAGTGATTACACATGGTAAGGAACAATGATGTTTGTAAAAATGTAATAAATGTCTGTTACTTGTTTTTAGTCTTTCTCTCATAGACGAAATAAAATTAAGTCCTGGCGTTACATTTGATTCTGCCACATTACAGGGATTGTAGAACTTCCGGGTGAACATTCCAATAAACAACTTAGAGATCATGCTCTGGTTATAACTTTCCAGCCTTTCAAAAAACTGGGTTCAAAGTCTAACTTGATTCTTAACAAAAAAAATGCTCAAGCTAAAGCCTTGACCCACTTGATTTTGGAAGCCATTACGCTAACTGAGCAAATCGGAATGAAAGTTGATGCTGTTGTGACGGATGGTGCACAATGGGGAAAAAGTTCGAGATAAGTGATTTGTGGTTTGTATCCGATTTTCCACACTTAATGAAATGTTTGAGGAATTGCATGATTTCTCATAAAGTTGTTCATAGTTCTTCATAGCCAGAATCTGCAAAACAAACGATAATCACGATTTATGGACAGACGCCACATGGTCCAGTTCACATAAAACATTGGAAAGTTGTGGTTTTACAGGACTCTTTGAAATTAGCTGGATTGAAGGAATGCCCCCGACTGACAGAAGACCACGTCAATCTCACCATTTGGCAAAATACTAATGTCGCTATTTCATGGCAGGTTGGAAGTACAAGCAAAATATGAAAGTACCTTGACACGAACTTATTTAGTATAGTTTTGGAGCACATACGATGCAGCTGCCATGTTAAGTTACAGAAGCCAAGGTGTACCAGTACTTGCCAACTGTGAAGTTACTGCCACTTTTGTTAACCATGTTAAAGGGCTAAATGTGATGAACAGTAATACGCCCAGAAATGCATTAAGCCAAATACTGCAGAAATAGAAGTAAGCACCTTCATCAAATATAATAATATGGAATGAGTATTTTATGCCACAAGCAGTTCACAACAAAAATCATACTTTATAGAAAACAACAGTTACCCTTAACAAGTGATAGTGCACTCCTCCATGTATGCTACTGATAATGTTCAGCGCCATCTAGCATAATATCACCCCTACTACTTTATAATGATTTCAAATATGAATTCAAACTTCAAAATTGTGACTTTGTCATATTAGATTATTTATTTTATTTTTATTTATAAATGTTTCGAAGTGCCTTAAGAATAGTGTTACAATCACGAAACAAATACCGCGTTGTGTGTCATGCTGTAATAACGAAATTTCTAAACAGTAAATGTAACGTAATTCAAGTAATTTCAATGTAATTAACTTGATGGTAGTTTAAGCATTATGCTTCTCTATAAGTTAGATGTACGGAAATTTTCGCGGTATATTACTGCATAGTTTTTGTTAATTTTTAGTTATGCTAGATATACCAAAGGAAAGAGGAATACGGGAGATATGGATAACTCACAATTATAATAATGTAACAATTATAGTGTGTGCCAAATACATTTTGCTGATGCTTGCCTGGCCATTAGTTCGGTCATATTAAAATTGTTTTGTTCGCATTATAAGTGTTCTTCAGATGTTTTTTAATTACTATAAACAGTCCTGTTTTTTGCATAAAAATATAAATAAAATATGAACAATAAAGATTTAGGACGAATTCGTCAAGATCTATTATATTTGAAGCCAAGCAAAAATCAACAAAAAGAAAATAAAATACACGAATGATAACGACCCTGACGAAATTAAAAATGGAACCCAAAATAGATTCTCATAGCCAACATGGTTACTTACATAATCGTATTATTTTAAAAATACATTGGGAATCCATGACGGCTATGCGCTATGGTTCCTGTCTCTGTATTTATTAAAAGTCAAAATGTATTGAAATGATGAAAAAACAGATATGATTTTGATTTATGGCGAATGCAAGAAAAATGCTTCCGCTGCTGCCCGTTTATACAGACACCGTTTACCAAATAGAACAGCTCCTGCGGATACAATTTTCAAGAAACTTGAATTAACTTCAAGGACAAACTGGCCACCATTAAAAAAGTCAAGAGAAAGAACAGCAATAGGCCCTGACAATGAAATTAGAGTATTGGAAATGATTGACGAAAATCCTCATATTAGTCAAAGGGTAGTCTCAAGAGCAACCGGTATTAGTCTGTCTTCAGTACACCAAATAATTAAAGGCAATCAATTTCATCCGTATCACTTGCAATTGGTTCAGGCCTTAGAGGAGACAGATTATCCTAAACGACTGGCTTTTTGTAGCTTTTTTCGGGAACACCAAAATTTGAATATGAGATTTTATGACAACGTTTGCTTCTCAGATGAAGCAAGATTTTCTAATAATGGTGGAGTTAACAAACATAAGATGCATTATTATGCACAAGAAAATCCACGTTGGATTCGATAACATTTTCAAACTATCTACACGACGAATGTCTGGTGCGAAATATTGGGGAATCAAATTGTTGGGCCTTGTTTTTTTCGCGATAGTTTAAACGGCAATACTTATCTAAATTTTTTAAGAAACATTTTACTGGTACTTCTCCAAAATGTAAATTTACAAGTAAGACAAGATCTACGGTTCCAACATGATGGGGCACCTGCGCATTATCATAGAATAGTGCGAAATCATCTTGATGTAGTTTTGCCCGATGGATAGGAGGAGGTTGAATTAATCCTTGGCCACCGAGAAGTCCGGACATTACTCCTTTGGATTTTTTTCTGTGGGGAATGGTAAAAGAGCAAGTATACCAAACACCAATTGAAAGTGTAGAACTTTTAGAAAATAAAATATGTAGATCCATCACTCCAGAAATGTTAATGCATGTTAAAAGATCGTTTTGGGCACGAATTCAAGCTTGTGAAAACAGCGGAGGGCGATATTTTGAGCATTTATTACATTAATGTTACAGAATAAACATTTTTCAAAAATAAAATTTGTTTTACAATACCAAATTTACCTAAAGCAAATGATTGAAGTTTATGTCAAAATTTACGAATTTATACAGCTTTCTACGTTTTATATTTTTTAAGACAATGACCAATTATCCATGTTACCTCTGCAACTGTATTTTGGGTTGCATTTTTAATTTCGTCGGGGTCATTATCATTCGTGAAACATCCTGTAGTTTTATGATCATGTTAATATAGTTTCTTCAATATTCTGTTTCTTTAAACTGAATGTGATTTCAGTATAAGTAAATAAATTTGTGATGTATTTGAGTTTCTTTGGTGTAGTTGTATTTTTTATAATCTAAATCTTTCTTTTGTTTGTCATAATTTCTAATTCCGTTACACAGATGACAAACTTTGAAAGAAATAGCAGTAAATTAGTTACATTTATATTAAATAAAATTATTTTCAATGTATTCCTAGGTTCTCATTCAATTATAAAATAAAGAAATATTAAAAAACGACCAAAATTAAAGGTCTCGAAACCTTATATGAATACAAGTTTGTTTAATTTAATACAATCATGGACGAAACCTACGAATAAAAACACTGCAAATAATTAATTAAAAGGACCTCAAAAGAATTCAACTTGGCGACGATAACGAAACAGACGATAACAGTGACTTTTTTAATTAATTAATTAAAAAACAATACTTTGAAAGAAAGAAATAGTATAAGCTTTGTTATTTATTATTTCATTTTGTGTTTATTCTGTCCTTAAATTTCAATATAACGGTTGAAAAACCACATGTATGGTTCTGCAATGCGTACGACACCGCCTAACAGGCGGTGTGTAGTTGAGTGTCGTAAAAGTTAGGGAAACTTAAATAGACCATTAAGTTGTTAGCAGAATATTCCTGGTTCCACAATAACAGCCGCATTTAAAAAGGGGCGTTGTCTCCCAAAAATTTTCAGTGATTTTTTAAGGCACTAAAACCCCACAGACGAAAAAAAATATTTTGGAATTAGCATACCTTTAATGTCACAACACATTGTCTTATATATATCCTATTATTGTTTCGAAGCACTTAGTAGATCCCACAGGAGCAGCCCCGACTACAAAATACCGGCGGGTTCGTTACCGGGACGTGAAAATTCCGTTGCCGATGCAACAGGCAATAACTTACCGACAGGGGTATGGTGCCTATCTGTCATCGCCTCCGCTTTATTTCTGTATTTATGGTTCCCCGGTGTCCGCCGACTTATTATCTGAACGACCTTTCATCAAGATTATGGATAAAAGTTGCTCTCTCAATATGGGAACCCTCGCGCCTTTCGACGCGCCATGCTTGGAAGTTGAGAAATTATTGAGTCGGGGCCCGGAGTTCATCGCTTTTTATGTGGGGATGGTGCGTCTGCGGCGACTTGACGGGGAAGACAGCAGTCCCTGGACACTAATGAGAAGACAATTCGATTTCGAGTAACTTATGTCGATGCAAGCGGCAGAAAATAAAACAGAATTACGTATAGTAATAATTATTATTCATACTGGTCAGCGTTCGGTAAAATGAAGTACCTATCCACATTTAAAGTTAATTTGTTATAATATAAATGGAATATAAATCTGAATCATAGCACGATACTTGTACGATAAATGGAAATTAAATAAAGTTGTCTAAGTGTTTGCGGGTAATGTCAGCTTGGTTGTGAATATGAAGCGATGGTCAAATATTCAGCGTTTTTCTTAATGTCGAAGCTTGTTAAAGTGAATAAGAAAACAAAAATTTTGTTGTTTAACACAGAGCATTTATTTCTTCGTTTATTTAATTTATATTCAAAGATCCAGTTCGCAGTCGAATAACAAGTTTCGCCGGTTCCCTCATAAAGCTAAAAGGAAGATTTCATAATAGCAGCTATGTCTTAAACGATATGCTTAAAGCCAAGTATTGGCACTAGATATTTTTGGAAAAGAGTTGTAAAGAAAACACTATTAAAAAATCATCCCCGGAAGGGAGTTCCACCCCATAACCTAAGAGATGTTAATGGCAGATTTGTAAATTTGCCTGAGAATTGTCCGCACCAAACTATATCTAAAGATAATAAGATAATATATTGTCGGATAGACAGCGATCTATCCGACAAAATATTATCTTATTATATTATGGACGCTGAAAGCATTCACCCTCGTATATCTAAAGATGTACTAGTTTTCCAGAACTTTCTTCTTAAGTTTAGAGCTGAATGACAAAACCTCGGAAACCCCTAAAATTGGGTGCGGCATACACTACTGATTATAAAAAAATATATATGGTAATTGCCGTCAAATTCCAACGTAGAAATCATCAGTTACTCGCCCGTGGCAGACAAAACGCAGAAGCAACCCTACAAAGCAATCTACAGATGCAACTAACGATGACGATATAACAAGGACAAGGATCTGATAACGGGATTGGATGACGATGTGTTTTGGGTAACGGAAAAGACGACCAGGCACTCCAACCATAAAATAAATAAAAAGGACTTCAACATAACAAAACAGCCTTAATAGAGCGCTAACCACAGATCAAAGACAGTATAACATTGTGACCCTAGCGCCTCTAGCAGCAGTTCTTTCCACACCACCGACGGGTTCACAGATAGATTTTGAGTACTCCAAAGTCTTCGAAATTCTTATCAAACAGCTGTTGAATTGGCTGAGGGACTTAGAAACGGGCGGTATAGAACTGTAAGTGCTCAAACAGTTAGGCGAAGACTAGTGGCCTCTGGTTTGAGTGCAAGAAAAGCAGTCCGTGTACCAAGCCTCACGGTACAGCACACACATCGGCGACTTCAATTTGCTGGGATTTATGAAAATTTGGAAGAAAGAGATGGTGGGACAGTACTCTTCTCGGATGAATCCCGATTCAGTCTATGGTCACCAGACTGACGTCATAGAGTGTGCAGAAGAAGAGGAGAGAGAATATCTGAAATTACTGTCGTCCAGCATGAAAATTTCTTGGGAGGTTGTTTGTTCTGCAGGGGCGGGCGCTCATTCTTACATTAGAGTCATTCTGCAAGATTATGTTGTTCACTTTCAACCGTTTATTGGACACGATTTCTTGATCGTGCAGGATAACGTGAAGCCGCAGACAGCGATGTGTACTAGGCAATACCAGGAGCAAGTGGGGACGGTATGTATGGAATGGCCCGCGATGAGCTCGGACATGAATCCTATAGAACATAAGATAATATTTTCTCGGAACAACAGATAGATAAATCTTCCGTAGCTGAACACTCATATTTGACTAAACACATGATTGACTTTGATAAAACAAAAATTTTACATAGAGAAAAATTTTATCACAAACGTCTAATAAAAGAAGCTATAGAAATTTGTAGGAATACTAATAATTTTAATAGGGATTGTGAAAATTATGAGTTAGGCGATATTTGGAAGTTTTGTAGTTATCTTTTATCAAGCAGTTCGTGTATATGACAAAAATCAGGTTGTGGAATGGATTCACTTCTAAGTCCTGTATAGTCAATTTGTTTATGCAAAATTTTGAACAGGTAGTGATAAACAGTTTTCAGTTTAAGCCAATATGTTGGTATAGGTACGTAGATGACACTTTTGTTATTTGGCCCCACGGTATAGAAGAGTTGGGTAGGTTTCTAAATCATTTGATCAGTCAAAATCCTGACATAAAATTTACTATGGAATTAGAGAAAGCATTGGTAATTTACCTTTCTTGGATGTCACAATTTACAGAATAGGCACTGGACAGTTAGGACACAAGGTTTACAGAAAACCAACATACACAGACAGATATTTACATGCCACATCTCACCGCCCTCCCTCTAAAAAGAATAGTCTTATAAGGACGTTATTTGTTAAAGCACAAATGATATCAGACGAAAGTTCTTTACAAAAAGAAACATATCATCTTAAATCAGCGCTAGTGAGAAATGGTTATAGCAATAAGAATATTTGGTCAGTTATTAATATCAGTACTCATCCAAATCAAGTAAATTCTCAACCAGGACAAAGTAAATTGAAGTTGAGTTTGCCTTATGTACAAGGCCTTTCGGAAAAATCAAAGAGGATGCTTAGAAAACACGATATTTTAGTTGTTGATAGTACATATAATAATTTAGACAAAATTTTAAGTTCTACTAAAGATAAAGTACGTTTAGAGAGGGAAGATGTTTACAAAATTACTTGTTCTTGCGGCAAGTGTTACATAGGTCAAACTAAAAGAAAAGTAGGTACGCGTTTGAAAGAACACATACGTGCTACTAGGCTGCAACAGATAGATAAATCTTCCGTAGCTGAACACTCGTATTTAACTAAACACATGATTGACTTTGATAAAACAAAAATTTTACATAGAGAAAAATATTATCACAAACGTCTAATAAAAGAAGCTATAGAAATTTGTATGATACTAATAATTTTAATAGGGATTGTGAAAATTATGAGTAAGGTGACATTTGGAAGGCTATTTTGTAGTTATCTTTTATCAAGTAGTTCGTGCATATCTAGTAGGTAGGTAGTTCCTTTTTTATCAGGTTGGCACGTTGTTTCTATGACGTCTCGCATCCTTGGTGATTTGTTTATTTACTTTCAAAATTTTGTTTGAACTTATGTCAGGCAAATTTTGAGGTTCTTCGTCTTTGACAAAGATTACAGGTGTAATCGAAACGTCAGGCTATTAACTTTTTGTCAGCGTTTTCAAGAGACAGCGATCTATCCGACAAAATATTATGTTAGTCACAGATTCTTCCATCTCGAAAGAATAAAATAAATTCTCTATCTTCTAGACATATTTACAGCATACCTTGTTCGTACAGTGCCGTATATATCAGCGAAACAGGTAGATCCATTAAAGCGAGGCTTAATGAACATAAACGCTGCATAAAATCAGGTCACTTCACCCACTCAGCAGTAGCCGAACATCAACATGAAACCCGTCACAATATTTCGTTTGACAATGTGTCAGTCCTAGCGAAAGTATCTTTTTTCACAACCCGAAAATTCGTAGAGCCATGGAAATTTCCAAATATCCCAAGAATCTAAACCGCAAAGACGGTTTTTATCTCTCCACTATATGGCACCCAATCACGCGACGGCTATCCCCACTTTCACAATTTCCCACCTCTGCCGTTAAAGCATCTTCACCCCCTTGTTACCGCCAAGTAGTTCGTGTATATCTAGTAGGTAGGTCCTTTTTCGTCGTTAGGTTCTTTTTATCATGTTGGCACGTTGTTTCTATGACGTCTCGCTTCCTTGGTGATTTGTTTATTTACTTTCAAAATTTCGTTTGAACTTGTGTCAAGCAAATATTGAGGTTCTTCGTCTTTGACAAAGATTACAGGTGTAATCGAAACGCAGATTAATAACTTTTTGTCAGTGTTTTCAAGAGACAGCGATCTTTTCGAGAACATATTATCTTATGCACGCTGAAAGCATAGAACATGTTTGGGACGAGTTAAATAGACGTGTTAGAGCTCGTGCAGTTCGCCCAGAGACACGGCAAGAACTGTGAATAGCATTCGTGGAAGAGTGGGAAAACCTTGACGAGAACGTCATTGCACACCTAATACGGAGTATGCCAAGACGAACCATGGCATTATTGAATGTACGAGGCGGCACCCTCAACATTAAAGGGCAATTGTCAGACCAAGAACAGTTATTAAACTAGACTATTTGATTTATTGTGAAAGTTGTTGTTTACCATTTATATTTTTATTATTACTGAATTAAAATGTGAGGAATCTTGTGATTCATTCAATACATCACCCCGAAAAATTACAATGAAGAATAATTTCGTAGTGCGCTATTTTTTTTGTAACTCAGTGCAATTATAAGCGAAAACTGCAGCTCCTGGGTTCAATTGATAAACTCCGTGATGAAGCGACGTAAGACCAACCGTGCAGAGCTGCGCATTTCACAATAAGAACATTATTTTTCCACGTCAGGAAACGATTAGAAGCGGGGCTCTCGAGGAGAGCAAAATGAATTCTCATTGTTCGCGGTTGGAGGGATTGTCTTTTCCCAAGTTTTGAGTTCGTCCTTTTGTCCGCCGCGCCGTGTAATACCGATGGTTATTAGGCCACTTTTGGTAATTGGAGTTGTCTGTGCACCTGAACTGAAACTTCTGCGGGAATCTCGTTTTGTTCGCGGGCACATTAATCGCCACCGTCGCTGGGTGGATCTTTGTGAAAATTTAATACCGGGCTACGTTTGATGGCGTTTTCGGTTTGTTTGGAATTTAAAAGATGTGTCGTAATTTACGGGGACGATATTTCACCGGGCCGCGGATCATTAGAACAAAGGAGGGGTTTGTCGCCGGCATAATGGCCACGAATACGTTGCGGCGTTGGCGAAGGGTTGGGGATGTTTTGGGGTAAACGCTCGTGATGCTCGCCTGTGTAATGACCATCTATAAAAAGTAATATTAAAGTCATAGATTGATAGGTGCTAAGGAGGGGTCATGGATGTTAAACGTACAAGTACTTGGGTTCCAAAGTGTGTCAAATGTCATCTACACAAAATGTCAGATATGGAAGGGACGCTTGCTAATAATTGTGGAACTTTAATAAATAGAAAGTAGATAAAAGTGCATTACTGTCTATTTTTTGTAGTTGACACTTTTAGTGCGCTTATTTGTTATCATTTTTCCATGTCAGCTCTCATATCAATTATTAGTTATTTAGTGAATTTGCAAGAGCCTCTGCTGCATTTTATAACATGGATTGCTCTACTGTAGATAGTACTATATCGTTTAATAAATGCAGCTGTGAATTTACTTTAACTCATACAAAAATGTCATTTGTTGGAGACTGTTCTCGATATATTAACTAAAGATCGGTGGGAGATGTCTTGGTTATGTAGAGAAATGGTACGACTACAGAAAAATAAAAAAAAACAGAATAAGCACTCTGGGTGCGAGGTAGGGTCCGCCATGTCTTGTGGATACTAACACAGACTGACAAGTAGTGTCAACCGCTCACCGCACTTAAAAGATTACAGACGTGTTATGTAAATTATTTTTATTTTTTATTTTGAGTTTTGCATGTTTTTATCACTTTTGGGCGATTGTTATAATTTATAATAATGCAATGTAATGTAGGCGGACATGTTTGTGCTGTAATGTAGCGAAATAGCAGACCTAGGTATGCTGGGCAAGATTACGTTTTTTAGCTTTCAAAAGGATGTTCAGAGGTTTGCTAAAACACAGCTAAACAGTGAGCAACACCGTGTGGTGGCGATGACCTAATGGAGTATGTGCGAAATCTTCATTGGTGGTATATAGTGTGCAGTTAACATTTTAAAGAGAAATTCTTCTAAATGATTTACACAACCGATAACAACCCCATGCAGTACCATCCTTGCTTCATCCATTTACGCCAGTTGACAAACATACGAGATACCTACTTCCTTTAGCATTATCCACAAGTTTCGAAGGTGATCAAAAATTGAAGATGTTTGCTGCATGTAATAACACAATTTTACTGCAGTCATTTGAACAGTAAATGCTGACATTTTAACAGTGCCTATAGATAACACAAACACAGATGCGCAAAAGAAACTCCTATGACAGAAGTGCAAAGCAACCTTCATTACAATGGTGTAAATGCAGCTTTATGTCCTGACAAAATGTATCAAAAGTGCGAGGGTGCGGGTTATGACTGTGCTTCCCTGCATCACGTACGCATGGATAGAGGGTTCATGGGTTGAGTTAGTTAGGGACTGATTTTAAGGTTTTTTTCATTGTCTCAACTTTCCCATTTCAGCTTTCCTGACAATGCATCCCAAATACAAGGTAGGTAAATTTAACACAACACAGACCTGGGTAAAATTAACTAGACGATCACGCTAAATTGAATTATATCAGCTGTTAGCGCCAAATTTAAAACCTTTTGTAAGCACTTGTCATGCGCGCGCCGAAGGTAGAGGCAGTCACAATTTTACCGCCCGTGAAAAGAGTGGCTCTTCCAGTTATCGTGCCTCCGATAGTTTTTCGTCAGCGAATTCCCAAATAAAATCTGACGGCGAAGAGGATTCCATTGGGTTTCTTCAATCCCTTCGTCCCTCCTCCTTTTGTCTAAGATTCCCTAAGAAAGAGATCCTCTGGCACCCACTGAACTTTGTCGGTGCAAAAACAAAATTTGATGAAATCTATCAGTTAACTCAAAGTCGCGGATTCCAAGATGCTTTTCAAAGAGAATTAAATTCCTTCAAAATTACATGGAAATTTAATCCACCATCATCTCCTTGGATGGGCGGATTTTGGGAATCCAATATTAAAAGCGTCAAAACCCACTTGAGTCGAGTCATAGGAAACCAGATTTTAACTTACGAAGAGTTTTACACTGTTCTAACCCAGATCGAAGCAGTTTTGAATTCGAGACCATTATGTTTACTTAGTACTGATCCTTCTGATCCTGTTGCATTAACTCCAGCCCACTTTTAGTATGGATCGCCAGTAGCGTCATTACCCGTTGAACATTTTAATGACAAATCACCAAAGGATTTACTTAATCGTTATAAATTATTAGATTCTTTAGTACATCATTATTGGAAGCGATGGCGTCAAGAATACTTAATTACATTGCAGTCCCGTCAAATATGGAATACAATAACCAACCCCCCATCAGAAGGAATGATCGTTATTATTATTCATGATAATCTTCCACCATTGAATTGGCCTTTAGCTGTCATAGAACGTTTATATCCTGGCAAAGACGGCACTGCTAGAGTTGCCCTAGTGAAAACTAGGAAAGGCTCTTACGTACGACCTGTTGCAAAGTTATGTCCTTTGCCGAACCAATAGAATTTATTCTAATAGGTTCAGATATTAGACTAAGAAATTTGTTTGTTTATTTTAATTATTATTGGGTGTTTTTGAACATTAGATTTATTTGTTATTTCCAAAACCAGTTTGGAATTAAGTTTTTTTTCGTATTGATTTTCCTCCTTTGAGTTTTTTGAAACTAATTTTTCGTTTACATATATTTATCCTATTCATTTTTATTCGGCGGGGCAGGATGTTAGCGCCAAATTTAAAACCTTTTGTAAGCACTTGTCATGCGCGCGCCGAAGGTAGAGGCAGTCACAATTTTACCGCCCGTGAAAAGAGTGGCTCTTCCAGTTATCGTGCCTCCGATAGTTTTTCGTCAGCGAATTCCCAAATAAAATCTGACGGCGAAGAGGATTCCATTGGGTTTCTTCAATCCCTTCGTCCCTCCTCCTTTTGTCTAAGATTCCCTAAGAAAGAGAACCTCTGGCACCCACTGAATAATCATCAGGGTAAGTCATTGCCATTCAATTAAAAATAGTTCCCAAATCCAGTCCACAAAATATTTAAAATCCGAACCGGCGCTCATAGAAATTACGCCACATCAGCTTTGATAGATATCAAAAATGACATCTATTAGCATTATGGTTTAATTTAGATTATTTATATTTGAATTTGAAGTCTAGCAAAGGTGACGAATGTCTGACGGACATTTGATATAATTTAATGTATTTGGAAGAACCTTGGGGATATTACAGTGTAATTAAGAGCGCTCAGGTTTGAGCGGCTTTCAGAGGCGGACTGATATTTTTTATGCATAATTTCTAAGTGTCAATAAAAGATTACCATGAAAAAATGGACGGATTTTGTTTCATTTTATAAATATTTAAGAGAAAAACCGGTCAGTTATATACTGACCACCCTGTACAATCACAACTCCATTTTGTACGTAGTGTCAGCGATTGTGTCAAACATGTTAAATGATTCCGGGTTCGCCGTTGTTGTTGTTGTGGCGATTTCCTCCTCCTGACGTGTCGCTCACTGCTATGGTGAACATCTTCAGAGCAGAATTCGTCGTAGCCGTAATTGTCTCCCAGTGAAAACAGTTTGTGGTCCATACAAACTTAAAAATAATACCGCCGATAAGGTTGGAGTTTTTTATGTATAACTTAACCATTTCGGGCTCATGTCAGAAACTGATTGACAACCTCCGTTGAATATGCTCAACAAATATCAATAACCGTACACTTCCCTTACGTGGACATCCCAACAGTGGGTTTTAGCACATTATGCAAGAAATACGCCCCTAATGAGGCCGCCAAAGAGGCCGTCGTTTTAATTCAAATTTTGAACTCTATTAAATTTGTTTTCCTACTTTGAGTATTTGAAAAAAATACAAATTTAAGGTACGAGTATGAAGTGCCTTATAAGAGCATTTTTACACGAGTATCATACAAGATTTTTTCTTCGTGAATGTGAATAGTCTAATATTTTAGAAAAATTCTGACATTTTCATACAATTTGTATTTATTGTATTTATTAATAAGCTGATATTTTTTCAAGGTAGCGCTCATCATTGGCATTGCAGGGGAATGTAGGCGAAAACCTGAGCCGTAGGTTAGCAGAAGATGTTAGAGATAAGGGCTATGTTTATCATATTGTTATACCCTCGACGAAAACAAAATGTTCTCGAGAAATTTTGATCACTTGTGGAAACATTCAAGGATTGAACTTGAAACTGACCATCGAAGATTTTATCTTGCCTACAGAAAACGGCACTGTATCAGACAACCCGTAGTAATCGAGACGTTTGGAACTATAATAATCAAAGTTTTTTAATTAGTTTTCCAAACAGACGACTGGATAATGACGTATTTCCACTAGATGGCATGGTGCCATCCACAATGTAATTCTCGCGTTTGGAACTATCTCCAAAATATTGCTAGTTTGCTTAAATTGCCTGTCCCGAAGAGGTACACTAAACATTGTTTTCGAAGGTTTTCTGCTACGACATTAGTGGATTCAGGGGCAGATATTGTGGCTGTTAGAGTCATGGGGCATGGAAACCAACCATTGTGGCCAAGGGCTACGTGGACAATTCTTTCAAAAACAAAAAGAAAACTGCTGTGAAAATACTGAGCGATCAAATAAGTGGAGGGCTGCCTTTACCAGCAGAAAGAACCGATGCGGAACAAGTAGTTGGTGGCGAAATCATAAAAATCGACAGCGCAAATTCCTCAGATGAAATGTCTTCGGGCTTAAGTATGGTCAATTGTGCTTTTAAAAACTGTGTTATAAATATGTATAAATAAAGTTCTAATAATAAATAAAAAAATTTATTTTGACGTTAATCTGTCAAAAGTCCCTTACTACATTTTATTTCCGAACCTCTCAAATAATAAAGAGAGTTTACAAGAATAGCAAACGTGCAAAACCATCAAGCTGTTATTTTTTACTGAATTGTCCATACAATGACATTATTGCTATTTATAACTAATTAAAGCTCAAATAATTGCAACATAAATATTTATTCTCAATTTGCATAATAATATCAATAACCCGCACCATGTATATTAATGAGTATATTGGCATTATCAACAGAGCACTAAATTTTGCATGCACAATTCGTTAACTTGGGCAGATCCAATAAGCTGCAGAATCGAATGTCGAATGAACCACTTCTGGTCCCTTTTCCGCAGCGTCGAATCCCTAAAGATGTTCCATGGAATTAAACCTCCTTCTCGGCCGCGTCCTCGGACGAATATCGTCTCGTTCTACAAGTCGTTCTGCCGTGCCCTTAAAGGAATTCAAGACGGCCGGCATCAATTCTGATAAGGCAAATAGACACCGGCAAAGCTCAAGGGGCACGGAGCTGTGGACGCCCGAGACAATATCAAAAATTAATCGCCCACGAGAACACTGTCGTCGCATGATGGAGTTTATACCAGCTTCGACCATGTATGTTCAACTGCATGTTTCAGCGAATGGAAATGTTATTGCGATATAACACCTGCCATTAAAAATTAGTTGTATTTGTAGCCTTTGTGTTTCTTGTAAGCAAGTAATAACATCAAGTATTAAACAAAAACACACAAATAATAGCTAATTATACACACACCAAGTAAAAGCAAACTGCAGTAACCATAATAACAAATTTAACATGACCAATCAAAGAAATATAAAAGGARTTTAAAAAACAATCTACGAATTACAATACTCAAACTAGATGTGAATAAAAAACTAACTTTAATTATAAATACTACTCCATACGAAATGCTTGAAATAGTCTTAGAGAACCATATTTACTGCAAAATTAATAACAACAAAAAAAACATTAACATCATACAGGATGGTCAACCTAAACTATACTTCTCAAAATATAAAAGTAGTCACACAGTAGAACATGATTAAGTTTATTACAATGTAAGGAATTTAAATAAAACTTATAATATGGATTGAATAATCATTTACTTAAGTAATTTTAGAATTTTACTGGAATAATTTTCGTTATAATCAACTCAACTATAATAGTGTCAAATGTTTGAATACTGCAAAAAAATTGGATGAAACTGAATGGCTTCAAAATAGTAAATCCGGTAACCATGATTACCATGGAAACCAGACAAACATTTTAATGTCAATTAACATTAAATCTGTCATATTGCACTGTGTAGTTCCAAACAAGCAATTGTTCAGCAATTAACTTCGATACAAGTTATTAGAGTCGTAACGTTACTTCGAGAAGGATATTCGCGCAACGTTATGTTGCCCAACATCTAAGGATGGTCCAATGAACCGTTTGGAAGCTTTGGAAAAGATATAGAGAGACTGGTTCCGTAACGAGAAGAATAGGTACGGGTCGTAGAAGGCACACAACTCTAAACGATGACTGATTTTTGCAACTGCAAGCACTGAGAAATCGTACTCACGAGACCTTCAAGCCGACCTCCTGAGGCCAAGAGGAACAGTAATTATCGATCAAACTGTACGTAACTCAGGGAAGCTAATTTAAGATCAACGCGTCCCTCAAAAATGCCCAAATTGAGCAGAAAACATCGTCGACGAAGACTTCAAATTGGAAGAGAACCCCTCAGCTGGCAATGTTGTCATTGGACACCTGTATTGTTTAGTGATGAGTCTAAGTTTGTTCTGTCCGGAGGAGGTATGGAGAACGTTTTATGCCAAATACAGTGCATAAATAGTTGCTTTTGGTGGTGGATCCGTAATGGTGTAGGATGGGATAACGGTTAACACTCATACCGAGCTTATTATCATTCGCAATGGAGAACTAACAGCTCGAAGGTACAAGCAAAAGGAGACCTCTTACACCCAGGAGTATCTCTCGGGACCAAGGTGGTAGATGTTTCAGATGGCGCCAGGGTCGTTGTCACCCAGGTCGACTTGTTTTTGCTCTTTTGTCAGATTATTGTTTTTGTCAAATTGACAAAGAAATTGTCACAAAACAGCCAATGAACTATTATTATGAGTTATAATCTGTAAGTTATCAGGATGGTATTCAAGAAAATGTATGCGCAGCCTAACAAAATAATTCTCACCTTTTGCTCATCTGTATCAATTTGCATTGATGAATTATACCTGTAAGCTGCAAGCCAACACTAACAGGAATAAAGTCCATATCGCATTGTTTTAGTCTTTCACCACAACCATGTATACTGATGGTACATAGTACAGACTGTATCGTCTTAAAGGTTAAAATCTGTACATTATAACATTTTATGCAACACTTTTTTTATGCAAAAATTATAATGCTAATGACAATTTGTCACGGTAATATGCTTTTGATATTAATCAACTTGGCTTGGCTGGCAACGAACCTGGCGCCATCTGAAGTATACTCAGATTTTGGAGCAGACATCTGAACTAAAATGGCCAAAGCTGAAACACCAGTAWCCTCATTTTGWCCGAAAATAAACGCACGGTCACAAATATAACTGATGGCGCTTTTGATTTGAAGATTGTGGCAGGTTCAACACATATTAGATTGCTAGTATATAAAAACATAATAGTGTAGCAGTATCGCACTTCCGACTTTATTAAACATTGACCTAGAGCTGGGCAAAGGATTGGTGGTATCTCTATTGTAAAAAAACCTACATTTTCATTTTCAGTATAATATTCTTTGATTCGAAGAACTGAAAGCGTCGTTTCCTAGCTATCAGCTACGAAACCACGCCGTTGAGGGGAACAAACAATACTGTCTAAATGCAAGCTTGTAATAATCCGTTACATAAAATAATGGCAACTGTTTAATTTKATTCTTCGGCGAACTTCTCTGGAATAAAGGCGAAACCGTTTTCGCATATATCCGTGGTATAACCAAGTAAACTGCCGCAAACCTAGGTCTGGCTTTTGTAAATAAACGAAATCAAATTTTCTCTTTATATCCTCCGGAATATTTACAGTGGCTGCTGATTACACGCTACCCCAAACAGCGAATATACACCTGCGGCAACTCGACAAACATCTTCAAACAACGTTGCCAGACGCGTACAATAAAACCATGAATTAGGAAAACTTTTTGCATGTATTTAAAAAGGTAATTTTTAGAATTATACTTGACAAAATGCAAATGGCCTCCGTTTAGAATAATGGTTGTAATCTATGAGATTAATGTTCAGCCCGACGTCAGGGTTAAACAACAACATTAAACATTTTACTGAACCTCTGTAGTCTAACGTTCATAACATTCATTGATTACTTAAAGTTATTGAGACGGGATAAGGACAAAGAAACCAAACGTGATACCTGTGTCAACGTTTCGCTAATATGTTTATCTTCCTCAGGGTTACATAATTATAGTACAATTACAATTATAGTACATGGAAAAAAATTCTTAGATTTAAGACGGCTAGCATAGTATACAGTTCATTTGGCACAATCAACTCAAGAAGTCTAGAAACAAAAAACCTAATGAGAGGCAACAAAGCATCTAAAAACTTCCTGAAGAAAAATCCCGAAATTATAATCAGACGTTCGGACAAGGACAATTCAGTTATTATGAACAAAAAAGAATACAAGGAGAATGGGGAAATTGCTGAATGATACAAACACGTGCAAATGTATAGATAAAGATCATACAAGTACATATATTCTGACTATAATCATAAAGGCTTTATATCTAACGAGGAACATAAAAGACTGATTACCAACAAAACAGTGGCTCCAAGAATATGTGGTCTAAGGAAGATGCACAAAAAGAATATTGCATTAAGTCCGATAGTTTGCATTGCTTCACCAAGTTACAAAATTTCGCAGCAGGTATCATCTCGCCGTATACTAAACGACGATGAGCGAACATTCAGGTGGCGCCATCATCCGTGAAACTTGGCATTTTTAGTGGGTAAATAATCCACGTTAGCTGTCAGTTGTTGTCAGCTGTATGGTGTATGCTGCAATTACTGTACCCTAACTTCACTAATTTTTTTATTCATGCCTGACTAGTGATCCAAAGAATTATAGGTTTCTAAATTACACTTCGAAGCATGAAATCAAGTAAAAGGTTTCACTAATTCGTAACCTTCTTCACAAAGTCTTCGCGCTCAATGGCCCGGAATTTCATGCAGAGAACATCAACACTATCAGACAAACATTGGAAGCAAACAGTTACTCTAAACATCTTGTCGACAAATTCATTAATGCATACAGCATGCTTAAACCTAAAACTAAGATAAAAAGACATACGTGATCCGATGTAATCCGTGTATTCCTAGTATTAACTATAAGATTAAGAACTGCTTTCCAAACACAAATGTGGAGCTAGTAATATATATCACAACTGATATTGGTAAAATTCAGTACCTTTCTTGGATAGCAAAGTCATTAGAGACCAAATAACAGGATAATTTTGGATTGGTATCAGAAGCCCACAAGTTCTGATCGTTACATACATTTTCTTTCTCAACACGATATGAAGGTTAAGACTAATCATTTTGGCTTAAAAAAGAATTGTTAATATAACTCATCTTTCCCTAACTCAATCGTCACTACGACGTTTGTTCAAAATTATGTTGGATAATGGTTATCCCAAACGTTTACACAAAAATCATATTCCTCCTGGAATCTAATCTGAGGGTATCAGTACCTTCATTCTGTTATTTTATTCCTTGTGTCGATGTAGTGAACAACACAATTTAACACAGAAGACGCAGAAATGTACAAGCTAAACACAACAATGATAAACATGACACACCAACTACGAAACAAGAAAAACACGAAAAAAAAAGACATAGAAATCATAATAGAAATGGATTTTAAGATAACCAGGATATTTGCAAGGAAACATCTGGAGATAATCATCAAGAAATCGGACAAGGAAAACTGCACAAATGTTATGAATAAGAAAGAATACGGAGAAGAAGCACAGAGAATGCTAAACAACATTGCAACTTATGAAGAACTAAGGAATGACCCTAGTACCCGATTCCAATATAAAGTTAATAATTTTTGAGCACATTAAAAAAGAATGAACTTATAGCGGAAACTAAAGCAAAACGTTAATACGATAGAGATAGATGTTTACGCAAAACTCTCAAACAAGGTTTGCATTTAAAACAAATAGTAAATAATAGTAATTATGTTGCTTTCTTTTCCACATTTGTAACTAACCATAATTAAATACCCAAAAATTAAATGCCTCTAGTAGCCTAGCTACAGCTTATTGTTTACAGGTACGCCTTGAGCAGTTTTATAGTCATAACGTTTAAACGGTATTGGCTGTATAACTCAGAATCAAATACTTAATTTATTAAAAGAAAATAGGAACTAAAAAATAATTTTATGATGCTAAAATTATGAAAAAAAAGTAAAATAGAGATTAGGCAATATGTCAATCAAATGCATACACGAAGTACGTAACTGATCTCAATAATTGGTTAACGGTAACCAATAGCGGCCACGGAGCATTTGATAATACTGGTAACGTTGATTGCTGACATCATATGCGACTTAGTGTTCAACTAAAGTCAGAAATTACAAATTTTACCCCATGAAAGTTCTAAGGGAAGAAACTACCGTTTTCTATGACTTCGTGAATAGCCGGCCTGCTAATATGACTACGCAAATCACACAATTAAATAATCTGATACTTTGCTTTTCTGTTTTATCTAACGATATTTTAGATAAAAATTTGCATTTTAATAATCTTTTATTTACCTCTTTTGTTTAATTAATTGTATATGACGTATTTCGTAACGTTTATCTAATTTTTTCCACGTGTACTGACACTCATACTTTTCAGCACGTATCCCCATACATTTATTTAAAACCATTCGTGGATTACAATTGTATTACAATTACACATCAATTAAAGCAGTCAACACTTTAATCGTGTTTTATTTCTTACATACGACTTATTTTGTTATTAACTAGCAAATCAGAAGTACTCTGTGTTAAATTGAACCATGAAAATCATGTAGGTGATTATGGCTCCTGCAAACTAACAATAATATATTATTATGAATAAAGCCACTGCTTCGTTACTTACTTTCACAAATAACCCTTTTTCAACGACAAAGAAGTTGCCTGCTGTAATTTCCAATTTGTAATGGATCAACTGCAACGAGAAGGTAAAGATCTGAAACAAAAGGCCCATTAACAAATGTTGATGACTGCGATGGATTTTATTTTTACAGCATCGTTTAATCTGGGATACAGCAACTGAATCTTCGGCAAAATAGTAATAGTTCTATTAGCAGCATCCATTATCTCTGACGAGCACTGCGCTACAAAGAAGAAGCATATAGTATAAGTAATTGTCCAATAGTCGCACGAAAACACAACTTTTTCTACTGGTTTAGCGTTGATTAAGATCATTCTCAGGTCCATTGCAAGATTGTAGATGAGAGATATCAGGCTTAAAGCTGTCAGGGCAAGGAAGGGCAAAAGATTTATTGCTGCAACACAACATATTTACTTCACAGCAACAATTTTGAAGTCTACTACCTGAAGATCGACAAATAGTAACAATACTCTCACAATTTTCCATATGGATTATAAATATCTCATCAAAAACCGAAAACTTTGACCCCGGAAATTTCTTAAGCAATTCTCTCGGTACAGTATTGGTATCTCTGGAAGCAATGTCACATTTATTCGAAAGCGATAAGTCCTTCATTGTAAATTTTTCTAAATAATTGTTGCAGGCGTTGAAAACTTCCAAAGGTGCTTTAGCACATAATGTGACAAAGGCGATCGTACTGCTGCACAAGAAAACTCCAGGCATATAGAGGCACATCCAGGTGAAGATGCTGAAGTTTGTGAAGTGAAGATATATGTCTACCGCTAGGATTCCCAGTGTTGTACTTAAGAAAATTATCCACATGGCGACGACTCCCTGTTAAAATAAAACAGCTTGGTTTGTACACGCGATGACTGCAAAAACAAGGTATCTCTAAAAAGTATTTTCTACAATCTTAATCAATGACTAGTTTCGTCCTTACGGGAACTCTTCAGGCATGCATTGACACGACAGCAGACTGCCGCCTTAACCATGGTGTAATGTATCTCGCGGGCAACAAAACCATTTCTTTTAATTTAGATGCATGAAAAAGTATCTTTAGTTTCAGTATGCAGCATAGTAAACTAGTACAGTTAATGTAAGTGAAAGCTAATAACCACGAGCGCCATCTAAGCGGAACTGGAGTAGCTCAAATACTAGAGAAACTTGTGGAGTCCGAGTGAATTGACCAGAGCAGATGTGTATTCATTTATAATACATCGCTCGCAGGGAAACTTCTCAGGAACCTGAACTAGGTCGTAAGTGGTTATCATAGTTGTAACCCAACTAGTATGCAGTGTTCCGCTTAGATAGCTCTCTATAGCATCTATTCCGCACGCTCCGATCAGTTTACTCAATATTTCTACCTGAGGAGTCCCAATAAAAGCGAAACTAGCACATCATAGTTACCTTATCCGATTTATTTTGATTTTATTTTAATCGTGTGTTTCAAAGTTCAAGATTAGAATTGAGAATGTTTACGGCAATTTTTATTCTTCATGATTACAGTGAATACTTATTTTTTCATGATATGAGCATATTAGTGATTAACAATAGTTAACTACTTGTGTAACGGTTCAATTTGGTAACACAATCTGACACAATTGGCAGTACTAACGGCGGACTTATATTAGAAATCGCGATATAGAAAAAACCGCACTTTCTACTAGGGGAACTATGATAAAATTTACCCAAGGTTTTCCCTTTCTGCGCTTTTCCACGGGAAGGTTTTCCACTTTTTCAACTAAAGCAAGCATTGTATTTGCGGCTTTAATAAAATGGTCTTGAAATATCAACCCGTTTATTGCAATTGCGCATACTAGGAGTGGGAAGCCATACACATGAGCACAAAAGTTTATTTTCGATATCAGAGTGTACCTAAAACATATAAAGTAAACAAGCATATAGTTAAAACTATTACATACCCTTTCGACCCCGTTTTTTCATCCAGTGAGTCAATAGATAGGCAGTAGACTATGAAGAAGGCAAATATCAAATACCGAACAAAAGGTAAATAGGCCATTATCGACACAAACCATGCCTTCTCTGATGACGCCATATGCGTTGTTCTTTGTAACTTACGAACGACTGGTTATTATGTGAATTAAAGTCAGTGTGATGGTATCGCACGTTATTTGGTTAAAGATCATATGAATATTTAAGCCAAGATTACTGCGCGCAAATGACTGATAATAAATCAAATGTCTTCGTTCATTTGCCACATAGTGATCAAAAATTGATATAAACATTTCGTTACTTCTATTATCAAATTTTACTTTTTGCCATTAACATTACGTTTGTAGCTATCGGTTTCCAAACGTATGCCTGCCAAAGTTCTTGTTAAATCTGCAGATGTCTCTTCTTGCAAGGAGTGACTAGTACCAGCAGAACCTTGGATTTTCCTTGCAATGTCCAGCTTATTAGAAATGTAATCCTCGATACAGCTTTCTACTATAGCGGAGCTTCTTCACCCAACTTTATTAGTCAGTAAAGTTGTTGATGTCCGCCTCATACAACGGCCGCTATAAGCTTCTGCATTTACCAGATTTTAAAATGAAGCAAGTCTTGGAGAGACTTTCGACAGAGTGTTGATTCCAACAGTTTGTGAAGTACACTTTTGATTAGTATATCGTAAAAAGAATCTGTCGTTGGATAAATACTTTGGACGTAAGGGCATGTATTTTCTACATGTCTCCACAGCATTGATAGAGAATCCCGCTTCCATTATTGTGAATTTTCGTGAAATGTCCGTCTTGGTATCTGGTATTGAAACAAGCAGATATGCGCTCCCGTCTTCTACGTTACCTCGTGCATATAATTAACGGGTTTTTTTTATTACAGATAGTTAAAGAGACTTTAAATTACGTAAATGCCAACGGCATCTCGACGACTTGGCTTAGGTAAGACGAACGCGTTTCGCCGTATGTTTATTTATAATAACAAAGTTGCAGGCACATGGCGAGAGACTTACCTTTAAAGAAAAGGAGGGTGAACAAAGTAAGTACTTCTTACCCGTCATACCGGTAAATAGGTGTAATGCGTTTATATTTTTTTAGAAATACACGGGGGCCGAAAGGGTGGTGCGCGAATATCGGCTTAACGTGGAGACGATAAGGTACTTTTTAAACGTTGTCTCTCGTGTGACGCTACAGTTTTTGTTATTTGCAGAGAGTACCAGCGCACCAGGGCCTCACGACAGGAGGTGGCCGTTTTCAGAAATATAAAAAAATGGTCCTTTCGAAATAAAATAATTTAAAAAACAGTTTATTTTTTATCAATTGTGATTCGTGCACTTTGTTGCAAGAGACGGGTCGTCAGTGGTTACAGTACCGTAATACGCGACCGGTGTTTGTTTAATTGTTTATAGTGCCCAAAAATGGACGTCACAGGTAAGTCACGTTTGTTGAATTAGGTAAATGCTTGAAGTAAAATTTGTCGGAAAATGCCGTTAGCGCCTTAGTAATTTGAATTTTCTGTTATAGAAGGGAATTCAGCAGCCCCAGTGACGGCAGAGGCGAAGGAGAGCCGCGCCCAGGAGCTCCCACCGAAGGAACCCGAGCCGCAGCAGCCGCCGCAGCAGCAGGAAGTGGCCAAGGCCGGCGGCTCGGGGACGTGGCGAGGGGGCCACCGGGGCGGCCGCCGAAGCAAAAGGCGCCGGGGCCGTCAGAATGTAATAATTAAAAAATACGTGTTCAACAACATTAAATTTGTCAAATTTTAAAATGTGGTTTTTATTATTTCGTTGATAATTGCAAACGTTGAGGAAACAGGGTTTTACGAATAATATATGGCGTTACTACATCGATTGATGATTAACTATGTTTAGGCGGAAATAATACAAATTCAGTTTTCAGTGTATTATTTTTTCAACATTTCTATTAAACAACACAATTTTCCGGTAAATTCGTAAGCAACAATTTACTTCCATCTGCTTAATACTCCTGTCAACATGAAAACAACGGCGTGTTGTATATTGCTTATAAACCGTTACAGAATTCATCACTGAAGAATAACCCACTGTTACATGTATACTTATCGTAATGCAGACTAGGTTTAATAGCCATTTCATCAATTAGTAGTGTGGTATGTTTTTCCTCAGTTTCTACATTTATTTTACATTTCTTAGTTTCAATATCTTCAACTTCATTTATTAAATACATCATACAGAATTCCTGCTTGACATTTTAGGTTGCGAAGACGATGCTGCAAAGTGCATATTCCAGGATATGGGAGGTTTTACCTTCTCAATTCCTTGTAACCTTTCTCATCACAAGCTAAATATAATTTGAGAGCTTTAGTCACTGCATCATCTGACCATTTAGTGCAGCGATGAGCCTGTTATCAACATTTGTGACTGATCTTCATTAAAAACTCTTTTCATTCTTTCATCTTTCTCTTGACATCGTTTCTTGTAGTAACAACACTTGTTAACCATTCTTCTTAAGGCATGCCTTGGTCTTTCAATAAGTGTTGTTTGATTTTGTGTTATGCCTGCATTAAGCAGTAAACCTGAGTTTTCAGCGTCAGAAGCACATTGAGACATCACTTTCAGGTACTCCACCGTCATCTAGAAAGATCCAATACACCTATTTATATTTAAAAGCAAACTTTTAGGACATTTATTACTAAAAGCTAAATCACCTTTCGATGCTATATTTGAGGAGAAGGCGACTTAGAAGACAGAATGATGAGCAGAGGGAGCAGCAGAGACGCCTTTGGTGGGAGTGTCCAACAGTCAGTCGGAGACTGGTATATGGTGCTGGGGAACACCTTGTTTAAGAGCTACAACTGGAAAAACAAGACAAATTTTTAACTATCATCGGATAACAACTAAACAGTTCAACTGGTTGTTTCGAAAAGTTCAAGGAATGATGCTATTCCAGCTGGCCTGAAACTATATTTAACATTGAGGTTCCTATCATCCGGAGATAGCATGGTATCACTATCATATTCATACCGAATAGGCAAGTCAACAACCTCAAAAATCATTGAAGAAACGCGTAAAGCTACTTAGGATGTTATGAAACCCGAATTTCTGGCACCTCCAACTTGAGAAGAGTGGAAGAAAATTGCAATAGATTTTTATTATTGGTGCAATTTGTGCTTGAGCAATAGATACAGTACAGTACAGTACACTACAGTAGTACAGAATTTCAGCAACAGTGTCAGTGCATTCCATAATTATAAAGAGTCCTTCAATACAGTTCTTTTGGCATGCTGCGATGCCTATTATAGCTTTACGCTATTATCAATAGGATTTGCTGGAATTTTTCATCATCTGATTTTGGTCAGTGCATCATTAGAGAAAGATAAGCATTGCCAGAAGCTCAAAAACTTAATGATTTTTATACTCCCCTACCTGCTGTTTTTGTTGGCGATTCAGCTTRTCCCCTGCTAAAAAAACTAATGCGACCTTATCGCGGGACAAATTTACAACCTGCAGCGACAATTGTGGTGGAAAACATATGTGGCGTTTAGCTTCTTGTTTTGGAATATTTCGAATATCGTTTGCGACAGTTTTCCGTGTTTAACGTTGTGACATAAAATTATGTCACACTAGCTAACGGCAGCTTTTACGCCGGGTAGAGCGGGATCCGTGGTTCGAACTTCAATTAGATTAAAACGGGCGCCACCAATTTTATAAAGACACTCAAAATTGGAAATTCTGTTTATGGACGTTAATAAAGCGATAAGTCTTACAAATCTCTATCGGCATATATTGAGGAGAACGGTACAAATGAGATAATAAGTTATGCAGTGATGTACATAAAAAATGGACAAACGCGGTTCTCCCATGCAAAGCTTTGCGTGAGCTTACAACCAATGTAATGTGTAATCTAAGTAATGTGTAAAACAAATAATGAAAATAGTAACCTCTCGGTGTTTTAATTATCGCAACTTATCTGATCTCCTTCGATTCGCTATAGTGGAATGGCCGTACTTTCGGTGTTCTGCCTGGAGGAGGGCTCTCACGGTCTCCCGGATGTATTCGATAGATCAGATCCGAGTTCTGGACTACAAGGAAAATGGTCGGCACTTCTGGGATGTGCCCCGTACGTAAGACCCTCGATCGTCGAAGGTCTTTCCCGAATAAGTTGGATTGTTACAAATGTAGATATATTAATGTGTGGTGAAGCTTATTGGCTCCTAAATCAGGTAAGTCTTATTGGACGAAATAAATTTGATGGTTTCAGTGGCGAACGGTACTCGTGCTATTGCCTTCTGATGCCAGCCACAGAATGCCTGTTTTTACCAATGCACGGAGGCCACGGAGATACGATTAAGATAAAATGACATGGACCTTTAAAAATATGCAGGCAACCCCAGTTGCTTAAAGAGGTAAGTTGCAATATTGTAATTATTATTAATGAAATTACTATTAAAATTAACCTATTTTACTTTCAGGGAAATGCTTTACGGCAATATGATAAACTGCATTACTAGTATACGATGGATTAGTAATAAATATACCGCTTTTGTGTTACTTTGTTTGATTGCAACAAAATAAAAATGCTACAACATCCAGAAAAAAATCAAGAATTCTAGATCTATCCGAGCATGCTGACAGTACGCATGCGGTCGCACGCTGATGTTGCGCACTACGCATTCCGCATACGTTCCGGATCCATGTGAACCGCGCTTAACTCATTGTCCAATAGCATTGCGATACTTAGTGGTTTTAGGTATTTCATATTAAATGAACCACCTAGCGGCAGTTACGTACTTCAATAAAATCTGTGTGGTCATGTTTGTTTAAAAAAGTACCGCAAAATTCAAGCACGATTAATTTTAAGATACACCCCGATTACTCTAACTGCCCTGTCATGATTATGTTAATTGTCATGGTAATGTTAAGATGGTAAGAATCATAACATAGGGGCTTGTATTGAGTGTTCATGTTAACGTAAAATGATAACGTAAGATAAGATCCAGAAAACTTTTGGACCCCTTAACATGTCCATTAACATCCACCAATAAGAACGATCCTGGTGGACACGCATGATCATTAGCTTGATAAATGTAAAATCGGTTATTAATGCCACCTTGCTTTATAATTTAATGCAAAAAAATAAAAAACTAACATATATAACACTCCCGCACATAACGCCACTTAGACAAAAGATAAACTACATTCTTAAACCATATAAAATCCAAACTACCTATAAACCCATCAGCACAATTTAAAAAATTTACACAACTTTAAAATTAAAAACGCCACACGAAAAATAAAAACACGCATAATAGACAGTATACTATGTAAACAATGTAACAAGCAATATATAGGACAAACAGCACAATATTTAAAAAATAGAATACAACAAAAAAATCGTAATAGTAGCTACACTGCACTAAAGAAACATCGAGAACAAACAGATCACACCACCAAATCACATAAATAATTGTATAAATGATAGAACAAATATACAATGCTTAAGCAACACCTACAACACTTATATTCAAACCATAAACACTCAGAATCCAACACATACACAAACACATCGTCACAATACACATACAACAAAACCCATACAACGACATTTTCTTATTATTATTAATTATTTACTACTTTATAGATATTAATTGTTTAGTGCGATGGAAAAATTTTAAGATACATTGAAACAAAATGTAATTTTTAATCAATGTCATATTTTTCAAATTGTCAAAATGATAATATAATAAAGATTGAAAAAGACTGAAAAAGAGGTCGAAACGTCTCAAAATAAGCATTTGCATTAATTAATTAATACAGGAACCAGTACGCACAAAAATAAAAAACAGTAGATTACAGAAGAGTTCCACAAACTATACTAAACTATAAGCTAAAATAACTTTACAACTGTTGTCGGGAAATTAAAAACTTAACAGGGTTAATATCATTGTGTGGAGCACAACCATTAACATTACAATTACTACCTTAACATTGGCACTACCATTAACTTGATTGCGACAGGGCAATAATGGAAAGATTATCATCAATGATCCTCAAAATATCCGCTTTTGCTGGTAAATCGCCGATTTAACCTAACCTAATAAGTCGTAATTTGTAAGTAACTTTCGTTTTAAGGTATTTGGTCGAATATAAAATAAATAACGCATCTCGTTGTCAAACAGTTGCAATAATTATAAATTATTATTTATCAAATTCGTTGAATTCGCTTAAACCATACTTGAGTTTTAAAGGTTTGAAACTTCTGTCCCTCCTGTTGCCATAGGAACTAGAAAAAGAATGTTCAAGTAACATTTGTTAAGAATACGCCACCTAGCGGCAAAGTTGCGTACTTTATATTTTTTAAATGAAATCATCCTGTATATATATACAATTTTATTTACTGTTACAACACATTAATATATTAATGACTTTTGTCTTTGTACATTTTTAAATTTGGCATTCCTTATTATTTTCGTAACAGCGGTTTTTTTACAATACGCCTTCTTTAACTTCAAGAGWTACAGCCTTATGCCCTTTAACGGTGCATGGAACTGGAATAGAAATATCAAATAGGTGGAAACAGCAGCACTCATCTGAAAAGATACAGGTTATGTTTTGCATATACAGGGCTTCTATAAATGATTCAGCAAAACCCGGCCTTGATTTCTCAATTCTTTGTGCCGCCCTTTTGTAACTGCTGCCAAGCTGCAATATGCAGGGTGATAGTACTGAAGGTTGCAGATCAATGTGACCTTTCTGCAACCTGCATTACAGAATATGTTGAAAATAGACACTCCCACGCGCTTTCTCATATTAAAATATATCAAATAATTCAAAAATCAACAGATTTCAAGTATACATCATTGTGTTCACTTTCCTGAGAGGCGGCAAATTAATTTAATCGATAATTTCCACAAGCGCCCTCGATGCATGTATCATTTATAGAAACCCTGTATATAATAATACCTACTAAATGAAGAAACGTCATATCCAATGGAAAGAAACCGCAAGCGGTGAACATGGGTTTTGTATAACTGTATTGTAGAGCAGTCAGTTGTAAATGACAAACGTATTCGTTTTCTTTAGTTTCACCAACATAGCCATTCCAAATGTCGTGAACATAACCAACGCCCTTCGATGCCTATGATTAAAAAAATACTCTTACATGAGGCTGCGACTTTAAGAAGATTATCACCTCTTCACTTAGTGCAACCCACTTCTTGAGCAAGAGCCAAGTGTGTAATAATAATACCATACACCACCCAATCGCCGCAGGATTGGATATTTTGTTTGAATTTCCCCTAGCTGACGTCCACAGTACATAAAAGCATCCGGTCATAGCCTGGAAATTGAATGCCAGTGCTAATAAAACAGGAATCCCGAATAACCTGTTCGTTTCTGTAGCCAACGCACAAAGATCATAATGTTTGGTTTTCAGATCTTCCAGATTCTTCATTGCTACTAATCTTGTTATTGGATGAGAACAAAATGAAACTTCGGAGAGCTCTCTGTTCATTTGTTTGTAAGAATCTATCAAGACTTGAAGAAAAATACCCATAAACATCATCTCTATAAAGCCTTCAGTGATGTTGAGCGCATAAGACAGTAGGAACTTTAGTAGAGTCCATTTGTTTTTTGCTATATGCAAAGTGCTTATGAAATCTACTATTGCCACTAAGAACAGCATGAAAAACGCAATAAATGGGTGAAGTTGTTTGTGTCGTTTACTACCACGCAAACGATTGATCTGAAAGCTAGATTTTACTAGTTCATCTAAGTAGCCCAGTAAGTACGTCAATTTACCTGGAAAATTTTGAGGAAGTTTTGATATTTCGTGATTCTATGTATTTAGGGCTGCTATTTCGATTTTTGATTTTGCCACCTCGTATCTTTGCCTCCGACACCGCCATATTGAACTAAATGGCGCGAAAAATACATTTTCAAGATATCTCATTATTTGCTTTTACAGTAAAATGACTATATGTAGTAAATTAACTACGTAATTTTCTATACAAATTTGGTCATTGTCATTTTTTCCCTAAAACTAACACTTTTAGCGTATAAGAATTAAAAATTGTAACGCAGCAGGCAACGTAATTATTTCGCTTATTTTCATCCGCGCGTGTGCGTATTATTCCGGCAAAGTTAACTAGCACTATCACCAAATACATCGAGGAGAGATCGCGACGATCACGAAAGCATGCTTCATCAGAGATATTGTTTGACGAGACGATGATTCCGGCCATACTACAAGAAAATTAAGGAAAATAAAAATTGTTTAATTGCATTATTAAAGAAAAATTGAAGCTGTTGTTGCTGAAGATATTGATCTTACAGTTATTCTGACAAGCAAACATCTATTTCCTTAAACCTGCGACAAGAACTATTTCGCAACGTATCTACTCCATGAACAGTATGGTAGATACAATTGTTGCAGAAAACACATTATTCTTGCGCGCATTTGGAGGCTGCGATACCAGGTCATCTCTTTTCAGTCAAGGCGAGCTTAAGTTTCTTCTAATCTTGGCGAAATTGCAAGTGTTTAAAGAAAAAGATGCCGACATAGAAGCTATAGCTAAAGCTCGAGAACACTTCCTTCCCGGACTTTACGACCATAACAAAAGGATTCTTTCAGAGTCAGGTCAGGTCAGGTCATCATCAGGTGCAGCAATGGAACTAAAAACCCGCAGATCAATGGGATTGGAAGCAGAACAAAAACGACCTTTTCGCAGTAACCACATTCCAAGACCCTACGCCACAAGTTCTTCGACTAATTTCTTGTGAGTGCAAAAAGGGATGTCGGGGAGCATGTGGGTGTAGAAAAACAAGGCTCTACTATTCTATGATTTGCTCAAACTGTGATAACATGCCTCAAGTTTTGGAGGATAGTCATGAAGATAAAAACGAAGACACTGGTATATTTTCAGAATCACTACTTAATGTCATGCAGAAAATAGAGCAGAAGCTGCTGCCTCAGTGATACCTCACAACTCTGGAATAAATGAAGCTGGTCCCTCAGGATTATGAAAGCGGTCAAAAATTGTGTAATTTTTCACTAGGCTGGGGAAAGCACAGAATAAAAACATACCTCAAGGTGGTGTGGTGTGGTAATGGGTATTACTTTTTATTACGCGTTAAATAGGGATCCTTCTTAGCCTCTTGTCCAAGATTGGTCGGTTTTATGGAGAATATATTAATATTTGTATTTGTTTACACGCTCGCTGCGTATTTGCGTGACTTTACATTCTCGTACGCGAAAACAATTAGTTTTATGAAAAAAATGATAAGTAGAGAAAATTATGTACATATATTTAAAAACCTCTTAATTTCGCCATTTATTGCAATACGGCGGCGTGGGCGGCAAAAATACGAGGTGGAAAAATAACAAATCTAAAAAACAGCGTACATAGAATCACAAAATATTAAAAATTCCGCAAATTTTCCCACCGAAAGGCAAATACAGCACGTAGTTACTGGACTATAAAGATCATTTAAAATATTACCTTGCAAACTAAATCAGCTAATTCATTTCTTTTAATGAAGTAATAAAATCCCCTTCCAGCAAGACAAGAACCGCTCCCAACGACAGCTAGAAAATCACTTGCTACTAAAATTGATTCTGCATCGTCGCTGTACACCTGATTATAATCCAACACTGTTGTAATTACGCAATAAAAAGCTAATGTATAGTAAAATATTGGAATGAGCATAGTCCATATCTTGATGGTGGTGGTGCAATTATTATTATTATACCCAAAGTAGGTTATCKCAACAGCTCTACAATACACAGTGATGACTTTTTCACTATACGACCAATCCATCTTTAGCTTATTGCTCGCTCTACCTGGATATATAATTGTATACCAGTGATGATTACGCAACGGTGTAATATCATAATGGTTTAGCTCATGCATAGTAAATTTCTAAGTGTTATTAGGAAGCATGGATCTATAGCACAACAATATTAATACAACACTTACTCTGATTACTTGCCTACTGTACAGATCAACAGCATTTTTTGCGGTTCACTTATTTTAAAACTCTTTTGTTACATACGTGTTTTAGGACATAATATTTGACTGGAGAAGAAGCACGAATATCTCCGTTTTGAGTAAACATAAAATTGCATGTAGTTTTGTCTGTCACCCACAGCTTTTCTGTGACACGTTTATAAAATCGCGTTTCGCTGTTAGAAGTTAATTAATGGTTGTTTATTTTTTTTCTTTATTCTAATAATATAATACTGTATATATAAAGTTGTATAAATATGCCAAGAAGTTGTTTGAACCATCCTAACTGGTTTTGTTACTTTTACGGCGAATTTACTTTCAAGAACTAGCGAAGAAATTACACACCGTTCATAAGTAGTTGCTATAATGATGAATCTTGGGTACGCCATATATGTTGTAATTCGTGTGACTTACTAAAGGTATAAAAGGAATTCGCTGCTCTAATGATATGGAAGGAACCCAAAGACCACGTTTCTGATTGCTACTTTTGCATGACTAATATAAAAGACATCATAAACAAATCGAAGCGTACTGTAGAATATCCAGACTTGCCGTCTGCTACCAGACAAATTCCATATAATGAAAATTTGCCTGTGCCAACACCTCCAGGAAATATGAAGACAGAAGATTTTCCATTTCGTGTCCCAATCAAGATGACTCGTAACGACTCGCCTTATGAAATGGTGGTCCTCGCGGAGGAAGAGGAAGCCCCCGCTTAGGATGGGGGGAGGATTATTGTTAAAAAATATTATTTAAGCAATATAAAATTCGTTAAAATGTAAACAATAAATAAATGGATAAAATGAATTTCGTTTTTATTATTCGATTGATTATTCCAAACTTTGCCAAAAATGAAGCGGAGTTCTACAAACATCGTTGCATTACTGATTAATTACGTTGCTCGAGATTGTCGTAACAAAAAATAAATAATATAAATTTAGGTACGGTTTCGGATGTTGGTGTAATGTTCAATCCTTAGTACGTGTATAATCAGTTTATCAGTCAGATTTGACTTAACCCCAAATCCTAGAGCAAAGCCTTGGTGGAATTTTGACGTACCGAAGATTGAGTACAACCCCAATATCCGAAACCTTATCTCCTTATCATGACAAACAAATAATACTAATATCATATTCTACTACAAGAAATTAAGCCGCCTGCGGCGGCACACTTCATACAGGGAACGCGCTATCGCTCGTCCCTTAGATACAGSGCACCCTCGATCTSCCATTCCTAGATCCACCCGTCGATTTTCCCAAAAAACCGCACAATCCGGCAGGACCGCGTCCGCAAAACAGATCTCTATATTACCGATGTACAAAATCCTGTATTACCGATTTTACAAATTCCTGTATTACCGGTTTACAAATTCCTGTATTACCGATTTTGAAAATTCCTGCATTGCCGACTTGCAAATTCCTGCATTATCGATTTTGCAAATTCATGTATTACCGGCTTGCAAATTCCTGGATTACCTACCCGTCGCAGATTCGTACACTCCCGAAATTTGTAGCATTCTATGTGAATTTGAGTTGTTTTTCTAGCGAAAATTTCTTATTAGACCCTCGAAAGGGCCACTCTTGCATTTTTGCGCTCCAAAATCTAGCCGAAAGCGTTTCAGTTGAAAAAAAAAATCGAGTGATTTGATGTCTAGCTGCCAGATACGTAAGGTATAATTTTTGTATGTGATTGTTCGCTAAAATCCGTCGTCATGGTGTCGCGAAATTACTCCCGTCAGTGTCAGTGTCAAGATGAGCGGTGAAGAGATAGTTAAAGAAACTTTGAAGTACGTGGATGCCAACGGCATCTCGACGACTTGGCTGAGGTAAGACGAACGCGTTTCACAGTATGTTTATTTATAATAACAAAGTTGCAGGCACATGGCGAGAGACCTCCGTCTCAAAAAGGGGAGGGTGAACAAAGTAAGTACTTCTTACCCGTCGTACCGGTAAATAGGTGTAATGCGTTTGTATTTTTTTTAGAAATACACGGGGGGCGAACGGGGCTGAACGTGAAGACGATAAGGTACTTTTTAAATGTTTTATATCGTGTGGCGCTACAGTTTTTGTTATTTGCAGAGAGTACCAGCACACCAGGGCCTCACGACAGGAGGTGGCTGTCTTAAAAAACGTAAAAAAATTGTCCTTTTAAAATAAAATTATTTAAAAAACAGTTTATTTTTTATCAATTGTGATTCGTACACTTTGTTGCAAGAGACGGGTCGTCAATGGTTACAGTGCCGTGATACGCGACCGGTGTTTGTTTAATTGTTTATAGTGACTAAAAATGGAAGACACAGGTAAGTCACGATTGTTAAATTAGGTAAATGCTTGAAGTAAAATTTGTCAAAAAATGCCGTTAGCGCGTTGGTAATTTGAATTTTTGTTGTAGAAGGAAATTCAGCAGCCCCAGTGGCCGAAACGGCAGTGCCGGTGTCGTCCACACCGGCGGATGAAGTGGAGGCGAAGCCGGGAGGTTCGGCGCCCACCAACAACGAAGAACCGCAAAGTGAGAAACAAATCATAAAGAAGGCGGACGCCTCGGGAACGTGGCGAGGGGGCCACCGGGGCGGCCGCCGAGGACGAAGTCGGGGCCGTCGCAATGTAACGATCAAAAAATATGTATTCAATAATATAAAATTTGTTAAATTTTAAAATGTGGTTTTTATTATTTCGTTGATAATTGCAAACGTTGACGAAACAGGGTTTTACGAATAATATATGGCATTACTACACTGATTGATGATTAACTATGTTTAGGCGGAAATAATACAAATTCAGTTTTCAGTTTCAGTGGATTTATTAGAAAAAGTAAGTACACAGATGGTTGCGATGATGGACAATTATTTGAAGTCATTATTTACCATCTACAGTGCCACATAACATATCGTAAATTGAAATATCAAGTATCACTTGTATTGAATACGTCGACGCAATGAACCTGATATTATTTTAGTCTTGAGTAAAATTAAAAAGAATTAATATTGAATAGAGAGCGTGGGTGATCTGATTCGCTTTACCTATAGTGGAGTGCCATCATAAACTGTGATGCAAATTAATCCTGTTATTATACGGGATGGGGAAGTGAGTAGGAGAAAAGGAAATCAAAAGTCGACAGTTTTCGTCAATTCTTCACATCGTACCTGATTTCCTGATGGCCGACGTCAGCTCTGTAGACAGAGCCCATCCGAGATATTGCACAACTGAATTCTTCAATGGACGTGACTTATTCCACAGTCTCCGAATTCTACAGTTAAATATAGAAGGTATATCAAAGGATAAATCCGACTACCTTGCAAGAGTTGCTCAAGACAATAAGGTAGACGTGATACTTCTTCAAGAGATTCATGCGATCGATGTTCAAGATCTCCGCAGACGAGGGACGATCTTGGGATATACCATAATCGATTCTTTAAATAGCAGTATTCATGGGTCTGCAACCTATGTGAAATCTGATTTAACCAACTTCCTGTCAGTTAATAAAGAAATGGTAAATGGTGTTGAAATGATCAAAACTAAAGTAGGAGAGCTCACCATTTACAACATATATAAGTCGCCGAATACTGTCTGGCCAGACAACTTCCTTAGACACCACCAACATCCTTGTGATTGGAGACTTCAACAGCCATCATAATTTATGGGGCTACAGTGAAAACGACATGAGCGGACGTGCTCTAATGAACTGGATAGAAGAGCACAACCTGCAACTTGTTTACTCTGAAAAAGAGAAGAAGAGCTTCCATTCGGCAAGATGCCTCTTCGTGTGATACGGCAAGTGTTGAATGACTTTCCACGAAGCCAACATCGCCCACAATTAGTAGTAGCGGGGATACAGATTAAAAATGTGCCATCACTTGAAAAACCACGATGGAACTTTCAAAAAGCGGACCGGTTAGAATTTAGGACTCAAATTGACATGATGGGTCCCATCAACTTGTATAGACAGTAACAAGCTCATCCCAGTTATGAAATGGCTGACAGTATTCTTGAATCCCTGAATCAATCTCGGAAGAGAAAATGGAATACTCTAATGCAGAGTATGAACTTCACCCACTCCAGTCGCAGCAGTTGGAACCTGCTGAAAAAATTTGAGCCAAACATTAATGAAACACATAAACCAAAATCATTAATTTCGCCTAATGTTTTAGCTTCTCGACTGGTTAATAACTCAAATTCTGTTCAAATATCTACGGAGGAATTAAAAAAGATGAAGAAAAAACTTCGTCAGTTAAGAAAAAGATGCGAACCTTCAGTAGAGTTGTCACAATTATTCTCATTTGAAGAACTTCGGCAAGCTATTTGTGCTCTGAAAACCCGCAAAGCTGCTGGTTTTGATGGTATTAATCCAGAATTCTTGAAAAACTTGGGACCGAATGCTTTAAAATGGTTGTTATTGTTCTATAATAATATTTTAGATACATGTACTCTTCCAAGTTTGTTTCAGAAAGCAAAGGTGATTGCTGTCTTAAAACCTGGGAAACCTCCAAATGAAGCAGGAAGTTACCGACCCATTGCCCTCCTGAGTGTCTGCTACAAGTTATTAGAGAAACTACTATACCAGAGAATAGGTCCTATTATTGAAGACTCACTCCCGAAGGAACAAGCAGGTTTTAGGAAGAACAGAAGTTGCTGTGACCAAGTCTTGGCTCTAACAACATATGCTGAAGTTGGTTTCCAGAAACGATTGAAAACTGGAGTAGTGTTCATAGACTTATCGGCGGCCTACGATACTGTTTGGAAAGATGGATTGATCCTCAAAGTATTTAATACTCTGAAATGTGGAAAGAGTGTGAAGCTCATCGAACGAATGCTATCGTACCACTAATGTCTTTGTGTGTTAAATGAGGACGGAGGGATTCATGGATTCAAGGCAAAAGAAACATTCTGAAAAACGAATTATACAATATCAGATAGAGGTGGAGAGGTGAACAACAACAACTAATTTATTGCTTACCTGGTGGAGTTATCATCCTTTGCCATGAATTGCGATGTAAATTGACGTAACGGAGTGTGTGTCGCGAAATTACTCCCGTCAGTGTCAGTGTCAAGATGAACGATAATAAAAATTGAAACAATACACAGTTGGAAAAGTTTGTATCAAAAAAAATAGACGGCATCGAAGATGTTGAAGGTATCGAAATACCTGAATAATTTAAAATATAAGAAGAATCAAAATTATTGCAGTATTCAGTGTATTAGCGGTATCAAAAGTATTAAAAGTATCAGAATATCGTATTTGTTGCGCTGGAATAGAATTATCTACTGATTCCCCTGTTTCATAAGTTATAACTGGATTGAACATTGTACATGCGCATCAGCATATTCCAAACTATTCCTATTGCAATATTTAACAGTTGACAGCAACTTTAAAAATTTTGATACATTTGAAGTTTTAGACACTTTGCTTTCGATACATTCGATACTTTTATACTTTTGATGCTTTCTATACCAACTTTTGCTACTTTCGGTACTTTGATACTTAAGTAGTATCGATACTGCACCGTTATCGCCTTATTTGTAACCTGTACTCGATACCTACTTGGTACTCGCTTGTAAAGTATCGATACCAAAAGAACTTAGCAAGTATCCACGTTCTAATTCTAGCAGTTTTCATTGCAATTATTCTTCCAAATATTAATTTTTTTCCATAGTATGTCTTGACAAAGCAAATACCAGTTTAATAAATTATTTTTGACATTAAATTCTGTCAAATGTATTAGTGTCAGAGAACAGTGACGCAAATAAAAGGTCACTGACTTCTATAAGCCGTACCTGCTTATGTTTTCGGAAAATTCTTGAAAGTGAATGTCATATCTAAAACTATAATAAATTTTCTGCACATTATAGCTTTCTACATAAGTTACAAGATTAATATTGTTTAGTTAACCAATGAAATCAAATCGTTTTGAATTTAAAATTTACGACGCTATATAAAAATCAATACACCTGTAAGCTGCCGCCTGCCTGTTAAATTTGGAGTCTCTGTCTAAACAGAACCACTTTTTTAACACGAAAAAAGGAAATACCGTATTCTCGGGGAGAGTTATCCGTATATGAAGATTAAACAATTATGGTGCCAGAAGAAAGCAAATAAGCTTTGAAGTTTAGAATGCCTAATAAAATGCTGTAGCAGAACCTCTGCAGAGTGCAAACGCTTCGTCATTCTTCGAAACCCAGGATAGAAAGCAATTTTTTCTGGGCCGTTCCTCCACCACCGACCATTATCTAGCTAACTAGAGCCGGTACGTTGCAGAGTAGGTACTTTTAGCAGAAACGTAAACTGCAGCTAAAGCCTTTCATCGGAACGATCCTTTACATAGCGAACGCCGTCGACGGGGCGAACCTCAGATTTCAATTAGGACTTCAAAACTTCCACGGCCGCAAAGCGCACTATAAATTCACAAGCTAATTCCGACGGAGAGAAAAATCAGAAAAGCGACGATTGGCCGCGCTGTCTGCGACTGGCAGATAAGAATACGTAGTCATTACCGGAAACCGTGTAATATAATCCCGATTCTGATGTACGGCGGGCGCGGCGCTAATGACAAGAACCGAGAATGATCGCCGAAACTTTTTATCCGAATAGTTTTTTTAACGATAAAGTTATACTTGGTTTTAAGCAAAGCCTTCATAACACTATACAGGATGTTTCCCGGATGATAATGACCCTGGCGAAATTAAAAATGCAACCCAATACATTCTCATAGTCAATGTGGTTATTTTACATAATCGTATTATTTTAAAAATAAATTGGGAATCAATGCCGGCTATGTGCAATGGTTCCTGTCACTGTATTTATTAAAAGTCAAAATGTATTCAAATGATGAAAAAACAGAACTGCCTATAATTAGGAGCCGTCCGCAGCCTTACTGGCAACTTATTGTACATTTTCTGAACCATACGCATTGCTGAGTTTTTAAAAATAATACATTTGGGCTTTGGTAGGCGTAGGTCACCGTTTTCTCTAGTGTCGTTGGAATGTATGTTCATACCGCATTTATAAGAAGAAAACTCACTGAATGTATATCTCAAAGTGTGCAGCACATACAGGGCATCAGGAACTGTTAAAATTCTCATTTTTCCGAAAATTTCCCTACAAGATGTTTGCTGTGGGACATTCATCATGCATCTTACCAATTTCTTCTGTGCAATGAAAACCACTGTGGACTTTGAAGATCCACCCCAGAAGCAGCTGGAATTTGGCTCAAATTGACATATATTGTTCCCAATTAAGGGTATATGTCGCACACCTAATTACACACCCCAATTCCACCCCGTTTTCCAGTTTTTGCCATTCAACATTAACAATTAACGTTTTTTTTTCTCAAAAATTGTCAGAGATAAAAATCTGAAAAAAATTGTATTAATGTAGTTCCATAAGGTCTATTCTTAAAAAAATTACAACCCTCTAGCGTTACTACCCTTAAAGTTATGGGGTGAAACCCTCTTTCGGGGGTGTTTTTTTTAATCATGTATTTTGAACGACCACTTTCTTTTCCCTATTAAAATGATCACTCATATATTGGCTATTCACAGTAATTTTTTTGTCGCTGTAAAAATGGTACTAAGGGGGTAAAATAATTATTTTGTCTGCTTACCACATCACATCCTAGGAGGTCGCAGATGACCTCAGCAACATAGTAGCTATATAATAAGAGTAATTTAAAAGATAATCATGAAATACATATGAAAAAATGGACTAAGGTAGTTCGATAAGGTTTATCCTTCAAAAAATAACATCCCGCTTAATGTTATGCTGTATATACAACCCTCTCTCTGGGATGTTTTTTAATATTGTTTTTGAGTGACCATTTTTTTCTCTGTTAAAATAATAATTTATATATGTATGTGCTATTTAAATATCATATTTGTCGCTGTAAAGGTTGTATAAAGGCGGTAAAATAAATCACATACTAGGAGGCCACAGAAGAACTCAGCAACATAGTAGTTGTATAATAACAGTAATTTAAAATATAATCATGAGATACATATAAAAAATGGACTATAAGGTAGTTTGATAAGGTTTATTTAAAAAAAAAATAATATCCCTCTGCCGCTACTACCCTTAAAGTTATGGGGTACAACCCTCTTTGTATGATGTTTTTTAATAATGTTTTTGAGTGACCACTTTCTTTCCTCTGTTAAAATAATCATTTATATATGTGTGATATAAAGTATATTATTTATCCCTGTAAAGATGATACTAAGGGGGTAACATAATTATTTTGTATATTTACCACATTCACATCCTAGAAGGCCACAGAGGTACCCAGCAACAGAGTAATTATATACTTAAAGACAGTGAATTAAATTATAATAAGGTAACTCATAAGCATATTGCAAAAATACAAAGAATGTACATATAGTTATGTAGACAGATAGACGTAGATACACATAAATGCCTCGTACAATATACTGTAGAGTATAGGCCACGGCATACACAAGACGGTATAGCAACTTCATGTCCAAAACTTGCCTGCTACTGCGCAATACGTCACTCGAATGACAGAAAGGTACGGCGCGATGTGAGCATGCGGCCATGCGGCATGAACCACGTTACCACAAACACTGCTTTTATAGTTCCAGTTCCAACTTTGGATTATTGTGTAAATAAAATAACGGCAATAACAGGGTATCGTAGCATTGTATAACAATGGCGAACTGTGCAGTTGCGAAGTGTGGCAATTATTATAGGAAAACCAAAGGAAGCAATATCCGCTATTTTAGATATCCTAAAAATGACGATATATGTAAACAATGGCTTGTTGCTTGTAAACGAGATGATGTGGTAAATGTAAAAAATGGTAAATACATAAATACATATAAGGTGTAAAAGTACCGTCGCTTTTATTTTCTAGCGTCCATTTGTTCTGTTCATTTTGAAGCAAATTGCTTCGAATTGCCACTAAGACAACGGCTTCTTAATTATACCACAATAAATACTAGAATTCTAAAACCAGATGCCATTCCTACTCTTTATATACCTGGAAAACGTACACCTAAAGACAGCGATGATAGCAGGTTGCATAGATTGTCAAAGAGACGGCGGCATCGGGAAGTTAATGATATTTTAATGAATACAAATACTTGTGATGATATTTATACACAAAATAAAACCACTTCTTCGTCACTACTGTTGTCAAATACTACTAATATTGATAGCCTATTGCCCGAGGAACGCGAATTTCAGTTATCCAATTCAGGTAGCGCCAACCAATCGCCAAGGTAATTTTTTAATAGCTAAGTAATTGAAGAACATACATATATTAATGAGGTAAAATTGATTTTAGTTCAAGTGAAGAGGTTATTGCTAGTCAAAATATTATAACGAATCTTAAGGCTAGAATATCAGAACTGGAAAATGAAAATGCTGACTTGAAGCAGCAATTAGAGCAGGTAGACAAGGTCGCTGCCAAAAAATTCGAAAGTATTTTAGCCAAGGTTTTCACATCGGGTCAGATTAGGAAGCTGCTTTGCACCAAGCAGGAAAAGCAAATTCGATGGACCCCAGAAGATATCGCATCTGCCGTGTCTCTGAGAAGTGTGAGTCCGAAAGCGTACCGATATTTGCGAGCTCATAACTACCCTTTACCGGCATTCTCTACACTGAGAAATTGGGTAGCCAATTTTGATGTTAGTCCTGGGCTATTGAAAGGTGTTTTCGACCTAATGAGAAAAAAATCGCGGGATCTGAAGGAAGTGGAACGAGTCTGCTTTTTATCTTTATCTTATATTTGTACAAATGCATTATTAAATAAACAATTACACCATGATAAACACAAGTTAGTATTTTGTAAATTCTCCAATTGCAGTTACGACAGTTGAAGTTACCTAGTTGTAGACATCTGGAAGTATTTCATTCTATGAAACGTTTATAAACATTAGATGCGTGCGACAAAATCGCTCCTTAAGAACTAGTTTAAAATTGCCCTCAATATTTTTTTGTTGCCCAGGCTTTGCAAATTACGATTTTTTAATACTAAAAGCTCTGTCGCAAAACATCTAATAGGTGTTTGTAACTTTTGTATGTATGCATCCTACTCACCGCATACACTGGATTTGCGCGCCGCACCGTTTGTCATTCAGCTGACGTCACGCACACCAACCCCACTAGCCTTACATGCGCGCTGCTATACCGTCTTGTGTATGCCGTGGTATAGGCCCTCTATGTGTTTATTATTATTTGTATTGTTTGGTTTAGTACGCGGTACGCGCATATCTGGCATTCAGATAACCTAAAATATTTACGCGCATGACGGGAAATACATAACCTAGAAATTTGAATGTTGACGTTCGGTAATGTAGTAATCTTTATGTGTGATGTGTGCATGTGTGACGATCGCGATTCGCGAAACAGCAAACAAAAGGTAGGAAGGAGATGATTTTCTAATGTTTAGTAAATAAATTACGACGAAAAGTGAATGACATGTTATGAAAACGATCCGAGCTTTAAAAGGTCAGATGAAACCAATTTAAATTTTATTAACTTTGATTTCATTAGCTTAGATCTTAGGGTTTATAGATTAGATTTGTATCGGTCAGGTTTTATTAGTTAGAACATAAGGATTTTGTTCTTGTGCTTTGTATATATGTTTGTATTTTATTTAGATTTTTGCATTTGCATATAACCTTTGACTTTACAATATTCTCATCTTGTATTTATATATTTTTGTCGTTGTTTGTTTATAACTTCACTGCTTCATTTAGATTTATTACATTTAACAACAGGAGCCCGCTATGTCATATGTGTATTTGATTTGATGTCTTGAATGTTGTATGTATTGTTTGTTATCTGTGTTTCTGTTATATAACATGTCTTTCTTGTCTTGATATATATGTCTTGAATATTTACATGATCTCGATATTTGCCTTTTGTTATTGTATTTTATGTGCCTTGTCTTTATTGTATTTATATGTATTTACTGCCATATTATGTGTTTTCGCCATGTCCATGTTTTGATATTTGCTTTTTATTATTGTTGATTATGCCATACTATTTGTGTGTCTGTGAATGTCGAGCTTTTCATATGGATTGCACAGATACATGATGCTACCCACCATTAGGAATACAGGTGTGAAGCATTTTGTATAGGTGTATTCATTTGAGATAGCCAAGTACTATTCTCGATATATTAACTAAAGATGGGTGAAAGACGTCTTTGTTATTTGTAGAGAAATGGTACGACATTGTTGTATGCTAGGTACGGGTATGACGATGCTTCCCTGCATCATGTATGCATGGATAGCGGGTTCATGGGTTGAGTTAGTTGGGACGGAGGTTTTGTCTGCCCTGGCTCTTTTCCCTCCTATAGTACCAGGTGAGTCACGGCACTCTATCAAGCTAGGTAGGAAATTAAATCAATAAAGAACCGTTGTGTTCATTTTTAGGTTTGCGGTAATCTTGTGTTTCATTGTCTCAACTTTCCCATTTCAGCTTTCCCAACAATGCATTCCAAATACAAGGTAGGTAAATTTGACACAACGTAGGCCTGTGTAAAATTAACTAGACGATCATGCCAAATCACGCCAATTTCATGTTAAATTGAAATATATTAAATTTTGATAGATATCAAAATTGACAACTATTGTCATTATGATTTAATTTAGGTTACTTTTATTTGAGTTTGAAATATATCAAAAGTGACAAATGTCTGATGTACATTTAATGTATATGGATAGAACCTTGGGGATATTGCAATACGTATATAATTCGTTTTTAAATGCAGCGTTTCTCAAACTGTAGTCTGCGGACCCACCAGAGGTCAATGTAGTGGGATAAAAAACACAATAACGTATTCCTCATATTCATCGCTATTTTGTACAATTTAACCGCACTGCCCAAATTAAACAACCAAGAAATTTTTTTTGTTTATTCAAATCCTGATGAAGCGGTTTACTACACTTGTTGTTCTTGTCAACATTGTGCAGCTTAGTACTGCTGTTTGATTAAAAGGTCCGGTGCGTACTCATTTGCGTGATATCAGTAATAATTTATGGAAGAGAAGAATTCGTTTTGTAACTGCCTAAACTAAAAATCTATAAAGCATTTGGCTCAACCCATTACTTGTTATTAGTATTTCGAAAAGAATATATAGATTTATATCTTGTTTTCTGTGAAAATATATTGAAAGCACCTATGCTCTGAGAATAAAAATATCAATGTAATAAGTACTTATTTGTAAAACAGGTCAATTCTATGCTGGCAAACATAGCACATTACGACATTCATATACATTAGGTGCTATACAATAAATAAAAATAGTACATACGAGTATTGTATCAGGCATTTATGATCTGTCTAGATAACCATATGTACATTCTTCGTATTTTTGGAGTATGCATGTGTGTTAGTTACCTTTTTATTATTTAAATCACTGTTATTAAGTATATAACTACTATGTTGTTGGGTACCTTTGTGGTCTCCTATTATGTGATTGTGGTAAATATACAAAATAATTATTTTACCCCCTTAGTACCATTTTACAGGGACAAATAAAATACTGTAAATAGCACACAAATATATGATTATTTTAATAAAGAAAAGAAAGTGGTCACTTAAAAACATTATTAAAAAACGTTCCAGAGAGAGGGTTGTGCCCCATAACTTTAAGGGTAGTAACGCCAGAGGAATATTATTTTTTTTTAAATAAACCTTACCAAACTACCTTATAGTCCATTTTTTATATGTATTTCATGATTATTTTTTAAATTACTGTTATTATATAACTATGATGTTGCTAAGTTCTTCTGTGGCCTCCTAGGATGTGATTGTGGTAAGTAGATAAAATAATTATTTTACCGCCTTTATACAACCTTTACAGCGACAAATATAATACTGTAAATAGCACATATATAAATTATTATTTTAATATAGAAAAGAAAATGGTCACTCAAAAACAATATTAAAAAACATCCCAGAGTGAGGGTTGTACCGCATAACCTTAAGGGTAGTAACGGCAGCGGGATGTTATTTTTTTAAGAATAAACCTTATCGAACTACCTTAGTCCACTTTTTTCATATGTATTTCATGATTATCTTTTAAATTACTCTTATTATATATAACTACTATGTTGCTGAGTTCATCTGTGGCCTCCTAGGATGTGATTGTGGTAAACGCACAAAATAATTATTTACCCCCTTAGTACCATTTTTATGACAATAAAATTACTGTGAATAGCCAATTTGTGGGTGATCATTTTAATAGGGAAAAGAAAGTGGTCGCTCAAAAACACGATTAAAAAAACACCCCCGAAAGGGGGTTGCACCCCATAACTTTAAGGGTAGTAACGATAGAGGGTTATAATTTTTTTTAAGGATAGACCTTATGGAACTACATTAATCCAATTTTTTTCAGATTTTTATCTTTGACAATTTTCGAGAAAAAAAATTATTAAATGTTAAGGGTTGATTGGCAAAAACTGGAAAACGGGGTTGAATTGGGGTGTGTAATTAGGTGTGCGTCATATACCCTTAATTGGGAACAATATATGTCAATTTGAACCAAATTCCAGCAGGGGCACTTTTTGCCGTCTTATCGTACTATAGCCTTTTATGATCCACCTATGGGAGCTGATGTTTGAAGTCTTCAGCGATATTCGAAAAGAATTTATTAAAATGATTGCTAACTATTCTGGTATCACCCACTATAACTGTCCTTCCACATCCAAAGCTATATCTTTCTCAAATTTTTGGTCTTGGTCTTTATGTTAAGTTATTTTGGATTTGATTTTCATCAGCTCATCCTTCAATAACTTTAGTTTTCCACATTTTTTTCTGATTTATTTTCTGGGTAGACACTTAAGTTTGGGGGCTCGATTTTGTCATAATATTTTTTAATCAGTAATATTTTCGAAGGTATTTTCAAGGTTTGAACAATTCCCTGAACCATGACATTTTGTACATAAATCAGTACAACGCAGTCCATGTCATTGTTTGATAAATGAATGAGAAATTAAGTTTAAACAATTTAAAATTTCAGCACAACAAAGCTCCTGGTCCTTGAGCAGCACCTATTGAGCAAATAAAAGACTTACCTACAATTCTTTTTTAGCTTGTCCCTAAACTGTTTAATTTATGCCTTTTTGGACAACAAATACCAGATCATTGTATTTAAAAAAAAAGTGAACAGAATGTACCAACTACCGGGGAATCACAGTCTTAAGCTCATTAGCCGCATATATGGCAGGATTTGTATTGTCATGTATTGATAATATCTTCAGTATTAGACAGGTCAGGGACCAAAGGTTAGCACATAAACTAGAAACCCATCTTATCTACATAGACATACAGAAAGCATATGACAGCATTCCTCTACCAAAATTATGGTAAACGATGAAAAATCAAAATATAGAGAACTTACATTAACAACATAAAAAAAATTTATACAGAAAATGTATAGAAGGTCAAAATTGGAATCCTACAGTCATTCGAATTTTATTTAAATAAAAGATTGAGACAAGGGTGCCGTATAGCAACTACACTTTTTAAAATATATTTGAATGATGCACTCAAAAATTAGAGTAAAATGCCACACTGTGGGATTACCCATGTTGCGAGGGGTGGGTCGTTTATGACAGTCTTATCTAGGATTTTAAATAGGCAAACACAGACGATACCCAACGACCTGACCAGACTGGTCCTGGAAACATTTTGTAGCTCCACTTTGCATTTTAGAAATAAAAACAATTCAATAACTAGAACCGATGCATTTACACAATTTAAATAATTAAATTTTATACGACGACAATTCATGGTAATTACAGTTTGCTGTAGTGGCCCATATTTAAAAAAACATCACATTCTATTATTTCAAATGCTGTTGTCTAAGGAACTGATTAATTTAGGCATAACATATGGTTAATAAAAAAATGCTCAAAATTGATAGAACCAACAGTCCCTCCTCGTTTAGAAAGCCTTGCACCCTTTCGGTACAAGAAGGTCGTGATTATCTAAAACTTTAATTGTCCACAATTTTGTGGACAAACCCATATATTCCAATTTATTATAGATAAGCAGATTTTTAAAAGCTCTACGACTCTTATATACAACATTTTTTGCTAACTCCTGTGTCATTTGAAATAATCAAACGTTCAGATACTTTGTCATAAACTTGTATACAGATATATAAAATAAATCTTGAAAAAGGCCCTAGACCAGGTCAAAATGTTCAAATATTAGAGCAATCTGATTATAGCTATTTTGAAGAACCATATTCCAATTAAAAAGTCAACACAACAAATAGCATACATCAAACAAGAAATTATTTGCCAGAAGCAATATTTCCTACGAAAGGCTTAAGGCAGGTAGTGTCTCTGCTTTCATTTAATACTTAGAAATGGCACTTGATAGAAATGCTTATGCTAAGGATTGGGAATACCAATAAATGAAGCTCTACTTTTCACACTAAGTTTTGCTGTTGATCAAGCTGTGCTTGAACAAAATGAATTTGACAAGAAATTGATGTTTCGACAGTAATACACATATTTATTCCATATTTAGGGACACAAAAAACAATTCCTTAGCTACCACTGAAAAAAAATCTTGCTTTCTCAATGTCAATCGTCATCCCAGAGAGAAGTCCCTTGCCGATATAAATTTTCAAGAATCGATCTCCCAGACATTTGCCCCTTTGAAATAAACTCAGGTCTGGAATATACAAAGCTCATTCCAGCGACTTTTCCAGTGATAACCCAGTCAACCTAAAATAGCAGGTGTTAGCTGTTAAACTAACAGCTGAACTGACCTGACCTGACGCATCACAAATTGTAGGAAAATATTTCAAAAATGTTAGTTCTCGTGGCAACCTACTGCTACTAACTGCTATCAGTGAGTATGACGAAGAATTTTTGTGCAAAACTAAAGAAAACATATAGTAATGTCAGATTTTTTGTTTTTATTTATATTGTGAAAGTAAACAAAAATACTTGAAAAAACTAATCAGAAATCTAGTAAAAGTAGAGGTAAAAGTCTACAATTAAACATGATGTCTTATCTTGTAGTGCAGCCGAGAGCTCAGCAGCATCAACTAAAAAAATCTTGAACTTTCCCAAAGTATTATAACTAACAACAATCTAGACTGTTAGTATCATTTAGCAGAAGATGATTGTTCCCTATCATCATCGCACATCGCTGACAAAAGTACGATGCTACCTGATTCCGACAGGTTTTTTCAAAATGGCAGTGGTATGGATGAGACACTTAGCACTGCTTCCGAGTTTTACCAAAGTAAAAAGGTTGAAAAAAATATTTCAAAAAGATTATCCCAAAAATTAGACAAAGAAGAAATTGTATTTACTGAAACTGATTCGGGAGCAGAATTTGAAGAGAATTATAGAGTACCAAATACAAGTGATGGCAAAGGAGAATACATGTCAGAGTCGAAGTATACAATAAAAATAGACATTTCTACACCAATTATAAACGGTGAGCAGTATTACACAATTTATTATGAAAACAAATGGGAATTGGGTCGGATATTGAAAATATACTTTGCACCTTTAAGGTTTTGAAAGAGAAATTTTATTTAGCCAAAAAAGGATTTGATTTTTGAAGTAGATATAGGAATTTATATTTTTTGGACTTCTGAACATAGATGGAACACACCTTTTCAGCCTCAAAAGAAGTGATAGGATTCAAAATGAAAAAAAAAATACAAAAAAATTAAATACTCTCCAGTGTTATTACATTTTCATTTACAAGTAAAACTTACTTTTCATGAAATTGTCTTATTTCTTATGTTACATATGAAAAAACTCATTTAAAAATGTTTTTGAAATATCACAAATATCGGAAATATATGAAATATTAGGAAATTCTTTCCGAAATCGGAAAATTTCACGAGTGAAAAGACCTCGGCTTCACCCATTTCTGGAACGCAGTGAGTTGTCGAGATATTTTATTAGTATTGACAACGAACATTTGAGTTGGCGAGTCTTGACAAATTTCACATTGTAACTAGAGTGTCATGGGAAGATCCCTTTCAAAAACAGTGAGCAAAACCGTTTATATTCCCCTTTTTGACACGAGTGCGTACTAGTTATGTAATAAGTAGGTAGTAATACTTATTGCTAGGACGAGTTGTGCAAAAGCAGAATTGTTTGTGTTAATAAATTTAGGTTCACGGGGACATGACATTTTTTTTATAAAATATAGCAAGGATAGTTCACTACATAGGTGTCTAAACTAAACACCTCCGCATCCTTATAGTAGGTAATAAAAATAAACAGTTGCCTATCCAACATGCAATATGAAATTGAGGTTTAGATATTAGCTTAGACCAAAAAGAATATTTAGTTTTCAATTCTGAAACCATGTGATAACACACTTTGAATAACATGCCAGATAGTTAGGTAACATTTAGGGCTTTTGAGTGAAATTTAAAGCAGCAAAGAGACTGCTTATAAGCACGGTCAACAAAAAAAAGAAAAATCAAAGTTGTAGCAAAGATTACACAAGCAGAAAAGGTAGATAAAACTCATAAACAGACAGATCATGGATTGATAAAGTAAAGAAGAGGCCTGGGGATATGCAGACGTAGAACGCAAGTACAATATAAAATAATCAGAACCTATAAACTACGGGACACAGAAATGAGGGAAGTTTATAGAAGGAAAGTATCGGAAGAATGGGTAGCGACGTTATATAAGAACATAATGTTCAGAGCACCAGAAGAGACATATGGAGTAACAACACAAGGCATACACAAACGTATAGTTTGGTAGAAGGTAGGAAATAAAATCKCAAATAAAGATTAAKAAACAAAATAAATATGGCAGCAATATTTAGAAACGAGACACGGAACATTACAAATTGTATAAAATTGAAAGAAGAAAGGTGAAATAGATGGTATTAAACTAAAAAGAAACACTTGGAAAGAATTTAGCACAAAACGAGAAAGGAACAGTAAAGAAAAGAGTGAGGAAGGAATTACGAACTGACAAAGTATGCAATAAACAACAGATTAAAAATAAAGAAGGGAAAATATTGATACAAGATCAAGAAGTAGCATAAAGATGGGAAGAATAATTTCGGGAGTTATACAATCAGGCACAAAGAGTTGATAATAAAGACGAAGTAAAAAAAGAAAGAGAAAATGGCGATCAAGACGAGCAAGGCATAACAATGATTTAAATAAAAGAAGCAAAAAAATTAAATTAGGAAACTCTGGAGGACATGATGAAATTACACCGGAAATGATTAAATACTCAGGGGAAGAAGGACGGACTATACTGCAACTCATGTATAAAAGGATATGGCAGACAGGAAAAGTACCAAATGACTGAAAACTAGGGGTAGTCATACCCAAATACAAAAAAGAGGACAAAAAAATTGCAACAACTATAGATGCATTAATCTGCTAAGTGAGCCAAGACATACGAGAGGGATTTGGATGCCAGGCTCAGAAGCGTCATAGAAACACAACCGGAAAAATCTCAGAGTGGTTTCAGAAAGGGGTGCAGCATACAAGACCACATATTCACCAATAAACAAATTATTGAAGAAACACCTAAACAAAGTACAGATACACACCTGATATTCATAGATCTAGAGAAGGCATTTCACCGAATCCAGAGAGACGCAGTATGGAAGAGTCTAAAAAGGAGAGGGGTCAACACATAAACCACAATACAAGAAACTATGTGAGACTGGACCACAAACGCACTGAAGAATTTCCAGTCAAGGATAGCTTACAACAAGGAGGAGTTCTGAGCCCTACGCTGTTTATTATTGTGATGGATAATATTATAAAAGAGACAAAATGCCAAGTAAAACCAATAACTGTCTGATATAAAAGCCCACAACCAGTAATGATATTGGAGTGTGCAAACTCGTCAAATTTTAAATATTTGGCGCAATTCTCTAAAAACCTGAAATATTAGAATTAACATATACAGGCTGTTTCCTAAGTAATCTAAAATATTATATGGGGCGCTTTGTCACTCAATTTTAAGACGAAAAGTTCATATAAACATGTGTGATAAGTCTTGTCGTTAATGAGGTACAGGGTGTTGAATTGTTTGTAATAAATCAGGTCTGAGTGTATTTGAAATTAATTTTTCCTGGTGGCGCTACTGGTTTTTAAAAGTTATACGAAAAAACATGTTTATTCTAAGTGGCCTTTGGAGTAACGTTGACAAATACTGTGTCAAACCTAAAAACCAACGCAAAAAACGAACAAGAAATTTTTATAAATACGACCTTTTTGTGTTAAGTTAACAACGATGCCTGTGTTTACTAATGCTGAAATGGCTAATATGCACTTTTTGCATGGATTAGCGAATGGTAATGCCTTAGAGGCTAGACGTATGTATGCCCAGCGTTATCCAAATAATCGTTTACCATGTTCAGATACGTTTACTAAGCTACATATTCGTTTACAAGAAACTGGAACTTTTGCCAAATCAAAGAATATTATTGGACGACCCAGAAGTGTGAGAACTCCACAATTGGAAAACCAGATTCTTCAAGTGATTGATCAACATCCAGAAATGAGTACCAGAAAAATTGCTGATAAACTAAATGTTGGTAACAGAACTGTTTGGAATATTTTAAAAGATAACTTATTGTATCCATATCACGTTCAACGTGTACAACATTTGCTACCTACTGACTATCCGCTTCGCATACAGTATTGCCAATGGATTTTAAATAAAATCGCAAACAATCCCAATTTTGCTGCCAATATAAAATGATTTCAACAAACATTTTTGGTCAATGTTTGGCTTGGCATCATCGATGATTATTTACTAGGACCATTTTTCCTTCCTGCACGGTTGACCGGTGAGATATACCTTAATTTTCTAGAAAATGAACTTCCAGTTCTTATGGAAGATGTACCTCTTATTATTAGAAGGCGCATGTGGTTCATGCATGACGGAGCTCCTCCACATTTTTCAGTGATTGTACGCGAGTTTTTAAATAACGTTTTTCCAGACCATTGGATCGGACGAGGATCTCCACACCCGTGGCCCCCTAGATCACAATCCTCTGGATTTTTGTGTGTGGGGATATTTGAAATCGCTCATTTACACAACCCCGATATTAAACGTACAAGATCTTCAAAATCGTATCATACAAGGCTGTAATGTTATTCTTAACAATCCTTGTATCTTCGAACGTATTCGGCAATCAATTAGACATCGAGCAGATGCTTGCATTTTAGCTGCAGGTGGACATTTTGAACATATGCTCTGAAATGTACTATTTTTTCTTTATGTTTAACACATGTTGTTGCTTCTAATAAAATAATAAAACACCCTGTATCTCATTAACGACAAGACTTACCACACATGTTTATATAAACTTTTCGTCTTAAAATTGGGTGACGAAGCGCCCCAAATAACATTTTAGATTACTTCGGAAACACCCTGTAGAACATAAAACACATAATTGTAGGAAACAAAGAAGAGTACAAAAATTTAACAATAAATGGTATGGAAATTAAGAGAGCAAACATATTTAAATATCTTGGAGTACTTATAGAGAAAACAGGAAATGACGAGACAGAAATATGAAGCAAGATCAACAAAACAGCAAGACTGTATTATTATCCCCTCAACAGTAATTTCAACAGAGATGAGAGGCTTCAAGATGATGATGTGACACTATATAAAGTAATAACTTTGATTGATAATAACGGTCGCAACTTGCTGAATGTTCAAGCTTCAGAAGTAGGGGGTATTCGACCTTTTGGTTTAATAAAATTAAGTAAACTCTTTTTTTCAGTGCTAAGCTTTCGTCTTTATTTAAGACATCATCAGGGCTTCTACAATAAATTTACAATGGAGTAAGCATATTATAACAATACTTGGTTTTATGTAAATCTTACATATTGACACTGTCTATATTTCCATTTTTTCCTGTTATGTTGAATTGAAACGTACAATTTTAAGCAGTATTTTTGTGTTCTATGATTAATTAATCTATTTCTTGTTAATGTGAACTACTGGACACAGGAAGATGAAGAAATTACATGGTATATTGGACATTAATTCGCAACATAAAACTTCTTTAAATTAATCTCACTTTCAGTAAGATTTACGTAAAACTTATTATTATTATCATATGCTTATTACTCCATTGTAAATTTATTGTAGAAGCCCTGATGTCTTAAATAAAAACGAAAGCTTGGCACTGAAAAAAAGAGTTTATTACTTAATTTTATTAAACTAAAAGGTCAAATACTCCCTACTTCTGAAGCTTGAACATATAAAGTAATATATTTTTTTAATTATTATTCGGATCCGAAAACTGTGTACTAACAACAGAACAAAGAAGTAAGGTACAAGTGGCAGAAATGAGATACCTTCACAAAGTAAAAGGTATTACAAGAAAAGACAGTATGCAAATTGAGATACTGAGAAGAACTTGAAATACAGGCAATGACTAAACATTGGACATTTGGTAGAAATTGGAAATGAGAGGCTGGTCCAATAGGTATGTGAAGCAACAGCTCTGCAAAGGAGAAGGATAGGAAGACCAAGAGAAACATGGGACACAATGGTCAATAAGATCTTGAAAAGGAAGGGAAAGACATTTACAAAAGCGAGAAACCTAGCTGAAAACAGGAAAGAGTGGCAAAGGTTCATTAAGGAAGACTAGAAGAAATAGACCTTACACCTTTATACCCTTAGGGGTAGAAAGGATTATGATACAATGGGATACAAAAAAAGAAGAGGATGGGGCAAGTGATGGTGGAGGAGACAATTTWGACTTTTGGCAATAATTGTGGGCATTACAAGAGGACAAAAAGAAATTGCTAACAGCAGAGATGGACTATATATGAAGAAGTGCTAGAATATTTAGGGCACAACCACTGCCAAATGAGGAAATTCATCGAATCATGGAAGCACAAGAAACAGTTATGAAGAGGATAAAAAAGGATGGTTTAAAGTGGTTCGGGCATGTTTTAGTTTTTACATGGATACTTCCAGGTAAAAACAAAAGAGGTATATAGATGGCTCAATCGTGGATGGAAGGTGTTAAATTTGCTATAAATATAAAATATGATCGAGAAATATAAAGACAGGAAATATGGATACACCTACCGATTATATGATTGCATGTAGTATTTTTCATATATTAAGGGAGAATGGGGGAATTGCGCCCAACGGATAATTTCACGCAACTTTTGCCCTTTGCTTGTAAAAATTTCCACCAAACGTCAAAATGAGTGATTACTTATAATTTGTTGTCCCCAGAAACTATGGAGGTAAGCAGCCGTGTTTATTTTAATAACGATTATGTTCTGGAGAACATCATACAATCCAGAATCACATTAAAGTGTTTGTGAGTGGTGCTTGTTTTTTAATATTAAAGTGACTTTGGGGTAATTGTGAACAGAGGAGCTTTTCACTTCGGAAACAGATGTACAAATTCTAGAAATATTTCGGAAATATGAGAAATATAGGAAATATTTAGGAAATACTGGTAATATTTCAAAAATATCGGAAATATTTTGGAAATACCTGGGAAATAAATGGCTATTCGGCAATGCTCGTGCCTCGTGGCAGCCTGCTGCTATTATAGCGTTAGCTAGTCTGCTTATTATTCAAAGAATTTTTAACCTCCTGCATTGATCTAAACGGCCATAGTCTTTTGTTGTTAATAGAAAAGTCTAGAATATCTAACAATGGGAATATGATTCTATCATGGCTATGTTTAAGCCAACCCGGCGAAAAATCTTTCAAAGCAGATCAATTCTACTATTGTTGACTTTTCAATGTCCCATAAAATGAGCAGATTAAAAAGGATCCAGGCTCTAAATGTAATAAGTCACGATTTAAGTTAGTAAGGCGATTCGTTTGTCTTTCCAAGAGAATAAAAAGGGAGCTTGGAAAAAATCTTGCACTGTAGCAGATAACAGTGAATCCATTCCTTCAACAAAAGAAAAAATATTGCAATCACTCTGCTTTAGAAAATGTGAGAGTTGTTAATTAGTTTGGGAATGCTCAATGTAGATGCAGTAGCTTTTTTAAAGGCTGACATTTGTTATTCAAACACAAAAAATAAAAAAGGGACGACCTCAAAGACCCACGTGACTTTAAGACTGCTCTAGGCTTAGACCCTGGCTCAGATAAAGTTCAAATAAAGCTTAGATTACCAGAGTTATTATTCAAAGACGAACAAGTGCAAATAGATTCTATATTCTTCAATTTTAAATACATTAATATTAACGATTACTCTCAACAATATTCACACTACATCATTTTTAAAATTGAAATTAAATGATGAAACAGAAATCACTATGCGAAAGTCAAGTTTGTGCTGGTTATTTATGCCAAAAAACTGGTTATTTACCAGTAGACAGAATAAACAGTGTCACAGGGCCCAAGACGAGTAAAAAGGACAGAAATAGGTCTAAGTTTTGCCAAAGTAAAAAGATCAAGAAGAAAATTTCGAAAGGATTATCCCAAAAATTAGGTGAAGAACAAATTGTATATACTGAAACACATTTGGGAACAGAAAGTGAAGAGAATTATAGTGTACAAAATATGTACAAGTAATAGCAAACAAATGGGAACTGGGACGGATACTCAAAACAAACTACTCAATTTGCTCCGTTAAGTTTTAGAAGGATGACTTGAGCAATTTTATTTGGCCGAAAAAACGGTTCGAGTTTCAAAGTAGAAAGAAATTTAAATTTTATGGAGCTCTGAAATTAGATGGAACACATCCTTTCAGCCTCAAAAGAAGTGATAGGATTCTAACTAAAAAAAATTGCAAAAAGAAATTAAATACTCTCTAATGTATTTCGTTTACAAGTAAAACTTACTTTTCATAAAATTGTCTTAATTTTTCTCACGGTACATATGAAGAAATCGTATAAAAATGTTTTGAAATACAGAGAATATTTGAGAAAAATAGGAAATATCAGAAATATTTCGGAAATATTAAGAAATAATTTCTGTAATCGGAAATAGGTGTACAAAATTCTACGAATGAAAAGCTCCTCCTTGTGTGCACTACATTGGGATAGTTGTGAGCACCGCTTTGGGATAATTCTTCATGTAGCTGAATCAGCTGCTCTCTATTCATAGGTGCCTTGATCATACAAGTACAGGACGCTGCAAAATAACTGATATCCAACCAATCCGAAAGGTGATGTTAGATACATCCAAGAAGAAACTTTGGGCAAAGCAACATTCAGTAATACTTATGGCTACTATTAACAAGAAGAAATTGGCAGCACTTGAGCATAAAAAAAGGCTACTGAGAAAAAAGTATGTGTGATTGCAAGGAAACGACTCAGATTAACAACCAACAAATTAAACAAATTATCGACAAAAATGAATGCGAAAAATGAAAGGAAGAACAAAAACAAGGAATCAGGAAACAAGGGAGGTAAGAAAACGATGAAAATAAAGATGGATAACAGCAATGCACTTTTGGGATTATCGGTATTTTTTTTTCCTACTAGACAGCTACCTGTATTATAAATACATTAAAGGTAGTTAACTGTAGCTGACCGCCACACACAACTCATGCATGTCACCAATAAGCAATGAGCTATCAAACTGATTTACATATTTTGCTTCAAATTCATGTAGAATAAATCAAGCCCTAGGTATAATTGGATGATGAAATAGTTAACCGTCGCAGCTAGACATGAAAAAAGGATCAAACTGAAGACATTATACAATAAGACGGTTGGAATAGTAAATGCAAATGATGATACCACAACACATTTGGATACTTCAAAGAATAACAGAAGTTCTAGTTATAGTTCTTATACTAGTATAAAAAAAGATATAAAAGGATATTATCAAGCTGAAACCAGCTGTTAGTGTGGTGATCAAATCCACAGAATAAGTGCATTTCAAGTCCCAGAAAAAAACATTTTCCATTCATATTGCACTTCGATGATCACGATTAATTCATTGTCACTGACTGTGACGGAACCATGACTTGTAGGTAGTTAATTCTTTGATACTGTAGCCAGCATAGGTACTTGGTGTGAAGGTAAGTAAGGCTATTCTTCTGTAACTGCTATACATTGCCTTGTTCCCTTCTTTTTGATAAAGATATATTMTGGTCTGTKAATACTGTTTTCATCCATTTGTTGGTMCTGGATATATGACAAACGGTCTTGCGAATTTTGCACATGAATCTTCTTCATATTTAGTTTTTCTTTCTTCAAAATTTTTATGCGTCTTGCGGTGACTCCACTCCTAGGATCTCGTGCGGCCTCTTCGCCTTCTACATCACAACTCACTCCGGATTGTTCTTGAAGCAATTTTTTCAAAACTCCGTGGCACTACGACTTCACCATTTCTTCATTTTTCTGTATGAACACTTCTTATTATTATTTTTTACATTAGTTTAACAATTTTCTTTAGCAAAACTTATGGACGCCGCAAATAAACAAGATATTTAAGCCCTTAGCAACCAGCGCTTCAATTTTTACATCGCGATCAGCGACATCTGTTCGTTTCGATTAAAACCATTTCCATCGTAGAATCGGTTCCTTTATCAGTTTCGATTTACAATAATAATAATTAACAGCATGGCATGTTTTCTTGTTTGCTTTAACTTTACTTTTATTGATGTATGCTTAAAAAAACTACTATTACTGCCATTTTTAAGTATCAATTCGACAATAAGGGAACACTGCATATCTTTCTAAACAGGGTTGCCGGTTGGAATGTAAATAGTACTAACTACCTCAAATAGCGATATAATATGTTCTGTACTTGTGACAAACATTTTTGTGCTTGTCGGGTAATTTATAATCTACAAATAGTGTTTAACTATTGATACTTGTTGATGTTGAACATTTATTTTAGTACTTACCTCACTGATCTCTAGAGATCAGTGACTTACCTGCTACGATATAAATAGGGATGCTGTATGTATGTATGTATGGAATTAATTCATACAAAACAGGAAATTGCTACAGTTGTACATTTTGTAGAGAAACTAATTTATTTCCAAGCTTACTACTTATATCAGAAGTTGTCATATAAATTATTTATGAGGTACCACTTTAACATCATGTTTAAAAAAAAGGTGCGCTTCAGAAAACAAACAAATTTGGTACCCCTTGTTTATGAGATGTAGTTTTAATATACTATATACCTAGCTGTGAATAACCTACCTACCTACCGGAAGAAGCAAAAAATGGTAAGATAAAAGTAATTTTCTTGATATAATCTGGTCAAATTGGCAACCCTGTTCAGGAATCCTGATTGTAGCAAGTGGCAGTTGAGTGCGCAGATTGATTAGAATTACGTTTTTGGTGCTAAATAATTTAACTCAAAAGTTGTAGTCGGGAATAGAAAAACTTGTGATACAAAGCTCTCTTGCACCGTAAGTATTTTTTTAAGTTTCCATGATATATAACATTGACAAATTCATTTCACCTCAATATTAGGTTAGAATTTTTGACTGCAGTTTTTAAAAGGAATTTTACCGCGTTGTGTAAGGTCAGAAACGTAACATTCCAGGCTTGAATACTACAATCTACGATTACTTTATCCTTTATCTTTGAAGGTGTTTTTTTTTTCGAGAAATGTCTGGTACTAAGGTGTCCTACTTTTATTTTTGCATTGACTGCATTCACACCTATTAACCTAGATATTGTACACTAGCGCAGCAAAATGATTGGTACCATATTTTGTGAGACGTTATCTGCTTTGTATAGCTTTTTAAATAGACCATTGTAAAATAACTGATATCAGTGATTATCATTGACAAGTGTGTAATAGCATTTCTAGTGTTTGCCGTTACTGCATTATACATATTATGCACTTTAAGTTTGCTCAATCGCATGCATAATTTTTATAATCCTTTTATGCGGTTACTTAGGATTGGTCATGTTTTTACTTTTTTAGGTTTTGTTCCTGCATGGTCCGACCATACTGTAGTGACATAATAGTGCAACAACCAATTACCTATTTTTAACGCAGTTTTGAATTTTGATTGTTTTTTTTTATTCTGTAATGCTGAATCAATTATTGCGGTAAATGTGTGACAGTTTCACAATTTAGTAGCTAATGAAATAGAAAGAATTTATTTAATGTGTTACAATCAAATCGTATCACAATACTTTCGTTAAGTATACCTAACAGATTTTTTAATTCAAAAAATTCCTGTGTAGCATAATTACAAGTAGTTCGAGCTTTCCAGATGAAGACATGAATGCATGAATGGCTTCTTTTCTACTACGAGAAGGATCTCTTTTGCATGATTCACTCGTCATAGTGTTTTTTCTGTTAGTCTAGATGTAGAGCATTCATTCCTAAAGAGTTGTGTTTTGTATGTCATTGTGAACATGATGTGTAAGTTTTTTATCTGAGTTTTTTTGTTGAGAATCTTTTTGTAGTTTGACCAAGCAGGTTATTTCAGGATTAGAAGGTATGTTAGAAGGTATAAAGTATTTAATTTTTTTCATAGGATGATGAAGAGTTGCCCCACTATTGAGCCAAGAGGTATTCTGTAATACACTGCCCTCAGAAGTTTAGTACCACCTGAGAAAAATGTTGATATTTGGTCTTTTTGCAAATATTTTTGACTGCTTTATTCAATTCCCCTTAAAAAATATGTTTTATATACACACAAATGATATTGTGATCTTCCTATTAAAAAAATTTCTAAATTTTTTGAAAAAAAAATTATAGATTTAAACAAGGTTAAATTCTCTACAAGTCTAAGGCTGTTTTGTATTCTTCTAACTTTGTATGTATATAATTTGACTTAAAAAAATACATTATTATATTCTAATTCCATTCAAGTATGTATATTCAAGAATTTTTACGATTAGATTTACTGGGCCAATTAATATGGTACAGGCCTCGTAGCCTGCGCTCCTCTCTGTACATACAGTTTTTTCCATAATAATTCACGAGCATTGGCATCCAGAGATTGGCATTGCCAGTCCATAAATTAAAAATGCCACTGTTATATTTTGATTGTGAATAATTTTTGCAAAGTGTGGACATGTGCTTTGAGTCGTTATATTTTTGGATGTTAGATGAAATAGCATTACACTGATGGATACAATGATATTGTTCTTTTTTCAACATATCGTCGATTTGTACTAAGGAATTCACACCATTAGTGCCAATTTACAATTAACTTAATACGTAATATGCACGCAATAGACAAATTTTACAAGAACTTGAAGTTGAAATTATTTCAACTTTATGAATGTTTTATGTAGACCCTTAACTGATACGTAATCGTAATTTTTACGTACAGCTATTGTGAACACATTTGTAAACATGTGTGAGGTTAATTTTGACGTATTATAGAAATTTGGTTGCGTATTTATTACGAATTATTTTAATTGTGAATTGTCACTTATAGAAAAAGTATTGGGCCTACTTCAGGCAATGAATATTTCCTGAATGAAACAATATTTTTACTGCTGCGACACAAGCATACAAACCGATTTCGTTAGATACAACCTTAGTATGTTGTTCAATGTACTTCTAAAACACATTTAATATGTACAATGCTCTTCGGTTTTGTAAAATAGATTGCATAGGTTTGCAGTGTTGTTTTGTTTTGTGGAATTATATTGCAATACAGGAATAATTCTGTTTATTAAAGATAATCTGCATTGTTTCCTTATTAAAGACCCAAATATTGGTAAAAGCATGGTTCTCTGGATTGTTCATTTCACTTTTTTTGGAGTCAGAAATATGCAAGTTACATCTAAGAAAACTGTGGGGATGGGGTCTATTACAGCTTTTACAAGATAATGTTGAAATACCATAGATATCAGAAGAGTTATTAGATTTGATTTTCTGTCACTGAAGTAGAGTGTCATACATATTTTTACTATGTATATGTTCTTTTTGCAGTCACCATTATAGGTTTGGATGTAATGTAGTTGTTGTATTCTTTGACATCCAGTATATCTTGATGGCTTTTTGTTTTTCTTGTTTTATGATAGTCCATGAGTTAAATAGCTTCAAAGATGTATTCATTGTGAAACATTCTGAATCAGTTTTGTAGCTAATTGTTTTGAATATGTGTATATTATTCACTTGATTTATCAGATAAATGTGACGATTGTTTCGACATAAACAGTCATTCTCAAAGAGCTTACTTTTTTAACCGTCATAGGTACTTGCTATGCCAGTGTGATAGGTAGGTACCTACATATTTTATCAATACTGTGCATTTTCCCTCGCTTTCCTGCGCTAGTAAAAAATAAAAACGTTTTAACCACATAATTTTCGCTAGTTTATTGTAGAAATGCGGGAAAATAGTAATGAAGTAACATATTCTTAATAAATATTTAGGAATTCCCTGAAATGAACTTAAAGTAATAATAAAAAAGGTCGCAATTTGACAAATAAAGTGAAGTTGTCAGTGATGTATTGTGAATAAATTTTAACTTACTTTTTAATAAAGCTATTAAATATGCTTTGTTGTATATATTAATGTTTGATACATCTAATGTCAGTCTTATGAATGGAATACAATTTACGTTTTTGTTTGAAATTAGCTCTATTGTCATTCTGGTAATAAAAAGATACACAACTTTCTTAGCTGACTGCCTTTATCTTGCCGTGTAACTCCAGGAGAATAAGTTAGGTAAAGTTGAAACTAACCGATTTTTGCTATAACATCTTTTTTACTTACTGTTAACTGATGATAAACGATTTTGTGAGCTCACACAGATTTTTTGAGCAACAAAAAATGAAACTTTTAGGTCTCAATAATGTCAGTATTATGTTTCCAAATCCTTTAAGTACAAATTTGAATGTGCAGGGAAAAGGCAGTTACTAAAACATAATATAAAATGATGGTAAAATGTCTAAAAAATTAGCTGGAAGACTTTTGGTTTTAATGTCTAGTTTTTGCATTTTAAAATATGTATATTGAAAAGGAAAGGTCCAACTGTTTGGTAACATGGCAAACTACCACCAAATTTCCCCAATTTTATGGGGGTTGTGTCACAACATTTGTGGGTTTTCCCCATAATACCTCTTGCACCTACAGGTAAACAGTACCTGCTTTACCTGCGGTTGCTCTTAGTTTATAAATATCACTCCATTCTTCAGTCATAAGATTCTTATCAGTAGTTTCATTCCCTACCACTCTTTATTGTCAATTTAACATATATACATTAAATATTATATTAACATACAACATGTGATCATTTACTGTGATAGCTGTTGGTCCTTTGAGTGCACTAATCAAGCAGGTTAGTCAAGKTCAGTATAATTCACCAACATATATAAATATAAAAACTACTTATTTAGAATTTTCATTACTTCTTTTGACGAAACTCATAAGAAATCAACTGCTCTTAACACAGCAGTTGCTGCTTATATGACTGCATGGTCTATTAGATACTGATTATATAACTATCATTACTGCTGACTGGTGAGTTCCTATACGATAAATTGACATAAATATAATAGTTGCATTAATAAGTGAAGTGCACTTTAGTGATAAACCTGCAGATATTTATATGTTTCACATAACTTCAAAGTAAATTGTAAACACATCAATTGCGTAACAGATCGTTCATTAAGATAATAATCTTATAGAAAGGTTGGATCATGCAACAAGAAAACTTCAAAGTACTATTGCATTATCCTCTAATATAATATCGGATTTATCGATAAATCGAATTGTCAATAATTCGAATTATCTATAATGCTGAATTCAATCTATCTATAATTTCATCCATAAATGGGCAAAAAGGCACACTACTACTAATCTTTACACAATTAATGCACAATAGTATCACTTTTAATTTATGTTGCAGTTTTTCGCCATGGAAAAGATGCGAGAAGAGATTATCGCTAATTTGCGAGCTTGTTTAATCTCCACGAAAGGAATGTCAGATCTGCGAACCCTTGCAAGTAAGTTACCATTTGATATTAATGCTATTGAATATGGATATTTTGTTAAATGCATACTGATCTGCAGATAAAAAAGATTATTGTAAGAAAGAACGGTTTTGAATGTGATTTAAGTATGTGAGAAGTCGTTACAAAAAAGGTAGAGTACCAGATTTTAATTAAAAAAAGATTAGAATATCTTAGGGTGTTTGGGGATATGCAAAACTGTAAAAGTTACAAACATGGTCAAATGAGATAAAATATATACATTCAAGAGGTTACCATTATGCTGTCTAAAGTGCACAAAATTCTGCTAGTTTCCAGAGATATTAAAGAAACAGATTTGCAAATTCCTTTTTTTAAAGATGTTTATAGGGTTCCAAAAAAAAAGATATTTTCTCATTGCCACTATTTCTGCTTTACAAGATAGCATTTACAAATTTTTAGTTACAATGGTTCATGTTGAAGGAACCATGATAAACTTGCTTTTTTATATGGATCCTAAAAAGCATGCCCTGTATTAGATAGCAATTTTTATTACGAATTTAATGATACTATTTTTGTAATTTTCAGTATTTAGTAGGTATGCTTTGAAGCTATAGCGACTAAAAAAGATTGTTAACTCTGACAAGTGCGTTACTGATTACACAAGTTTTAACCCTGAATAGAGTTTCAAGAAACAATGTTCAAAAATAATTTGGCAATAAAATATTCTGACAATCAAGGACTTACAATTGTTGTGCCAAAAATTCTACATGATCTTTATATCTTCATTTTTCATCACAATAGTACAACTTGTTACTGACTTGAATATTTATCGGTAAACAGCCCAGGTTTTTTTGAATTAACATTATTCTCTTATTTCAAGTGCCTAAAGATAAACAACAAGCTGTAACTCAATAACGAGGGAACAGATCTTAAAATGCAAATTAAATTTTCGTCACATTTTTATGCATAGAATACGCCCTAGAAGTAGCAGTTTATATTTTAGTGACACCCTGTGTATTTTCAGTTCCTACATAATTTCTTTAGCATAAAATGTAGTCAATAAAGTCAAGTTTTTCTTAATTCAAAAAACCTTTTGATTTTTTTGTAGCTGTTTAAATAACTTCAGAAAATAATAATATCAAAGTCCCATAATTTTATTATTTTATCTTAAGTCTCTGGCAGTAAACACACTTTTGTGTGTGTTTCTCAACAGCCTAATGTTGAGCCCTTGAATGCATATAATTTTTTTCATTTAACTGTCTGTGTATATTTTACGGTTTATTTGTTATAAGTACTGCTAGCTGTCGCAACTTGTAGATTTTAAACAGAAGGGCTATAAAATTTGTTACATGATGTCATACCCATATCTAAGTTATTGTGTTACTAAAAGTACATGGGTGCCCAAGTATTTTAAATGATAATATTAATTACTGTATAGCTCTATTAAAGGAAAAATGACAAAAACACATGATCTGGAATATGGAAAAGTGCTATCCAGGGGTGATATTACGACCTTGAAAATGATATCTGTTAATTTCTCGTGGCCTTTAATTAAGTGATTTTTGCTTTTAAGCTCAAGGTTGTTGACCCTGTATTGATACGCAACACTGCATTTTCACACCTGTATGTGAACAAATATAGTCAGTTAAATCTTTTTCATAAATGTAAAAAAATGTCCAGTTCCAACACTACATCATAAAATATGATCGATTTCAACAATTTACTTGTATTTCAAGCTTTTGGAAATAGAATTTTTTATTTTCATTAGAATACTAAAAGCTCATTTCATTACCAAAACTAGTTGGCTTCATACTTTATCGACCATTGTTACAGGTTTCTCAGACCTGAGGCTATTAAATCTATATATTTAATTTACAAGCTTTTTTTATCTCTTTACAGAAGATTATAGAATGTTGATGGGTGAAGGTATACCATATTCCAAAGTAGGCTATAAGTCTTTGGAAGAATTTATAACAAGCATTGACTGTCTAATAACACGAAGAGGGCCTAACGGTGAAATGCTTGTGGATGCAAAGGCTTCGAAGGACTCTGCTCATCTCACAAKTATGATCAATAAACAGAAAACGAAAAAGAAACCGTGAGTATAWCATTTATTTAGCAGTCTAATGTTTCCTGTTAGGTGTGTAAGGTGATTGGTCTGTAATCATCAACAAAGGTTTGTACATATTGATAATATCTTCAAGGTTAAAGAACTAGAGCTATCAGGATCAAAGAGAGCCAACATTATCTCTTGTTGCTTGCTACAAAGTTTTATGGCCTTACTAAATTTATTTTGAGCTAAAAAGTCAATTATCAGATTCTTATCATTAAATGTCACATTAGATGGTATGCAGTGTATTTACTGACTGTATTTTCCTGCTGTTATCAATTTGTGCATTATCTATTAATTTTATCTCTGACTTATGCACTGATAATGAATTTACCTTGGCAGTTGAACCAATTGGTACAGATAATTTGATTTAATGTTATTTGTATATCTATTATATGGGGTTTCCCATTAGTATGGCATTGCTCCATTGCTTTTTTTGTTATTCGTTGCAGAGAAAAAGTACAAGCTTTATTTCATTTCCAAAGCTCTGTGACTTAAAAATATTATTATTTCAGTTTTTATGCAGCACTCTCTACGGTTTATTTTAAATGGAACACTTTATTAACCATATATGCTGATTATCAATTTCACTCCCAAATACAATTATGAGTTTACACATAAATAACACCCTCTACCACCATTGCACTTTCTTTTAGTCCTACCTTTCCAAGCAATGTGGGATATTTAGATCCTGTAACAAGAAGAAAAACATAAATAAATGTACTTCTGTTGTTACAAAACGTCTTATTTTTTGTTGGATAGTCCCCTATTGAAGAAGTCACCCTCTTCCAAAAGATCCCCGCTAATGTCTCCTCTCTGTCTTTGTCTTCTTGGGCTGTTTGACTCCCCCTCAATAGACTTTTTTTCCTTCTATTAATAAGCTTGTTTAAAAACAATATTATTTTTGTTACAATTCATATTACATGAAAATAAAGAAGAGCTACTTGAACTACTATTCACAATGGTTATCCACTAAAGACATCCATCTAACTCTTTTTTGGATTCAGAAAATGAAATATGGGCTTTTGTTTCGACATCCTGGCACTGAACAAACATCACAATGTGTACTCATCTACTCATAATCTATTGAAATCAGTCACATTTAGGTTACGATTAATGAATCCCAGATTTGCTTACCTCTAATACAGGTCGGCATTTTATTTATCGCCTCTAGTTAACTGGCTGCTGCCTGTAACTATAATTAAACACTTTAGATTGAAACTTAACACTAAAATTTGTCCAAAAAACCCTGATTCTGAAGTAAACAAGCAGAAACTAAAATCATATAAGTAGAGGCGTCAACGATACTTCGATACTTCTAAAGTATTGATACTTTTGAGTGGAGTATCGAGTATTTTGGTATCGATACTATTGCTTTTGATACTGAGTAAGTATCGAAAATTTGCAACGGTATGGATACTTTGATACCTCCAACACTACACGTACCAAAGATCAAATTTTACCCCGCAACCATAAGCTCTTTGTTAGATAAAGCAAGCAGTTTGTTAATTAAAAAATATGGCACCACCAAAAATTATGGTTTCGAGGTTTTTTGAAAAGACGGGAAACGACTGTGCAACTTGCAAGATATGTAGTAAATTAATTATAACATCGAAAAAAACATCTAATCTCGTCAAATACTTGAAAATACATCTGAATATTGCCCCAGAAATGTATGTCGATTTCATTAATTCACATTAGACATTACATATCTATGTTCATTTATTTTAACAGTTAAATAAAGTTTACTAATATTCTTATAAGGTTTTTTAATAGTTTGTTGTTTATAATTGGTTTTCGATACCGATACCTATAAAGTATTGATACTTAAATACTGAGTAACGGAAAGTATCAATACCACACGAATGAAGTATCAGTTGATGCAAGTGTCGATACCTTCCTTCGATACTGACACCCCTACGTATAAGCACAAAGCATCAGTGTTGTCAGAAAGAAAAATAAAATATCCGTAGATGAACAAAAAATTCCATAGACACGAGTATATACATATATATTATTTATTATAAAACTAAATATACATAAATGAATGAGATAAAACAAAAAGTATGAGTTTCTTAGACATATCTTAGCTCAAAATACGCGCGACATACATCTTTTTAAGTCCCTAAATTTATAAACCTAGGGAATTATGAACTTTTAGGTGGCGATGTGGTAACATACGAAGATAGTTACATTCCGTCTGCAGTAAAATGCCTGTGGGTACGGTTCATTTCATTATATATTTAAAAAAGTCGATGTCACTACAAATGATGTTTCATTTCTAGTACGAAATAATTTTCTTGAAAAATCCGTATATCTTGAAAAAAAGCCGTTGTTGCGTAAATGATACCTGAAATCCTTAGATATACGGAATAATCCGTAGATCTGGTGACCCTGGAAAGCATATAACCGTCAGTTGTCTGTCGTCACTGCGCTGTCATTTCTATCGATATTATCGGTAACTGCATACTAAAAACGGGTTATACTAGCGACATCCATCGACGGCATTATGTACAAAATCAGTTAAAATTTAAACCTGGCGCCATGAGGTTTGGACCGAAAACGCCGAGACGCCGACCCAGTTTCTTAATAATCTCATACTGCTACCCGGTATTTAGGGACATCCCCGATCCCTCGTATTGTATCGTGTCGGTATCGCGTGCGCGTGACATACACCTGTTACTGTTATTGTTAGTAGACAGACCTAATATTATGCATTTAATATCGTCGCTGTCCGCAAAAAAGATAGCTTTACTTGCCTATTTAATCCAATTTTTTATGTCCGCGTCCTTTCAAGGGAGTGTCCGCCTAAGATAGATGTTAATATATTATGTGAGTTTTATGGAACTAAATCGGTACTATGAAAAATTGTCCGTCTAAGGGAGATGTCCGCCAAGGAAGATTTATTTTTATATTTAAAACAAAGTCAACGGACATTTGTGATGTGATAATGATTTGCACATCTTAAATATTATAACCTATACCTATTCCATTCTCATGTTGGCATGTTTTTTTTTTAGCTTACCACCACCCAGACGACCCATCTTCAATTATTCGAGAGATGTAAATTATCAGTCTAGTAATTGGAAACCAAAAAATGTAAACACACGGTTCAAAATCAACTACAAGGGTTCGTCAAGAGTAGCAGCTGTATCACATAACCAATTTGTAGATCATATGACGTCATCAAGGGACTTACAAATTCCTCCACGATACAAGCAGCAGGTGACGAACAGTAAAGACAACAAGGAAAACGTTCTCAACAACTCAACAGTTCGAAAAGTGTACAAAGTAGAAAATGGTATGTATTTTTTTTTGTTTGTAGTGACACAAATACTGAATGATTAACTTCCTGATACATACTTTTTATTAATTACAACGTGCTTTAAAGATCAATTTTCTTTAAGGTTTACATCTGAATTATTATACTAAACCTTTTCTTTGATGGTACACAAAAAAATTTATTAAAAATTGGCAAGTTTCAGGATTTTTACAATGGGAGACATAAGTTCATAGTTGCAGTTCTGCCATACCATTGTTTTTGGTAATTATTTACTATAGCGTCCTATCACCTATCGAGCTCAAATTGTGGATACCCCTAGAATGCGTCCTCTTGAACACGAATATGAAATCCGTTTCATGCGCTCATGCCTAGTTTTCAAAAAATTAATGTTTTAATTTGGCACTACTTTACAACGCATGGCGCGCAAATACTAAAAAAAAAACAAAATTTGTGTTAAAATAAAAATCTTTTAAATGATGCTTTAGGAAGGCTTGCAAAGCATGATGATTCTTTAAAATTATCCTTCTGTAAATGAGACAAGAAATCACTTACAAAGTTAATTTCTTGACAGATGTTGAAAATACATGATATAAACATGCAATTGTTTATTTTATCCATTTTTTTATAAGAATTTGGCATTTCTGACCTTCTTATTTGTGTTGCTTGTCCTCGAAAACCTATTTATGTCAAATATTAAATTAGTCTGAATTCTTTTGCGAACTCTAGGTCCATGTCCTACTTTGTGATGTTCTGATTGTTGTCACTACTGTACACGGTATACTGTTACCCAGCAAATAAAGATTTCCATCTCTTGGTTACAGAGGATGAAAAATGTCAGGAACGTTCTCATACAAAACAAAGGAAAGTCAAACTGATGTCCGACATGAAAGTGGAAAATCCTGTTAGCATGCCTGCCATCTTGAGGCGCAGGCAGTTGAGCAGCGTTATTCCACCTACGGGATTTACCCCAGATGTCTGTGATATTTACAAGGAATCTCTGGAGGCTGTTGATCCCAGTAGTCCACTGTGGACCACCTGGAGCAGCGATGACAGTGGAACGGAAAATGGGATGAACAGCTCAGGCACTAGTCAGCAAGTGAGTACTGTAGCATTTATGTGTATATGAGTGAGTTGGTACACCATCTTAATAACTTGAATGGTGCCCAAGATGAGCAATTTTTAAATACCAATATGTTGCTCTAAATGTACATTTTCAAGTTTTGTCAAACTTTAAAATATTAAAAAATGTTTTTTATGATTGGCAAAACATGTTTTTTTTTTAAATTAATTTCAATGGTTAAAATTGCAATTTTTTCCATTTGATGAGTAAGTACGATAATAATAACTAATAAGTAAAATTAAAGAATAGTGTTATATTATTACTATTTAATAATAACTTTCAAAAAGTTTGGTTAATCCAAAATGCAGAATTCAGTTTATTACGCTTTTAATTATCAGGATTTTATGTTTTTGTAAATTATCTTTGATATGATCAGATCACTTCGATATGCTTTCTTAAAATTCAATCAATTTAATAACTGTTTACATTCATGAATCAAAAACCATTTAATTGTTTATTTAGTTGATCTAAACATATCAGAAAAATATAATTATATTCTTAACTTTCCCAGATATCCCGTTGTAATTAATCATCCTTAAGTTAAAGTTGTAATCTGCAATTGGATTGAGTTAAGTAAAGTAAAAATACTATGAGCTTAGTTTAACTCATCCAATACAAAAAAATTTATCCCAATAATTGTGTCCCATCTGATGAGTATACCAGTTGACTTTATAATGATGTATTGAATCTTTTTTCTTACAGAGTCATTTTGCGTTGACAGGCAACTTTTTGCTAGACCTTGAAAGTTTCGTGGTGCATTGCCAATTACCGCCTGTACAAATCAAAGTTCTACCAAGGAAACCAAAAGGGAAAGCTGTTCTTTACGACTGCACCATAAAGGTGAGTAATGTAGATTAGAACTAGGTATAGGTATGAATTATAACCGTAATTTTAAAAAATTGAACATGATTTATCGAAAAATTTGAACAATAAATTAGTTTTTTGTTAGTAATTTTTGCAGTTGAATGTAATTCATTTAGACACATTATTCATGAGAAATTTTATAAATTTGACGAACCAGAAGTTGTTTTTTTTTTAGTTTCCGAGTTTGACTTGTAATGACCAGAGCTTTTATATATATTAGCTGTTTGCAATTTGCATCACTTCATTGTAAAAGTGCTCCACATATCTAAAAATTTTGCTAACTATAGAGCTTTCTGAAATATGGTGAATGCAGGTGTAAAATATGCTAAACTATAATACTATAACTCACGTTAGATAATGAAAGTCCAGCAGGTAGGTATGGAAAATAATAAATAGATTAACATTAACAGAATAACAGATATACTAGAAATAGTAAACGCTTAAACAAATATTTTTCATCAACTGGAAGTTTACTAGCCAATGAAACACACCATCCTTTACTCCATACTCTTTGGCAAACATGAGCCAACATAACTTTTGTTTAACTCCAACAGATGAAGAAGAAGCGTATAAATTACAAGTGATCACATTAAACACTTACAAACACCCTTAGTAAATCCGATTTTTGAGGAGGGGATATCTCCACCAGCAGTGGTGGTACCTTTACAAAAAGGTGGAAACAACTACAGACCAATTTCGTTGCTATCAAATAAACAGATTCTGTGTAATTAATCATAACCAATACGGGTTTGTGAAAGGGAAGTCAACTAATATGCGATAAACCACTTGTAGAAGAAATAAGAGAAGGAATTGATGACATGACTCCTTTGCGGATCTAAAAAAGCTTTCAGCACCCTTGATAAAAAAAAATATGAGTAAGTGTGGGTGTCAGATGCCTGCTGAATGACAGCTTGAGGACATATTTATTTCAAATAACACATTGTGTCAAAATTGATAAATATATTAGTGATAATAGGTGGTGCAATGTGGAGTCCTTCAGGCCAATATAATTGTTTCTTTTGCAGATATTACTGTATTTTATACAAGCGTACATACTGGCTATAACTCAAAATTGCAGTCGAACAAGACCTAACCTAAATTGAAAATGGTTTATTGGAAAATTACTTACAATTAATTATAAAATATTTTGAAAGCTTGGCATCCTTAAAATAATATTTGTTTATTAGCCTCAACGGCTGCTACCCCTCTAACATAATGATTAGTAAACAAGACAGCGGCCTAACTTTGATTTTTTCCACTACTTTGTAAACTTTTCTTATGGTGAAATGCATGTCTGTGCTGTGCTGTCTGCACCTCAAACCTCAACCAACTGCAGATAGATCTATTTCGCTGTCATTACAGCTCATCAGTGCAGTTTAGGTCTAGTGCAGACAGCACGGCATAGAACTGGTTTTGCCTATATACCAAAGCAATGGTACGATGTAAGTAAGAATTTAGATGGCAGTGCCATCTGTCAGCATTATACTGACATGATGACAAAGCCACCTAGCTGCTTTAACGGGTACTACTTCCTGTAGCCTGACAAATTGGCATGTAACTGCATACTTCAATTTGACAGCAGGCCCCCACGGCATTTTTTGCTAGCAGACAGCACAGCATACCCGTGCATTTTAATGTATGTCGGTTCTTGCCCGTTAGCAAAAAGTGCCGTGGGGGCCTGCTGTCAAATTGAAGTATGCAGTTGCATGCCAATTTGTCAGGCTACAGGTCACTTCCTTTAGGAGGTAGTACCTGTTAAGGCAGCTAGGTGGCTTTGTCATCATGTCAGTGCAATGCTGACAGATGGCATTGCCATCTAAATTATTACTTTTCTTATGGTGTTTTACTCATCTAACGTGAGAAAGTGGCTCTTGACCTGACTCGTAAGTTACTGCTTAGGCAGTAAAGTACTTTAACTGACTGGTAACTTAGTTCATGTTGGATGAGTAGGATAAATTTGTACTTTTTCAAATGTAGTAGCCGACAAAACAGTGTATGCGTCCCAACAGTAATGTGTCTTTATCGAACTCGTCTGGTTGCTTGTCTCGTCTCAATCTCCAAACTTGTTTGATAAGGTGCAACTTTACTGCCTTGTTACATAAATAGCTATTGAATTGTAATTACATACAACCTGTTAGCTTATTTGTATTTTTTGTAATCAAACAGTATTTTAATAAATCATTATTATGTATCCACAGCTTCAATAACACCATTGCACTGCAAATGTTCAATAAAACGTATCATTGTTGTGGTATTTTAGCTGTATTTTAACCAGACATAACTCGTCTTGACATTTTTCACTGAAATATCTCTAAATTTTAACAATTTCTGTGTAGGTTGACAAGAATTCTTACAGTAGTTACCCCGCTGAATTCATCAGTGAAGAAGCCAGCAAGGCGTACACTGCCAAACTGGCATTGGACGACCTGATGACTAAGTACACATACAGAAACCGTCAACTTGTGTCAACAGAAAAGGACATTCTGGACAGGATCCCTTCCATGGTTCAGAAGCACAGCAATGGCATCTGGAATGTGCAGCTGGAGAAGAACTATGCAGATATCTTCAATGAACAGTTGCCGAGCAATTGGCTCGAAGTCGTCGACACCAGTCCCAATATATACTGCGAGAGGACCGTCGATAACCGGATTATACTACTGTACTGTCAACCAGGCGAGGTAAGTTGGTTTTGGTTGCTTGCAAGTTGCCTAAGGCTTTCATTTTGTTCTAATTGTATCGGATCATGTTTGCTTTGATAATGCTTGTGTAAAAATTGCTACATTGTGCTGGATTTTGTGTGATATATATATAATTCAGCATCTTGCAATGTGTGGAGTGGGTGAAACATTGGGGGGGGGCATGTTATGAAATATTGAGGACGTTATATATTGAAATGAGACCAGAACAAATTAAAAAACGATACCGTATTCTAATAATCAAATAAAATTGTTCCTTTTCAGTAATCTGGTGATTACTGTTAAAAAATAAAGTTTTTACAGAAGAAAAGTGTGCAGAGGTTTGGAAATTTTAATTTTTGGAATAACCAGAAGAGATGATTTTCTTCTATGAACCTAAAATCTTCCTAAGGCTGTTGAGAATGGACAGTACTTTTATTAGTGTTTATTGAGTTGAATATGACCTCGATTAATCATGTGTCGGGAAAAAATTATACATGTACAACTAAAAAGCAGTACCAAACAATAAAGGAATGGTTAACATTAATGATTGTTCATAACATTGGCTCTGTCCATCTTTCAGTAAAGTAAGCACTCGAATGGCTTCTTCATGGGTTCAGTGCTAGCTAGATGTTAAGTATCACTGATTTTTGCCTAATTAATTGGACGAAATGATACAGTCAACAACCTAAAAGATTGCAAATAAAATGGAAGGATTGGGTATTCACACAAAAATCTTATCGGTGTTTGTACATAAAGATAAGTACATAAAAACTGTTTCTACATAATGTAATATTACTATGTTAATGTTTATGCATGAATACCTTCCATTTTTTTGACTGACTTGATAATTTTTTGGAGAGTGTAAATGCAGAATAGGTATGTAAATTTTTTCAACATATTTTAAAATGTTTTACTCTTAAAGACAGATTTTTTACTAAAGAACACAGCTGATAACTCTCGAAACGTTATTCAGGATGATTCAGATTATTTGGGACATGGTGGTATGCATTGTAGTAATATGTACTATTAATTGAAATATATTAGTTATTTCTGTATTATAGTAATCTGTTCGACAAGAAATGTATATACAAAGGGCATCTAAAGTCTTCCCTCCCCATATTATCTTGTGAATGCATTAAGTAAGAAGATTCTGATATAATGTAGGTAAGATCATTAAAAATTACCTTTTTTTACAGGTAATATGTTTTTCTCAAAACCAATGTGGCATCATATTTAAATTCCAAGGGTGGTCTCATTACATCTCATTTGAAAACCACTTCCATTATCTACAATCAACGTAATTGCATTTTTAAGAATTGTTTAATTTAAATTTACTGAACATAATTATATAATGAAGGTGGCTTTCAAATAAGGTGTAAGATGACTTTCTTGCTATTTAAATTTTTTCAGTTGGTAATGACTATTGCCATATGGCCTTTAAAAAGAAGTTATTTCTTTACAATTTTACTTGCTTTTTATCAGAACCTTAAATTTAAATAATGTAGAAAGGTACTGAAACATGTTTTCACATAAATTTTATGCCTCTATTAACCATTTTTTTGTATTAAAAATATGATTCATTGGGTTAGTCAATGTTTAAGTGCAGTACCAGTGATTTAATGAATAAGATTTGAAATGAGTGACAACTGAATTAAAAAACAAAACACACAGTTGAGTACATATATATGTCATAACCTCATTGGTGGTGCGACCCAAAGGACCCCGCTGCTATTTCTAACCTGTAATAACCTTAAAAATATTGCTGCAGAGTAATCAATTTTTATTTTCTTTTCTTCAAGGAAGGTACAGGCTAGTGACCACAAATACTTGTGCTACCTTTTTCTGAAATTAAGGAAACTAGGGCCAGAATGTTAAAGCTGTATTTTGCATTTTCATTTAGTGTTATTTGGTATAATTGGTTATTTTTCTACTTGTGCAGAAGGAATAGGTATACAATTGATATTTTTATAGATATATTATATGGCACTGATTGCTAAAACAGAAAATTTATTGAAAATATCAAATAGAAAAGTAAAATTCTGTTTCAATCAGTTTGACTTCAGATGCTGCTGCATTTTTCTTTGTTTCAGAACAAATCATCAATAGTTTTCCTTATGCAGAAATAAGTAGTCTTTCACCTGGACTATGAATGAATGAATGAAAGATTGATTTTTCTTATACTTCTTTCTTAAGGTAAAGAAATGGCAGCATTTCACCATCAACAAAATGACAAATTGCATGTGTGACATTTTACAGTCTGCTCCTAAAACATAACAAAACAACCGAAGTGTGATACATCAATAAATTAAATGTGGTTTGTTTTGAAATCAGCAGATTTTTTTTTTCTTTTAAATAGTGTAACTGTTTTTTTCGTGAAATTGCTATACAAGCCTTGTAATTAGAGGGACAAAATGTTAAGCATTTTTAAACAAGAAAAACTTATGTAATTAGCGCCGTCTATGTCCTGATACAAAATATATACTAAAATTAGATGTATGCCAAGAAATCTTAATTTTCTGTAGGCTCCTGCAGAGACACTTAAATTATGGATTATTTCAATTTTGTAACATACAGGTCTTTCTTTTGTACATATATGTAAATTGTAATATTTACAATTTTGCTGCCTTCTGATGTACTGATACTTATTAAAAATGTACAGTCAGTTGCAAAATTCATGCAACACCTGTTTTTGAACTTCAGGCTAAAACTTTATTTAATTTTTACTTCCACATCCAACGGATGGGAAATATTGTATCGCGAAAAAAAATTTCAAAAATTTCTGTTTGCTCATTCGCTTTAAAATGGTCGAAAACAAAAAAAAAACAAAATTTGAGCAAAAACAAATTTCTTGTCTGTGTGTCTGTGGTTTTGTTTGTATACACGATAACTTTCGAAAGACAATATGTGAACTTGGGATTTGGCAAACGTATAAATCTCAACTACTCAAAGCAACCTATTGTTTGTGGGGTAGGTACAGTATCGGGAAGAGGGCGAAATGGGGGGTAACTACCCTTTTTGCAAATTTTTTTTTTTCGTTTTAATATGTGATTAGTAGTATAACTGCTTGTATTATTCGTTCTTATAAATTTTCTGTGCAGCAAACTGTTTAGAAGATATTAGCAAAAAAGCGTCACTTAAAGAAAACTGTTTATCCTAAATATCTCCGAATATATTTAATATATTCAAAAAATGAAAATACTATCAGATAGGAAATAAAATTTCTCACAAAAAGTGTCTTAGAAAATTTATCCAAAATTTTGACATTTTTGAAATATCCCCAAAAAACCTATTTTGGACCCTTCTCGTCCAATTTTTTTTAATTTTGGGATTATGTAGAAAATCAAATTTCTGTACAGAAAGCACTCTTGTAATTTTTTGTTAAGTTAATAATTTTTGAGTTATTTGGAAAAAAAACGATTTTAAATTTATATATTTTTGCTAATATCACGAAGACTGTTTGTCTTAGAATAAATATGTAGAGAGAAAAAATGCTCAAAACATGATTACTAATCATATAGTATAAGAAATAAAAACGTAAATGTCATTTTGAGAATTGGATGTGGAAGCATTGATTCAATTTGCAGCGGTTTTTTCTGCAGACTCCTACAGAGACACTTAAATTGTGGATTGTTTCAATTTTGTAACATACAGGTCTTTCTTTTGTACATACATACATGTAATTTGTAATATTTACAATTTTGCTGCCTTCTGATGCAGAGACTTATTAAAAATGTACAGAAGGTTGGCAAATTCATGTACACCTGCTCTTGAACTTCGGGCTAAAGCTTTATTGAATTTTTTTTGTACTAAACAGCACTTATCCACAAGATCATTGCTGTATATTATTCCCATATGTAATGGGTTAGTTATCTTGCTTTAGGCAATTTAAACCTACTTTTTGTTTCATGAATTCTGCAGCCGACTGTACATGGATTAAAAACATACTTGTGACAGTCATGCTGTGTCTGAATTGTTAATTATTGTTACTCATATCTTACAACTTATGAATGTTGTGTCTTGTGGCATCGTGGTGTGCTCACAACTATAACGTACTAATGACCTTGTGGGCTGTTGTTTTGGTCTAGAGCTTGTGGCTTTGCACTAACTCCCTCTAAAGCACATACAAATATCTTAGGTTTTTCAGAAAGGTAACCGTCTGTTCAGTCCTCCTCTCACGGAAGTCTCCGTGGCTAGCAACACCGTTAGGTTCTCGGAGAATGGAACTTTAATGGCTCTGGTGACTTGTGTTGTTTCAGCGGCTGAAATCTGGTGTCGACAGACTTACACTCCTGAATCAGTAAGTACTCATTAGATTTATTGAATGTTTTTGCTTTTATCTAAAATACTAGATAGCTGTAATCTTGTCTTTCTTTTATTATTGTCATTTATTGCGTTATCATATTGACCTCTTATTAACGTGGCAGAAATTACTGGGTTTTACCCCAACAATTCTTTTTGTGCAAAAGATACAAATTAATGAGATTTGGCGCAATCCTACAAAATGTACAGGGTTTTGAAATTTTTTGTGCTTTTTAATTTTGTGTAACTTTGTTATCTCCAACAATTTTCCAGAGAAATTAATTTTAATATCTCTGTACATACTAAAAATCAATATAAATTCTTTGACTTTAAACATGGCTAGCTTTGAAATGAAAAAAAGGAACTATGATGAGTTTATTAATTAAACTTATTATTAAAGCAAAATATTTTTTATTGTAACACATAACTAGAAAAGATGTTACATTAATATATAAAACAAATAATTATTACTAAGCTGTTTTTGTTGTAAAACAATTACCGGGATGCTACCTAATCTGTTGTTCGGTATCCTGAAACGAGTTATCCATAGCTTTGACAATAGAGTCGTCCCGCACATTAAAATTTGGTAGTTTTAACCTATTCCTTTTATTGATTACGTCATGAATACTAGTGCTACGCATCTATTTTGCTTTTAGATTAATTCAACTTGTAAGAAACGGCGGTAGAAAAATTACCCTATTTCAAACATTTTCTTAAATCCACCAACAACTACGCAAAAGGTTCCTAATTTCCGTCATACGCACTGTTACAGCTCCCTAGGTAACAAGGTGCTCACTGTTGTCAGTTTTATAAATAGCCAGAGAAATACAAATAATGTAATGGGAGTGAGAGAGAGGGGCAAAGATATAACCGTCGTCAATATTATAATGTAAAAATTAGGCTTTTTAGAACATGTGACTTTCGGAGCGACTGCCAGGGGGCACATGTCAAAACGATGCAGTTTCTAGCACGCTGTCGTAGAAGCCCCATTACTTAATGCTAACGTCAGTCACTAGAGCTAGGACATTCGATTCAATTCAAATCGTTCAATCATTCGCGTAGATTCGGATCATTCAAGTTGTTCATATGGATCGTGAATTGAAAGTGACAGCGGTGTCTCCTGTCTCGCCACAGCATATAAATATGCTGTCATGCTGTGTTCTTGTCGTGTGCTGTCGTCAGCCGACGACGCACAAACGACACTGATTCATTAGCTGTGAGCCAAATCAAGGCATGAGTCATTCAATTTGAACGACTTGGTCATGAAGGACCCAACTCTATCAGCCACGCGTCCGTTTCCAGGGTTTCGCAGACGCGTCCCATGCGTGCGCTTTTTGCCCCCTGGACGCCATATTGGATGACGTAATCTTAAAAAGCCTAATAGGAATAACCTGTAACTGTTTATCATAACACTTCTTAATGTAAGCCATTCTTACAATAAAAAAAGAACAACAGATTACCCAAATACTTTGACAACATCTTGCTCCACCACTTAATCTGACAAATACGAAACTCGAAAATTTGACCAACCTATGTAAACAAAAACGTGTGGCTAAAATCAGGTTAGGGTTATTACGTTGCACATGGGACACATGCAGCACGTGCGAACGTGCAGTGTTGTCAGTGGTACTTTACTGTTTTCTTCCTAACGACGGCCAAAGACAGTCCTGACAGTTTCGAAATTTATCATATCGTTCTCATATGTAAGTACACAAACTTTAAACATTATCAAGCGTCAAGCGTCGTTTAATTCCTCATAATAAAAACATTGTTTCAAAAGCAGGTCCGATGGTTAAAGTGCTTTTGTGTTTCAACAAAACGCCAGTGAATGCGCTTATTATATTGAACTTTTTCATTATATAATAAACTGACTGAAAGATGATTTAAGTTATTATCACAAATTCGCCTTAAGTTGACCTAGGTATCAATGTCACAATGCCAGTTTACGAATACATTCCTCACGGTATCGCGAAAATTTGCCCACATTGGCAACACGACGGCAGCTCAAAAAAATGTAAACAAATATCACTTGCAATGCCGCTGGAGCACTGGCTATTATTGGCGTTTCTCKCTTTCGTCACCTTGAGAACCTTTTATGTCATCTCCGTGGCGGAATATCGAGGTATTTGAAAGGGATATTGAAAAACCATACTTTAACATTTTTTTTTCTCAGTAAACAAGAACCGGAAAAAATCGCAAAAAAATGTCTTTGTGCTTCAATTTCTATGTGCATTTTAAACGTAAAGTAAAAAAAAATTGTGGGAGGACCCCATTAACTGTTATTTCATCTTACATCAAGGGGATGACATTAAATCCTACAGGGTTTTCAAAATAAACAATTCAGTTTATACTTATAGTGTGTGGCTCACCACAGTACATTTTGAATGTCATTTCAGACTGCATTTGAGGAAATGTGCATAGCCCTAGAAGGTTACTACAATGAATACGGCTCGACATTGCAAACACAGAACGTATGCGTCGGTGGCTATTACGTCGCCAAGTACGAAACCTCCTGGATAAGAGTGCGTGCCGTTGAGGTGAAAGGTAACGATGTGAACACGTTTTGCATCGACTACGGAGATGAATATCCGACAACCGTCCAAAATATCTACCGAATGAAGAGGGAGTTTGCAATCGAGCAAGCACAGGCTTTCGTGTGTAGGCTGGCGGGACTGGAGGAACTGTATGAGACGTCCAAGAATTCAGAGCACCTGCACAACTTGATCAATCGAGAGGTTGTATTGGAGATGGCAACAGACGAGAATGGTAAGTAGTTGACTGATTTGCCTTTTTTTATTTATATCTTTGATAGTACATTTGCCTATCAGCACTCGTGGGATACGCAGATCCCCTCTGAGTGCCATAAAAGAAAGTAACAAGAGATATCAACAGTCATGCAAACAGGATAAAATATCCCATAACAAAAATACTGATATCTGATATAGGGTCAGCAAGTAAAAGAGTAATGCCTCTGTAGTTGGTACATTCTTTTTTGTCCCCTTTTTTGTAGATCAACAGTATTACATCCACCATCCAGTCATGTGGGACTTTTCCTTCGTCCGTTGCTCTGTTGAATATGTCTGTCAACATTTTCATTCCCCTTTCTCTGATGTTTTGTATCCTTTCAGTTGTCACCATGTCATGCCTTGGCGCTTTACCCCTCTTAAGCCTTTTGACAGCATTTATGACTTCTTGGAGTGTTATTTCTTTTAGATTGTTTGTATTTGGGATCTCTAGTACATTGTTTGTGTTACTGTAATGTAGAGATTTTGTGTTTTTTTTGTCTACACATTTTTTACAACAAGAAACGGTTCTCGTTATACCAAAAATACTTAAAAAGTTGTAAGAGTGTTTTGCGATCAGAAATTTGATTTTCTATACATGGTGTCCCCCTTTATATAGGCAACCCCTCGGAATCTGAAAGCTGGTGCAAAATAATACTATATTACAGTATAAGGGATAAAATGTGGGGGTTGGCCCCCTCCCGCCCCCCCAAACATTTATTAAAAAAATGTATACATCATTTTAACAGCTTCTACTTCAAATAATAATAGCTACAATTGGATGAAATTATATCAACTGGTCTAAGAGATATTTCTAAGAAACTGTTTCTCTTCCGTCATGTTTAAGAGTCAATATCTCAGTAGGCGGACGTTATTTCAAAAAAAGTTATACTGTAAGATACTGTTATTTTTGCACCAGTTTTCAGATTTCGAGAGGTTGCCCACGTAATGTGGGACACCCTGTATATGGGTTATCGTTGTGTTGACTAAGTTTATTCTATCGATTTCTATTGAAAAAAATCGATTATGCCAAATCTCACAAACAATTCAATAGGTAAGTTATTCTCATGTTAGGTGAACTTCCTAAAAAAATTATGATAATAAGAATTTACTTAAACCAAAATTTTTGTTTAAAACTCACCAGTATTTTATATACAACTGTGTTTACACCTTTTCAAACCCAGTTTATGCATGTTAGGAACGTAAGAAATACATAAATGAACTAAATAATACTATTAAAATTTAATATATCTCTAATAATAATATACAGGGTGACAAGGAACATGTGGGAATCTAACCTAACCTAAAACTGAAGCAAAAATTATACGTTCATATAACTTTTTTTTTGTAGAAGGCTCTGAGATATTTCAATCTTTTATTACTCTATTTGGGGACAATTTTTTTGTTCTGCTCAGCATGATCTACAGTCAGCAATGCGTTGATGCACATAAAGCGGTTACAACATTCCCACCCATACTTAAATGTGTTTAGAAGAAACCCTTTGTTCCTTGAACTCTAAAAACTTTTGGGCAAATCTTGCTTTCGATACTTGGATACTTTTGCATACTTTCGGACTTCGATAGTTTTGAATACTTTCAATACTTCAGATAATTTTGAATACTTTGATACTTCAGTACTTTTAAACACTTTCGATACTTCAATACCACAACAATGTGATATCGATACTCGATACTGTGGAAGGTGTCAGATATTGATGTTCTGAGATGCCCAGCCCTAGAATTTGCTATCTAATAGGGATGTTGGCTGTAATTAAATTAAAACATAATTTGAATGTAAAGTGGTAGTGTCTATGATGTAAATACTGAAGATGACGATAGTTTTCTTTATTTTTACGTAATTTTATTAATATTTTACAAACAAAATGTAATTTAAATCTCTATCAAGTCACATGACAATGAACACCAATATGCGTGCATGACGTCACTTGTTCCTATCCATTAGAGTTGGGTAGTCCGGGATCCGCAGATAGATCCGGTTCTACTGGATCCAAGCAACTTGCGGACCCGATCCGTCGGACCCGTTCCAGTGGGTCCGACACGGAGTGAAACGACGGCGACTTGTAACAAATTACATGTTGGGCACCGATTCTTCAGTATAACCAGTGCAGTGGATCCGAAAGGCGTAGACTTAGTTGGGCTTTAGTATTATGCATTCAATACTTTATGACTGCAACCTACTGCAATTGTTCACATTGCTTTACTTACTTTAATCATATTACACACAACTATAAAAAGATCCCATTTTAAATGAATCTGAGTTGAAATGAAATGCCAAATATATTTATAAAAACTAGATTTTTTAAAATTTCATATCAGTTCAGTGCATTGTAAATTTTGGATCCGATTTTTTAATATGCAGGTATGTAACCAAACAATATAAAATTACTGAAAAGTATTTTTAATGTAGTTGTATTCACTTAAATATAAATATAAAATGTTTATAAATTAAAAAGGTTTAATGCGCGTGCCTATACAAAAGGAAACATTTTGACGCATTACATTTTTATTTAAAGATTAGATACTTTGAAATAACATTATAATATAATACATTCGAAAGAGATAATCAAATAAAATAAACCACGCAAGTAAATCTCATGGCTCAAAGTTGGGGTCAGTCGTTCCAGTATACACGGTTCACTTCACGGACACGGACCGATGCGGATTGGGATCCGTAGAACGAGTCCGAACGGACACACATCTCTACTATACATCGTTTACACTGTCAATAGGCTTCATTGTTTAAATAAAATAATTTTGTAATAATCAATAATTTCTTCGAGATTCGCTTTGAAAGCGTTTGAAAGGTGCTTCTATATCATGGAAAGTGGATTTATTACGGCAAATAGTTCAAATTTACCGAAAATTGACTGTTTTACTGTGCCAACCTTCTTCGCAACAAAGAGTAACTTCTTTTCTGCTAAATTCAAAAATGTGAAGACCTCCATGTAAGTAATCTACCAATATTTGTTAGTTCTGTGCCTAAACTATAAATTAGAGTAATAATACATTTTTGATTGCGTCGCTATAAGCGCCGGATCCCTGCGGGCAAGCTAAAGCCACATTTTCCTGCCATTTGCTGAACGTGGAACATGAAGAAATAGCTTGTTAGGTGTTCTGATTGTAGTGAATGCACACTGTGGCACAACACAACACTTATAAAACTTAGAATTCATATTAAATAGCAATAAGTGCGAAAAAACTTTAAATCGCCTTATCAGTTTAACCGTGTTTGAGAATAGGTGACGTCACAGCTGTCACGGTGACAAGGTATTGGCGTTTTGGAGCAAAATTTGGTACTGAATTTAAAGACATGATTTTTAAAGCTTTTAAACGGTTTAAAAAAATTATAATTAATATTCGGGGTTATGTAGGGTACTTATGCACAATTTAGAACACTTTCCCAAAAATAGTCAACATTCCTATTATGTCCTGTTATAATTTCAGTGAATTTTTTTGATGACAAAATAAACTAAAAAGAAATGTTTTTGCAGCGGGAAAAGTTGACCCAGTTGATCCAAGCTTGTATGTCATAATGCGTGACAGCGAAACAGGCACCTGCATCAACGAGGACCTAATCTCACTCATCAGCATAGAATCTGCTACACCGTGCTTAAACAAGGTAACCACCTCAATATATCCTTCCATTTTACTTAACACACCGTGTTCCGTTAGACTGCGGCGACAGAAGTGTATGTGACCAACGTTGAAAACAACGGTGACATATACGTCCAAGTTCATTCGGCCGGCTACGAAAAATTGGAAATTCTCCTCGACGACCTGGAAAAAACGATAAACGAGAACTCCAGCTTGGCCAGAAGCAACAACATCACGTACGAGAACAGCAAGAATCGGTTGTACTTCGCCAAGTACAAAGCAGACGACCACTGGTATCGTGTCAAACTGATCGACTGGGACCCGAGCAGGACGTACGCGCAGATATATTTCGTCGATTACGGAAACGCGGACATCGTCAAGGTTCGAGACGAGGTCATGTACGCGCTCGACGAGCTCAGCGACGTCATCACCAAGTATCCTCATCAGGCGCTTAAAGTTCGGATGGACGTACCCATAGTACCGCGGGACTTCGTCGACAAGGTTAAGGAGCTGATGCCGGACGGCCATCCTGTGCTGGTCAAGATCGTGCGGTACAACGAGGAAGGCATACCAATCGTGGAGTTTTTCAAGAGATCTGATCCTYAGAACATGCTGTTCTCGGTCAACTTGGCTGTGACGGAGGAAAGGTGAGGTTAATTTATTTATTTATTTATGTTACTCCTTGTACAGGGTGAGCAAATAAGAGAGGTGTCTGGTTACATAAACCAGTAGCCCTAAAGCTTTGGGGTAAAAAATTTCTGAACTAAAGCGGCCAAGAGAAAATATTTTCGAGTTTGTAAAGTGACCGCTAGAGGGCGATGTGGCACCTCCAAAGTATAGAATTAATGTTTGTGTCATTTTTTGCCTAATACATTTCTTCGGTATTAAACGTATTAAAATTGTTTGAACTAAAAACTACCATTTTAGTTTAAAACATTTTTTTGTTAAATGTCAAATAAAGGAGTGGGGGGGCGGGTGAATATTAATATAGAAAATCGCTAATATTTCAGGTTTGACTTGGCTGATGTCAACTGACGAGGTGTCATTTTCAAGAGCTATGTGCCTTTATAAAAAGCAATTTTAAGTGTCAGATTATAGTGTGTGTGTTGACCGTTTTCTGAAGTTACTACGTAAATATTCATTTTTCTCAAAATTTTTAAATACCGTTTACTTCATTAATAAGTTAATGTAGTGAAGACCGCACCACTCTTCTTTATTTAATGGCTTACTAAGGGTTTCCGACAAATTCTGATTGTGAAAATCAGGCACTGTGTAAAAGGAACTTTCTTAAGAATGTTGCTTAGCTCTGCATTTTTAATTCGCATTTGTTCAACAACATTCACGTTAGTTTTCACTGCAACGAAATGCTATTTCGTATCTAGTAAAAATTGTGTATCATTGCTTGTGGTAACTGTAGTAGGGCAGTGCATATATGTATGACAGTTTAAACATCAGATTTAAAACTAGTTTTACTCGGTCTTGGTCTACTGATATATCCATTCTTCTTAAATATTCCATATTAAATATGTTTAAGAACATAGGAGATAAATATAGGGTTAACAGGCCAACAGATGTATGACCCGGATTTGAACCCGGGACCTTTTTAACCCTAGTCGAATGTGCTAACCAATTAGCGTTCAAAAGGTCCCGGGTTCAAATTTCGTTCAAAACTGGCAATACTTTTTTCACTACATAATATGTTGGTCTGTTAACCCAATATTTACCTTTTAAACTTTGTGTTTGTTTTAATTTTTTGTTTGCTTCAGCAAAAGTCCTCCAGAAGATGGAAACAATAATGCAGCGAGGAACTCAAAACTGCAGAGGCTAATTTCATTAAATCAATTTCCAGATTGTAGTTCAAGTAAGTCGATAAATTTCACGCATAAAAATTATGATGCAAAGATATTGTCGTAAAATTCAGATATTTCAGATATCGAAATGCTTAATAATGCTATTAAGTTTGATGTTTGTTTGTTTTAAAATGTTTAATAATTAAATTTTTTTTTACAGAAAATGTTCCTTCGACTGGAGCACTAAAATCACCACCTTTACCACCAATAGGAGAATATTTTGATGTGAAAGTTCCATGTGCGGTCAATCCATACAACTTTTGTGTAAGTTTACCAAATTACACTTGCTTTAAAAGAAATTATGTAAATTGTTGTGTGTATAGCAATACATTTTGTTGCGATTTGGACATTAGTCATTTTTTTTTTTAGTTAAACTGTACCTTCATTTTTTTAATATAGTCTATTGTTCTAAAACTATAGCTAACTATTAAATAACCTTAAATTTCTTCAGTTCTCAATATTTACCTTGAGAATACAGATCAAAAAAAACTATATTTTTAATAAATATTTTTTTATTTCTCAGTGGTATACTTAATTTTTTTTTATAGAGACCATTATTTTGAGATGCAAGACAAATCTTAATTTTTCATTAATTATAGAATATAATATGTATGCTATTGTAGTTGCATTTTTTTAAATAATTTTACTTATAAAGGGTTTTGGTTTTCTCTGTGCTGCATTGAAGTAAACTTGTTTATAAATAGCATCTCACTAATTTTTATAACCTCTAGATAGAAGTAAGAATTTAGATTGCAATGCCATCTGTAAGCAAAATACTGACATGATGACAAGGCTACCTAGCTGCCTTAAGAGATTCAAATTGGTCAAAAATTTTTCAATTGGTTGCAACTTGGCCATTTACAGCATTTTTTTTTTAACTCCAAGTTGAGAATGCCACAGAGGCGTAGCATTTCAAAATTCGTTGCGGTAAACATTTAGATAAAAGTTTGAAGTAGTTTTTTTATTTATTTTTTTAATGGCACTTGTTTTATTTTTTAATGTAGTGTTATATTCTCTGATCATTTGCAATAGCATTCTTTTTATCTAAAATTTACGGTACTGTTGTATTTTAACATTTTAGTATCAATTGTTATAAAAAGAAATCTATGATAGATTTAATGAATAATTGCCGATAATTATTGCAATTAATATGAGAATGTTGAAATCTCTGCTACAAGCATTTAAAAGCATTTAAAAATTAAAAAACATATTTTTGATTTAATTTTAGTTAGCAAGTAGAAACTGAACACCCTGTATAAATGGCAACATAAATTCATATGTCAAATTAGTTATCCTTTTAAAAAGCTGAAGAGCCACTGTATTTTACTTAACAATATAATCTATAATTACTTTTCTGCTTTGTTTTTAGGTACAGCCATACACATCAAGTAAGGAATTAGGCAAGTTAATGACGGCGCTGCAAGAAAGGTGCAAAGAGATTAAATACAGTCCTCTACAAATAGATGATATCCAACCTGGCAAAATATATGCTTCTAAACATGTAGATGGCTTTTGGTATAGGTACAGTTTTACAATAATTGGGATGCCTAGTTTCTTGTCTAAACTTAAATCTTGCCTTTTTCAGGACCAGCGTGATAAAAGTCATCCATGAAACTTCTATATCTGTCTTTTACTGTGATTTTGGATATTATGCTAATCTGACAAGTCAGCAGTTGATGCCATTAGACTATGAATTTACTCTTTTACCGTTCCAAGCAATAAAAGCGAAGTTAGTTGGTAAGTATTCCACATCAAGTTTTTTTTTGCTCTTTCACAGGAATCTAGTATCTGCAAAGGTTGTGGTTGCGGAATATAATCCCGGGATTTTGGGACCAAGGAGTACCAATCCCGGGATTGGCAAAAATTGTTAATCCACAATACATAATACAAATAGTTATATTACACAGAAATTATAATTTCGATTTCAATTAATTTTACTTGTTGACTTAAAACTTGCTATTCGGAATTTAGTAATTAGCCAACTTATTGTGCATCTGAAGATAAGAATAATCAATAGACAGAATAACATAGTTGTAAAAACCTTTGTATGCTTTTTTGGCTTGCTATAATTTAACAAGTAAAAGAGCAGAATCCCATGTCAGAATTTTTTTTACATGTTTACTATGTTTTTTCTGATGTTTCCCTTTTTTATTTCTAAATATTACAAAAGATTTAATTTTTTACTTTTCTTTTTGCAGTGCAAAACTTACGTTGTTTTCATCCAAGCAACGGCTGTTTTTTATACAGTCATCAGCATAACCTTTTGAATCCTCTTTTTAAGTTAAAGTTAATGATATGTTCTTTAACTCTATTTTTCATAGCTCTACCGGATTGGCCTACAACATATATAATGTTGGTACTATTCACATATCATTTTGCAAATGCTACTTTTTTCCAATTTATTAATTTTGGGTTTTGTTAACCAGTAGGCTTCTAATATATTATAATTTAATGAAGAGAACATTATAATCCTTTTCTCTATTGTTGGGCACTATATGAGGTGTGGCAATTAAGTTCTGGGAATCTAGTTATAATTTGAGAACTGGCAACACTGCGTTGTCTGTGAACATATGTCTGGTTCTAGTCAATGTTTGACGTCATTACCAGGTTTGGTTTGTTTTTTATGCTTGTTTTCTGAAAATAACTTTTTTAGTAATGCTCTCCATCCTTTTCTAACCTCCGCTGACTTTGTGTACACATCTGGAGTTCGTACTCAAATATCCAGGTCTTATCCAGTGACTACCAGATTCAAACAAACCCTGGCACATTGATTTTTGCCTGTCTTTTTGTGCCATTTGTGAGCAGTTTTGGCACCATTTGGCAAATCTTTCGCATGTTCAAAATTTTGTGTACCATCTTGCGAACTGTTTCTTTGTTGATGTTTAACTCTTCTGACAACGCATGAATGCTTAGGCGCCGGTCAGAAGTGATCAGTGCGGGCGGTTGACATTCGCTTTGGCCCGTGACGTGACAGAAGCGCCTAATGCACATCGTCATCTGCCAATTCACGTCCCTCCCTGAACCGCTTCGACCATACAAACACGGGCATTTTTGACATGCACTCATCTCCGTACACCAACAGCAATTTTTGGAGGATTTCCAAAGGTTTTTCACCAGATTTTACTGCAATTTGGATCACAACACTTTGCTTCTGATGTGAGTTACTCATTTTCACTTCACTAAAAAAGTTTCTTTCAAAAAACAAGCATAAAAACAAACCAAAACTGGTAACGACTTCAAACTTCAACTGGAATGTCCCTTCTTTCCAGACATATGTTTACAAACAATGCAGTGTTGCCAGTTCTCAAGTTATTAATAAATTCCCGGAACTTCATTGCCACACCTTGTATAATGTGATTTTTTTCAAGTAATCTGTCTAAAACTTTTGTGTCGTAGTTGTGGAGCTTTTGAATTCATTACTGTTAGTCTATATTTTTCTTCTTTCATTATAAACATTTTGAGGGTATTAATAAATTACTAACATCTTTTTGGAACCGATCCGTGAAATCTGATTTAAATTGTGGAAAGTTACTTGTGTTTATTAAGTTATTTATTTTATTTTGATATTCTTTTGTTTCCAAAATCAACACTGTATTACTTTTGTCAGCTTTAGAAATGGTCAACAAATTGTTTTCATTGTTTGTTTTGTACTGTTTATTAATTGAAGTATTATATAGCATATTACACTTCTATTTGTTCGAAATGGTTAGCGAATTATTCAATAAATAGTGTGAAACAAAGCACAAACAAAAACCAGTTTTTTTAAAGCTATTCAATATAGTAAGAATGATCAACTTGAAAATTAAAAAAATAATAATAACAAGATAACTCAATTTCTTTGATTGTAGATTTATTTTGTATTTAAACAAGACAATAATGAGCATATGAGAATATGAGCATTGCAATGTGTCAATTCCGACAATCCCAGGATTGAAAGTTTTAATTCACGGGATTTTCATATCAAGAAAACTTTCGGGATTCCAGGATTATATTCTCCAGTTGTAAAATAAATTGTGTTTTTTACTGCACTTTGAAGTTTTGTTTTGAAAAAAAAATCATTTATAATCACTGACAATACTACAAAATTGGATTATTATGTGTATTCTGCACACTCACAATCTATTACTACCCTTGTTTACTAAGACCACCAATTATAACCCGAAATGGATACAAATTACTGTTTTCAGGGAAATGACTAATTTTGATGTACCAATTTAACTTGAGTTGTCCACTATGCTGCATACTGTTTGTTTTCTTTTGTCTTACTCAGTTATTTAAACCTGTATGTGGTTTATTAATTTGCTCAGTTTGTGGCTGTCATTTCATTCATTAAGTTTTTTGCTTCTATAATGTAGTGGAACTAGTAACAGCAAAACTTGCTTTGCCAGTTATTTGATTTGTTTGTTTCGTTGAAGTTAAATCTTCTAAAAACAAGTTACCACCCATGCTTTTAATTTGTACTTGAGACTTTTTTTGAATGAAGAATAAAATTGAATTGGATTGTTTACAAGTAAATGAACACAAATATGGTAATCATTTGCTTTTCTGTTAATTTGTAACTATAAAAGCTCATTATTTTCCAGGTATAAAACCAAAACAGGAGAAGTGGACCATGGAAGATTGTAAATATTTCGAGAATCTAGTTTGTAAAAAAGCGTTTGTCTCAATATTAGTGTCGATTGAAAAGGATGTGCTATATAAATGCGATACGGTTTTAAATCTCAAACTCATTGACACTTCCACTGAGGAAGATACATATGTTGATCAGATTTTGGTAAGAAAAGGAATAGCTAAAGCTTGTTAAAATTTCAAATATAGATTTAGACACTCAAAAGCAGTGGCTCGCTGCAGTGCAATAAAAAAGGTACCTATTTGAAGACTGAAATTTGATATAGTTGTTTTGGACATAATGATGTCAGTTTGAATGTTCCACAAGCAATGAAAGACAATTTTTAAAAGGTTGGACTTTGGTAAGTTTAAATTCTACAAAATTCCTACTTCTTTTAAATCTAGAAACTTATGTTCAAAGGATTCTTATATTGCACCATCAAGAATTTAATCCCTACGCTTTAAACGACCCATAATTTGTGTTAAGATATACATGTCAAAACAATAGCCAACATAGATGTGTTGAGTTTGTGGTGTTTTAGAGAAAGTAAGTCAAATGTTTGGAGATAATGGTTATGTCACATAGAATATGACTTTGTTGGTACCTGTTTGCATTTGATTGCATTATAACTGTTTTAGAAAGTACTTTCCTCATGGTACTAGAACTACAACATTTCATCTTCAAATGATCTAACATATTAGCTGCCCTGTAACCAGTTTGACCATGCATGATTTTGCCTTACACATCTATATTCAAAATATGTCTGTGATTCACAATTAGGTTGCAACATTGGCATTAAACATAAACATTTCATTTTGAAAGGTCAAATAGTAACAGTTTATGGAATACTAATAATAAAACACATGTTTATGATCCTGCTTCCAAATTTTTATTTCAGCAAATACTAACATTTCAAGTGCCAAGCGGCCTTCTTCAGTAGCCTAACAAGTATAACTTGGTGGTTGAAATGCTGGCATTCTGCTTAACCAAAAATAAAAGTTTGGAAGTAAGATCATTGACAAGTGTTTTATTAATATTATTTATAACTTCCAAAATTGTGAAGTTCCTCCATATCTGACAACTGACAGCTATCAAAAGGGTTTAGTGCCCCAACAAATAACCAAAATATTGCAACATAACATGTTTTGCGTTATAGTGTGTGCTAGAGTTTGGTACCGTTTATATTGTTTTTTTTTAGAATTGATTGGCTTAAATATAGTCTTCTGAATTGTTTAATCCATGCTGCCTACTTAATTCACAAGGTTTACCACTATAATCTTTTTTAGGGTCAAATGTTCCTACAGTTCTCAATGCTGCATAATAATCGACTACTAAACAAATTGGTATTTTTGGTCACCAAAGGTTAACTCGATGTCACTTGCACACACTGACATAACCTAAAATGCCACAAAATAAACTCGCCGATACTTGCTGGCCATTTTTTTGACATGTTTACCCTGTTTGCGGTTAGATCCACATAAATTCCAGTGCTTCATATTTTTAGCACTACAGTGCTACACGAACTTTTGAGTACCAAATAATATTTGGCATATTTTATGTATAAAATATACATATTTGAGTTTTGCTTGAATATAATCCTTATTTATTATTTTTCTCACTTGTCATTCCTTGATTTATATGTATCTATTTCAGTATTCATTACTAGCGTTTTATGTTAGGAATAAATACTTTTTTTGTAATGATATATTAGAATGAAGTTTTGTTGCTTTAAAAATGCATGTTTATGATCACAATTATTAATTGTTCTGTATTTTTTGTTTGTTTGTTATAAGCAATAAACATTATTAAAAAACTACTGTCTTTTAATTGTCCATATTCCTTCTTATATCAGCTGTATTTACAGGGTGTCCCATTTTCAATACCCTCATTAGGCCAGCCAAATGAAATTAATTTTTGAGCTTCAATTTCAATAATCATTGGCAGTAAGATAACCAGTGGATTTTTTTACAAATCCTCAAGAAACCTACAAAGAAGAAAATGCTGAAGATGTAGATGCAGCATGTTTCTATTTACACCAAGTTTGCACACTTAGAAGTATAAAATGCAAATTAGTCCATTTAAAACAAAATTAAAAAATGAAAATGGCTTTATAGAAACTTGACTAACTAAATTTCAGTTCACTGATATCCAATTTAGTAAATTAATTCATTATTATTTTACTTTTTGAAAAGTTTATGCGTAGAAAACAAAAGAATTGTAGAATGGGAAGTGCAGTAAAGGCTTTTCCCCATTTTTATAAACAATTTATGATGTGACCTGCAAGAATTAGCGTAAAAATGAAAGAAATCAAAAATACATTATAGTTTTATTTGAATCAGATTAATAGTTTAAAAATTATCATGCGTTTATTTTAGTTCAAAATTGGAAAAATTAAAAAACTTATTAAAAAAAATTTTCTTTTTCATTACTTTTTTGGAACTTTTAATTTATTTGAATCAAACAAATTTGTATTTTACAGCTAAAAGTAAGCTTTGGCGTTTTGAGAATATGTTGTCCAATTCAGATTTGATGCATCTGGGAAATGACCATTTGCAACTGGAAAAGTGCTGCCACAGCTTTTTTATATAGAATTCTATGCTCTGCATACTTACTCCTCTGCATTTTCTTCCTATTTGTAACTGATTCCTGAGAATTTACAAAGGATATGATTTTTCAAAATGTATTTTGCTATTTTAAATCAAATATCCGGCACCACAGTTCCCAACTACTTACACTTTTGTTTCCAAGGTTATTCCCGACCAATTTCACTAATTTTTATCCCTCCACTYATTATTGMAATTTGAATTTCTATTTTGCTTGATCTACACTGACTATCTTTTAKATACAATAGAGCAAAGACAAAAATATTTTCATCGTGTCTTCTGGTTTTCAATGTATAGGCCAMGATTTGTTCATTTTAGTTGGGCTAAGTTKAAAATCGGGTTCAAGTAAAATGTAGATGCAGATTCTTTAATAATATCAAGAATAGRCTAAAATTAATTGATATGAAAAAAGGTAACGTTTGCCATTAGTAATGTATCAAAAGCTACATATATATTATATTTTTGCACGTCGTCAAACGTCTTATATGAAAAGTAGAAAATTACCTCTGTTGAAAAAAAATGGTTAAAATGGGGGTTTCGTTAAGTGTGTTAAGTAACATGCAAAAAATCTGAGATGTTTTATTTTTATTAATATTTACATTCAAGTTTTAAATTTGAACGAATATTATTCGTTAATTTAACTGCAGTCAAAAGGTCTTTTTCATTTTTAGCATATTGATAAAATTCCATACAGCTCTCATTAAAATTGAATGATTTAATTCTAAATAAAGGTGGGCTGACTTTTGACACTGGTATTTTATTATCCAATTCAAACATTCCAAGGCAACTTTAGCACAGCAGTGTTACCACTTACCACATATATTTTTTTGTTTTACACACTAATGTTGTTTTGGTTTTCTTATTATGTCTTCTCATCATATTCTGGCTTTGTTAGTCATATTTTTTATATTCTCCAAATGAAACTATTAAAAGGACCAAAATAAACAGCTGAAACTTTATTACACAAAATACAAAGCTGAATAATTCCTAGTAAATGATTAAATAAGAACCCACTATAGAATGACAAAATATTAATGTTTATGTTATATTTTTACTTGTTACTGATTTAATTTGTGTATGTTGCTTTTTGCAAACAATAAAGTTTTTTGTCACATTTGTCTCTCTCAAAGGCGTTGTGGGAAACATTTTCTCCAAAAAGGCAATTTTTGAGGGATATCGAATTTCTTTCGAGAGGAGTTGGCGGCACTGGTGAATCCGGTTTAACCTTCAACCATTCAACCACGTTTTGCTGTTTAGTTGCCGTTGGATGTCGTTTGCCGTTTCCGTTTACTACAATGCTACATGATGCTTGTCTTTAATCCGTGGTGTTCTTGCTCTCAGAATACAATAATGAATGTAAAATCTGTCTATGAAGCAAGTTGCGTG